>OZ012672.1:16362934-17615489 GCA_963942505.1 Lordithon lunulatus | reverse complement strand
AGGTTTCGAACGCAATGCTCTTTACGAGACGGACATCGCGTCGAACCAGTCCGCCACTGAGCTGGGTGCAGCTTTTATTATATAGGATTTTCTTTCATTTGCATGCCCTAATTATTTCTTCTATTCTTAACTAATATAAGTATCTTGGTATTTCGGCATTTGTTGAGATCAAGGTTCCCACGCCCTAAATTCTGCGGGCGTGGATATATTTGTTTTTGATTATAAAGTCTATCATGGTTTTCATTCCTCGTTTGTTCTCAAATGTGAATGTGTGTTGTGGCTTGTGTGCGCATAGCTGGGTTAGTTGTTTGCCATTTTTGTTTTCACTTTCTTCTTCGTTTCCGATTTTAGCGATCAGATCCCCAAGAATTATTATTTCGTCTTGTACGCTAGTACTGTGAAACACACTGTGTAAGTTATGATTGTTTGTGCTTATTTCTTTCTTGGGAGTGGTTACTTCGGATGCGTAGACGCTTATTGGACTTATTAGACTTTGCAGGTGGCAGATGGTTGCAGGATTATTTCACTGATATATTTTGTGTCAATGATGCTGTTTTCGAGTTTCTCATGCAGCAGCATTCCAACGCCCAAAGATGTGCTTTCATTTTAATCTTAACTACTGTATATGAGGAGTTTCCGAGGAGTCTCCGTACTTGGTGTTTCCCTTTGCTCTTCGTTTCTGAGAGTGGGCTGAAGTAAATCTTGTGTCTTTCCCCTTCTATCAAAATTTTCCGATCTTTATTGCTTAAGACGATTATTAGTGCTTTATGTTTCCTTATTAATTTAGTCCTGTTTCTCACCGAGTCATCATAAGTTATTGCAGTTCTATCCCAGGCTGAATTGTTGAGTATTTGTGCACTGGATGATTATTACCACAAGCTGGCTTCGCTTGGGAACAATTTTATCTGGGATTCATACCGGCTAGGGGTCCACTGGGCTACGCAATTAACTCAGTTTCGTCGCAGGCTGTGTTCTGGATAGTTGACTGGAGAGTAGCATAGCTACAGACACTTAGGCCTCAAAACGGGCCCATTGTGCAACCTCCCATTAAAGTTACTCACTCGTGCCACCAGTCAATTCTGCTTGCAAGCTGCAGAACCCTGGCTAGTGAGGTGTTGTCATACTAGGCCAGCACTCCCCTTATGGGCATATTACATGCTCTGCTGTTTCTAGTTCTTCATTGCACCCTCTACATAACGGGCTGTCTATCAGACCCATCGTGTGTAGCTGTTTGTTTATCCGACAGTCGCCAGTTAGGATGTTGTTCAATAATTTCAGATTAGTTCTAGATAAGTTACGGCGAGCCATGACTGCAATTTTACACGGCTTCCTTTAATTGCTTGCAGTCCGGCATTTCTCGCCATCTTATCTCTTCGACACAAATGTGTTGACACTTAGTGCATTTAGAGCTGCTTTGTTGTCGATGAGTATTTATTTATCCTTAATATTCCGTTCAGCTAAAATTTTAACAAACTTAGTATTCCTGTTAATTCAGCTTGAAAGACTGACGTGAGTGCACTTATCTTGAGATCGAGTTTTGGTGAGAACATTCCATAGCCAGCTCTCGTCTTAGTTTTGGATTTATCAGAATGTATGGATATGTTGGTGTCTTGTGGGTGGCCATCCAGTGTCACGATAGTCTAAAAATGTTTGACAAAACTGTATTTGGGTAGAATTCTGTTGCACTTACATTCTATGAGTTGGTCTAGTTTGATAGCTTCACTCAGTATGCTCCTATGTCCAATGATTCTACCTTTATCATGCCACAGGTTGAGTGAAGATAACCTTAATGCTATTTTTACTGCGGTGTCCTTTATCGAGATCGAGTGGTTATTGGCATAACAGTACTTCAAGAGCTGCTGTGTGTGTTTTTCTCATAGCACCGATGATGATCGCAGTATATCCATTGGGTGATCAAGATCACCCTATCTACCAAGGGAGATGCCCCATGTTTTACCAACCGCCCTGCGGCATTGCCAAAATGAGATACAGGTTTTTTCAGCTTGGTTGATATTGCAGGGTTACTTGCTCATTGATATTTGAAATTGAAGTATTAAATATAGATGGTTCCAAATATTTAAATGGTCAAAAATTAATTATTCTGCAATTATTTTTTGAAGTTCCTGATAGTCTAAATGTTTCAAAATAATTTGCTTGTATTACTTTACAAGCTTGAAATTGTTATATTAATTTGATAACTAACTGAATGGTATTTTAACAATTCGTAACTATTTGAAGGCTCATTTAAACCAGATTTATGCTGAAGGAAGGAATAAGGAATACTATGGGGAAAAAGGAAACAACTTTAGAGTATTTTCCATAGCAATAAGAACTAATTGATACGTGCATATTATTTTGTCAGTATAAACCAAGCTTTTTATATTTCAGAATTTGCCTATATTTGTTTAAATAGTAATATCCTACCCAGCTCAGTGGCCGAGTGGTTAGAGGCGTCGTCCGCCTGAGCCTAGGTTCGAATCCCATCGGGGTGAATTTTAACATATTTAAGTACATGCTATACGTTTGCGGAAACCATTTTTAAAAACTTGCCTTAAAAAATCATCTATTTTGGTTTGTTATTATCGTTAATATGTAATTCTATTTCGACTGGCCTATTTCGAAAATGTTGAAAAATGTACGTAAAGTCTCTAGAACTGCCATTTCATTACTATACATGTGACTCTGAGCGTTTGTATACATGGAAGCTATAATAGCAACTTCCTCTTCAGTTGGCTCCACAGCCCCGGGGGCTTCGGCTGTTCGTTTCCCGAACTCTCTTGATCCGTGTTTAGAGCGGATCAGCCCTTTTTTCCTTCATTATTTCTTTCATACATGTTGTGTGTGTTTTTGTCTTTTCTACTATCTTCCTTCATTCTTTCCTGTTATGTACTTTTTCTTCCTAGTTTTAGCACCCTAATTTTTAAGTTTTGTTTCTACATTGTCTATCCAACAATAGCACATTATCCAAATATTCCACAAACACAAGGTTGTCATCAATAAAGTCGTTCATCTTCTATATGTATCAATCAATATCTGACTACAATTTCTGTATCAATTTTAATTATAAAATCTAAACAGATTTTATAATTAAAATTGATAAATTAAAAATTGGAGTCAGATATTGATTGATACATATAGAAACTCCTATAGAAGATGCACGACTTGAGGTGAGCAACTATTCATATTTAAGACCTAAATTGCATAAACCAAAACCAAAACCTATTTGTTTGAGTTGCAGTCATAAAGTGGCAAGATTTAGTTTTATTTGAATTTTATTCTCCTATATAATAAAATTATGTTGCTTATTTAATACTATTACTATTTTAACGATAAATACTTACTTTAACGGTGACGTTGAGTCTAATAGACTCCAGAGGGTTTATGCGAAATTGGCGTTCAAAAACTGACGTTGAAAAGACTCATGTCTACCTTTCGCACGTTTAGGAAGATACTGAATTATTCGCTTTCTTATGGTTGCTCGTTCAAGAGTTATAACGAAAATTTTTACTGCATCAGTTTCACAAATTTTGCATAAATAAATCGTTATAGTTTTATATTTCAACGGGAGTGCTTTTAAATCAATCTTCGTGCTGATGGTTTTCATGGCTTCCATGGAAATTTAAATGCAGCTTGCAACAAACCTTTACCATAAAAATGTGGACATCGGCATTTGACTGATTGGTCTTTGTTGATGATCGTATTTATCTCTTAAATCAGGCTGTATATAACTATTGTAGTAAAGTAATCAGGATTGAAACAAAAATTATTTCACATTAAATTTTATTATTATAATTCCGTTTTTTGTCTGTATCAACATCGTTCACAAAAACGATACGAAACATATATAATCGCCATTTATTACATACGCACTATTTTTATTTCCTACGAACTTGAATACAATAAAAGTCGTCGGAACGGGTTATACGCCTAATTTATAAATGTTTTATAAAATACACATCACAATGAATTAACGTCCATCAGACTAACCGCTATGCTTAAATAAACTTAAATAACGAATAAAAATATAAAAGACTAACATTTAGTTTTAGTGTTTGAACGTCGGCCTCTATTTGAGATTTAACAAGATTGAATGAGAGCAGGGGGTTGAGTGGGCAGGCTATAACTAAATAAATATTAGGTACTAAATGTTATTACGAAAACAAGGATATTTACATAGTAGTGATATGGACAGTTTCGGTGAGGGATTCAAATGCTTGAGCTTCATGTAAGGCGCGCCATCTCGGGGGCAGCCGGCGAGTACGGGGAGGGTGTTTTCGGCGGGGGCGCTAGACCTCTTCTTCGCTCCCATAGGGCTCTACCGCCTCATATGCGATGCTGAATCCTTTTGCCATCAGGGTATCGTCGGAGCGGAATCGAATAAGGAGCGCTTCGTGGGTTGATATAATGTCTGCAGGTTTCTGAAAACAAAATTGAATATTATTATATATTATTATTATTATAAATCGCTTAAAACATTTATTTGTGATATGATTATCTAAACTTGATTATTATTGCTTTTGATTTGCTTCTATAATGCGACATATTAGTAAACAAACTGCTAAAAGTTAGATCGCTTACAGGTAGATTAACGTGTAAGTGATATAATTTTTAGCAGTTGATTTTATTTTAATTTTATTATGATGCATTATAGAATGTTCATCCTGGACTAGCTGAAATATATCGGCGAAATATCGAAACAGATAAAAAGGAGTATCAGTACAGTCCACATGCCAATTCCCAAAATTTGATGTGGCGAAAAAACTACCTATAATCTAGAATATTAAGTTTCGCCAGTATATTACTTTACCAAGTAATGTAATAGTACGAACAAATTCGAATGTCTCCTTATCCCTGACCGTTTTAAGGCCATCTCTGGAAAATGTATGTCCATTGTCTGTCGGTAATATTTTGTTCCTTTACATTTTAGATCAAATTACTGTACATTTCAAGCCAAATTGTGTATGTCGCTATTATCTCTTGTAATGACTTGATTAGATTTTGATGGTAATCGGTCAGTCGAAAGTTGTATCATTGCATTTTTTAATTTTGAGGACGTTATCGGAATTTTTAATAATTTTTAAAGCAATGTATATTTTTTGTTAAAAATATGGAGAATAGTTATAATATATTATTCAGAATTAAAAATTAGTAATGTATCATCGATCATCAAAAATAACGGGAACTTGAAAAGTAATATATTATTTGTTGAAAATTCTTTAATTATTATGATATGTAAGATATAGTAATGTGCACTGGCCAAATCAGATTTTTGTTCAATGTACCAACAGCAGCACCGATCAATAATCACTAAAGATTTTAAAATTCTTTCGACTTTTAAAAAATAACTCAAAACTATACTATAAAAAAAACTAACTAACCAAATTTAATTTTCTAGTTTACTTTAGAAGCTTATATTTTATTTGAGAAAATTTAATTATTATCTCAAAATTATGAATTGATAAAACAGCTTCCAATAGAAATAGTATTATGATCTTCTCTCTTCTCTTCTCTAATTGTAATAATGAATATCCATATATATATTTGGAAACTATTTTCGATGATCCAATGCATGGTAATTATTTCTTAATAATTATCAAATTATCTTAATCGTATGAAGTTTTTCCTTATAATACATTATTTCAACTAATACTGATCACAATAATCAACCATACATTTATTTCCCATACACTAAATCGTAAGGATTGAATTTGTGTTGTTTGATAATAATGTTAAAATCTCAAGTTTGTATCATATTCTTTACATATTTACGATATACTTTATGATATTTATTTTTCATCTTTTATTTTCAATGATTGTTCGACTCTTTAAAATTGAGAGCACCTTTATTCCCTCATACATATGCAAACAAAAGTAAACGTATAGTGGTAAACCATAACATGTTAACCAAACTATATGCAGTAAGATATATTTCAGTATAAACATACTTCTGGTGGAGGCGCCAGGTATTATTTGGAAGAAACTGGTTTTTGTTTATTATAGTCTAACTGGACATATTCCATCGTATATTTTTTATTAAAGCTCAATAAAAATTCATAATATATATAAATATATAAATATATATATATATATATATATATATATATATATATATATATATATATTCTTAAGACGTTAATTATGAATTTTTATTGAGCTTTAATAAAAAGTATACGATGGAATATGTCCAGTTAGACTATAATAAACAAAAACCATTTTCTTCCAAATAATACCTGGCGCCTCCACCAGAAGTATGTTTACGCTGAAATATATCTTACTGCATATAGTTTATATATAAAAACATTTGTTGTTAAATGTGAAACCTATTTTATAAGTATTAATGCCCATATTTTCATTGTTATAGAAAGCAAAAGATACCACAATATAGCACTGATACTGTCGTGTCTTCTACTTAATACAAAGTATACTCTAAGAATTATAAAGTTCTTACAAAATAAATAAATAAATAAAATAATTATATCGAACAACGCAATAAAAAAATATTTAAATTATAGGTATAGAATTTAATATTGTTACTTACATTATTTCCACAAAATCGTCCATAGGAAGCCCCACTCGAGTCCACACCACTGAATACCTCCACGTAGTCATATCCACACTCCTTTTCCTCCTCCACATCAAAAGTAACAAACATTAAGTGCACATTATAACCGGGCTGTGCTTCTATAGTCCAATCACAATCAGCCCTATTATCGTACGTAGAGCTGCCAAATTTGGAATGCGAGTAAAAGTGACTCCTCTCTAGTGTAGCCCAAAGGCGTCCACCACACGCTGTCGAATGCGTCGCAAGGAAACCCTTTCGCTGAACACTCGCATCCGACTTAAAAACCATATACATCTGATTGCCAGTTGCGACAATCGAGTGGGGTAGTTTCGAACCGCAAAACCGCCCTAGGGTGTGCGCATCGGGAGAATCCCCGTCGTAGAACACGATGTGGTCGTATGAACACTCCTGGTGCGGCTCCATTTCGAAGGTTAGGAAGACGATCTTGATGCGATGGCCGGGGGTTGTTGTAAATTTCCACACGCAGTCTTTCCGGCTTGGGTAGTACTCCGGGTAGTTGGGACTTGATATTTGTCCCATTGGAGATGTGATTTCGTATTTACATCCGCCCTCCTTGCAGTCCCGTTTGTTTTCGTGCAGAGTGAAACCGTTGTGGCATGTGCAAACGTACGAGCCGAGGGTGTTTAGACACTCGTGTTGACAACCACCGTTGTTATTAGAACATTCATCCATATCTGCAATTGAAAAAAAAAAACAAATAGTTACACATTTAAAAATATAGATTGTTGGTATTATTTATTTAGCAGATACATTTTATTAAGGAGAGATTTTCAAATTTGGATTTAGTTATGAAATTATATGTTATTCTTCGAAAAAGTAGGCGTACGAAAGGTAAATAAAAATGCATTCCTGAATTTATGACTACGGAAACTGTCAGTAGCTAATCACATAATTAATATAGTTGGTAACGGAATTTATTAGGGTCATATTCCTAGAATAATATTTAAAACTAGGTGAAATTCCCGTCGTTCGATGGCGTAGTTGTATACGATTCCTCTCAAAACATATATAAAATAAATTTTGTGCGCCGTGCTTCTTTTAACTAAACAGTTGCAATTTCTAAGACATCAACCATTTTATGAACAAAATAGGCAGTAATAAAAATATTTGTCACGACATTAACTTCCGTTTTATATTATAGGGATAAACTTGCCCTGTAAATTAATTAAGCACGGATGTCTGCTAAATGCAAATATCCCGTATGAGAATCTACAAATTACTAAGTTAAGTTCTATTAATTTTAAATCTTAATTTAAGATATTTCTCAATAATCATTTATTTTTAATAAAAGTTGCGTGTAATTAAATTATAATCTTTTTCACAATTTTTACCTTATTACATTTAATATGTGACCATTTTCGGAGCCTGCGTGATTTATGTCTGATTATGGCTCACGTGTTTACATCTAACCGCGCAGCTGCATGCGGGAGTCATGATATTTCGCACTATGTTAACATCATAGTGATATCAAACCCAATTTCCAAATATATTTCCCACCCATATATCCGCTATCTCGCAATATACTCGCTTACAAATATATGCACACATACACATACATACATATATATATATATATATATATATATATATATATATATATATATATATTATTTGATTAGAAATGTATAGTATCCTAGTTTTTTAATTTAAAGAAAATAAAAACGAATATGGCCATTAACTAACAATGACCTCACAGGATTATTCATCAGTATAAACTGTGCAACTTTATGCTAATTTAACCATCCTCTTATCTCTTAAGATATAGTATAGCCAGCGGTCGGCAGCCATCATAGATCTGCCTGCCACTTAATAAAAACAACAAATAAGTAATCCCTTCCCGTACCACGACCCGGAAGTTTTTTTACATATAATGCAATAAAATGGAATACATAGAAACATTTTGGTGTGCCACATAGAAACGAATGCCACGAAGCGATAGGTTACCAACCGCTAGAAGAAAAGAGCAACGAGCCAACGCCAGTGGAGCGCCGGCTGAACAACAATTCAGGGGGGGAGTACAAGAAAAGACGCAAAGAATATCGGCGGGCGATAGAAAGGACCCAGGCGGACAACTGGAAACACTTTGTAGGGAGGTCGAGAACAATCCGTGGAGCCTTTCCTAAAAAATCGTTATGAAAATTGGACCCGCCCACCAGAACCGAAAGCCTGGAGGAAAAAGTCGGTAGTGATGGCTCTATTCCCGCCAAACACCAATAACAGCCCAGGGGAGGAACGAAACGACCCAAGTTAGCGTCTGGTGTCGCTGGAGCGGGGATTTATCCTGACGATAAACAGTCTACCTAACTAAAAGACTCCGGGACCTGATAACCATCCGAACGACTTCATCAAGTCAGTAGCGCCAGATATAGCCCCGAACATCCAGGCAATTGCAAATAAGTGTCTGAAGGATGGAACGTTCCCAGCCCGTTGGAAATCTGCGAAATTCTAATCCCCAAAGCGGGGAAGCCCAGGATCCTACTGTCCGCTCTGCCTCTTTGACGGAACGGCGAAGGTAATGGAGCGCCACCCAAGGCTGTACTGCTTCCGGAAAGAAAGATCTACGCGCGATGCCATACTTGCGGTACACGAGATGGTGGCGGAGGCCATTGCTGCCAAAACTAAGGTTGCCCTGCTCTTAACTAGGAGAGCAGCTACCCAGGAAGACATCAACACGATAGACATGCTGGGGGCGACCGCAAAGTTAACTGGCTTGGAACTCTACTAGAAGCAAACGTGAACTACACGAAGCAAGTCCTCTAAGCTACCAGGAAAGCCGCTAGAATGGAAACTGTGCTCGCAAGGTGGTGGAATGAGTAGAAGAGGAGGCTGTTAGCGACGGTATGGCGCGCACAGCTCACGTATGCGGCAGCGGCCAGGGATGTGATTTTTGAGGGATCGCAATGAATATAGCGATCAAGATATGTTCGCTATTATTGCGAATAGTGTCGATTTTTGACCCTTAGCTTCGTGAAAAGTAATCGGTATGTATGACAAAACTAAACGCATGGCTATATTGAGTTTTTACATATAATTTTTAGAGAATACTATTGGTTTATTGCTATCAAACATGTAAACGTTATAGAGCATGATCATAGCGATCACTCAAAAATCGCACCCCTGGACCGGTGCAACGAGAATCGCCAGGAACTCAGAGAGGCGCATGAGGGGACTGCGTATAAGTGCCATACTCAGCCCTATAGGATTATATCGACACACTGCTATTCAATATTCAGTTGATGCAGTACTATTTTCATAATTTGTAGGTTAATTATGAAAGCAATATTGTCTCAATTGAATAGCTAGCAAATTTTTAAAACCGCTAATTGTTATAATTGCAAGTATATTAGAGTGTTTGAAGCGTAGCTCAAGTTGTAATGTATCTATATCGACTAAATGTATACCATATTTGAAAATAATTCTGTTTTATTTAAATTCAGATTATTAATCAGTATATCACAACTTTACTCTAATTTAACCGACCTCTAACCTATTTATTTAAAATTTTATAAAATCGTTCTCGTAAAAATCATAATTAATAATTTCTGAATACGTATATGTATTTCTTTTCTTTCTTAACTTAGTATTAAGGGCATAATTCGATTTATAAAAGATGCGAGCTCTGCATTGCCCCGTTAAGATCCCCATGCTTACGGTCGAAAACAGACACTCTTCATATGATTTTTGGTAATTTTTTTTATCTAGTAATTTTATAAACAATACGCAGTTATAACCACCTCAGAATTGCTAAATTCCTAATCGCTGCCAGCAACTCGCTTTTGTATAAATCACCTTCGATGTTTTACCCCGGCCGAAGTGAGTTATGATACGTTTTTTTTTAAATGTAAGCCGGATATTAATTCGACTTCGTATAAATTTAACGTCAAGTTTAATACATAAATACACTGCCTGGACTGTAGCCAGCTTTTATATTGAAAGTTTGCAGCATACAAGCATTATCCTGTTTATCAACTGAAGGGCTGTGTCAAGGATGCCAATAAATTTCAATAACTAATCTTGCTATAAACTTCGAAGTTACTAATTTGCGTTATTATATGTAAATAATAGTGAATAAATTTAAAATACAAACTAAACACAAGATATAATTTGTGAACAAGTGAGCAGTTTAATGAGTATAGCCTGTCGCGTTGGCTCTAAGCCAAAGTAAACGAAAATAAAAACTGACAAAATTGGTCTTTTATTACAGATTTATTTAAGAAGGATTTGACAAAATATTTAATTTGAAAAAACTGTAATAACTTATTTCACCTCCAAAATCGATACATGATCGACAAAGTTAGTGTTTTGTTACAGATTTATTCAAGAAGGATTTAACAAAATGTTTAATTTGAAAAAACTGTAATAACTTTACAAATATTTCTCCTCCAAAATCGATACAGGATCGGGCATTGTATAATACAGAAACATTAACTCTTTGAAATCGTTTATACCCAACTGATTTGCTAGTTCTACGTAACCGTTTTCATTGAGCTATCCGCTTATCATCGCCTAAGCGGTGGTGTTGCCCACAGATTAAAATTTTTATTTGAGATTTGAGGAATACAGTAAGGACTTGATACATCTTTAAAAAAGTATATATTGCGTAGTTTTTTAATTTTTAATTGAAACTGTATAAGACGACACGATCAATAATACTGTCAATATTTTAGAATAATATTATCGTCCTCTAAGCAGCAATACCACACATCTAAAATTGTATTTGAGGTTGACAGGATAGAGAAAAACTGATTAAAAATGTTTATTGAAGTAATTAAATTGCTCCTGGTTCAAATAAATAAAATATAAAAGCAAACAAAATACAAAATGTATAGCTTGTTTTCAGAATAAAATAACTCCAATAAGCAAAGGTGCGAAGTTTGTTCACCTGTTCCATATCATAAAATGAGAATTTATTTATTATTAATTACTATAGTTTCTTTTAAAACTATTTCAAAATCGTATCCTTATATAAGAGAGTGGAACAAAAGGACCGCATATCTCTCAAAATATATCGAAACTGCGAGAAAATTTGAAAAAATATGAGGAAAACGGGGAAAACGTGATTTTTTTAGAAAAACGTGATCGGACCGAGTTGAACCGAAATATCTTAAACTTTGATTCTATATTATGTATTCATTCATTCGGAAAATAGTGTTACTAGATATTTTTATATGATTCCTAATAATATTTGTACAATAGTAATAAATCTCACCTGTGAAAAACACTGCAGCAAATCCACTCTTCTGCACACTGGTATCCGAACTGAAAATCACCCGCAGCGAGTTACCATCGGACGTTATCGGTGGCGGTGTCTTCGTACCACAAAACACCCCATGTCTATTCATCCTCGAATCGCCTGAAATACTCTGTATCTCCACCCGATCGTAGTCGCACTGTTGCTGATGCAAGTTGTTGCCCTCCAAGTCGAAGTGCGTGAAATTCAGCGTGATGCGGTACTGCACCGGTGCAATTATCTCCCACACGCAGTTTTTATTCGACGGGTAGGTGTCGGGAAATGAGGGCGACGTTATGGTGCCATTCGGAATGTCGAATTGTCCGCCGCAGGCATCTGTGTGAAATACAACAAACATAAAAATCACATAATTTTTGCGCGCGTTACGACGCTCGCCGTTCGGAAATAAAGGGCGCCCATAAATGTTTAATGCAATTCGAGAGTGGAGAATTTCCGATTTTCCCATTGCAATGGGAAACTTTATCGGATTGCCAGATTGTACTTTACAATAATATAAATTTGCATTGAAAGAAAATATCATGCATTTTGGATAGTTCCCGTTACTTAGCTACAAGCACTCAGTTTTAGGGTAATATTTGATTGTATGTTAATTGTGCACAAAGTGAAGGAAAATTAATATTACAATTATATAACTCATATTAAATCAAATCTATTTCATATTGTTCATTCGGGTATTTCATAATTCCATTAAAAAAATAAAACCACTTTCGATAATAAAAAGTAAATTTAGAAAAGTATTCGTATAGAATCGCAATATAATACAGTTTTGAAATTTTATTTTTACATAGATCCTTGATATTAAAACAATAAGTAAATATAATAAATCGAGTGTAATGACTTGTAGCATTTCTAGCAATGACTCCATCATCAATGAGTCGGATACCAATTAGCTATGTTACACCGTTGGTTACACTAAATTTATCTTATCTGCTTGTTTCTCTCAACTCTATTGTATTGTGAGTGAACTTTAACTCTGTAACCAACATTTTAAGGTTTTCTGCGTTCAATTTACAAACTTTAAGTCATATCGATTGAAGAACCGGCAAATTTAGTTTAAAAACGTTTAAATTTTTAGTTTTTCTATTAAAAAATAAAAGAGGAAAACAATTATTTTTGTGTACTATTGCTATCTTTTTTCTGATTCTTCGACATGTTCATATCGATTGAAGAACCGGCAAATTTAGTTTAAAAACGTTTAAATCTTTAGTTTTTCTATTAAAAAATAAAAGAGGAAAACAATTATTTTTGTGTACTATTGCTATCTTTTTTCTGATTCTTCGACATTTCTTTAAATAACTTTTTGTTGCGGGAAAGAGACGGAACAGGCCCATCCGTGCCTTACTGTAACTCAATTGAATCCCAAATAGTGCCGACTACCCGGGACGGTATTCGAAGCCAGCCCACCCGTTCGTTAAGTGGGGAGTGCTAATCACTATTTAAATCCTATATATATATATATATATATATATATATATATATATATATATATATATATATATATATATATATATATGAATTGAATTTCAATAGTGGTTATATATATATTCTTGAGCATTAATAATAATTACCTTCACAATTTTTTCCATCCGAATGCAGCTCGTATCCAATCCTGCAGGCGCACTCATAAGACCCCAACGTATTAACACACTCCTGCGCACATCCATGATCAGTCATACTACACTCATCATACTCCTTCATAAAAGTCGCCGAGAATCCAGCTTTTTGCACCGACCCGTCCGATACAAACTTCACCAGCAGGTGGTTGCTCGTCGACCTGATATCGGGTGGAATTTTGTAGCCGCAAAAGACTCCCAACAGGGGACTATCGAGGGTGAGCCCGTCGCGCACTTCGACGTAATCGTACACGCAATTATCGTGGTTTTCCACTTCAAACGATTGAAATTTCAACGCGACTTGGTAGTCCTTGGGCACTGTTAGCTTCCAAACACATTCCTTGTTGGGCTGATAGTCCTCCGGATAATTGGGGGATTCCAAGTGACCACCGGAATCCAGATCGAGTTCACCACGACATACCGCTAAGGAATACAAATGTCTCATTAATTTATATTGAGAACACACTATTGTGAATGTACAGGGCGTTCTACAGCTAAGGGACAATGAAAATTAAGCTATAATATATAATTATATTATATCTGGTTGAAATATTCTTTAATTTCGTTTTAGAATTATATTTTAAACAATAATTTATTTATATATATATATATATATATATATATATATATATATATATATATAAAATAATAAATTTTAAAAATAGTTCGGGTCAAAATGTATTGCCTATAATACCATTAAATTAGCTGTAATAATATTTGTTCCTACTATTACAGACACAACACCATTTACTAAGTAAGAAATCACGATGCCGCTTAATAAGTATTACGCGGCATCCTGTCTACTGTGTCTTAGTAAAGAAGTGCGAATTAAAACTGTGTTCGACTAAGTTTTGATACTTATTATAAGTTTCAATATTGCGTTGACTGTATAACAGCTATAGACCTGCTAATAAAGGAGATCATATTCATATAAGGTATCCGGATGCTCAGAGCAGTTTTATTGTCTTCAATATTGTTAAAGGCGAGACAATTACATAGTCCAATGTAATTGTCTCACCTTAAACTATATTGTTAATAGTAAAACTTCATTTTGAGAATTGTGCTAGATATATTTCTTTAAACCGAATAATTTCAAAACTTTTTAATTTCTTCACGCACACAATAATATCCGAGCTGTTATACCAAAAAACTAATAATTGCCGGGTGATTCTTCTATCTCGTCATATTTTTAATCAAGATCTTTTTATTTAAAAAAATCTTGATTAAGTGAATTTATTTACAATAATATGTGCTATTTAAATCATATATAGTAAATTATTACACTTAGTCCAAAAATAAATAAAACAATTTTCACTTTATTTGTTTAACATACGTTAGTTACATTTGGCAACTAGTTTAAGCTACGCTCGAGCCCTTTTCGAGCTCATTAATCAACTGGAGCTTATCCGAAACTATTTGGAAAGTGTAACTAAAGTTTGATTAATACATTAAAAAATTAAAATCGTTTTAATTTACTGATTTAATCAAATGCCTATCTACCATATAATTAGAATAAGGCTCGTTTTATTTATACTTTAAAATTAATTATCACATATATGTAGATGCGGAAAAATTAAAAATGTATCCCAAAGAAGTTAACCGAGGATTTAGATATAACCAAAATAGCGAATTAAAATTTCACCTTATATCTACAAATCAATTTTACATATTCTTACCTTCATAATTGGCAGAGAATCCTCGGAAACCTGCAGGATTCTTAGCGACATAAGTGACCAACATCCTGCTGCCGGTTGAAACGATCGCGTCATGGATTTTCCCGGTTCCGCAGAATTTTCCCAAAAGGGTTGATTTATGCCAGTAGCCATCTCTAATCTCTATGTAATCTTCAGTACAATTAGAAGCTTTTGGTATGTCCAATTCTGTAATATTAAGTACTATGCGTTCTCCATGGGTTGCTGTTATACGCCACTCGCAGCGATCGCTGCCAGCAAGGCCTCTGGTATCAAAAAAGTTTGGGGATGCGAAAGCAGCTGAGTTGGCTTGATATGTCCTTCCGCATTCTAGAAATAAAGAGAGGATTATGATGTATGATTGAATAGAATGCATTTCGAATTCGCCAATAAATATAATCTCAAGTACAAATAACTGAAGGTTTAGTTCTCTCATTTATTTGGTATTTGGGATATGCAATGTTATATGGTATTAGCACGGTTTAGGTGTAGTAATATCCAAGGGAAAAACGCTGTCTTTCGACTTATCGATAATAGTAGATGGCGTGCGCCGGGCCGCCAGCTGGTTTAGTAAACTAGAATATTATACATTTTGCTTTGTTTATGTTTCTATTTGTGTTTGTATGGGTTTTTTAACTGTAAATTCTAGGATCTTTGGCTAATTTTGTTCAAGCTTTGTTTATATTATGTGATAATTTGGTAGTGCTCAGCATACCGTCATATACCTTCTATCAATATCTTGGAAATCTCGTTTCAGTGCACATCTACTAAATCCATTAAATGTACAATTTACAATGGTCGGAACGGAGAGGGTTCATAAAGAAGATAATATCAGGTGATATGAAGGATCCACGCCGCTGATGAGGAGAGTACAAGGTAGGAGGGTGCTGGATGAGGAGACCCTCAATGACCATCGCTATATTGCTTTCATTACGCAACCTAGCATAGTGGAAGGGAAGGAAGCCATGAGTCAGGAACTCCTGGCGGCAAATTCTAGAGGACATGGTTCACCAGAGTCCAGAGTAAATGGTGGAAGAACTTAACCGAAGGTTGCACGAGGCGACAAATGAGGCGGTTCTGTCTAAGACCACCACAGGTGGTGGCAAGTAGCAGCGGTAAGCGATACCAACAGGGGCAAGCGACGAGTACAAAAATCTGGCGCAGCAACCGAACTACCCCAGGGCCAGTACCGATCCAGAAGGAAGGAGTTCAGGAAGGCGATCGACAAAAGTCAATCACGATGCTGGGACAGCTACAGCTGGCATGGTAAATCCCGAAGAGCTTAATCACTGATTGCAGAAGGCGACAAATGAGGCAGTTCCTTCTAAGACCACCACAAGGGGAGGGCAGATGAATACTTACTGCTAGTACCAAAAAGTCGCGGACAGGCGAAACGATACGAACAGGGTCAGACGACGAGTGGCGACAGCTATAGCGGCTGGCGCGCCAACCGAACTACTCCAGGCCCAATACTGGTCCAATACAAAGGAGATCAGGAGGGTGATCAAGAAAAACCTATCACGATGCTGGAGGATATTATGCGAGGAGATCGAGGAGGGCCATTGGGGCCTTCCGTACAAGATAATAAAGAAGAAATCGTTCACTGTCCCTCGTTGATGAGACGGCCAAAGACAAATGGAAAGATTTATTGCGGACCGCCTAGCAGAAGCCTTCGAGTCAACCGGAGGACTACACGAACGACAGTAGGGCTTCCGCAAAGGAAGGTCGACTACAGACGCCATACTAGCGGTACTCAATAAGGTAACGCAGGCAAACACCGGCACGTGCAGGTGGCGCAGATTCTGCCTGATGGTCCCCCTAGACGTAAAAAAACACGATACCATGGGGTGAGCATCATGAGGCTCTGCGCAAAAGGAAGATACCGGTGTCATGTGCACAATTCTGGCAAATTATCTGACGGCTAGAACAGTAATCTATGAAGCACCACAGGCGCGTCGAGGTTCGAGGTGACGGCGGGGGTCCGATAGGGACCCGTCCTTAGACCCCTGCTGTGGAATGTACCTACGACGACGGCCTCAGTGTGAAGCTGCCGCAGGATGTTATGGCAATTGCCCTTGCCAACGGCATGGCATCGGTGGTCAGGGGGCGGGAGCTATAGAGCAGAATGAAGGATGCCGCAGAAAACTTGGAAGGTTGGATGACTAATGCGGTGCTCATCATCGCAAGTCGGAAAACTGAGGTGGCTCTCCTCTCGGTTAAAAGAGTAAGAACAGGAGGAGGCAACACCACCTAGATGATGGGGGAAGAACATGAAATCTGGAGGAGGATGAAGTATCTGCCGACGACCCTAGAGTTAAATATCAACCATAGCCAGAAGGTGTTGGTGGCCTCCCGGAATGCAGTCAGCACTGAAACAACCTAGACTCCTGTCCAACGTGAGAAGTACGGGTGGGAAGAAGATGGAAAACCGCAACCCAGTGCAATGGAGGTTAAGGAAGGCACTGCGCACCAGCACTCTACGAGTTACTCGGGCCACGAATGCGGTAGAGGTACTGGCGTCCACAACACCTTGCGGTCGAAGAAAGAGCTGAGCCATATGCAGTCGTCAAGAAAGGAGTAGATCCGAAACTCGCCAATAAAGAGGCCAGGGAACACACAATGTGGAGAAATAACAACGCAGGTAGGAAGAGGCGACCAATGCGGAGTGGATCAGAGGCATCATCCGTCAGATAGAGCCATGGGTGAACGGAGGCCATGGATCATTGGAGCATGTAGCTTCTATCTGGGCATGTTGTTTTTTAAGTGTTATTTGCTTAGAATAGGGAAGGTTGCGCGGCAAGGGGTCAGTATTTACCGTTGGCCTCAGGTAGATCGGACAGCAGATGTTTGAAAGTGGCCCTAAGTTACCCGGTTCGCACAAACAACCCGGTTCGCACCTACTGGCATGGGACGAAAGTACCTCTACTATGGGTGTCATAGACAGACCAAAACGGAAGGACAAGATATGAGAATGACCAACTAATGCGAGACGATACTAGGAAGCTTAGAATGCCTCCAAGGCGGACAAGCCCCTAATGACAGAACATGAGGATGGATTTAGTCGGTAGGCGCACCGGGAAGAATCCAGGGTGAAATAATGGAAACCAGTAAACTAACTGAAATGTATGTGTTGGATACATCAAATATTAATTCGGATTAAGTGAGTTTGAGTATTTCTGAATTTCTGTCCCTCCTATTATGTCTGTGCTCAAGATGACAAATTATGGCTAAATAATCGAGATAGGTTGAACCTCGAAAATAATATTTGTTTAACCAGAAAAATGGTAACATAAAGAACACCAAATTGTTAACACATATACCTAAGTGGCAACAACGAGTAATAATAAATAATTAATCGTAGAAATGCACAACTCGTAGAGTCATTACTGATTAGCGATAATCCTCCGGGGTGTAGTTGGTACTCCGTAATGTGAATATTTCTATTTACAAATTTGCAACTCTATTGAGCAGCCATTACGAATAGATTATGATACATTTTTTAGCCGACAGGAAGGTGAACATCTATCATTTCATAAACATATTTTTCTCTGATATATGTGCCACAAAGTGCATCTTAACGACCTAACACCAGTAGGGTTTGCCCTGGTTTCCTACGAAAACGGTACCGTAGAAACGGCCGTACGTCACGTCACTTGCTTAACAACAAACGTTTTAAATACTCATGCGAAGAATCTAGAACACTGTTTCCCAAACTTTTTGGTGTGCGACCCCTTTTTGCACTTAAAATTTTCAAAGGATCGAATGAAGAATGGGTACGTGTAGAAAAACATATAATATAAACATATAATAATCTGTAATCAATGTTTTCTGCGTCCCCCAAATATTTTTTGCGACCCTGACACTTGATAATTACAACTCTTAACTATAGCGTTATAAGTATTCGTTGATATAACAACAATAAATACATTATCTAGGGAATGTAGTTACTTTAGATTCTCTACATTGGTAACACTGAATAATAAAACAAAAGTTATCATCAAAGCTCCAATCACAAGCGCTATACAAGGTGTTTGGCAATCTCTGTCACTGACGTTTTCAATTTGTCCATTCAATAGCTTATGGAATCTATAAAGTTTATGGGATGTTGGTGAATACGGGCATATAGTAAGTAAATACAATAAGCTGTTCATGTTTGAAATCAAAGAAATTCTAATATATTACAGTAACAATACCATATTCATTATTCATGTTTGAACACAATTATAAAATTATTATGTATAAAGATTATAAGGAATAACGAATATTGTAGAAAGTTTTATTTTATAATTACTTAAATTCTACAAAAATTTGCTTTATGTTTTTGCATTTTGAAAAGAGAAAATGCAAAACTAAAACAAAAATAAAACTTTCTACAATATTCGTTATTCTTTATAATCTTTATACATCATTATTTATCATGTGGTTTTTGTTATTTTTGTAATAGTTACTACTTACTCGGACATTTGTAGAGTAGATTCGTTTGGTCGATGTCTCCCTGACTGAGGCGAAGACGTTGTCCGATCTCGGGCCGTTTCCTGCCGGGGACATCGATCGGTTGAATGGTGTCCAAATAGGTCCCCTTGGAGAACGTGTTGCGGGCGTAGTGCATAATTGAGTCGTAATCGTACGTCAGGCCTAATGAATTCACTTCCTCTTCGTTTAACTTGTTGAAATTGTACTCCTGTCCTGTAAAATCCACACAGATCCAGGGATGAAAATTTAATTCTACATTCACATCCTTACTACTACTTGTACCAAATTGCTTTACAGAGAAATAATGTGTCAAGAATTAACAGTGTAATAGATAGCTTTAAGTAGAGTAAAAATGATGCAAATCAATGGCATGCAATTTATGGATGTTAATAAAAACATTAGGTGGCTCTGAAACTTATTTTGTAAAAAATTGATTAATAATACTCTCTAATAGAAAATGCTGCTTCATAAATCGCACATTAAAAGTAGTATATGTAGAGGGTGGCGGGGAGCAAATGACTATATTTGAAATGGGCGTCATACCTTTAATTTTCGAGATATCGGGTTAAAAAAACTCAGTTTGAACGGACGTTATATTGCAATAGAAAAAAAGGAATAATAAATATATTAATATAATATAATATAAATAAATAAAAAATGTTGTAATTGGTGACGCACCATCTTCCAACATTTCAACCGGAATTGCTACGATTTTACATAGTATGGCTACTGCTAGTAAAAGTGGAGTCACGTATATGTGATACCACTTTTAACTTTTTGAAAATTCATGACCATAAAATAAAATAGTCAGAACATAAATGTATTAAATGCTGAATAAAATAATAATAGTCATAATAAATATCAGCTTTATTTTACAAATTTACAACAAATGCTTGTACTACACAAATATAGGTGTCTTCACACCCTTAACACTGGCAGTATATGAGTGCTTTTATGAGTCACAATGGACTCAATCATCCCGTAGCTTCAGATGTTTCCCTCTATATATTTATCTCACATAATTCGCACAGCAAGATTGAATTTTTCCAATATCAACACTACTTAGATAGAATCATGATTCCAACTCGCTTCAGTGTATATCAATCTTATCCAGTCAATAATAATAATAGTAATATTAATTATAATAATATTTATTGTTGCTAAAATGTATCTATTTATAATTGTTAAAGATTTACTGAATATAATCATATGACCAATTATATTCATTGCGCTCACACTTCAGGTGCATTGGTTTAACCGCCCCGTGGCGTGCTGTATCGCTCCAAGCTCTGCGCTCGTGCACCGATTGTAAGGGACGAGATAGAATTGTGCGCATCGGGGGCGACAAATAGAACCTGGAGCAGCAAATAGTGATAAACGAAATCAACTCATAATATTACTTTATATCAGGGGTGGCCAACGCGACGACCGCGGTGTACCAGTCGACCGCGTAACTATTTATAGTCGCCCGCCTGTCTGATATATACACATATTTTATAATAAACTAATTAGTTTGTGAAAATAAATCTTTTTTTTCTCTCAGTAAAATAACTGGATATAGAATATGTATCAGTAATATCTAAGTTTATTTTAAATTTAACCTTATTTTTATTAGTTATAACATAATACATACGATATTGGTAGACACCCGCCTATAATATACCAATCAGGTCGCCCAAAGTGATCAACAGTTTGGCCACCCCTACTTTATATCAATCTGGCACATAATAATAAATAATAAATTGCATGGATACTAAACGAGATGTTAGTGTATTGCGGGCGATATGAAGATATTTGATATTAACTTTTATTAAAACTATAAGTTGGATTAATTTTAAAGAAGATATTATTCAATAGAAAAGATTCCTAGTATTTTTTGGCCTTTCTAACTATTTGCGAGAGATTTGTCAATCTTAACGAAGATGTGGCGCCTTCCATCAACTACGTCAACCATATTCGGTAAGGAAAGTGCTTCGCGACGAAAAGTAAAAAGGTCGAGAAAAATAGTATATCGCCCCGCATTTATTAAAATTTGTGTATAAGGTACTTTTACATATTTTGTCAAAGTAAATATATTTTTAAAAATAAGCATAACATCTTTATTTCTATAATGTATATGTATCTCTTACTAGTTGAGCTACACTGATGAGATCTAATAAGATCAAAAACTAGATATGTAGATTGCTAAGAGGTGGATTTACACTTATATATATTTTAGTTATCTTTCAGATTTATTCATAGATTTATAATTTGCAGATACTTTTCATAAATAAATATTTTTTAGTCTTAAATATTTCGTAAACGAAGCGGAAGTACGGAAATAATTTTTTTATGTTTTCAGCTTAAAATTTAAGTACGTATAGTAAGTATTGAGAGCAATTAAAACTATTTTATTACTAAAGTCTTTTAATTTTATTCTGATTTAAAAATGAAGTTAAATAATTTAAATACATAAGTATTGAAAGCAATACAAAATATTTTATTACTAAATTGAATTCGCTTTTAGTTTCAATCTGATTTAAAAACGAAATTAACATAAAGTAATACAAAGTTACGTTTTTGTTCACACGCTCATTCACGTAGAATTAATTCAATTTGACCATTTTCATTTTAACGGGTTGGAAAATGCATTCAGCTCCGTATGGAAAACGCTGTAGCTTATACATCCCGAAATTCAACATGTGTACGGGATGTACGTGAGTCTCTGGATAACACGGCCGGCGATGCATATTTATGAACCGGATCCCATTACACGTTGCAATGACATGAAAATTGATTACCGCTGAAGTAATTTTCATACAAAAATTCAAGCGACTACAGCTACTGTTAATACTGTCAAATATTTTGATGTTGCTCGGCATTGTTATCGCTACATATATTTATTTTCTTTTTTTGTTTCACAAAGGATTGCAAAATATTGTGTGGCTAAACACCAGGGAAATATACAAATCTATTATAATTATATGTATTTTTATTGTACTTTTAACTTTTTAATTATACAGTATTATGTACAGAGTTATTTTAAATTGTCCCTTTTCTTAACAATAAATACTCAAATGATACATACATTTTTTATTATATTTAAATAATATTTTAATTCGTTTTTTAGTAGACTTTCGTTGTACGTTGCAACTAGTTTCGACTAAGCTATAGCCATTTTCGATCAAATGTATTTTATTTTTAGTCATCGGAGGAGCGGAAAATCGCTACTTAGCTGAAACTAGTTACAAAGTGTAACCAGTGTAACTAAGGTATGAATCAAAAACAAAATCGTTCTATTTATCCTTTAAAATGATTTTATAGGGAAAATCATGATTATGTTCATTAAGGCAGTATTTCTATTAAAGCTTATGTGTTTCAAACTTATTTTATGCAATTATTTATACGGACATATTCTAAAATAATAAACCAAATCGGAGATAATTTAATATTCTTTAAGAAAACCCAACCCTGCGATATATTAGCGAACATTTCGATTTTATAGAGAAAATCATGATTATATTCCTTAAGTCAGTACCTATATGTATGTTATCTGTTTGAAATTTGTCTTATGGGCTTATTTCTGAGGGGAAATTCAAAAATAATATACCAGATCAAAGACTATTTAATATTCTTTAAGGAAACCTTGAGATATAATAGTAAACATTTTGATTTTATAGAATAAATTGGCAGATTTTTCATTAAGTCAGTATCTCTATTTATGTTTATTTATTACAAACTTGTCTAGTCGACTTAAGTCTTCGGGAATATACAGCAATAATACACCAAATCAAAGACAATTTAATATTCTCGAAAGAAAAACCTAGATATATTAGCAAAAATTTAGAAGTTATAGAGAAAATCGTGATCATTTATATTAAGTTAATATCTTTATTCATGCTTATATGTTTCAAGTTGTCTTATGGAATTATGCCTACGGGTATATTCAGAAATAATACACCAAATCAAAGATAATTTAATATTCTTTAAGAAAAATATGTTAGTAAAAATA
Organism: Lordithon lunulatus; assembly: GCA_963942505.1. Classification (NCBI taxonomy): domain Eukaryota; kingdom Metazoa; phylum Arthropoda; class Insecta; order Coleoptera; family Staphylinidae; genus Lordithon; species Lordithon lunulatus. The sequence continues at coordinate 17,591,887 of OZ012672.1, read as the reverse complement.
TCGATTTTTTAGGAAAAATCGTAATTATTTAACTTTATTCATAAATTGAATGGCTGTGGGGTCTATGTGGTAACTGATTCTCATTGAAGAAGATGAATCTAATCACTGTGTTTTTACCACTTTATTTATTGTTTAAATATTTGTGTATAAGGTATTACATATTTTGTCAAAGTAAATATATTTTTAAAAATAAGCATAACATCTTTATTTCCATAATGTATATGTATTTTAGTTATCTTTCAGATTTATTCATAGATTTATAATTTGCAGATACTTTTCATAACATGTTATAAAATATTTCTTCAATATTCCGTAAACGATGCAAGTCCGGAAATATTTTTTTTATGTCTTCAGTCAACAATCTGTTTCGCTTATTCTCTATGCAATATCAAGTTTCCCCGATGAATTACTTTTAATCAATGAAATAAAGTGTAAAATATCCTTTTTTGTTATTCATCTCCTTCATCTCTATTCATATTTATGTATTTGAAACGTGTCTTACAGACTTATTTCTGGGGACATATTTATATATTTTTTTGCTTACATTACGCTTGCACTGAGTGGGTAGCCATTGTTTTATTCAGTTAGTTTAGATTTTAATCCAATTCTACTTTAAAAATTACTGTTTAGCAACTATCGATAGTTCGATAGTTTTTATTCAACAGTGCCTATATCTACAATGATTCATATTTACATGAAAAAACGATCAACAAAATTAAATGCAGTTTAATTTTTATGTTTCTCAGAAACATAGGATAGACTTCGGAAACTTATTTTTTAATTTAAAATCTAAATGATCAAGGCGGAAAGGCCAAAGGCGTGATAAAGATTTATTTCTGTCTCTCTCTAAATGATCATTTGAATCTTAAACGGGAATTAAATTAATTATCCCTGTATTTATTAACTTAATTCGATAGTTTATAAATCCCAGAATAACTCGGTCTAGTTTTTATTCAATAGTAATTTTTTATATGATTGTAGGAATCCAAGAAAACTTTTAAATTAAATATTTACTACAGACCCTTACAATATGAAGTCACTTATCCACGTCTAAAATGCACGTGGTGATTTATAAATGACCTAAAACTAGGTCACCTATCATTCCTTATTCAACATCCCCCCGCATTTAAAACTTTATTCCACTCGATCTCTATTCTTTCAAAAACTTGTATAGAAACGGCTGTCCATTCCATCGCAAATCGTTAATGACCAATTTATTCTTTTCTCCCCCTCCTCTCACGCCATCAACATGCTCTAGTGGCCCCAATTTGCTCCCATCACAGCTGATTGCCCACAAAAGCGTTCCCCCCTCGGGGGAGCAATTGTCTGGGGCGAAAGTAGAGTGGAGCAAACGTGCCGGACTTGGGTCGGCCGCGGATTATGTGACGAAACAAAAAAATAAAAATAGGAAAAGTAACCCTCACCGTTCATTATGTTGTCGCGGATTATGTTCACGTGCTTGTCCCTGTCCGGCCTGGTGTGTTCATGCCAGAAGCCTACTACGTGGCCCAGTTCGTGCACCACGATGCCGAATTTGTCGCAATTCTTGCCGATGCTGATGGCTTGCGGTCCATTGCCTCTTTTACCCACAAAAGAACAACACCTGAAAAAAAAATAGATACGACTGTAGTTTATATAAGACTTGACATAATGTATGACACTAAAATGTAAGTTATGATAACATTTCGAAGGACTATTCTACGAGCGAGTGGTCGTTATAGCATACCCGAAAAGGAAATTTTAATAATTATATTTTATATTTCGTAAAAAAATTAAAACGAAAAAGAATAAAACTTGAGCGATTATGAATCTAAAAATAACAAATTTCCAGTTTCTATTTGCTTATAAATAATTACAACATATTTAAAGAGTAATTGAAATTGTTTTCCTACAACTACATCACTTCAAATATATTACAGATTTCATTATATAATTCTGGACTAGCACCCCTGACTATTTCTAAAATGTATATATTATTGTACACCAACGAAAATAAAATATTAATTATGATTATATTACATTAACATAAAGTCGTACTGAATATTTTACATATTATCGTGTTATGTTGGTTTCTTTTCAAAATAAAAAAGCTTCCTTAACATAATATACAAGTAAATGAATTGATTGTCTATGTGTGCTAGCTCTCGATGTACTTACCCACAAGGTCTTTCAGTGAACAGAATGTAATTGGGATGATCATCCGGAGATCTCTCGACGAACTTCACACACGTAACATTCTCCCAATGCCGCATAGCCTGTTTAAAAAGGGCCTTATGGGCCCCGCTAAAATTGCCATCAATTTCATAAGGAATCACCCCATAATCCCATACGCGCTCTTTTCGAGCCGTCGCGGCTCTGGTAATACGCCGATGCACCTCCTCCTGTTGGTTGTGAAAATTCGGCAGTCGTTTTGGTGTAGGTTTTGGTTTAAAATCGAAATGAGGCTCGAACTCGTGCACTGGTATTTCGCCTTGGAATAGTTTACGACTGGCTTCATGAAGAGATCTGAAAGAGACAATAATATACATTTTACTCGTCTTAAAAACATTCCATGTTACTTATTCAAGACATTACAGAAGTTGAATCTACCTGTATATACTTGTGTACTGTATTACAGCTACTCTAATTGTGGATTGTGGGTTTGTTTGAAGGAAACAACTTTATTATTCAGAGATATGTTATTCGTCTCGCTTACTGTGTAAAATTTCAAGACAAGAACCCGTCGAAGATACTGGCACGACCATGTAAAACGCATGGCGTCTCACCGGATCGTCAACTGGGCCATGAAAACCCCAACCAAACGAGATCCCTTGAAAGACCACCAAAAATATGGGCAGACCCCTAGACATCCATATCACAGGACAGGCGAGGAGGCACATAGTGCCTATAAAGAAGTTTAAGAAGAAAAATAGAATTGAAGTGCCAAAAACGGAATCACACCAAAACAAAAAAACATACGAAGATCACAAACGAAAGTGTACTACAAAAATAATTAGGGAATAGAAGGAACATAGATGGAATTATCATGGAAATTAAAGAAACATAGAATAAAGAGATAATCCTATACCAATGACAAAGAAAGAAATGGTTACTACAACAAACGATCATTTTAGAATGACGGAGAATGGACGGAGATGAGGAAGTTATAGCAAGAATATTTTATAAATTTCTAAACGCAACAGTGGACCAAAATTAACAGAAGATGACAGAACTGGTTAAACAAAACATAGAAAGAAGCCTTCCGAATCATAGAAGATATAGAGGAAGTAACAAAGATGCTGAAAACTAATAAAACCATGGATACATCTATAAATGGAGAAAATATGGTGATAAGATTGTCCATGACAACTTGGAATATAGGGGTGTGACTCCAATTAAGGTGTTCTTTGTAAAGATGTCATTGACCAGGTCGGGGCTAGAAGACTGGTGGCATTGACATTAAGATGTTAACCCTTCGACTGATAGAAGGCGACTGAGGTAATTGTAGCTGTGATTGGCTATATATAGAATAATAAGCTTATTGCATGAGTGGAGGAATGTTGAGAACCTCGTCCTCCTAGGTGTCATTGACAAGGTAGTGAGAAGGAGACTGTTTACATTGACTTTAATGAAATGTTGCCCTTTCGAGGGATAGAAGATGACCGAGGTAATTGAACCTGTGATGGTTATATAAAATTGTAAGTTTATTGTAGGGTGAAGGAATTTTAAGAACCACCCCTCCCCCTCCTAACCTCGTAATATCTACCTATCATTCTAACATCTACCTAACATTCTAACATCCACCTAAAATCTACTTAAAATCAGTAGTGAGAAGAGGCGGGTTCTGGGTCGACAACAACGTTTAAACATATTTAAACCATGTTGAAAACAACCCTAAACAGGAACCAGTACTCTTGAATATATCCCCTGTATTAAACAGTCCCAGTTGTATACAACTGTTTCGAACTCAACACCTCCACTGCTTGACCCAGAACCCACCTCCTCTCACTGCTGATTTTAAGTACATTTTAGGTAACATCCTAACATCCACCTAAAATCTACTTAAAATCAGTAGTGAGAAGAGGCGGGTTCTGGGTCGACAACAACGTTTAAACATATTTAAACCATGTTGAAAACAACCCTAAACAGTACCCAGTACTGTTGAATACATCCCCTGTATTAAACAGCCCCAGTTTTATGCAGCTGTTTTGAACTCCACACCTCCACTGCTCGACCTAGCACCCACCTCCTCTCACTTCTAACCTCCTCTTAACATCTACCTAACCTCCTTTTAACATCTATCTTAGCTCCTCCTAACATCTATCTTCGCTCCTCATAACAACAACCCAACCTCATCCTACCCAAGATGCTCTTGATCAGCGTGTAATTGAGAGGAGGAGGCTGGGGGCCATTAATAATATTTCATTGAACCGCAGCAATAACATATAAAAAATATAACATAATAACTCGGACTATACTAATAAACTCGGATGTTTTTTTTTAAATATTCAATTTGTTATGGAAATTAATACTGAAATTATTGATCGTATTTGAGTTTGTTCACTATTTATATCTATGTATGTAATATATAATAATGCTTAACATTTATTACTCTTTACTTTTATTTTCCACATCGTAATATGTAAACTATTTGCCCATAGGTGAAGCATGCATTAGCTGATATTTTAAATTTATCTCACAACCAACGATTATCTTTTAAGGTTGGCTACAACACGAGATGTACATGCGTATATCAGATAATTCTGCTTGGTGTATTTAGAATCGTAATAATAATCGTAATAATAACAACAAAATCATGTCACAAATTGTACTCTAATATTTCCCACTAATATTTTAAAAAAATGCACACTCCTATATGATTTTAACCCACGTATATACCAAAATTATGTGATATGGAAATCTGCAATTAAATTTCACGGGAATCAGTTAAATAAATATTTTTTCAAAACACTCGAATGGTTGCGTGGCGCAAGTTGATTTTTATTTGAATTTTCATTCAGTAGATTAATGTTATGAACGTGTTGCAAATGTTTTAGTAGTCCACTAGTTGTTAGTTGTATTTGATTACAGAATTAATGTTTTACAAAAACAAGATTTAAAACAGCACTATTAATATACATGCCGCGTTCGAACATTCTCAATGACGCCATTGCTCATTCAAACATTATTGAAAAAAATCGACACTTTCAATACAAATTGGTAATTTAAAATTATAAATCGACGCGTTCGAGAATTTTTGGAAAAATCATAAATGCAGGTTTTATTGAATTTATTCACTACTTGATTTCTACCTTGTATACTATATGCCAGATAAATATTAAAAACGAAAAACAAACATATTTCGGGCCGTATTGTATTTTTTGACAACTTTAAATCATGTACATTAATTTTTGTGTTCTTCATTTTACAACAGTATTACTTTTTTACATTATTAAACCTAATAGTACAAACGTACATTGATAAATACTAGGGAACAAAACTAATTGAGCAAGTTAATTATATACTTAAGGTCGTTTTAGTCAAGACAATTTCTTGACTCAAAAGTTAGTCAAATCTAAATTGTCTCGTATCATAAAGCAAATTATTTGAAATTTTGAATTGAATGGTAGATCGAATGGAAAAATATAATGCGTTCAAGGACAAATTGTATGGGAGGAGGATATATGAATTCATTTCTTAAACAACTTTTGAGCTAAGAAATTGTCTTGACCTTTATATGTTCATTTTTACATACATACTACATGCAACTACGACTGTTACGTTATCGGCTGGTAGTATCGTATATACCAGTGATTTCCAATGGGGCTGTATTGTACCTGTTAATAGTTAAACCGGTTTGGTAATATGCATAGTGCATATTGCTATAATTGTAACAAACAGCCGTTTGGCTAGGTATGAGCGTATTTTTTAAATTACCGGGAAATGTTTCGTATTATCCGGGGAAAACTAGAATAAAAATTTTCCGCCCGGGAAATTCCGGGATTGACCCTCTACGGATGTATCTAGTTTTCGGGGCCGTTGCTTTGCCAACTGCATAACGGAGGGTTAGTTGTCCGAACGCGAGATGTTCAAGCGTACCAAGAGCTAACCCCCCATGCTGTAGTTGGTATGGCAACAGCCGCAAAATCCGTAGTATGCATTTTTGAAATATTACTAACTAATACCTTGTCGATATGAAATTTTAGGGTAGTACAAACAAACTTTCATCTGTATTATTTGCTAGTCGGAGTTATAGAAATCATGTAATACCGGCGAAACTTTGCCATGTAAATTGTTCCTTTAAAACGAAGGGTATTTGATTCAGTTTGATTTTAACATTAATTTAAATGGCTCGTCATACTGAAGTATTTGAATACGTTATCGTAAGGACTTGTCTATTTTTTTTCAGTAACATTACTTGGTAGACTTGTATTATGCTTGTGTGATCTACTTAGTGATCACTCGTGTTGAGGATAATATAATTTTTTTACAATTATTAATTGCAAAACACAGTTTACAAGATTTTGCTGGGTGCGTTCCTACTCTCAGCGCCAGGGTTTCTTATCTGTCAAAAATTGACTTGTATTTTATTTTCTACTGTGGATGTTTTGATTAGCGTCAACCAATTCCTGTAATTTTGAAACTATACTACTTCTTTGTGAGAGTCGACCATAGTTTAATATATTAGACTATGGACTCGACTAATAAGAATCATTTTATTTTGCTTTTATTAAAGACTAGGTGTGAATGCCCGTCGTCCGACGTGGAATCAATAAATTGAATTATAGAAAATTTCGGAAAACAGTCTACAAGTTCAAGAGCCAATACCAACCAAACTATGCCAGCTTACTATTTTAAAAGATTTTATTCTGCAAAGTAGTCTTTTACGTATTTTTTAAGAATTAAGAGTAAATTAATAAATGAACTTAATTCATATAAGTATTATAAAAAGCTACGACCCAACTCAGTGGCCTGGTCATTATAGGCGTTGTCCATCTCGTCTCGAGCACTGGGAGCCTGAGTTCAAACCCAATGGGGGAGAATTTAGGCGAAACTAGTTGAAATGCCCGTCGTCCGACGGGGAATCAATCAATTGAATCATAGGAAATTGCAGAACACAGTTTACTACAAGTTATTCATTATTACAATAGACTTGAATTCTACACAACCTTGTTTTTTCGTATTTTTTTAGGAATTAGGTGTAAAGTAATCAATAATATTAAATGTATTATTGACAGTTACCCAACTCAGTAGGCTAGCTGTTAGAGGCGCTGTTGGTCTCGTACTGAGCATTGAGGAGTTGATGTGGAGTGAATTTTCTCAAATGATCTTTCACAGTTGGTCAGAGAGTTTCCGTGAAATTAAAGTAAATACGGGTGATTAAACTCCTCTGAGCTTCCCTATACCGGTGGAAAAGCTGAATTGAATTGAATACTACACAACTTTGTTTTTCGTATTTTTTTTAGGAATTAGGTGTACATAAATCAATGATATTGATTGAATTATTGAAAGTAATGACCCGAGTAGTAACCCTCAGTAGGCTAGTTGTTAGAAGCGCCGTCCGTCTCGTACTGAGCATTGAGGAGTTCAAACCACATAAGAGCGAATTTTCACAAATCATCTTTCACAGTTTCTCAGACGTTTTCCGTGAAATTAAAGTAAATACCGGATGCTTAAACTCCTCTGAGCTTCTCTATCGAGATAGAAGTTTTTTTGAAAAGTTACGGATAACAATGTAGTGCAGAGTTTGGTGGAGAAAGCGCTGGAATGCAAAAGGAGAGTGTATGCGGTGTTTGTGGATTTAAAAGCTGCGTATGGCTCAGTTCCTAGGGGGAAACTGGTGGAATGTATGGATAGATTGGGTATGGAAGAGGAAAGAGTGGAGTGGGTGAGAAGGATGTTAAAGAGTCATGGGTGAAAGCAAGAGTGAATGGAGAAATATCTGAGAAATTTAGGGTGAATGTGGGAGTAAGGCAGGGGTGCCCGATGAGCCCCTCCTGTTTAACCTGTACACGAGCGAGTTGCTGAGGAGAGGACAGGCAGGAGGGGTCGTGGTGGGTAGATCCAAAGTGTGGATGTTGGCGTATGCAGATGACGTGGTGCTGGTGGCCAAGAGAGTGGAAGAGATGCAAGAGATGTTGGATAGAATGGGTAGGTACCTGGATAAGAGGGGGCTAGTGGTGAATGTGGAAAAAACCAAATGGATGTTGTTTAGGAATAGGGGCATGAGGGGTAAGGACGAAGGGCTGAAATGGAAGGAAAGGCTGATTGAGAGAGTTGTGAGAGAATGGTTTTAAATATTTGGGCTTTTGGTTTGACTGTGGAGGAGGGCTTAGGATGCATGTGGAGTGTATGCAGGCTTGGGGGATTGCGTGCAGAAAATAAGGGAGTTTGTGGGGTGGTAACCTCGTAATGGCGTGCAAGATCTGGGATGCGTGTGTAAAACCTATATTGTTGTATGGAGTGGAAGTGTGGGGATTGCGTGAATGGGAGGTAATAGAAAGGGAGCAATGTTGGTTTCTGAAGAATCTTCTAGGGCTCGAAAGGTCGACATCGAGGGCAGTGCTGTTGCAGGAGACAAGTCGTATGAGTATGTGGTGAGAGTCGTGTGTGAGGGCGGTGAAGTTTGAGGAAAGATTGCAGGATTTGGGCGAGGAAAGACTGGTACGGGAGGTATGGATGAGGTGTAAGAGTAGAACAGAGAGTAGATGGAGGAAGGATAGAGAAAGGATCTATGAAAGAGTGCATATGTCTGAGGTGTGGGTAGAGGCGAAGCTGAGAGAAAGGGGTAGCCTAGGAACTGAGATAAGGAAGAGATTGAGGGATATTGAGTGGCAAGAAAAGCTTGTGAGAATGACTGAGAGCTCATACAACCCTGGCTACGTAGAGTGGCAAGTGCAGGGGAAACTCCCGAGCTACTTAGCCAGGGGAGAGTGGAGCAGAGAGGACAAAGTATGCATGGCAGAAAGGAGGAAGAAAAGTGGTGGCACCATAGCAAAGAATGTGAGGGAGCGAAAGAAGAGTGGGTTGGAGAGTGCAGAAAGCTGAACGAATGGTTAGGAGAGGATGGGAAAGGCGTGAAAATCGACGTGGGAAAGGAAATTGGCGAAGGCAGAGAGGGTTTATTTTAGTGGTTAGAAAAATGTATTTTATCTTAATTGGTATTTTTGTGTGTCTTTTTTGAATTCTTTCTGTGAAAGTACTGTTGTTTTTTTAGCTGGAATGTGTGTAAAAGGGAAGGGTTGGGCTGATAAATATGATAATGCCAAATAAAGGTCAACACTTTTTTGTTCAAAAATGAACTTCTTACACACACAAATGAAACTTAAAACGTATTACCATATCGGCAGTAATTCAGGGCACTGCATAATTTAAAATTTGAATATTCCTTGTATATAATCCTTCCTTAAATATAATCTTAAGTAAAAGACAGTTTAGAAATAAAACCAGAGAACAATTTTCTGAAGTAGCAACTCCCATACACTCACATACACTCACATACACTCACATACACTCACATACACTCACATACACTCACATACACTCACATACACTCACATACACTCACATACACGTACACTAATATAGTGATTATACTAACACAGTAGACTAACACAGTGATTCTCATAGTGGGGGCGAGAAATATTTAGGGGGTCGCAAAAAATATTACTACAGTTCATTAGTTATATTTTTCTACATATACCCAATCCTGAGGGGGTTCTTTGGAATTTTTAAGTGCAAAAGGGGGTCGCGGAACTGCATACAGTTTGAGAAACACTGCACTAACACGCGGATGAAGGACCCGAAGGTTGGTCAGTTACAGAATTGTAACAAATACAATATAATCCACCATGGTCAGTAATAAAACAATTAACATATAATAGAAACAAAATGCAAAGAAAAATAAAAAAGCACTACGAGGGAAACTCCTATTAATTTGTTAATTTAATGTAATTGAGACAAGCAATGTATGATTATAAAAAAAATTAAAAAATGATGGAAGTAAAAACGCCATACATCTTACATCCATTTGATGATGAACAACTATAATCTTATTTAGAACTCACCTATTTTTTCGTCGCATCTTCCTTTGATGCCGCCTCTTCTCCCTCTTCAAATGCCCCTCGTGCCTAATCTTAATCCCTTCAGTAACTATTTCCGCTTCGTCATTAGCACCCACTACAGATTCTATCTCACGACTATTACTCTGCACCTTCCGCAACCTCTCAATCTCTTCCGTGTGATTAATCTTTTTCTGCGGCGCTTCCACTGTTCTTAGAACATAACCGTTTTTGTATACAGGCTTCTCTGCTGGAAGGCTCGCGATTGGATCGTTGTATTTCTGTGACGTTATCGGCGGTGCCACCTGCTTAGTCTTTTTTCGCATCAGATCAGTAAGACCTTCTTCCTCAATCTGCAAACCTTCGAGAACTTCCTTCTTGTAGTTCTCCACTTCTTCTTGTAGGATTTCTTTCTTGTGATGGTAGTCATCTGGGATCGCTATATCACCCAGGAAATTCTCTAGAAATAAAAGAAATATTAATATAAATAAATATTAATTTTTATTTTTGTAATGGTACTTAAATAATTTACATAATTTAAAAGAACAAAAATTTATGAAAAATAAAACATATATAAATGTTACCTCTTTAAACATGTAATAGTACATCTAAGTATATTTGTATGAAGAAATAAAATAAAGCGAAATATTTTGTAGACTCTCGATTCTTTTTAATGTGTATTATATAATTTCACGAATAACAGCTCTGATATTTTCTCTTGGTCCTTAAATCGTTGGTAGAGCATTAACGCAGACCTTATCTTTAGCCCCAATGAAAGCGGTAAGATCGAGGGTATAAGCCTGGTATAAGGTCTATAGGGAGAACTCAAGGACAAAGAATCTACAAGTAGTATCGAGTTTATCCTGTCTTCCTGGCACTAATGCTGCAACTGAGCGAGTATTTAGCATTCCCGAGTCCCGAATTTCTTTCTAACTACGAAATCGGGTCACCTTAGTTCTAGAATATTAAATTCTAATTTGAAGTAATAAATTCGATTTTGTCCATAGCCAACTATGTAACATACGTTAATTATATATTATTATACATAATTATGTACTGTATTATTGAAATAATGCTTATTGATTAGTAAAAAAATGTCTTACAAATAGTTAATTACAAAATATTATCCCCGTTTCATGAAATAATTATAAGCCACATATTAATATCTCTGCCATCTTTTTTTGTTCTTTCATGTATTCTAGGATACATCATATATAAGCCGTGCTGACAAAAAAGGATACTATTAATCCATTCCCCGCGTGAATACGCGACCTTTCCTCTCGGTGTAATTAAAAGAGATGTTTTAATTAACCCATATTTCTATGTGCATTATTAAATTTAATAACCATCGCATGCAGCGCACCGCCTCTCGCGCCCTGGGATCGCCTTTTTTCTGCTCGCCCCATACACGCGTTTTTATTTTTTGTTACTTTGTTTTGCCACCGGCAGGCCGCTAATTTCAACGAGTTATCAGCACGTTCTGAGAAGAAGCGAGATCCTTCTGGAATTTAATTACTGTTATTATTCAACGTGTGGACGCTGTGCTGATGTGAAGAGATTTCTGTTTGTATTTTAACAAGAGAAGATATTGCAATGGATAGCTGGAAATCACGAAATGTGATTTGAGTTGCTAATATTTTATAAAGTGACCATATATGATTTTAATTGGTGAATTGCAGAAAATATTTGTGGATAGACTTGAATATACAAAAAGAAGGATATAGAAGAACATATACAATAGAAAATATTATTTAATTAATACAAAAGTACATATATAATAGAACAGATGAGTTAATTAATACGGAAGCCATATAGAATGGAAATGACACAATGAATTGCTAAAGTATGAAAAGAAGCAAAATACAAAATATAACAACAGATTTGTTAATTAATCCTCGTACTACTAGGCAGAGGCAATAGGGGTACGTGCCCAGGGCCCAGACGGAAGGAGGCCACAAAAAGATCGACAAAATTTGAATAATATTTAAAAAAACTGTAGGTAAGCCGTCCCTCCTCTAAAAAATCAAGAAAAATAATAAATGACATGGAATTTACAAATTCCTGAATATATAACACCAATAACTAGGGCCGTAACTAGGCAGAGGCAACAGGGACACGTGCCCAGGGCCCAGACGGAAGGAAGCCACTGAAAGATTAGTGAGGAGACCAGCAATGAGGTCTTGCTCAGGGCCTCAGAAAAGCTAATTACGGACCTGTTAATAACGTTTAATATAAATAATATATATATTTTATTATTATTTATATGATATTTAATTTAGTTAATGACAAGTGTAAATAGCTTAACATATAACACCGATAAAGTTAAATATAAATATGCGCGGTATAGTAATAATTTAAAACATAAACTGATGGTACAATTAATTATCAGTGCATCAAAATGGGCGCAATTTCATACATTCACTGCGCTGGACGTCCTATTGCATTTTTTGTGCGTGTGTGCATTACACAAATCATATAAAATATGGCTAACACATAAATTTGATGGCAAATATCGCTCGATTAGACACGGCGTCGCTTCCGGATGACATAAATTAACACGCTCCCTCGCTTTTCACGCTCCTGCAGCAACACTCCGCGCTTAGGACTTGATGAAAAAAGTCGTCTAGACACCTTGTTTGGAGAATTAAAAGGGATTCACAGAAAGTAAAAGAACAACAACGAATAAAAGTAATAAAAAGTGTGTATAATTAAATACAAGCGATTTATTTTTTTCACAGCAAAAGTTTCCTTTATTTCGTTAAATTGTATCTTATGAAAACACTACCGTTTTTATAATATGAATTTAAACGAAATTAAACCTACTTTAGCTGTAAAAAAATTATCTTAGTTGTATTGTATTTGTTATATAACAAGCGGATTTAAATTTATACAATTTCAAGCCGCTTAAAATTTATACAATTTCAAGTCGCTAGAAATAATAATTATGAATTTTCTATAATAACTCATGTATTTTTTATTATTTTATTTAAAGCGGCTTCAAATTTTACGAATTTCAAGCCTCTTGAAGTAAATATTATGAATTTTCTAATATAACCCATACATTTTTATTCTTTATTATTTAATGTTGTTTAATCGGCTTGAAATAATATGAATACCAAGTCGCTTGAATATTCGTCGAGGGCCGTGAATTTGACACCCTTGCTGTAAAGCAATGATTCTCAATTACTGTACCGCCGCACTTTAATGTGTCGCGAGATTCTTGCCTCAAAATTTTACGATGCATTTATAAATATTATTTTGTATGTTAAATAAATGGTGTCATGAAAATGAAAGTAAGTATCATTAAATAAACGTTTTGTATTACTTTTTTTAATTTCATTTTATAAAAAAAACTTCTATCTTTATTGGGCTATCAGCCGGTCAAGGGAGAAGAGCTCAGAGGAGTTTAAACACCCGGTATTTACCTTAACTTCACAGAAAACGTCTAAAAACTGTGTAAGGTGATTCGTGAAAATTCGTCCAGCTGGGGTTCGAACTCAGGCTCCCCAATGCTCAGTACGAGACGGACGACGCCTCTAACCACTAGTCCACTGAGCTGGGTTGAATTTTATATTTGTTTGAATATTTCATTGAACATTATTATCGTATGTTAACTTACAGAATAGGTACATCAATCAATTAACCAAGTATAATTAGTTTATGCTTAAAACAGGTTTCAACCACTTTTTCATCACGGTTTACTTTTAAAAAATTAAACATTTAGAGGCACACTAACAATAAAATAAATCTTCTATAGAGTATGCGGACCGCGAGTTCTGCCAACGAGGAGTATTTATTTATAAATCGAAAATAATTGCTAAAAAAATAGGTAATTGTGGCTATGGTCCGTAATTGTTGTAGATATAAAAATCTCAGTTTTTTTTTATATTTTTCAATTGATTGTTGGTGTCTGTCGGCTGCATTGGTTAGGTGAGGAGATCCGAATGGCCGGCCTTGATCTGCGCTTATCGACAAATAATGACCCAAAATGCCCCTCGTGCCCGACGTCACCCAACGATATGTCAAGTGAAACGCGATAAGGGCTTATCGCGAACATATAGCGACAACTTGTCTATGAGAGCGACAAATCCCTCGTAAAGGAAAAAATAAATAAAAATCACCCTCGGGATTTTAAACTGGACCGAAACATCAGCTGCAGCACAATAGCTTGCGCTAAAATATATAAATATCTGATCTGGCGAGTAATTTATAATAATAACTCGATTGTTTTTACACACTTTTAAATATATTTTCCATTTTAGGATTACAACACATTTATTCATACTGATCATATAGAATAAAGTAAAACTTGTTTACACAACGAAAACAACAATTAAAATTAATGTATTTGTTATGCACGATAATAATGGTTAAAACTGCAGTGGTGAGTACTATCACATAAAAATTAATCGATAAAAGCTAACGAATGGAAACTATTGAATAAAAATAACACAATCAACTACAATTTATCTACTACGGGCAGTAGTGTTTAATCATTTATTTTAGTTGATTACTTGTAATTATGAATTTATTGAAATCATTAATTTTTTTTTCGTTGTATTGGAGAGAAAATAATATCATGCAAGTGAATTATTTGAATAGAAAAAAAAACTTTATTTGGCATATGTAAAGCACAACAAACAGCTAACAATACCAACAACTCAAGGATCATCCCCACAACTTCCCTTCCGAAATAAATAAAAAAATTACCATCCCCCGTCCCTCATCCGCTTCCTATCTCACGACATCCTTCTTCAGAGTTCCGCACCATGTCCGTCCTCTATTAGCCCTTGGCCTTTCGCTCACTTTTCTGCAATCCCCCACCCACTTTCTCATATCGTTACTAAGGTGCCTCCACATGTCAGTTCCCTTACCAGGGCCCTTACTATACAGTACACATGCGGTGTATGGGTTGGAAGAGAGAGGAAGTGTTCATCTCTCTTCCAACCCATACCTCGCTCGTACCATGCATTCCTTCATTCTCCTCTCTGCCCAACCCTAACCTGGTTATGTAGCCCGTACTTACTACTCCACCTACCCCGGGTTATAAAAGCCCTCATTCAATTTTTCCTATCGCTTTTGCCACCCAACATCCCCCATTATTTCCGTTCGAACGCTTCCCCCGCCTCATAGTTTCTCATCCACCCACACCTCAGACGTATCCACACTTTCATAAATCTTTCCTCCAAACACTTTCTGCTCAACCCCTATTTCACATCCACACCGCCTAACCTATTCTCCTCCAACCCCAACAGCCTTTCCTCAAACTTTACCACCCTCCTACACATCTCCCACCACATACATTCGATTCGTCTCTTGTAGGAGGATCGGTATGGGGTCGAACTTTCCAGCCCTAGTATCTTCTGCAAAACCCATTCCAGCCCCCTTTCCTGTAGATTCCACTTTCCCGCACCCCATAGTTCTAAACTTTATAGCAATATGGGCATCATGCACGCATCCCAAATCTTACATGCAATTCCTATATTTCCGTACTACCATTTTCCCCATTTTCTTCTCGCATACTCCATGCCTATCTCCCCTTTGCTTACACTCACTCCAAGTGTTTCCTATACCTCTGCGGTCAACTCAGACACATATTTATTTAAAACCATCCAATCTGTATATCATTATACCCTTTCATTTCATTTCAATCTACCCATCCTCTTCACAGTGGCGTAGCGAGCTTAACTCGCGCCCGGGGCACAATACCTTCTTAGGCCCCCCCCCCCCATTCGAAAACTATATAATATTATATGTAAAATATACTTTTGTGGACCATTTGGCGCCCCTTTGTGAGTAGCGCCCGGGGCATGATATCCCCCCTTGCCCACCCCTCGCTACGCCACTGCCTCCTCATATTCTTAAACAACATCCAGTTGGTGTTCTCGACATTCACATCTATCCGCTAGCGTGTAAATCTGTTCCCTTGTCCCTATTCCCTTTTTAAACCCACTCTGGCTTTCGGGAAACAACCCTTTTCTGTCCACTTCCTCTTCCAACCTATTCTTCACCATACATGTTTGTATACCATCTTCATTATAGCTTTTCGGTTGCGAGGCTCCCTCTTTCATGTGCATTAGTACCTCCACACATTTTTCTTCTGGTGCCTACTTCTCTCCACTTTTATATTTATTTCATTTAAATTATGAATAACTTTTATATCGTGTAACATCATATAAGAAAAATATTGCTTTTAGTTTATTTATAATATACCGTAGCCAACTGTATGTATGCAGTTATATATTATACTGGCAACCTACAGAGGATATATGTAATATAAAATAACATTATGTTAAATTCAAATTTCAATATATTTTCCACGCATATGTTTACACTACACCAACAACATCCCGCATTTACCGGGAGTATGAAGACTGCGATAACAGAGTAGGGAAAATATTCCAGCCCCACACCATACGTGAGATTATATTCATACTAATTTTTTGTATACCGACATAAAATAATAAATAAAATTATAAACACAAACAGATAGAAGGAATCAGTGCAAAATATGAATTATTTAGGGATAATTATACGCACACAAAATAAGATTATTCACTTACAATTTAAGGTCGTTTTAGACAAGACAATTTCTTGACTCAAAAGTTAGTCAAGATGCGAGACAATCTAAATTGTCTCGTATCATACAGTAAATTATTTGAAATATTGAATTGGATGGTAGATCTAATGGAAAAATATAACGCGTTCTATTTGCCAAGGACAAATTGTATGGGAGGAGGATATATGAATTCATTTCTTGAACAACTTTTGAGCTAAGAAATTGTCTTGTCTAAAACGATCTTTAGTACTTATATTGTCTCAATAAATAATATTCTTGGAAATAATCCCCCGAAATTGACTTATTTATTATTTTATTTTACCATAAACCCACCATTTCCATTATAAAAAAACTATTTTCAAGCGACCATCCCGTTCTCATAACATACAAAACAAATCGTTTCTTGTAAGATCGATGGTGAGTGACATGCGAAATTGCCGACCCCCCAGTATCGTCTTACTAATATCGACAGGGGAATTAATCCGTCATTGTGAATTCATCCACGGGGGAAAGGGAGCGATGTGGGACACCTTAACCCCGTCATCCGGGCGGATGGCCGGGATTTATTTATTAACGCGCGGGCGTCATCGCAACGACTCGACTGAGCCTGGGAGATAAAATACAAAGTTTCTTGGGGGGCCGGAGGGCGGCGCGAGGCCTCCTTTAAAACTATTACGTTTCAAGGGGGGAAACTTAAATCGCTTTCACTTTGAAGCGCTAGTCTCATCAAAATCGGAGACAACAATGTTTTAATTACGTGACGCGAACGGTTGCAGCGGCGGCGGCTTCAGGATTCAGAGATTAAATGATAAACGCGACAATTAAGGGTGAAGTAAGATTAATGATTAGAAAATGGAATTTTAGTTTATCCTGCTTTTAGTATGCGTTTTAATAGAGCAAAATTAATGGGTTGAACTTTTTTGTTTGTTTTGGAAAACATACTTGCTAATGATCTTGTTTCTCAGGAAGACGGTGCCCGTTTAATCATTTTGGTATTGGTTTTTAAATCTTGGCTCTTCAATGGTTAAGATATTGACATGATATCGCATCTGATGTGGCAAAGAGGCCACCATGCCACGGAATGCAGAACAAAAGAGCAATACTATCTCCTCTGCAAAGAGGCTGCAGACACCCAGGCAAGGGGATAGTCTGAGTCACCATCGGGGAGGCAACATTTGTCATCTGCTAAGCCTCCCAGAACACAGTCATGAAGGCCTTCAGAGATTTGCTGCGGAAGCTAGAACCAACAGCTATCACTGTTGGCTTTAGCTCACGCAGAGAACAAAGTCATAGACGCAGAAGACATTAAGACATAGTTTAGTGGAACGCACTACGCACTACGCACAGACGCGAGGGCGTAGGTTATAGAACTCGCAACCGCTCTAAACCTCTCCGCCTTGCACATGCAAGGTAGAATGAAAGGGTAGAATGTAACTTACGAGGAGACCCTGAGCGACCACAAACTCATAGTTTGTGGTCGAAACGAGACCCGGGAACAGCAATATGATCACTGCCACACAAAGAAGGGCCGGCTACAACCAAAGGCCCTGAATCAGAACCTTGCAAGCACGATGTAGATAACCCACGGGGTGCAGAGGAAATGGCAGACAAACAGAAAACAAAAATACAGCAAGCATGTGACACCCTAATTCTAGGCAGCACGGCGAGGAGACACAAGCGGATACTGGTGGTGCGGTGAAGTGGCGCAAGCTAGAAAAGAGACGAACAAGGCGCGCAGAGAATCTCAGCATGCAAAAGAGGCGGTAAGCTCAACCCTCGAACTACTAGCAAATTACAGAAGCAAACAGGAATTAATTCCGAGCCGCCACCCAGCGCAGTGAAAACCGCTGTTGGCGCCGCTTGGGCGAGGAAGTGGAGAACCAGTGGAGACTCCTATACGGGATCGTTCAGGACTCAGGGCAAAACCTCCAAGACAGGATGCAATGGTAGCCGGCGGAGCGGTGACAGTAATAGTGGCGCTCTTCCTAATGGGAACGAAAGAATCCACGAAGTAACTGCCGGCCACGCTAGGGAGGATAGGAGATGGAGCGAAGAGGATGTGATAAGGTCGGTTGCAACAACCCGGGAAAACAGGCACCTGGCCCAGACGGTCTACCCAACGAGGTAATAAGAGCGGCGGCTACAACCTTAGGACGAGACGCGGTTAGCAAAAACTATCAATGCTTAGCGGAGGGCACCCTCAAGGTGGAAATCAACCTAACTAGTACTGATATCCAAAAAGCGAAAGCCACCGACAGAATCTGCGTCGTATAGGCCATTATGCCTACTCGACGGACTGGCGCAGCTGGCTGCAAATAGACGGGAGGAGGCGAGTGGGCTAGCACCAAAACAATACGGCTTCGGAATGGGGCGTTAGACGGGTTAGGGAGTACATCGAGGCTGCAAACAGGGTCCACGGAGGGGGCGGAGACATTGTCTGATGGTCACATTAGACGTCAGCAATACGGTTAACTCCCTTCCCTAGGATTAAATCATGATAGCGCTCGGGGACCTGGACATACATACGTCGCTGCTACGCCTGATGATAAGCTATCTATCCGACAGAACAGTAAGCCACAGTTCTCCGGATGACAGGGAAACGAAGTTACCAGAGGAGTCCAACAATGCTCCGCCTTGGGACTGGAATCTGGAATATTGATTATTCGTGGGGTCGATCCTAAGGCTGCCCTTCCCACCCGGAATCGGAGAGTGGAGATCGCTGACGACCTCGTCTCGTCAAAAGCGAGCGGGAAGTAGAGGCGCTGAGTAAGCCGCCAAGTCAAGGCATGAATGCGCGGACATGGCCTAGAGATTGCTGCCCACAAGACGGAGGATATGGTAAAGAAGAAGAAACTACAATATATGTAATAATCAGCTTCGAAACATTCAATTCGAGCACAAGGGTGATCAGGAAGATCATAGATTCCACGAGCATGAGTCTAAGAGTGCTCATTGGACTTCACTGGAGAAAATAATAATCTTTTTCACACCAGTGCAAACGCATCGGTTTGTTCTTGCCTATAGTGCTGGCAACTGACAGTACAGGTGGACCTACAGTTTAAGGTGGATTCCAAACTACTGGAGAACGTTTAAATACGAATTTCATCTACTTCAGACCAGAGAAGGATGTTGGCCATGAAACCCCACGCTTCCCAGGCGAGTTGGGAATCTGAATCTGTATTTCGCTTTGAAGATTTAAACGCAGCATCTTCAGCGCAGCAGTACGATCCTTAACCACTGCGCTACGCTGCCCCATTGAAGATACAGAGCTCATAAATGAAAAAAAAATACAATAGTCGATTACAATAGACCATTTTTGTCAAAGGCACTGTGGGAACCCTCAAGATTACCAAGACTTAGAACATAACTGATCTTTTCTGCTGTTCGAAAGTATGTTCTGATTTTATTGCAAAGGTAGTGTGAGACAGTATGACAGTAAAGACGCCTTTCTCTTCTTGGATCCGTAATTTCTGCTGAGGAGCATAGGGCCTACACTACTCACTTTCACCGTATGCTATTTTTATCCATTTATTTGTGCCCTTTTGGGTTTTCCTCAATTGCATCTACCCTGTGCTCCTCCTTAATTTGTCCTGACAATATTGTTGATGTCTCGTTATTGTACGCCTAGACATTTCTATGTTATACAATCAATTTCCGGGGGGCTATCGGTTTCTGGATGGCTAGTTTCCAGAGTACTATGATACTATCCCCCGTATTCACCAACGTTCTATAAATCTATCAATAGCTATTGAACCGATAAGTATTCGTTGTTATAGCAACAATAAATAAATTATCTAGGAAATGTAGTTACTAGATTCGCTCTATGGGAAACACTGAAAAATTAAAGAAAATGTGTCATCAAAGCTCCAATCACAAGCGCTATTCAAGGTTATGACAATTATTTGACCATTTCTGTCATAATGACATCTTAAATTTATACATTCAATAGCTTATGGGACCTATAAAGTGTATAGGATGTTGGTGAATACTGGCATATATCTTATATTTAATATTTGGCGAAGAACTGTTAACTAAACATTGTAGTTTCTGGTATGTAGCTAGCCAAGTTTGACTGCCGTATAATAAGACATAGGTAGCTGTGATGAATTCCATACTGATGTGAGTAATACAAAAACTCCCTTCTTTCCTTCCTTCTTGATGCAGCTGTTTATATCGGAGCATGTGCGATCATTTTTAGAGATGATTCAACCTAAGTATGAACCCTTTACGCTGGTACCTAGGAAACCAGTTCTTAAAAGATTACGCCTTCAACGCCCACTTCATCCGTTATGTTCTATTAAACATATGCCATACATCGGTCAACTAAAACTGTAATTTCTAATCTTCTAAATATTTAGTTCAGTTTATATTTAACTGAATCCAGTGAATATTTTTGTAAAATTGTCATAAGTAATGTATCATTTATGTCAGAGATAGTTTGGTTTTCATTTCTAATACTCGTATAATAATTAATAAGAATGTCGCAACCGTAATTCTTTTAAATCGGTTGCTAACATTTTCCCTATTTCCATAAATAACGAATAAAGACAGAGACGTGAGTTAATAGCCACATGCAAAATTTGGTTTGATAATATGCAGTCGTTTTTGAGAGAACATAGAAGACACATGTATCCCATCCCTATAATCTAAAAACGAAGACAATGTTTTGAAGCCGACCGACTTGTCAGTTATGACTTTTGTGTCAGTGTTAAAGTGGTGTTCGTGGGTTCAAATCCCATCGAGGGTGAATTTGTATGTTTTTATTCAATATTTGATTGGAGTATTGAGTGATTTGAATGAATAGCATTTTTATAATTATATTTTATAATTTATATTTTATTTTATTAGGGGTTTTACATATTAAAAATTAACCTATTCATTATACGTTATACAATAAGCATTTCAGAATGAAAGTCTGTTACAGCAAGTGCTAAATACTACGTTTGAACATATTTTCAGAGGGACATTTTTTCTTAAATAGTTTTCATTTGCAAATTGAGTCATTATTCCTTTGAACGACGCGAATTCCACGTAGAATATAATATACCTTTCATTTTGATTTATATTGAGTGTATTCGCCCAATTTAAACCTAAATAACTGATAATATATTATTGATGAACAACAATTCCACATAAGATGTTATATACTACTTGACAAGAATAATAATCCCATCTCTCCAGCATGAAGAAAATGTAACATATATTAACACTAATTGCACGTCAACGTGTCATCTCCACGAGGGAAGGATTCTAATATAATCATGAATGTGTGTGGATGTGGGGGAGGATGTTAAACGGAAAACCGTTCCAAACACAAGCATAATGTCGTCGGTTCTTTGTGCGGGTACGCGCTGACGTTCTTGAAATTGCGTGTCGTCTACAACGTGCTCGGCTATTGTTGCGGTTTCGTTAATTAAAATATTTTCAGCCGCATAAAAATGCAAACGATTCCCGTTCGGTCTAATTGAAAAACCGGTCTTTAAAAATTAGGTTTTCTAATTTGAATCGGGTGCGGACAGGGTTAATTTGGAGCGGTAATGAACACCGGATTAGCATTAATGCTTTTTGGACCAAATGAAAGTCAGTAGTTTATTGCGGGTGTTATTGGAAAAGAGAGCTTGAAATTGCAGATAAATTGTTTTTATGGGGGACTGCAAAAATCGGTCGATTTTGCGGTTTGTAGAAAATATTATTTAAATATCTCTGGCTGTCTTTTTATCTTGATGCAAGTGGGAAACTAAGTTTCATATATGTTAGGGATAACATATTTTAAAATGATCCAAACAATGCTATGTTTCTTATAACTTCCTTGAACATTGTCCTTTTCATAATCTTTAATATATTTAAATTTGTTTTTACTACGATCACCTACGATCGTACGCTAATGTGATTGAATTTAAGTTCAACAAGACTTATAAAGGTAGAATAGTTTTTATTTTCTTTTACTGCAGACATTGTAGGTGAATAATTTTATTCTGACCATTTTTTATTAATATTATTTTTGAAAAAATAAAAAATACGAAAAGTTACATAATTGTCTATTGGTGTGTGAAGTTATGCATATGGGGGACCATAGTATTTACTTGAATGTGCAGGTTACTTTGTTTTGATACCTTACCCTGTTTAAAGTTAGTCAAGATAGCAAGAACATAAGAAGAGGATCTAAAATAATTTTACAGAATAATTAAAGAACGTTTTCAACAACTTTTCTCCAGAACATATGAAGAAATTTATGATTCATCGTTTCTAGAATATTTAGCTAGATTAAAATAATGCAGAACTGTAAATTTGCCTACTGCAGTGGCAAGTTTTATTTTAAAATCTTGTTAAAGGCCATTTTTAACAAATTTCACTGAAAATCATATAAATAATCACCCTGTTTTCAAACAGTAAAGAGTGTGAGAATCGGGCAATTTCAACATTCAACATTATTTTCGAACATAGCTCTGCTATTAAATTTGTTTACTCTCAAAATTAAACCAAGTTTACGCTCATAAGTTTGTACACAGCGATACGGAATACGCTGTATAGAATTGCTCGTTTGCAGACACTCATACTAAAAATAAACATTATTTGTTTCAAGTTAGTGGCCATCAAACCCTCGCTAAGTCGAGCGTAATCTGTTGTTATGATCCCGCGCGGGCTTCGTTATTAACTGCGGATTTTCGCAATCAATAGCAACTATGCTATTTGCGGAGATCATGTCGTGTGTCCACCCCACCGACAATTTAACCCCAACTAAGCCCCGGTCAAACAGGGCGGAATTTACACGACTCCAAATATGTGTCCAAAACGACGACGGATTAATTTAATTTGTGCCCCAGCGGGGTTGAGAAATGTGGTTGAGATTTATTATTGCAATTGAAAGGGGTGGGTTTATCCAATATTTTATGTCCAAATATATCAATGAAGTACTCTTATTTCCATATTGCGGTAGTATTATAATTAAATTTTATACATTATTGCATACTAATGCTCCCAGGACCTCCCGATTGATTAATCTGGATAAAATCATAAAAATCACCAGGTAGTGTCAGAGGGTAGACATCGTAGAATCCTCAACAACTCCTCCGAACCCATGTGATTATTTGTATACGTTTCCTCTCAAAGTATTGGTAAATGTTATATTGTGCGCCCTAATTCTTCTTCTTAAAACTATGATGGAGTTCTGTCTTAAGCTGTTTTCGTTTATCGCTTTGTGCGGCTCCGGGATTATTCTCTATTGTTCTATTTTTCGTGTAAGCCGCTCCGGATGCGCACGAATCTACCTCGTTCCGTACAGTACGCCAGGAGCTGGGCATGCGCATTGTACCTGTATTTATCATTTATATATTTATATTAAAATATATAATGAGTTTAGACTAAACGGGCACACGTAGGAAGGATTATTTAAATAAATGTTATTGTTAACCCAGCTAAGTGGCCGAGTGGTTAGAGGCGTCGTCCGTCTCGTACTGAGCATTGGGGAGCCTGAGTTCGATCCCCAGCGAGGAACGAATTTTCGCGAATCACCTTTCGCAGTTTTCAGAGGTTTTCTGTAAAGTTAAGGTAAATACCGGGTGATTAAACTCCTTTGAGCTTCTCCCTTGACCGGCAGAAAAGCCTCACGGCTGATAGCCCTATAAAGATAGAAGTTTTTTTTGTTATTGTTACTACTCTTATTTTATTGCATTGTTGCTTTTCTTACTCTTACACTTAGAGAAATTGCATAAGAGGGTGGTATTGAAAAGTAATTTGCTTTGTGAGATTTGAAAGCAGTCTTCAGCGCAGCAGTCCAGTCCCTTAACCACTGCCCCATTGAAGATGTGTAATGATCTAGAACTGATAAACGAAAGCAGCTGAAGATAACAATAGACTCAACTATCCTACTATCGCGTTGTTTTGTCCTCATTAGGCGAATAGAACTGTCACAAATAAAAATATTTGTCACGACATACACTGATAGTACAAAAGTCACAAATGAAAGGTCGGTTTGAGGTTGCTCAAAACGTTGTCTTCGTTTTTATATTAAATGTGGTTGTATAATAAAATACTATAATAACATATTTTAAAATAAGTTTAAAGCTCCCAGGAGTCCACGATTAATTAATCTGGATAAAATCATAAAAGACCACCAGGTAGTATCAGAGGGTAGACATCGTAGAATCTTCAACACCCTATGAAACGACACTCTAAACTGTGGTTCGATACGAAATGCCAGACGTATAAGACAACAAACCCACAGCATTATTAGAAATAACAACATCATACAATACCATACAGCCCGAAAACCTTATATAGCTCTCACCAACAGGAGAAAGACCACCTGCGAAGATAAGAGGCTGCTACAAAAAGACAGAATCGACACCATTGGAAAATTCTAGTAAAACCAAGAAGACAGATTAACCACATACATCCCAGGGAACGGGAAACACACCTTGGCCGGCTACTAGACCACCACACTACCAGATAGTCTAACTAAAACTGAAGATAACAATTGATACAACCTACGAATAACAGAACAGGAAGTAAAATAGTGTGTGAACAAACTCAAAGCCAAAAGAGCCACAGGACTTGATAATATAACTAACAAATAAATCGGCGCATCTTTCCCACTTTTCTCAGCCTGTTGGGTAGATATCTTGAATAATAACAAATTAAATCAAATCAATGTATTGGCCCCAGCAATACATAGTACTACATAAGTCATGAAATAATATAAAACGATTTTAGATCAAGAGACTAAAATGAAGAGGAAAAAGTATCATAATAAATAAAAGTCTGTTAACATGCACGATGGAATAAAAGGTTAAAGTTACAAGAATTACAACACAGAATCAATATAGATATAAAATATAAATGATATAACTAAATTTCCATATATTGAAAACCAGAGAAACTCCTCTGCCTTAACAGTCCTCAAAAACACTCTGCAAAGGTACGGGCAACCTCGAGGACCACAATTCGTTGCGAGGCTTAGCACTACTCCCAACACAACTGAAACTGCTAACCAAAATCATAACAGACTTATGGAACATCTGGAGGACATTCTAGCTGCATAACAGTTCGGTTTCAAAGCCGCGAAGATGCAACTTACCAAGTAGCCTCCAAAGCATAAGCATCTTACTCCTCTTCTCAGGACTCACACTATGCTGCCTTTATTTACTTTCGTATGACTGCGAAAAGATAATTCAGGTGGGTGGCAAAGGCAAAATATTTAACTTTATATATGAAGAATGTTAGCCACTAACTTCATATAAGAATCGATAATGAGAGGAAAATATCAGTGCCACAGGGCACCATACTAAGCCCCAACAGCTAACAAACAAGCCTGGATCGCCTAAATATTTGAAGGATTAAAAACAAACTTCTAATAAATCGTAAAAAAGTAAATTTAGAGAAAATGCGGTAGGCTCCAAAACTGCGACAAGATCAACATAGGAAACCACTAGAACTCGTGAACTACGAATACTTAGGAGTTACTATACGGTATACTATACTATACTATACTAGCGCCACTGACAATAAAAAGAAAGTGTAGAAATAGATAATAGATACGAAAGCAGGTCAAATCATCGGAAACCTGAAGAACGTACAGGTTTTGAGTATCCCGGCGGAAAAATAATTAACGTGAAATTCTGGCCTGCGTTAACTGTTGGCAAAAACAAATCACTACTATTGTAATAGAATTAGATAAAATAAAGGTGAAATACCTAAAAAGGGAAATGGGTCTCCCCAAAAATTCATACATTCAACTTTCAACTAGCCAACATAACATCAATGGGGGAAGACATCATTGAATGTTTGAAGGATACTCCACCATCGCCACATAGTAGCCCGTGCAACCTGGCATAGCTTTCACCGCATTATATGTTCTAATCAACAAATACCATCAGGCAGAAGAAGCTTGTATATGCCGATACTGCATTCCTTCCATCCGAAATTAGTTAAGCACTAATAATAGCCTTTCGCATAGTTTCACAAGGAACTCGGGATGGAGGGAAGGAGGTACATGGAGTCCATAACAGTAGGTACGGCGCCACCTCATATGTCACTTCCCCAGTTCTTGGTGCCCCTTATAAAACTGGAGCTGTTTAATACAGGTTTGTTTTCAACATGTTTGTTTTAAACAGGTTTATAACAGGTTTATAACAGGTTAATAACAGGTTAATAACAGGTTAATAACAGGTTTATAACAGGTTTATAACAGGTTTATAACAGGTTTATAACAGGTTTATAACAGGTTTATAACAGGTTTATAACTCGTTTAAAAAGGTTTAAACCTATTGCGGCTGTAAACAGCGGTATTAAACAGCTTCATGTTTATACAGCCAGTCCGAGGGGGGCTAAGAACACCAGTACCTCGGCGGGGGTGTCTGAAGTGGCACAATGTCTACTCATACCTATTCATACTTATGATGGATACGATAATAGAAGAATTTAATATGAGCGTGAAGAACATGGGCATGCTTTTGGTTGAAAAAATGTAATAATCAACCAACTAGCCCTTGCTGACGACTTGGAGTTGATGGACAAGAAAACGGAGGATTTACAGCATAACATACATGTGTGAATAACGAACTAACTAAAGGTGCTTTTGTTTAACATTACTAGTCGCCCCGTAGCGTGCTGTATCGCTCCCAGTTTTGCAGTCGTGTGCCGGTTGTAAGATACGGGATAAAATCGTGCGCATCGGGAGTAGCTTGCACACAAAATAGAACAAGATACAATAAGCCTGGAGCACCACACAGTGATAAACGAAAACAGCTTATATATGGACTGGGAATTAACAAAGAAGAATCAAACACAGAGCAATATACATAGCTAAGGGTCTAGAAAATAAACAACGAAGAAGTGAATCAGGTGGAACATTTCAAATATTCAGCTATAGCAAAAGATGGAAACGCGGACCAAAAAGTCGACATGGGAATGGAAGCACACACCAAACTATATTTTGCATTCTTTTTTCGGCAAAGACATAGGGAAGAAAGAAAAAAGACTGAAAATATAGCAGAAATAATTTTAATTTTATTATAATTATACGGTGGTTCGAACATAATTAGCAATGGTAGATAAGTAAAGCAAGCATGGGAAACAAGAGCCTTAGGAAAGAGATGAAAAGAAATAAAACCTGGAACGGCAGTATTGGTAATACGCTTCAAATCGAAGGCAAACGCTAGAGACAATCAAAGCAAGATGTGGAAAAACTTAACTACTAAGCAATAGAAGTTAATAGAAAAGAACCTCGGTAACCAAAAAGTGTACAAGAGGGAAACGCACAAGAAAGTAGAAATAAATAAGAATTAAGAAGTGAAAAATATAAAAACAATAGAAGATGTAAGACTAATAGATTAAGTTAGACAAGTTGAAATAATGGAAAAACTAGGAGTGAACTTGGGACACAGGAACATAATGCCAAATTCGAAGTTAAAGAAAGGGTTTAAAACGATAATACAAACAAGAAAAAACGAGGCAGGCCAATACGAGAATGGAATGGCAAAATAGGACGAAATTGAAGTACCTTGATTGGGATAGTGCAGGAGTTCTAGCCAAAGATAGGGCAAGGTGTAAAAAGAAAATGAAAGAAAACTTGAAAAACTCGATAGTGGCAAATGTCAGTTAAATAGAAAGGATTATAAATGAATGGACGATCGTTGATAATAATAGTTAAATAACTCTTTATAGTTTTTTCTTCTCAAAATATTACCAAACGTAAGATTGTGAGCCCTGCTTCTTATTCTAACTATACAGTCTAAGATAACAATAGACGCCAATATCTTACTTTCACGTTGATTTTACTTATTTAACATTTTCTAGTTTTTTTTTCAGAACGTTTTGTTTCTGGTTCAGCAATTTAGGGACATTTATTCTATTATTATTGTTATTAAAATAGCTATCCATTTTAAAATAATGGTCAGAAAACGTTAAACGAGTTAAATACATTAAGTTATAAATAATAATTTATTGCAAGACTATTATTTCGCTGCACTGCACATCAAACGTATACTTATTATATATACTTATATATACTATTTCTTAACTTTAGTATCTCTTTTTGACCTTGTTTAATATATAAACATATTATACTACTAACGTGTTTTAATGATACACATCGAACAATTTTACTCTGTCCTTCAATTATATTTCGTGTGGAAGCCAAAAAACGTGAAGCACCGCCCCGCTAACACCGCATAATTAATTAAAGGCTTCAAACGATTAGTTACAAATTTCGAAACGTGCCTCACGTGTGACGGATGCGTCCGTGCACCGGTAATTAATTGACGCATTAAAAATGGATGTTGTCCTCTGCCAGCGCGAGCCCCGCCGCCGGCCCTCCTGCATCCATCGTCCCTAATGAAAAGCTAATTAGATGCGACGGTAATTTGCGCCGAAACGCAGTCGTAGTGTAGCCTCCACCCCCCCTAGCGCATTAAAGGGGGTAATCGGCCGGGCCCGGGACTAAATCCCCCGGTTACAAAGTGGAGGGCTATTGAACTCCATGTTTACCGGCAATAAGTCATGAGATAAATGGATTTCCCGTTAAGGGGATGAATTTATTAGCGTGCGAGAAAAAAAAGAGCAGAGATCAAACTGCAAGCCCCTGGCGTACTGATAAAAACAATTTATTGCACGTCCAGCCGTGACTGCGGTTTTACCCAAACTAAGGAACTGTGCAACGAGATTTATTTATTTGCCGAATTTATATTTTCTAAAACATATTTAAAGTTATATTTAAATTCTGTAGCAACGCCAAGCCATACGTAAACAATATAACATAATTCATTGCAATTTCAAGTTTTAACTATACAACTTCAATTATCATTACATTTCTCACTGCTCTATTCTCAATAATCTATTTTAATTAGTATGATACGTACGATAAAGTAATTTACACTGGCCACATGAGATTTTTATTATAAATATTACACATATCATTTTCAATTGTATTTGTGGCTACACACAGAATTTAAATGGCCGCATGTGCTCGCGAAGTTCAGTTTACTGATCCTGGAGTAGGTAGTTTTGTTGAATCTAAGCGTGAATTACAGTAGTAGTTATTGTATTTGTTTTACAATTCTGTAACTGACTATCGACCCTCGGGACTTTCTGTCGTGCGTTGTGTATGTGAATGTGCGTGTTAGGACTTGCTACTTCAGAAAATTATCTCTGAGTTTTCTAAATTATCGGTAATTGCATCTCAACGACAAATAGTACCGACTACCGAAGCCAGGAGTCGAACCCGGCCTACCCGTTTGTTAAGCGAGGGTGCTAATCACTGAACTACATCGGCGTGTCGTGAATTACATTTTATTATATTTCAAGAAACTTGAATGTTCAAAAGAAACTTTTACGTATCGATATTATATTATATATATAATCATTCTTACGCGTGAATTATATTGTAGTAAACTTGACAAGAAAGTTGAACCAGTTGCTAGTTCAATTATTCATGTGCTATGTTCAGCTCCTACTATGACCAATAACGTAGTCGGCATGTCTGTTATTCAAGACATGGTTGGTCATGGTACGAGCTGGACATAGCTCCAAATGAATAATTAAAACTCGAAAGAGTTTCAATTTTCTTAAAAAATGTAGTACAATGAAATTCACACTTAAGAATGCTGTTATAGAATAAAATTCGATGCGTAAAAGTTTCTTCAGGTCCCTTTTAAACATTTTTGTTTGAAACAAATACACAAATTTGTTCGCGTTAAAAAACGTCATCAAAGTGTAATAACCCATTCTTTTAATTATATTTAGTCATTGTACAGTATATTTTTTTTGAGAAATATAAAATCGACTATATATATACTTATCCGCATATATAAACCAGGGATTAAACATTTTCAAATACATACAAGCATCATCAGGTTTGTCCAATCTTCGTCTCGCGGGTAGGGATCGCAAAACCGGAATTCCGGACTTTCAGCGATTTTCAAATAACGATATTAATCAGTATTACCGATAAATATCGTTATTTGAAAATCGGTGAATCGGTCCGGAATTACGGTTATTTGGTACTGTCAATATTTCAATAATATAAAAATAATATTCACCGTCTGGATATAAACAAATAGATTTTCGAAACTTAAAAAATACAACACTGGCAATATATCTAAAACACCTTTAAGTAATTTAAGTATAGATTGTTCCGAAATAGCCAGAGCTTTGCTGAAAATATTTGGAATATAGCGATAAATACTTATTAAACTGATAATAACTGTCTATATATTATTTATCTGAACGAAAAACTGTATACTTAATATTATTACTATATCTTGATGTCTATTATAGTAATTATAATAGTACAATTAATATAATTTTAGGAATTATAATAGATGTGTTGTAATATGTTTAAAGAGGTAAAATATGAAATTAATAATATTTCAACATCAACATTTCAAAATATTGATGAATACCAATATGCAAAATGCTTGATATTATTTCATACAATATTTCGCTTAGAAACTCGTCTCTGGTTGCCTCATCTCATCCTCCAAATCAAAACTATTTTAATGCCCAAAAATTACGAATTGGCAATAAAATCAATGTACGTATAAAAAAACTGTTGGCATGTCCCTGTCAAACAAAATTAATAACTTTTCAAAACTCCATCTACTGAAAATATATCCAATACATCTTGAAGGCATGTTATAAAATATTCAGAAATAACCAGTGCTTAGTCGAAAATATTTGGAATATAACATTAGTCTAATAATAGTCATTTCGTACCATTTATGATGCACAAAAAACTGTATATTTCAACTTAAAAACTTTTTAAAATACTTTTCATTTATCACGTCGCTTAAATCCCATGTCGCCTGCAAAAAAATTAATTTCCCAGCAATTATCGGATCGACATTAATTGCTCCGTTTTTAAAAATTAGCCTCGCTCGGCTCGTGCAAACTTTTTTTATGGGGGAGGAAGCTGCCCCGAGTAACTTTATTACAAGAAGGCGAGATTCGTTTTTTACACGCGTTTCGCTTTGGGTGAGTAATGGAAGGTGAGCGCGCGAGGGGTTATAAATGGGCCGATGTTTAAGCATTGACTATTTATTATTCGGAAATTGGGGAGATTTGGAGTGACGATTTCATTTGGTGATTGATTGAGAACGCTTTTTATATATTATTTAAAAATAAACTAATTATTTGATAAATCTATCGTTTTTATTACTACTAATGGCATCATGAGTAGTCTCAAGGGCTGTATATGCAGGGACCAAGGTCTGCAACAGGATAACCATCAGTTAAAACTGCATATGTTTGTCAGGCCGTTTATAATCATTGCAAAAAAAATACTAAAGCCGGCTCTAACTCAGTGATTCTCAAACTATTATTTATCACGGTACACTATCAATAATTTAAAACATTAGGGGAACACCTTTTCCATTTTATTTTCATGACACCATTTATTTAACACATCCAATATTTTTGTTGTATGCATTCGTATATTACAGACTATTGCTGCACACCAAAGTACCGCGGCACACCAAGATGCACATGAATAATTGTAATTAGAAACTTGTCAAAGTTTCTTGACGTACAATGTAATTCGTGCTTTACTATGGTTTACTGATAACTACGGCCACAATGATAATTTTTGTCCTTTCTGAGAACAATTTAACCTTGACTTTATGCTAAGGAATAACATACACATAGTGGTATAGGTTAAATTAAGCAACGTATGCAAAGAAGCCAAATAAATTAAATAGAATATAATAAATAATAATAATATATAATAAAGAACTTCTTTTCACCTTTCAACAAAAATAATTTAGAAATTCATCGATTTATAAGGGTAAATCGAGCCCATCCGAGCTTTTAGCCACCACGTAATTCAATTTCATAAGAAAGTTCGAAGACGAATTTTATGCCGACGGTGATTAAAAATTCCTTCGCCGAAGTTCCGGCGATTACAAGTGATACAGGGACGCCACGCCGCCCGGAACAACGTCCTGCGAATTTAATTATAAACTGTGCCACGACTTAACTTTATAACCATAAGCTTTGCCTTTTAATAAACTTACTAACAAACCAAGCGGCGATCATCATATTACAATTATGATTTACAAATGGAGCAACGTATTAACCAAGAATAAAAATAACCAATATTGAATTTATTGAATTTTAATTTACTTTATAATAAACTAATTTGTTTGTGAGAAGCAATCATTATTTTCTATCAGTAAAATAACATGATATGTTCAGTAATATCTATGTTTATTTTATATTTAAACTTATTTTGGGCTTTCAATTACTACTTTTATTATATTATCACATAATACATACGATATTGGTAGACCGCCGCCTATAATTGAAGAAACAGGTCGCCCAAAGTGATCAAAAGTTGGGCCACCCCTATTACACAAGTTCATGTTCAGTTCCACGTGTTTGCATGTATTGTAAAGTTATCCTAGCATTCTTCAGTACTTCACCTTCGCTCGAAATCAGAGTAGATGGTTCAAGAAGGATCCGAAAATGCCCAGTATATAACATATTCCTGCTGCATTTGTCTCACCTTCAAGGCCAAGATAAAAAAAAATGAAATGTAATTAGAATGTATTGATTGTAACACCCTACAAGCATCCAGTGCTGCATTGAAATATACAGATAATAAACGTTTATTGCAACGTATGACTGAGATTTAAGTACATACAGCATACAAGAATCGCTACAGCAATCCTAAGTTACTAAAAGCAGCTGTTAAACGAGGAGACACACATGTCACAAGACAAGCAAATGCTTCCACTGAGAAGTTCAACTTCAGAGAGCAGTGTTTTCTATGTGAAGAATTCATAACAAAATAATGTAATGATGATCAGAAGAGAAAACAACCAGAAAAATGAAATACTGTGATTAAAGTTGAACATACTGAAAGCAGCTAAACGAAGACACGAATTTCAGAGGAGACTGATTTAATAGCACTCTACTCAAGATACCATCTGTTTTGCCAAAGGCGGCTGTATAAAGTACCAAGAAACGTATTTACAAGCGGTGGTCATCGGCAGTCTACCGTTGATCAAGTCATGGAATAAATTTTTTGCTTATCTTGATGAACATGCAGATGAGTGCCAGTTTTCACTACTTGTCGATCTGATAGAAGGAGAAAAACCTGATACTCGAACCATAAAAACGACTGTTTGATAAGTATGGGGACGATATACTCATCACGGACCTTGCATTTAAAAAAACCATTGTATGCTTCAAAAATACTGGACACAAGATCCTTACAAATGCCTAGTATGAAGAAACCAGTAAATTAAGTCCTGAACAGGTTATCAGTTGCAAAGGCAGCTGCTGATATTATTCGGGAAGACATTCGATCACAAGTTTATGACACAGCTGTCTACGAACCCTCAACTGACTTCTGAATGACGTAAACTCTGTAATCCCTGAGTCGCTCAAACTGTTGTTGGAAACTTTGATCTTGACACATAAACGAGGTATTCTGGATCATTATCGTAGGAAGTGTGTAGCTCTCGCACCGACCTGCGCTACAAGCTCTTCACAAAGGCTGCAGTCAAGAGCAGTTACAACCTGGCCAGACTACCTCCCACGCAAGAAGCTGTAAAGCTACATTCGTTTAGCTTACTACCAGGTGCCGCAGTGGATAGGCTACAAAATAATCCGCTCGAATGGGGATGGGTGGTTACAGCCCGAGGCCTTTCTCCAAAGATGATGTTCAGCCTGCTGAACACAAATCTGCTGAACATGATTTTCTACATTTGCAGTAAGGGATGCAGTAATGTTTGCAGTTGCAATAAGGGATGCAGGAATGCTTGCAGCTGCAGGAAAGTAGGTTTGAAATGGTTCCGTTCTCTACAGGAGCTGCGAAACCCCACAGGAAATGAAAATAGACGTAGACATCGTCGACTTGGACGACCTCGACATGGATACGCTGCTCGACGATACAGTCAGCCAACTTAGCGAGAAATTGAAGAAGTCGAGGAACAACATCAGGTATAGTTACACTCGTATTATTGTTTATTATTCAACATAGGTATAATTTTTTCATTTCATTTCAGGCGATTGAGGACGGTTTGGCGGATTTCCTAGGCCCTGGTCCCTCAAAGAGGAGAAAACAACATTAGCAAACATATCTTTTACACTTTTAATAAGATATATGTGTTAAATATATGTTGGAATTCAATGAGTCGTTTGGTTGTGAACAGTGACTTCACCCTCCACCTATCCCACCTCTTACAAAATAAAAATAAAAACTTCTATCTTTATAGATATATGTAGCAGTAATTTTAATGTGTTACTTTTATTTTATCTATTTTTAATGTTTTCTCTTTGTCTTATGTATTGCTGTTCCTGTTCTTGTAAACACAAAAAACACATACATGAATAAATATCTATCTATCTATAGGGCTATTAGCCGTGAACCTTTCGGCCGGTCAAGGGAGAAGTTCAGAGGACTTTAATCGCCCGGTATTTACC
Organism: Lordithon lunulatus; assembly: GCA_963942505.1. Taxonomy (NCBI): domain Eukaryota; kingdom Metazoa; phylum Arthropoda; class Insecta; order Coleoptera; family Staphylinidae; genus Lordithon; species Lordithon lunulatus. Next base: position 17,556,865 of record OZ012672.1, on the reverse strand, counting down.
TTAACTTCGCAGAAAACCTCTGAAAACTGTGAAAGGTGATTAGCGAAAATTCGTTCAGGCTCCCCAATGCTCAGTAGGAAACGGCCGACGCCTCTAACCACTCCACCACTGAGCTGGGTGTCTTTCAAAATATTAAATTAAATAAATGTTTACTTCACTGGCTCATGTTAGATAGGTTATTGAAGATATAAAGATAATTGTATATGATGAAACATGAACATTAGCATACAATTTTCAAGTTTGGAGATTTTGACTATACAAAGCTGTATCTCGAAAACTATTAGAGCTATCGAGTCCATCATGATCTCAAATTGTGCCAAATTTAATCTAGTTTAAAAATGCATCAAATGTTATTTGTAGGAAACGTGCACCTTCATGGTCAAAATGGGAAGAAAAAGTGCAAACATTTTGCAGAATTTGCAGATTTTGAGAAATTGAATGGTTTTGGCGTCTACTACGTGGTAATTCATTTTCAATAAAGGAGATGAATAAAACTACTATATTTTTTATCACTTGTTTAATTGTTTAAAACAACTAGTTTCGCCTAAGCTCTAGGCATTACAAGAAAAACTTGATAGTGCCTAGAGCTTAGGCGAAACTAGTTGTTTTAAATAATTGAACAAGTGATAAAAACGTAGTGGTTTTATTCATCTTCTTTATTAGCAGATTTTGAGATATTCAAAAGTTTTATGGAGGGCTACCGAGGTCGAAAATCTCAGGCACATCCCATACAAAAAAAAGAACGAAACTAACTACCCCATTTGATGCAACTTGGTTACTGGACTACCTGTGATAATGCGGTTGTAGATTGTTTACAATAAAACTGTTTGTTTGTTTTGTTTCCACCTTATGTCACGCCACTCCTGGCGTATGGTTCTCTTTCTCTGCCTATAGTGCTGGCAACTGGCACTATAGGTGTACCTACAGAATAAGGCGAACTACGAAGTGCTGGAGTGTTACATGAGAATACCATCTACTGCGAACAAGAGAAAGGTAAGTACCCGTGGAATTCCACGCTGGCAAGGCGAGTTGGGAGTTGGGTGCGTGCAAGTTGAAAGGCATTTCGCTTTATGCGGTTTGGAATAATCATTCTCATCAGTAGCCCGATGCCTAACCACTGCGCTACGTTGCCCACAAACAGAGTTTTATATAAATTGAAATACAGAAGAAGACATAGTTATGAGCTTCACAATCATGTGCATTCCTCTTAATACTGCCACTTAGATTAATGAAAATAGGGCCACCTTCAGCGGCCGCAAGTTGGATAGTTCCCAAGCTCCCAAGAGTATTTTATAACTTTCGTGCAAAAGTGAAATTTTTCATAGAATGGAAGTTTTAAGTTATGAGACCTAATATATTTTGTTACTTATGCAACGATGTAGTTGTGTCCAGCTTACCGAACGGGGTTTCCGGGTAGTGGGTAGCATTTGTCATTGAGATACAATTAACGACACTTTAGGCACGATTTTCGGAAGTCCTAATGGGCCATTCACAATAAGCGCGGTAGTGGTAAGGTAGCGGTAAGCAATATTTTGCATGGCAATAAAAATTCTGACTTTCAGAATTGGGTAGTAATGCTATGCGATGATTATGGTAGGGATAATTAACCATGTTCTGTCATAGTTTTACTATAAACGCCCGCATGTGTGCAATATCACTTACCGCTACGCTACCCCTACCGCGCTTATTGTGAATGGCCCATAACGCTTACTTATACATATACTAAGGCACGACAGTTTGCACTTTATAGATCTCTTTCTTTGATGATGTCTGTGGCGTGTTAGAAGCGCCCCATGTATTAAATACAGATATCAGTGACAAACATAATTATTCATTGTAACTAGGTGTAATAGCTACGCCAATGTCCTGAGATTACATGTGCTACAGCAATTACCCCAAATAGAATGCATGTGCGCCCCCATTCAAGCCCGTGCCCACTAACAATAACAACAACTCATCGGACAGCTTCGGCACGAATCCCGCGCGCCAGTTATCGCACAACAATATCGTCTGTAATTAGTGCGTCATTAGCATTGTAGGGTGCTTCCCGAAATGTCCGCGATAATTGGCTCTTTGAGCGATCTAGTGGAACAAACGCTACTATGATACGCGCAGGGAGTCCAGGTTGTTCAAAGTGAAACATGCGTTATTATAAGAGTTATTTCTTCAGAAAGAAGAAAAATGTATAGTAAAATTGAAGTTCCCGTGTGAAATTTGTGATTATTTTAATTATTAATTATCTGGAGCAATTCACTCAGACTATGGTTGTTACATCTGAGTAAACATATTGTGTTTCACACAAACTGGGACTCCCGCGCGAATTTTCAAACTTTGGAAAAATTAATTTAATTGTATATATTTGTATATATTTATATATATTTATATATATTTATATATATTTATATATATTTATATATATTTATATATATTTATATATATTTATATATATTTATATATATTTAATTATGAATTGGATGCGCAAATATTTACAACCTTTCATGTGCTACCTGTATTGGGCCAGCAGCATCATGCACGTTATTTCAAAACCTATAAATTTAATTAATTTAATTTATTATTGACTGCACATTTTTGAGAGGGTATATGGAAATTAATTATGGAATCCTGACTGAAATTATAAGTTGTCAATTTTGTTTTGCCGTATATAAGTAGCTGCTTTATGGCGGTTCCTTTATTTTCTGATAAAACTCATTTGATTGAATATGTTAGCGTTAAAAAGCAAAATTATCTGTAGCTTTATCAAAATTAGTTATGAATCTCTACAAAATGTCATAAATTACATTACTAGCTGGAAAATTACCTAATTTATGTCAAATTATGGATAGATATTTTTTTATTTTTTTTGATTCCATTAATATTTAAATACAAATGTATTAATACAGTTATATGATATACAAAGTAAGAGTATAAGAAATTACAACTTTTACCAATTAATAATAATATAATTAATTATTTCATCACAATATAATTTAGTATATGATATCGCTAAAAGTTATAATATTATAAAATAGGTTAATTTTTGTTTCTTTTCCCTTCTATGATAATATTTTGGTACCATTATTTCCGGTAATTAAATATAAACCTCAGATAAATAAACTATACAATAATTTCATTGATTCATTCGTCAAAATGAATGTCTATAATTTGATAACAAAGAAATTGGCGTTTCCATGTGCAGGCAAAACAAATCATATTTTTGGTGAAGGCGCCGAATTTATAGTGTAATTTTTTTGTTTGGACATGAACATTGATTTTATGCCCCTCCTAGGTTAGAAATATTATACTTAGACTAATACTGAGGCGTCATATAATTGTAACAACAATATTTCTGTAATTTTATTTAGTACAATATTTATAAATTTGTTTTTACTATGTTACCCAATATTCGGAGCATTGATTAGTAGTATTTATTAAATTGTTAATCTATGCTTTATGCAAGATTTCTAGGCTCTATCTATGCAAGGTGTCTAAACTAGGTCGGAGGTTAATAATTTGATGTCAACGTAAATCTCAGCATTGATTTAAACAAAACGTGTGCTAAATTAATTCTAAATGTTCATCATTTTGTTTAAATAGACAAACTATTATATTATATCATGGATGGCAATTGGCCTTAATTTTATTCATTTCTAGGGGTATTCAAATTATAAAATCTTGAAATTAAATGAATCTTTATACAGTTAATAAATTTTTGAAACTGTTATGAATTAAATTTTTAATGAATCTACCTGAATCTCTGGAGAGAAATGTAGAAAGCCAGTACCAGAACCGCAAAAATAATTCTATCTATATCTATAATTAATCTATATTACGTTATTATGTTATGCATATTATATTATTATATTTTATTTATACTACATTATTATATTTGATCTACATTATATTATTATATTTGATCTATATTATTATATTATATTATTATATTATGTCTACATATCTGAATATTAGAAACAATATTTCAAACGTGCACCGAAAATATATACACATTTTATTAATTTTTGAAACTGATAATTAATTAATAATAAATAAATTTTTGAATATATATTTGAATAATGGAAAAATAAAAAAAATATCATAAAAAGTTAAATTACACTTTAATTTGTTTTCAACGAGCATGGATGGCAATTGGCCTGAATTTTATTCACTTCTAGGGGTGTTCAAATTATAGAATATTGAAATTTAACTAGAAGCTGAATCTTTATTGGAATAATGGCATCTATAAATGCATAAATCATCGAATAACTCTAACCTTAAAACGATTTAAACATATGTAGAAATACTACTTATTATTAGTAGATATATTACAATTTACTTTTTAACTTTGACTTCATCCTGATATAAAATGTCTATATGAAAATAATATTATATATCTTTATTTGAATAATAACTATCAATAAACAAATAATCCGCTATCTCACTGCAAACATTGAACTGAATTCAATCTCTTCTAAATAAATTTACATTGGGCCTGAAAACTTTCAATTGTACTAAAGTTCGCTATTAAATTAATACAAACTTCGTCGCTTTTATAACATCCCCCGAGCGAGACCCTCTCATTCATATTTAAAGATAACTCAGCCCTTAAAAAGCAAGATGAACATAAAATTTTAGTAGCAACACTAACCAGCTTTGCACGGGTCCAAATCCAAATCCCCCGAGCTCTTCCTTGGGAACGTTGTCGTTATCAGTTCCTCAATGGAATACTTGCGGTCGACGTCACACACGACTGGCAGTAACAACGATACTAAAACTAGTCCGAGTTGATGCAACAACATTATTGCTTAAATTTACACGCACAATAAAAAATAATAATAATAATTAAAATCACAGCACTTTTTATTAAAATGTACAAAAAATCAATTCACATAACTAATTTAAGCCGGCTACATGATCAAGCGAGTCGTCCAGTAATCACAGTGCGTTTGCTGGAAAATCACGTTTTCACTTAGTTTTCCCCGTGGTGCGGCGTGAAAAGCGCGTGTCGAGTGGAGCGCGCGTGACAGAAGAGCGTCCGCGTTCGAGCACGAACTGAACTTGCCACTGTGTGACTAGAGTGGACCTCATCAGGACCCGAGTAGGGGGTGGGTTTAGCCCTCTTTATAAGGATGCGTATACCTGGAAGTTTTTAACGCGCGCTTCTGCTAATGCGAATCTAATTGCGAGCGGACCCTCTCGCCGCGCGATCTTGTTTTCGAGTGAACTATTATCGGCTGCTGTTTTTGGAATTGTAAACATTAGTGATAATGCCTTCTCGGTATCGCCCTTATCGTTTATATGTTTTATTAATCCTGCGAGAGATTTGCCTACAAGTCGCCTCAGCTTCTCTTTATCGGAAGGAAAGTAATATGGGAGACTTTATTTTGTTTGTGCGATAAAAATGTTTTTCGCTTTTATTTCACGCAATGGGAGTTAAATGTAGATGCATACTATATTCCAGATACAGTATTTACAATATTTTTGTGAACCTCAACATTAACTAATAACAATTAAATTTTTTATTTTTTTTATAATTTTAATGATTTTACTTACGCTTTTCACATAACATGTCTCTCTTTAAATTTAAACCCATATGAGAAACTAGATTTAATTTAAACCCAATATGAGAAACTACTTTTAGGGTTTCTAGTTTCCAATAGTTGAATGGTATTATATATATTATCTATTTGTCTTTTACCTTTCGGTGAGGCTACTACATTTACATTACTTTACAATTAACTATACTATAATATACTTTATTATACTTTACAATTATTGTTGTTTATACATTTGTAAATTCTTTCCACTCTTTTCTGTTCTTCGCCAGTTCCCTTCCTTTCTTGATTATTATTTCCTCTATTCTGTTGTCCCACTCTTTTCTTGGTCTACCTCTTCTTCTTTTATTTGTTGAATAATAACAAATATATTAGTAAAACCATAAACATCTTGGGATGAAACAAGCATGCAAGGGATGGGCAATAGTGGATGTATATTTAATAAGGAAACTAGACATACACCAGTATGTAAAAAGCGGGATTTAGATTATATGTATATAAAATATGAGTTCTATATCCTGAAAATTTAGAATACTGGGAAAAGCCGTGTTAAGGTTGTGCGTGAATTAGACTGCTAATCAATTCAAGGAGTGGAAAAGAGTCACGCGCTGTTCCTACTTGCGTCTTGAGTCAGCGCTGACCAAGCAATAAACCTATTGTTTTATTGCATTACGCTAAAATCGATGACAATACATAAACGAAAATCAATTCGCATCTGGTGGCCTATCGTCTGAGATAAAGATATAAAATTAATGTATAGCTATTTATGGATGTAGTATCTCAACATTTGCGTAAAACTACTATCCAAATATTGCTCCAACAATATAGTTATAGTATATACGGGGTGAAGTACATATAGTGTCAGGGCAATTTAGAACGCCCGGTTAATTTTAGTTGAGTAAACAATGAGTGTAACCAACAGAAATTTTCAATTACTAATATATAGAACAATTTTAAATTTATATATATATATATATATATATATATATATATATATATATATAATTTATTAGGGTAGTGCAGCAATTAAAACGCTATTTTTACTTGAAGTACACTTTACTTCCTTTTTTTACTAATAAACTAGAAACATATTATACGTATACAGCAAAATGAATATATATATAAATTTAAAATTGTTCTCTCTAAACTCAACCAGGCGTTCTAAATTGTCCTGATACTAGTACTTTTAACAACCGCTATATACATAATACCTAATAAAATTTCCTATAAGAATTTGTTTAGTTAAAGTAAGTGTGAATTCCATCCATAATTGAAAAATATCCTGGTTGAGTTTAGTTGATGAATGATATAAATTTCAAATTGTTCACACAATTTTAAATTTATATATATATATATATATATATATATATATATATATAAATTTAAAATTGTTCACTCAACTAAAATCAACCAAGCGTTCTAAATTGCCCTGATACTATAGGTACTTTTAACACCCCGTATATACATAATACCTAATAAAATCTCCTATAAGAATTTGTTTAGGTAAAGTAAGTGTGAATTCCGTCCATAAATAGATTAAATTCCAATTATCCGTGATGTACAATTACTATCCTCGCTTTACAACTACAACAGAAGTGCTCCTTCAGAATTTGAATTTATACCCCATTAAATATCGTTCGACAGGGCGAGCGCACGCGGGGGGGTCGCGATAAATCTATTCAAGTACGTCCCATAATAATAAACCAACAGAATGGAATTAAATTATTCAAGCCGGCACAGCGAATTTCGGAATTGCGGATTCGGAAAAAATATTAAATTAAATGTCTTGAAGCAAAACTACTGCTTTGATATGAATTTTAAAAAGTAAGGGTTCACTCAGACACAGTGCTTATGGTTTTAATTAATTAATTAACCCGAGCAAAGAAAACAAGTTTAAAGGGTGTGTTGATTAATTCATCTCGGCTTGAATAAGCTGCGATCCTTTCATATCTTTTCTGATATTAAAGTAAGTATTCATTAATCTCGGTGGGCTAAAAATGTGAGACAAACAGTCTTCGTGTTGCTTATCCACTTTAATCCTTTTACAACAATACTTTTCGGTTTAATTATAAAATGCTATAATACTTAAATCAAAATTACAAGTCGGTTCAAACTTTTTTAATCAGGACGTTTTTTTTTAAATTTACATTAATGTAATAACATAAAGAAATATACATTTGCAATCATATTTAACATAATGATTTGATTTATTTGAAAATTTATTTATTCAAATTCACAGTTTCCTAAATCTAATTAATTTTGGGAAATTCATATACATCATATTTCAATCTTTTTTAATTATTTAAACGGTGGAATGCTATGTGTAATAATTCTGTTATCCACATAATAAAATACTAATAGACAATATGATATATGAATATATATATATATATATATATATATTTATAAGTAATGCTCTTCAACATATAGAAGGTGTAACTAAAGTATGGAAAACATTCTATAAAACCTTTATTTATGATTCTTGCAAATCGAACACATCGATTTTTAATTTTAAATTGCCAATTTTTGTGTCCATTTTTTTTCGACCATTTTTGTATGTGAAATGACGTCATCGATTTCAAATGACCTGTTTTGTTATTACGGATTCTGAAAGGGATTATTTTTCTGCGATCAGTGATGTATAATATATATCAATACAGGTTACATATGGAAACGTGCCCTTGGATAGCTCGCATATGTGTCCGGCTCTGAATTAAGCAGGGGCTAGACAAAAAACATGGGTGAGACTCAAAGGGATAGGGGGCAGCAACCCCGACAGGGCGCGTCCCAATGACTGATAGGGAAAGTTCCTGTAGATATGCAGGACCGGTACGAATAAGGTCTTTTTTTTGTCCTGTGAGGTGGAATCTTCGAAAGACACCCATGCCTCGTCACCACCCCTTCTGGGTGGTAGGCATGGGTAGTGCCGGATTCACCCCGCGTTCTGGCTGGGGCGCCTACCGGCTAAACCAAATCTCACGTTCTGTCGTCGGAGGCTTGCCCGCCTCAAAGGCACCCTAAGCCCCCTATGCTGTCCCGATCATAGGTACGTCAGTCCTATATTCTATCTTGTCTTGTTTGTCCGTTGCCATGTCTTATGTCTGCAGGCCGTCATTATGCTTCTGCTTCATCCCAGTGCTCGGATCTTTTCAGCATTAGGCGTCTTATTTGCTGGGGGAGGGTTCATCCTCCCCAGTTCTGTCCATAAAGTGGCTCGAGCATTATACCACCTGTCGCAGCTGTACAGCGTGTGGGTCGGGTCGTCGGTCATGTTGCAGTAGCGGCACCTGTCGCCTTCCCAATCCTGTATAAATAGGATTGAAAAACGCCATGTCCTGTCAGTAGTTGCGTCAACCAATGGTCTGTGTCTCCGTGTTTTCTGTCGATAAATGGTCTTAGTTGCGGGAAGAACCCCTTCGTCCATGTCGCGTTTGGTGTCTCGTCCCAGCGTCTTTGCCACTTGAGTATGGCTTGCTTCCGTGTCTGGTCTCTCGCTATCTTGGGCGATGTTCCCCTTTTGATTCCTCGGTATGCAGCTTCCCTCTCTTCCACCAATAGATCTGCCGGAATCGTGGCTGCCAGAACTTCCGCATCCGTAGAGGTGGTCCTATATCCCCGGGTGATCCGAGGAGCGCTGGTGCGCAACGCCCTCCGTAACCTGGTTACATTTCGCTGTGTCTTTATTGCATTACCCCAGGCCGGAGCTGCGTACAATAGTTGGGCGCGCGACACCGTCGCCAGTAACCCCCTCTTTTTTTCACCCGGGCCTCCAATGTTAGGCAGAAGCCTTGCTAGTGCCGCCTCAGTCCGGGCTGCCTTCTTCGTCGCTTCCAATACTTGTGCAGTGTGGTTGGACTCTAATACGATTCCTAAGTACTTTATCTGCCTTTTTAGCGGGAATGTCGACCCCAGCAATCCAATCTCGGTGACGGCCTGGACACCTGATCGCTTAGTCGAGAGTAGGGCGACTTTAGTTTTGGCAATAGCAATGCCAAGTCCATTCCTCGTCATCCAGGCCGCCATCGTCTCCGCCGCTTGCCTTGTCTTGGCTATAGTCTCGTCTAGGTCGCGTCCGCGGGCGATCAGTGCCATGTCGTCCGCGAACGCGATGGCTGTCGTGTCCTCGGGGAGCATCGTCCGTAGTGCGTCGTCATATGCTATATTCCATAGGAGGCGCCCCAGGACAGAGCCCTGTGGTACGCCCCCCGTCACCACGTACCTGATCAGACCGTCCCTTCCATCATGGGTGATCTCCCTGTCTTGCAGGTAGCCTCTAACTATCTCGATGAGTGCAGGTGGTATGGTCACCCATGGCAACGTATTAAACGCATTTGCGATGCCATACTGTCGGTTGTGCAGTTCTCAGGCGGCTTCAATAGCTTCAGAAAGGCGGTCCGCAATCAGTCGCTCCAGCGTTTTTGCCACTCCGTAAAGCAGACATAGCGGGCGGTAGGCAGACGGTTCATTGAGGGGCCTCCCTGGTTTTCGGATGAGGACTGGTCTTGCTGTCTACCATCGTTTCGGAAATATGCCCTTTTCCAGGCAGCTGTTTGCGATCCTAGTGATTCGTCCCGCTGTCGCCCGGGCGGCTGCCTCGATTATTTCGATTGGCAGTCCGTCAGGTCCTGGCGCCTTCCTGCCAGGTAGCCTGTGGATGGCTGCCGACACCTCAGCTTCCTCCCAACCGTTGAGCTCTGTGGGGGCCTCCTCGGTCCTAGGTTGCGGTTTTTGGCCCATGGCTGCTCCTGGTGGGAATAGGGAAGCTATCACAGCTTTTGTACCTCCAGCAACTGATGCGTCAGGACCAGGCGGCGGGCGCCGATCTTGTTTAAAACTAGTTTGTATGGGAGGCCCCATGGGTTTTCCTCGACCTCCCTACACAGTTTCCGCCAGCAGGCCTTCTGACTTCTCTCGATAGCCCGCCTGTACTCTTTCCGAAGTGCTCTGTAGCGGTCTTGAAGCTGGTTTGTTCGGGCTCCAGTCGCTTTAGCCCGTTGGACTTGTCGCCTTGCATTATTTGCTGCTATTCTGGCATCGGCTACCTCCGGGCACCACCAGTATGCCTTAGGTCCTCGCATCACGGCTTTCTTGGACGGGACCGCAGTCTGGCACGCCTCCTGCAGGTGTCTATTTAGGTCCTCGGCCATCTCATCTGAGTCGTCAGTTTCCTGGAATCGAGTCCTTTCGAGTGTGGCTCGCAAGAGCTCCACATCCATCCCGTTCAGTACCCATCTTCTCGCGTCTGGGTCCTGCGTCGTGTGCTGCGGGGGGGTTGAGCGACCACCTTGTTGGAGTGTATTGTGTATTCGATGTACCGGTGGTCGCTCAGCGTTTCCTCCTCTAGTACTCTCCAGCCCCGCACTCTCCCCATCAACTGCGTCGACGCTAGAGTTATGTCAATGAAGGATGTCGAGTCCCTTCTCTCGAAGGTCGGTCCCCCCGCATTGCAGACTGATAGATTCAGTGCAGCGGCGACCCCCACGCTGGCGATTTCGCGTTGAAGTCGCCCGCCACGACGACATGTCCTCTCCTATGCCTTGTTGTCTGCTCAAGTTTGTCCATCCACTCTGCCGCATGTATTCTTCCACAGTTTGGCGAGAGATAGCAGGCCACGATGGTTATGTCCCGTATCACCGCCCAAGCGATTCCTGAGCCGTGGGACACGATGTGCCCATGAAAGCCGCCCAGGACCTTGATTGCGACGTCATATATATATATATATATATATATATATATATATATATATATATATATATGTATATATATATATATATATATATATATATATATACATAAATTTAAAATTGTTCACTCAACTAAACTGAATACTGCCTTTTAAGGTCACCACTCGCTTCTATGTCGAATAATTCATAGAATCAATAAATATTTTCTGTCCACGATGGTATTCAAAGTTCTTATAACTATTAGCAATTAGTTGTAACAATATAAGATAAGCTACTAGAATTATGTTTTAAGTTTGCTAGCATTATTAAGCATCGAGCTATTTAGGCGCTGTGCAATCCAAAACATTACATTTAAACGGATTTGAGTTACAAAATAAGCTTAAAATATGATTTCCATATAAAATTTAATATCAGCGATATGAATTTCCAATAGGCTTCCCGAACGATTGTAGGGATGAACTAAAAATATCCGACACAACATGTAAACCGATAAAAAGTTGACCACCGCAATTCGCGCGGCTGCAATGTTTTATGTCCCTCGCCGTCAACAGAATCCTCATGAAAAATATTCATATTTATGCCGCCTAGCAACTTTGCGCTTAACCGATCCAATTTCCGGATAATTTATGGCGCTCAGTTGTTGGATATCTGCTGATGAAATGCTGGATGGAGATTTACCTGTTCAGATAAAAATGTTACATCTGTGTGATAAATGTGAATCAAACCGACGCAATGGGAGCCTCTATGTTGTAAAATAATTTTATTTATTTATACATAATGTACAAAGTAAACTGGTACAAAAACTTACATACTATCTTATATTGATCGTCAAAACGTAAAAACGTTTTTCGTCCCTTTATATATTTTGTTTTTTATGAAAAGGTTGAACGAATAGGTTAGTACAAGGGTATTTATTAAATAGATTTACATACTTTATTTATTTATTAAATATGTAATATACGACATAGTAATACTTTTTTCGTCACTTTATATATTTAAATTCATAAAACAATTATTTATAGCATCCACTAGAACTAGTATTATTTAATCTATTCGGCGGTAGAAAATAAAAAAATAATTGTTGAATATTAAAGTGTCAAAATAGTATATGTAGCAAGTAAATCTAAAAACTGCATTAGTGATTATTATAAAAAGTTATCGCTAAATTTAGGTTTCGTTTCCCTTTCATTTAAAATTGTAGACATATCAATTACATATTGTAGACATATCAATTACATATTGTTGAGATATCAATTACATATTGTAGGCATATCAATTACATATTTGGTTCTGTGATATTGTTATATATTTTTTAGTATTTCTGGTTCGAGATGGAAGAATAGCTATTGCTATATCTTCAGATCTCTTGTTTGACATCTGTAAATTTAATTTATTGCTGCCATGCAATGTATATTATTATATAATTATTTAACTATATCGCTCGATTCTGAATAACTTTCTTGTAAAAATACGCAGACGCCTTGGGTGTCCTTGTCCTATTCGTACTGCTAAAATCAACCTCGTACAGCCCGAATTTTGCGCTGCAAAAACAATAACATGTGCTACTCTACAAACCACAATTAACCATCTTACGTGTAACCCTCCCTCCATTCCATGTTATCCATCAGGCTCCAAACGGTGTAAGCCCCCACTTTGCATCCGTCCAAATTGATTGCATCGAGCAGCGCTCGCAGATACTCCTGCAACCCGATTTAATTGCATTACTCTTTTTCGCGTCCCTTCGACTGCAGAAATTAGCATACCCGGTGGTAGTTAATTCGATCTACATCTTTCAACCCCCCAGTATCCGCAAAGCCGTTCTCTGTAACGTAGACTAGCGGATTACCATACTCATTTTTGATCCAGTTTAATAGTTTCCTGAAACCCCAGGGCACTACTTTCAGCCAGTTTAGAGAGGAGGGTTTCCAGGTGGGGTCCTGCTCGCGTTTTACAGCTATATCTTTGTCGTGGCTGACTGGGGCATCAATGGGGTAGTCGTGGTGGCTTACCAGCCAAGTGGAGTAATGGTTTAAACCTAGAAAGTCGTAGGTGGAGTTGATGAAGGTAATTTCGTCTTTTGTGAAAGATGGAAGGCGAGATCGTGGGTATTTTTCGATGCGACTTAGGTCTTCGATACGTGACTTCATTATTTCTGGATAGTCGCCGAGTAGAATTGGATGTGTCCACCAACCATACTAGAGTTAAAAATTGTATAAATATCCAGGATTATTGCACAGCTCATCTATGTGGTAATTAATTTTCAGGGAAGGATTTAATTTAAACTAGTTTATTATGACTCCATATTACTACTGTAATATCAACCGATTCCAGTTATAACAATGGCATCGATGTAGATTTATAATGTGAGAAACCACATATTATTCACAATAAAATTAATTAGTAACAAGTTCTTAATTATTGTACTTTACTCTCTTGAGAAAAAGTTAAACGCCAGTCAGCGTAAACCGCAGAATTGTCAATGCACACCCATATGCTAAAAATCCGTCAACACTCAATGCCTTATAATGCATTATATGTTTCTGGCTTCATAGATTCCAACGTAGTATGATTAGAGTTTTAAGCGCGAATTACATTGTACTAGATTCGTCAAGAAACTTGCTTAATTTTCTAGTTATCATATAACTTACATCCATTTGTAGCTGCCTTTCTGCTGCTTCCACATCTTTAGTACTGTTTGTCTTCGGTTCGCTCCAAATTGAATTAACAGTTATACCAACATTACCTATAATAAAAAGGTTATTAGCAGTCCATCTAACAATCCGCAATCTACCCATCATCACTTATTACTAGTTCTTATTATTAATTAAAATGCTTGCTATCTACACCAGTGATTCTGAAAGTGGGGGTCGCGTAGATCCGCCCCCTCCCCTCCAAAGATGTACAAAAGATAAGTTCTTAAATTTTATTGATAATAACAAATAAATCTGCTATTAATCAAGATTATGAGTGTTAATTCACTGATACAATAGAAATTAAATCTTTTCAAATTTAAATTAACTCCCACCCCACCCTCTCTGGGATTTTTTTCTACAAATACCCCTTCTCGGGGGGTCCTTTTTTAAAACCAAAAGGGGGCCGCGAACAAAAAGTTTCAGAAACACTGAGCTACACCATTGTTATTTACTATTCGTGTACCTGCTTTTATAAAGTTGAATTTCTATTGAAAAATAATTGAATTTAATAAACCATATAATTTGATTATTATACGAAGTTGACCCGCACAAATGATACCGGGCATCCGTTGGTTAGCCCGGTATCATTTGTTCGGATACAATTAACAACACTTTAGAAAATCCCGGGACGATATATTAAAACACACGACAGAAGGACTCGAAGGTCGATAGCAAAATAGCAAAGTTATTAACAAATTGTAACAAATACACAGAGTCGGTCCTGGGTATACGACCGCCTACGTGCACACTTTGTAATATATAATATAAATTAATAAATAACTAAATTTCCATATATAGACCGCTCTGCAAATACGGTAACTACTAGTACTATGTAGCTGATTTAAAAAAGAAATACTAAATAAAGTAAATGTTCTATATTTATTTTTCAGTACCGATTTTCCACGTATACCAAAGTATTTTCAACTATATATGATTATATTTACCTTGCAGTGAGAATATTGCGAACGATAGCCCTATTAAAAACATACAATATAAATATATATATATAATATTTGTAGTACCTTTCTGTGTTTTTCTGTACGTTTGATCATAAAGTCGGTAAGCCTTCGCGTGCGCCAACAGCAGTGTCCGCCCGCACATATAATCTGCCACCCCCGAATACCTATAAGCGGGCGCATCGTCCCCTAGCCCATAAGCGGCTTCGCAAACGTTGTTGGGCTCGTTAAACGTGAGCCACGTTTTAACTCGATCCCCAAACAATTCAAACGCGATGTTTGCATAGTCCTCGAAGTATTGCGCTACAACTTCATTGCTCCATCCTCCCAAATCCTGGAGAGCTTGTGGTAGGTCCCAGTGATATAATGTGACCATTGGTTCTATATTGTTGCTTATTAGCTCATTAATTAGATTATTATAGTAGTTTATCCCGTCTTGGTTGATGTAGTGGACTGTGCCATCTGGAAGGAGTCGAGACCAGGATAGGGAAAAACGGTAGAAATCTACTCCTAGAGTTTTAAGATTTGCAACGTCTTCTTTGTACTTGTGGTAGGAGTCACATGCGACATCTCCGGTGCTACCATCTTTGACCATTGATGGTTGGTAGTGAGTTAAACGATCCCAGATGTTTTCACCTTTACCTATAAATATATGTAAATCAAATTATTAGTTGTGTATAATAAATAACAGAAACAGAAATAATAATAATATCAAATGCAAAGAAAGATAAACTAATGAAAGTCGTTTAAATAAAATTTAAGGTAAAATTTTTGGGCAACAATTTTAATTCTTTATCGTGTAGATTCTCCTCTATATACTGCTTTTATTCAACTGGGCATGCTATTGATCTAATGCCCGCGCCTCGTCACCTAAGTGGGCATTGCACCATATATTTATATAGAGGGGACGTGAAAGCGTCGTGCCTCTCGCCGCGCCGGCACCGCGCCTTCGCCTCTTGGCCTCCTATGTGTGAATTGGGCCTAAGATTGATAAGAGCCGGTATATGGCGTTATTAGGAATCATTGCCTTCATCCTTCTCGCTAGGCCTATCGGCATGGTGTCGATGTACTTCATAATTAACACCATACCGATCGGGCCCCGCAGCGAGCGAAACACCCAACCGCTCGTTATAATGCATGAATATCGCCCGTCTAATCGGAGGCGATCGTCGTTGCGATTATGGCGATGACGACGGGATTGGGGCTAGTCTTGGGGATAGAGATGGGGACGGCGATTGAGAAGGAGATGGCGATCTCGAGGATTCCGGGGACGGCGACGATTGAGGCGAGCACGATGCGATAGCTCAACCTCCGCCGCGGCGGTGATTCATCATCCGTGTATGATGATCGTCTTTGTATACCAGGGACTGCGATCTGCGGTATTCCCCGGACCACGATCTAGGGGATTCCGGAGACGGCGATCGGCAGGACTCTGGGGTCCGTGCTCGGAGGGATTCTCCCATCTCCTCCTAGATTCCTCTATCTAGTCCTGCCAGCGCATCCACAGGTATCCGAATCCAACGAACTCCCTGGCCCTCCACCACGGGCGGATGCCACTAACCGTGCTTTTAAACGATTCCCATGCTCTATGGTAGGGATGGCCAAAGCGTCAACCGCGGTCTACCAGTCGACTGCGTAACTATTTGTAGAGGAGACAGTCAGCCGTCTGATATGTACACATATTTTATTAAAAACTAATTCGTTTGTGACAATAAATCGTGCTTTTCTCTCAGTAAAATATCTTGATATATATATACATATATATATATATATATATATATATATATATATATATATATATATATATATATATATGTATATATAATTAAACAGGTCACCCACAGTGATCAAAAGTTTGGCCACCCCTGCTTTATGGGTTTAAATCTGGGCTTCTTGGTGTCTAGTTCATAGCTGGAATATTCACAATTCAAAGTTAGTATATTTCTAGCAATGTGGTGTCGACCGTTATCTTGCATAACATTGAAATTGTCCTAGATAAATGGGAAATGGCATCACATGTTCTTCTAGGGCATCAGGGGCCACTTTCTAAGACCTCGTTAGAAACTAGTTCAGCACCTCCCTGAAGACCTTGCACAGGCTCTATCACATCTTTACATGAAGAGGGTTTCATGTCCTAACGTTAAAGTCATACACGCCACAGAAGTATTCTCATCTATATCCTAATCCTGGGACCAAACGCAGCAAACATAACAGGAGGTAACGGGAATCCACCCTTATTATTTTTCTCAAGAGAATTCAATCGCTGCAGTTAATGCTAAACTATTCGTGAGAAAACAGTTCCCCGTTCGGATCTGCGGAGGAAAGGACCTTGAATGGAGCCACACAAAACCAATCACATGCAATACATTTGCGTAAAAAATTAAAATGGGCATATGGAACGTAAGGAGCCTACTTTAATATGGAAAAAATTAAAAATGAACGAAATGAGGGAATTGCTTCAGTATATCACTGACGAAAGCAGAGCATTAGAACAGGAAATAAATCTGTCAAAAACAAAACTAATGATAGTTGACAGAAACAACACACTACAAGAAAGGGGAAGACTTCTCCAGATTGAAATCGTGGAGAATTCACATAGCTAGGATCGTTTATAAATAGTTCAGGTAGCTTCGAGAAAGAGATCAGAAGGTGCATAAGAATTAATAGGTTCGCGACGCCCAACCTAACCGATCTTCAGATCATTCAGAACACAATCACATTAATTTTCGCAATCTTTGCATATGCAGCAGAATCTTGGGCAAGCAGAAAGACGACGAATTGAGGGCTTCGAGATGTTGTGCTGGAGGAAAATGCTGCGCAATCTGTGGACGACAAGTAAATTCAATATTTCAATCCTTGAAAAATTAGGAATTACAGAACGACTATGCACCGTATACAGAAGGCGGATTCTTCAATACTACGGTCATATAACTCGAAGAGATACGACCTCGAAAGACTGATGATCCAGAGAAAGGTGGAGGGGAAACGCCTGAGAGGTAGATCTCCGACCAGGTGTTTGACCAAATCCAAAGAGAGTTCCGTTTCAAGAATACTACAGAGCAGCAAAGAATAGACACAGATGAAGACATCAGATCCAAAAGTACACATAGACATGTGCAGACACCTACAACCAGGAAGGAGTTCTACGAAGTTTTCTATGCAAAATTGTACATTCTCTCTATAATCGCCAAACGTGTGCGAGCATCAAAGATAATTCCTTCCAAGAGCGTTCTTGATCTACCAAAAAATGCAATCCTCAGACAGTTATTGCAGGCAGCAAGCCTCTCCTTGCATCCGCCAGATTCGGCCACATCCATCTGGAGAATTAAGTTTACCATTGACTCGTCTGAAACAGAACTCGCTTCGACTCGTTTTAATAAATAAGTAATATAAGTGGTCCCTTGCAAAACGTAATCTGTTAATTCACTCGGTTGTATAAAGCAGATACCTCTCGAGTTAATTTCCAAGTTGTTACTCAATTGTCACTTTTGACAACTGTGACACATAATGTTGCTATATATAAACAGAGGTAATAAAGGCATCTTACACGGTCAATATTAACCATTGCCAACTGCATCAATGACAGCTTCGCTCTCACCGGTTGGCAATGATATTACTGTCATTCCTAGTATTGTCAGTATTTTCTTCAATCCTCTTTCGATATTTATGAAGTAATCAATTATTCGGATAAATATCAGCAATCTCTTCATTCCATGATTACTATACCTTACACGATCAGTAATTCTGTCAATATTTTAGTGTTGTCATTATTCTAAAATATTGACAATATTATTGACCGTATAAGGTGCCTTTATGAGGCCATGAAATGGAAAGCTAAAAACAATTTAACAATATAATGGTTACCTCCCTTTTATACAGCCAAGCGACAATTTGACAGCTTGATATATGAAATGACAAAGAAATATAGACAATTTGAAATTATGGAAATAAAATTCCTATCGAAAAATATAGTTAACGAAATCGAAGGTATGTCTTTATTCCCGGAGGGGCGTGGAAAACCGGCCGAGCGCGTTCCCAGGTCCCAGGCTAATAGCGAGAAGGCCAGAGCGATAAAGATGTGTCTAAACCCGCGGCCGAGGACTAATTTCATAAAAGCCGTGTTCTAAGTTATCGTAACTAGGCCTGCGTAGCCATGGGGGAACTGTGTCATGAACGTTACCCTGGCGACCTGTCGTAGTATCCCGGGCCCTCGTGGGACTAAAACTGCAACGAACAAAAACCTAAGAACCAAAAACCGTGGAACAATCACCGAGTGACCACAGAAACAGCTCCCGTACTGTGTCAGAAGAGAGCCGAAGAAGCAAGCAACTGGGACAAGCACTAGTTCCTCTTCAAAGGCTGAAAAGTAAGGGTCGTCCAAGCGAACCCTTCCAAGCGGGAGTGGCTATACTGCTGATCAAGACACTAAGAATGGCTAAGAGCGAGATGGCCAGAGCGATAAAAAAATATGTGTTTAAACCCGCAGTCGAGGACTAATTTCATATAAGCCGTGTTGTAAATTATCAGTCTAGGCCTGTGCGGCCATGGGGGAACTGTGTCATGAACTTTACCTTGGCGACCTGTCGTAGTATCCATCCTTGCCTCCACATCTCTGGCTATGTGGGGTAGATATTTAGATCCCGGGCACTCGTGGGACTAAAAATGGAACGAACAAAAAAAATAGAATCAAAAACCATGGGAAAATCACACTCGTGTACCACAGAAACACCTCCCGAACTGTGTCAGAAGACAGCCGAAGAAGTAAGCAATTGGGGCAAGCACCGGTTCCTCTTTAAAGGTTGAAAAGCATGGGGCGTCCAAGCGAACCCTTCGAAGCGGGAGTGGCTATTGTGATGGCCAAGACACTCAGAAGAGACACCTATCTGTGGGAAGCTTAACGCCGAAAGACAGAAGGCCGGCAAAAATATATGACCTCCACATAGCCTTCAACTTCGCAGGGAACATCTTAAACAGATGCAACTTCGTATACCAAGATGGCAATACTGCCTGAGGATTATCCAGGGTCCTCTTTGAACGATGAACATATATGAGCATAAAAACATATCTGCTCGAAAACAATTACACACTGAGGGCCGGTGAATCCATTGGGTTCAGTAAGTGTCAGCCAGGTTAGGAAATCTCCATATCTCCTGCTTCAGCTAAGGCACCAGGCTTTGGCTGACAAATGCGATAAGAGAGGAACAACCCTGAGAAGGGGAAAACCTCAAACCCGTGGAGGAGAGCTCGATACCCAGGCAACTTAGGACCACGACGTGAATACCTAGGCAACTTAGGACCACGACGTGAATACCTAGGCCAGCAATGGAACGGCGATAATCCTCCGCAAAGTTATTGTCCAGAATACCGAACTAACAACCGCTACAATGAAGGTGGTCCACAAAAAACCTGACCTTAAAGGTCAGCAAGGGGTCATCACCCTTAACGAAATCTCCTGACTAAAGCCAACAAACCGAAAAGGGGCCTAAAAACCCGACAACAAGCCGGACAGTTTAAGTTAACAAGTGGTCAACACCATGGAAGAAACCTCCTGGCTAAAGTCAAGGGAATGAACTGCCAACCGCTGCTGAACCCAGTTAAGCTTCAAGTTATTCTGGGCAAATAAAGGCGGCGCATTGGTAATAGAAGCCATGAAAGAGGGGACAATCACGGAACCTCAATTGGCAACCCAACCTGATCTTGTGAAAGGACCTGTAGAGGGAATTTCACAGTTTTACAGGATACATGTCTAGGGGAAGGACCTAGACAGAAACCTTGAAAGGTTGCACATCCCAGTGAGCTGCCAACAATGGTACCTCCACGGCAAAGATGAACCCGAAGAGGGGCCAAGGAAAAGGTTGGACACTATATAGTGCTCATACCGACCACACAAGAACTTGTATTCTTGCAAAAAATAACATCAAACTAGTATACATGTGGAATTTAAACTAAGGACCTTACAGTGGTGAGAGACTATAGCTAAGAGATAAAAAGAGAATAAAAAGGAACTAATTAAGGAATTTCGTAGCACATTGCCCATTAAATATACACCTGTGCACAATTGGGATAAACAAATGTCAAAATGTCGTCTGTTTATCGCCGCATAAAATCTTATGGACTATATACGTATCGTCCTTGTTTGTGTCTTCCTGTTCACCGTGCCCGCAGACTAGAATGTAGCAACGAAAGAGCAAATTGGTTTCAAGAATCGTATCAAATTGTGTTTAGTGACGATTCTCGATTTTCTTTGAAGAAGAGTATGCGCGGAGAAGGCAATAATTCAAAAAATTTATTGAACGCCTCACACAAGGAGTGATGATAAGGGATGCATATATAATTGTAGCAGATCACCCTTGGTCTTCATCGATGTAACTTAAACGCAGCCAGTTACATTGCCAATGTGATGGAGCCCGTTGCACTACCATTTCTTCGGGGGTTGGATAATTCCATTTTACACAAGATAACGCACGTCCTCGTACGGGATGTTTGCAAGAAGCTAACATTGTTGTTTTTCTATGGCCTGCTCGGTCGCTAGATTTGTCACCCATTGAGCACGTTTGGGATATGATGCGCCACCGCAAATACCAACCGACTTGCGGGTTCAGGAAGCTTGGTGTGATATACCGCAGGAAAAAATGATTGACAGTATGCCCTTTAAATGCTTCATAGCAAATCGTTGTAGAACAACTCTTCATTAAAAAAAACATTTTTTTAATTTTTGTTCTTTTGTTTTCAGATATTAATCATTTGTTTGTTTCATCACAATAAGTAATTTTATTTAAATTGATCAACAACTTCTGTGTGTCTCGTTTTTTATGAAAATCAGTACATATATGATTTGAGTACATATTGGATATTCGTTTCAATCATTCAAATAATAAACTGACCTATCTCAATGAATAATTTAATAGTACCACTATACATACCGTTATCATCCCATCCTCCTTCTATTTGATACGACGCTGTTGCGGCCCCGAATTTAAACCCTGCAGGGAATTTCGTTCCTTCTGCTACCACCACGGATGCACCGGCACAACACGCGAGCCAAATAATTATTCCGTACATGTCATGCGTTTTAATTACCGGTGCCGCTTTAAAATTTACGGCCGCACAAACAGATATCGTTCGGCTATCAGCAAATGAAGTGACACCGAGTGTAATTTACTGATACGGATGGCCTGGGCGGCTGTGGGGGCGGGAAGTCACACCCCGCAATTTATATGTTGTTGTGGTGTGTGATGTATATGCGCTGCTCGGCTATCAAAATGTGTGCGTTTAGTGAAATTGTGGGGCTTTTAAAGGCCTGCTAAAAACTGATATCTACATAAGCGATACATTTTTTGTTTATTTGTTTTGTTTGTTTATTTAATTGCACTTGATATTGTTTTCGTACTTGAAATGCGCATTTGCGATATCCGCATTATAATGATATTTTATAATATTGTTATTGTATTTATTCCACATATTACAAAATAATTATATTAATTAGAATTTTAATAAACGATTCGTTTTATTAGAATACCGAACCGAACGATTAGCAACTGTAAATGGAAATAACTAATTTTATTATTATAATGTCTTTTTCAGCTACTATATATTTATCTTTATCCTTATATATACATGAAGACAATATTTTGAAGCCGACCGAACAATCATTTATGCTTTTGTGCTATCACTTCAAAAGTGGCGGTTCGATGTCCTATCGAATTATCTTATTAAGTATTTTGAAGTAACAACAAGGTTTATAGTTTTGCTTTATTACAATTTAAAATGTATTTATTTATTATCCGTATCGCAAAGAACTTTCATAGTCTTTTTCATAATTATGTATTTCAATTACAAAAAATTAAGTCAGAAGTAAGTATAGTGGAAATTACAACCTAGAGACTGCGATTAGATACCCCAATCCGTTGAATATTTTTTTATTTGAAAAATTAATTTTACCTGTCTAAATACTTACACGTAGGATTATAACAATAAGATATAAGGAAATATTTGAATTAAGATGTTTTCCATTATGTTGTATTCATAATCATTCATCAATATAGTAAGTAACCCTTAAAAGAGAGATATGTTAGTCAAAATTGTCATTGAAAAATGGTTATTTATAAGCCTAAAGCTTCAAACAACCGATGGCATGTCTTACCATTACCGGCGCTATGATGTCCACACCTACAGTAGCCTTTGAAGCACTGCTTTGTCTAAAACCACTCCACCATCTCATTAGATAGAGAAAAAAACAGCACAAGGCCGTCCTCACTCAACCGACGCCACAATAAGGGTCGAATCATTGGACACCGGAGCATTATGCGTTAGACTTTCAAATAGAAGAAACTTACCCTCTATGAGAGGAGAGTGTAAGTTTCTTCAAACATGTTCAGACCGTCACTACAACGGATGGCCGCCCAACACAATGCCCAACAAGTTGAGAAGACCCACGGTCTTCCAAGATGAATTGACTACAATACTAAAGTGTGTTAAAATTTTAGCTAAACGTAATATAAGAAATAATTCATCCAAATGACACTGATAACAAAGCAACTCTAAGGTTCGGTTGTATAAAGGCGAAGTAATTATAATCCGTGATTATATTGTTAGATTGTGCATACATTGTTTTTAACTTTCCATTTTGCCTATTTATCTCTATTTATACATAGCAACGTGGCATTAGTGGCAAAATTGTCAAATACCTCACATTTGACAATTTTGACACATAATGCCACGTTGCCATATATAAATAGAGATAAATATGCTATTAAATGGAAAGTAAAAAACAATGTATGCAAAATCTAACAATATAATCACGGATTGGATATTAACTCGAGAGGAGTCTGCTTTTTACAACCGAGCCTAAATGCACTAAATTCTAACATATTTGTCATCAAACGAGCTACGTTCAATGCTGCGCAACCTGGAGAAGCTATACAAACACAACAAACTTGAATTCTACTGAATTAATGAGATCCTTACACCCTCTAACATTCCAAGAGGATGAAATAAGTTCTTCAGGTACAAATATGATAAAAAAAATAGAGCATAGGACACATATGCTTCACAAGGTAAGATGGCGAAATACACCAGGTTGCAAGCAATCAAAGGAAACGCTCAAGCACCCTTATTAAATCTCAATCTATCTAGAACTAATCTCAAATTATTGACAAAATTCTTAACCGGCCACTGTCGGCTGAACAAATACCTGTATACGGTAGGCCTGGCAGACAGCCCGTTATGTAGAAGGTGCAATGAAGAACTAGAAACGGCGCAGTATGTATTATGCCACTGTTCTGCTCTTGTAAACACTAGGCAGCTAGTACATAGGGAGTGATGGCCTAGTATGGCCACCATCGGCACCTTCTCACCCAGTAGGGTCTTGTAGCCTGGATTGCTTGGTGGGTTGAGTGGGCAACCTGAAAGGTGGTTTCACAATATGGACATGATAGCATCACTACATGGCTCCAGCCAACTATCTTGAACTGCCCAGAACGAGCCCAAAGTTGTAATAGTAGTTCGTAGTACAGCTGTTAAGATGTCTGGGTCTGCAGTTAAAATATCATTTGTGTTATAATATTAAAATTTTAAAATCGTAGAAACGCAAGGCTCGACCTTTAAATCCTTCGCATGCAATCGAGTAATTATAAATTTTGTTTTTCCAATTGAATCTAGGGATAAATGATATCAGATCAGATCAACCATCTACCCAAAAGGCATTCACCCTTTTCCATTAGTATTCTTAAATGAATATATGAAAAGCATCTAGACACTTTGAGAATGAGGTTCATTTCTTCAATGGAGGGACCCAAATTTGTACTGAAATGTTTGGAGACCAAGACTCAGATGTATAAAGCAGATAACTCTGGAGTTAAGTTCCAATCCGTATTTCAAACGTCACTTTTGACAAATAATGCGAAGTTGCCATGTACTAGTTGCTATAATTTTTGCAAATGGCGTGAAGTAAACAGATACAAAATACACGCCAACAAGACATAAATCGCTATACTCCTCAAGAACGCGGAATAATTGTTTCGATTGTTTTGCTGAATAATTCTTCTGCTTGGTGTGCTGTTTACGCTGAAGGCATCATCCAGCCTTAATTTTCAAAATCTCCTCGGGCCGACTACTATTGACGGCGAGCGCTACATAGCCATGTTCAATGACTTTCTCCTTCCTCAATTGGATGAATTGGGTCTGGAGAACATGTTGTTCCAAGAGGATGGAGCAACGGTGCATACTGCACGAGCCATAACCGAAATTCTGAGGACTGCATTTCCGGGTCGCCTAATCTCTCGTTTTTATGATTTGCACTGGCCGGCAAGATCGCTCGATTTAACCGTTCCAGACTTCTTTTTGTGAAGTTTCTTGAAGTCATGAGTCTATGTCAACAAGCCTCAGACTCTCGAAGCCATCAAAGAGAATATCGATCAAGAATGCGAGAACCTATCGCCGGAAGTTCTGGCAAGAGTGATGGACAATGTTAAAAAATCGGACCCGTATGGACAAAAATTCTGCCGTCGGCCACTTGGGCGATATCATTTTCTCGAATTAATAGAAAAAAAATAAGACATGAAATAAACACAATCCAAAAGCAGAACCAAAGTTTTTCATTCATAAAAATAAATTACAGGCAAAGAACATAGGGTGACAACTTTTGCGCCACCCTGAATAAACAGGGGTACATGAGGCTAAGAATTGGAAATTTAACAACAATATATGCAACATGTAACAATATAATCACGAGTTATAGTTAACTCACCTTTATACAATTTACCCTAAAATACAAGTTGTCACACCGGCTAAATTAATTATCTCTCCAACTCTTCTGTTGGAGAGATAATTAATTTATCATACCGGGCCAGACGATGAATATTACATCTAGTTATGTATAATAATACATTATATTATATAATAATTGTAGAATTGTAATTGAAATTAATTTTTATCTCATCATTTAATTTTGAAAATGCCAAATCGTTTTACAATGAGGACTGCCTTTACTATTCCTCTACATTACATTTCAAGTTTGAATAACATCAATTTTCTCAACCTCGGAATCATTGAAAGCCACTCGAAGATAACGCTTGTAAATTTTTTAAATTTAATTTTTTCATCCATTTTATTTCATAACTAAGGTGCTAAATGACCTTAGTTATGATATAAAATGGATGAAAACATCAAATTAAAAATCACAAGCGTTATCTTCGAGTGGCTTTCAATGATTCGGCCTTCTCAACAATGATAAACAAATATAAAAAGGAAGGTAATTATGAAGATTATAAGGTAATAATCAAAGCAGTTTAATTTAAACAATCAATATTAAACAAAAATTAAATTAAAATTGCAAAAGGTAATTTATACTTGCTAATTACTACACTAACGTGTTTATAATTGTGTGAAAATGAATTTATTCATTTCCAATAAGTGTTATCTTTTACTCCACTGTAAAAAAGCTACAAAAGTGTATGTATACATGGGTTTATAAATATTTAACCTTTATTTAGCTATGCTAAAATAATACAGCCAAACAGATAAAAAATATGAAATAATAACACAAATTATCTACTAATTATAACCTAAACTGAACTCCACATTTTCTAAACATACCTTCGACATTCCCACTTAAATAACTTAATACCAGTAATCGATGTAATTTCGTTTGGTGTGCTGCTGTATTAATGGTTTTATATACTAATAGTTTCGTCTTTTTTCGTGTACTTTACCACCGCGTGATAGAAAATATACTTTCTAAGAAAGTATAAGTATATAAAACCATTATATCACCACACTTTTCATGTTGTCCAATAATCCTATATATTATATATAACTATATTAAATAGATTACAAATTATTCAAAATAAAGCATTCAGATGTATTTTTAATTGTGATGTATAAACTCCAGTTAGAGAATTATTTGCAACTCTACACTACGTTCCTACGATTGGCTACATATTCTGCATGTATATAAACAGTTTATTGTTATAAATATATAATAATTTATTATATTATATATATTATATATAATAATTTCTCAAAAATTTCACTCTCCGGTGGGACTTGAACCCACGTCTTCGGCTATCGCGGCCGTCGCGCTACCAACTGGCCGCGATAGCCGGAGAGTGAAATTTTTGAGAAATTATTAATTAACATTGATACATCTGGTGATTCTTCATTCAGATAGCCGACAATGGCAAGAAGTACTTCACTATTATATATATATATATATATATATATATATATATATATATATATATATATATATATATATAGTTCATATTTTGAACATAGTCCATGGAGTATTTTAATTTAATTTAAACAAATCCATCCAATCAAATATTTTAAACTCGATAATAATATATCGCAAAGAAACAAGGCTCATGGCCTGCAAATGGCAACCCTACCCCATATCATCACTCCTTGTGCGAGGGCTGTGTGCCGTTCTCTGCGCATACGACTGACTCCTAAAGTTGTAGCCATTCTTGAAATAAATTTCCTCTCGTTGTTCCATTCTAGTCTACCGATGTGAAGTGCAGTAAGAGGACACAACAATGGACGGTACGAATGTATGATGACATTGACATTCTGCGTCTTGCACCTTCCATCCAGTCTAATGCAATTGACCGAGTTCTTGAAAATAAGTCTTTAACGGCGTCCTTCTCGATCTATAATCACCCGGAGACGTCCAGATCCAGGCGGCGTTGTTGAACCCGTTCAACGTAACATCTGGATCAACATCTTACCACTATTCCAATATCACGATATACACGACCAGCAATATCTCTAAACTAAAGTCCGGTCTCTCTCATACCAATAATACAAACTACAACTAGAGACCAGCAGATTATTGACAAAAATATCCAATTTACTGATGAAAAAATGTTGGGCATAGATAGAACGACATCGAACTGTTTTGTGCTTCAGAAGTCCCATGCTTACAAAATGAGTGTATGCGCAAGGTAAGTGAGATTTTAATGAAACTGAGTCGCATGGTTGATAGTTGATAGAACGTTAATATACGAGATATTTAAAGTGATTGAGAATAAGGAAGCCAAGCTTAAAGAGATGACTGCATAGGAGTGTGAAACAAAGAAGATGTGCGAGTGTGCGAGCTTATCGTTAATGGAAGCAAGGAACCTGAAGCAGGCATCAAGGAGAATAGACGTGATGTGAATGGAGAGACTGAAGCAGGTTGAAGTACAGCAGCGCCAGAAAGCGTAAATAATAACCTTCCGAAGTACTTAATGAGATCCTCAACAAAGGAAGAGCAGAGGCCGATTGCCCAGTTTCGGTGCGTCAACGAGGAAAGATGGTAAAGGGAGTGGATAGGGACTGAATACAGGTTATGTAGAATGAGTGGAAGTGAAGAGGAAAGATGGGAGCATTGGTTGAAGGAGTGTGTGGTAACTGCAGGGATGGAGGGCCAGGACAGAAACTGGAACTGGCTACGTGGACGAGGAGATTCATCCCCCGTCTCGAACAATGGGTTACAAGGGACCATGGGGAACTGGATCATTGGTCCAGACGCTTCTATCCGGGCACGGTGTGTTCCTGATCTACATGTACCGGATAGAAAAGGCTACCACGACCACATGCCGTTACTGCGTGAGAACCGATGATCCGTCCCATACACTAGTTCACTGCCAGAGATGCAAGAACTACACTTTGGAATGAACTTGATGGACCAGCTACTCCGGGAGAATTGGGATCGAGAATGGCCAACCACAACGAGGTGTGGGGAGCAGTAACAAGGTTCGCCCAACAGAAGTTCAGAGACAGAGCGTGAGACTGGACATACGGACTCATAGAATTATATTGGACATAGTATTCATCTAGGTACGGACTGATGCCAGACGGTGCGAGTGCCTTGAGGCGGGCAAGTCCCTCGTGACAGAACCTGAGTTTTTGGTTTAGCCGGTAGGCGCCCAGGACAGAACGCGGGGTGAATCCGGAACTACCCGCGCTTCTAACACCTAGTGGTGTTAAGGAGGTGCGCGTGTCTTTCGAAGATTCTACTTCAGACGAAAAATAAAAGGTACTGGTCAAGGTAGGGTTGCTATGCGTCCGGATTTCTCCGAATTTGTTTTAGTTTTAGAGGCGCCCGCGGACGTCCAGGAGAGTTTTTTGAAGTTGTCCGTTTTTTGAGTTGTCAGGTTGTTAAACGGTGCCTAATTTTTTATAGGTTTTTAAATATTTATGTTTTCTTTGCGGTTTACCCCATGCTATTTCCAGTTCACAATGAATATTATGCATTCAGGGGGCAGGCAGGAGGGTTATATGGCCAGTTTTAGTAGAATAGTATCACTTTAGTTCTTTTCGATACCTGCTTATTATTAAGTATTACTTTATTTAGCATATGGTAGCACTTATTTCATTCATATATGCTGTTGCTTATTTCTGGTTCTAGGCTTCCCTTGTTATTTATATTCATACCCTAGTATTTGAAGGTTTCCACCTACTCGATACTTTTTCCGCTATTTTGATATTTATTTCCACCTCCGGTTTGGCAATCACCACCATTTTTGTTTAATCTGTGTTTACTATCATGTTGTGTTAAATTAATTCTTCGTTCTATATATTAATGTTCTCTTTGATGTTTTCCTCGGATTTGGCTAGTATTACAATATCATCAGCAAAAGCTCACTCAGCATCGTTGTGCGCCGTAGTTTATAATATCCTATTTCTATCAGTTTTTTAAATGTAAATATATGGTCCTGCGTTGAATGTCCCTTCCTGAAGCCACTTTGTACATTCCATCATTGGTTCTGTTTATTGTCTTAAGTTACTTTCTAGTATAACCTCATAAATTTTAGCAGTTGTGCATATGAGTGATATTCCCCTGTAATTATTGTAGTGTTTGTTGTCTCCGTTTTTGTATATTGGGAATATCAAGTTCAGCTTTTATTTTATCATGGCCTGCTGCTTAACCATTTCTTAATTTTATAAGTGCTTCTTTTACTTCTGATTCTGTTATATTGTCTGGTTCTTCGTTCAAAATATTTTCCACGTGTGCGTTCTTATTTTCTTCGTTTGTGCATATCATCGTTTTATCTTGCAAAAGCTCTTCGAAGTGCGCTTTCCATCTTTTCATTCTATCATGATCTTGTTTGATTATTGTTCCCTGTTTAACCTTTAGTTGTCTTAGTGTTATTTGTACTGTCTCGTTCTTGCTTTTATTTAGTGTTTTATAAAACATCATATTATTTTCGTCCTTTCCCTTGATTCTTTTACTATTTGTTTTATTGCTTTCCTCTGGGTTTTATACGCTTCGTAGTATTCTTCTTTCTTGGGGTTGATGTACTTTATCCACTTTTGCCTTTTGCCTTTTTATCTCCTCTTTTATTTCTGTAGTCTACCATCGTGTTTGCTTTATGTTGTTTTCCTGTCTGGTTGTTCCACATGCGCGTTTTGTAGCCTCTGTGTTTGGAGCTGCTCTATATTTCCTCCACATTAATAGATTTTGAAAAACATATGTGTGCTTTAATATAATTATGGTACTTAGTTTTTGTTACTTTATATTTTATTTTGTCTATTCCAAATTTTCAGTTTCATTTTTGCGCTTATCCTTTTTGGTTTCAACGTCGTTTCCGTTTGTCATCGTTTTTGTTTTTATTTCTTCCTTAACTCTTTCGACCTTGCCACCATAACATTTACAGGTCTCTATTTGCTGTGCCTATCCATATTTTTGCTCTTAATCACTAACTATTTATGTACTCATGCTCTTGCTATTTAAAAATTATATTATATATTATTTTGTATTTTCAAATTCTTCAATTAATTAATTCTTTGTCTTTCAGGCTGCGTTTGTTGCAGTTTCCAATTCACATCGTCCTTTTTGTTTGCGCTGTTGTTTTTGTTATATCTATTATTTCTTTTTTGTCGAGACTGTCTATTCTTCCCTTTTTATGTTTTCCATTCGTGTCCTTTTCCTTTACTAGTTTCGTTACCTTATATTTCTTTTCAGTATTTTTTGTAGTTCGTTTTTTGACTGCACTAATTCCAGTTTTTCCTGTACCCTATTCCATTTCCATAGCAATTCATCTACAGCCAATAATTATTATATCCAATTTACACCTCTCCAACTTCATTTCTCTCTTCATTAGCCATTTTTATTATTTGTGTTTCGTACTCTTTCCATTTTTTTGTCTCATTGTTTATTGTTCATTATTTTTAAGTTTATATTTATTCTTCTTTATTTTTTCTTTGTCTTCTTCCTTCTCAAATTCAATCAGACAAGTTTTCTCTCCTAGTTTTTGAGCTTTTTTTACCTGAATTGTCACTTCCATTTTGTCAATAAACAAATTCTCTACTGCTTCTTTTAATACCCATGCAATAATACACAAGGGACAAACATCAAGAACATTTAAGACAACCACTGGTCTAAGACAAGGAGGCGGGCTCAGTCCTACGTTATTTAACATGGATGAAATAATGAAGAGTATGAAACCAGAAATCAAAAAAGCAAATATAGGTTACAAAAACATGCAAGTGGTAAAAATATCGAAAGGAGCATTCGCTGATTATGTCGTAGTGATGACAGAAAATTAAGCTAATCTGCAGCACAACCTGAGTGTATGGAATAAACATCTAGAGAAGTATAATATGAAAATTAATTATAACAAAACAAAAGTGATGATAATAGGATACTGAAAAGATTAAATAAATATATGGATAGAACAACACAAAATAGAGCAGTAGAACAATTCAAATACCTAGGAGTAGCACTGACAGAAGACGGGAAAATGGAAGGTGAACTTAGTAACAGAATAAACAACACAGTTAAAACAAACCACGCATTGAGCAAAATGATTAACAAAAAAGAGATCAGCAGAAGAACAAAAATAAATATATATAAAAGCATATATAGAGCTATACTGACATATGGGAGCGAGACGTGGAAACTTACGAAGAGGGATAAAAGTAGAATACAGGCAATGGAAATGAAATATCTCAGAGGAGTAATACAAGTTACGAGAAGAGGCAGAATAAGAAATGATAACATCAGAGAAGAACTGACTGGGAATTGAAGCTATAGAAAAGTATATAGAAAAGAAACAACTAAACTGGTGGGGACATTTAATTAGAATGGACAAAAAGAATCAAACAAAACAGGTATGGGAAGCAAGAACTGGAAATAGGTAGACCAAGAAAAACGTGGGACAACAGAATAGAGGAAATAATAATCAAGAAAGGAAAGACAGTCAGTCAAGCAAGCCAGAGAACTGGCGAAGAACAGGAAAGAGTGGAAATTTACAAATGTACAAACATTAACAATAATTGTAAAGTATAATGTTAAGTAATGTAAATGTAATAGCCTACACCGAAAGGTAAAAGGCAAATAGATAATATATATTCTTTTAATACTTGATGTCTTGTGTATCAATATTTAAGCCTTGCATAATTATGTTATTTCTTCTCTTTTACATTTCTAGCCACTCTATCTATTGGTTTAGTTTTTCAAGTTTTTGTTCAATTTCTACATTCTCTCGTTTTATTTCTTGGTTTTCTTGTCAAGGCATTTTATTTTCTTCTCTAATTATTCAAATTGCATCTCTACATTCTTCTTGCTCTATTTTAAATTTGTTCTTATCTGCTTTTGGCTCCTTTATCATATTTACTATCAGGTCTAATTTATCGTCATTGTCTGTACTATAACACAGCATTATTATAGTAAAGACGTTAGTAAATTGTATTAAAAATTAAAATGTATATTTACACATTCCTATAATATAAAAAGAAGACAATGATTTGTAGCCGGCCGATCTTTAGTTATGACTTTTGTGCTGACGGTGTGCATACGTGAGAATCGCAGGTTCGATCGAGGGTGAATCTTTTTTTATGTTTTTTTTTTCAATATTGAATTGAATTATTAAGTGTTTTTAATTAATAGCAATCTTTTAAGAAAAGGTTTGGTTTTTACATCTTAAAAATTAATTTATTCATTATCCGCCGAGCAATAAGCACTCACCCTTTGGGTATTGGTCCATAATACCCCGTCGAGTGACTGGAATAAAAATTATGTAAATAAACAGGAAGTAATAGATATAAATATTATCACTTGTAGAATAATTTAATTGGCTATATTCAGGGCCGGTCCTAGCGGGCGTGCAAGGTGTGCGCCGCACGCGGGCGGCCAAAGTTAAGGGCGGCCTAATTCAGCCTGAGCATGAGCTATCGAAGGAGTCCAATGAGATATCTTCATTATCTTGAAAGATATGGCTTGTAAAAGTTGAAATTTGTATTATCATTCATTCCTGCAATAATACCTATTCATCATAAAGCAATTTAAAGTTTTTTATGTTATTCTTGTTTAAATATGTATGAAAACTCAATTATAATGACTGCAATAAGATATCTTCATTATCTTCAACCACATGGCTTGTGAAATTTGAAATTAGTATTATCATACATTCCTGCAAAAATACATCTTCATCATTATGTAATTTAAAGATTCTTTGTGTTATTCTTTTTTTAAATTTTATGAAAACCTTAATTATAAAGACTCCAGACTTTTTCATTATCTTCAAAGATATGACTTGTGAAAATTAAATTTTGTGTTTCACACATTCCTGCAAAATACCTATTTATTATTATGCTATTTTAAGATTTGTTGCGTTATTCTTATCTAGAAATGTATGAACAACTCAATTATAAAGACCCCAATGAGTTATCTTCATTATCTTCAAAGACATAACTTCTAAAAGCTGAAATTTGGTTTTCACACATGCCTGCAAAAATACCTATTCATCACGATGTAATTTTAAGATTTTTTGTGTTATTTTTGTCTAGAAATGCATGAAAAACTCAATTATAAAGACCCCAATGAGATATCTTTATTATCTTCAAAGATACGGCTTGTTTAATTTGAAATTTGTATTATCACTGTTTTCTACTAATGAAAACAATTCCTCATTATGTAATTCGCAGTTTTTATTTATTATACTAGTCAAGAAATGTATTAAGAACTCAATTTTAAAAACTCTAAACATCTTAGTTATATATCTTCATTGTCTTCAAAGATATGGCTTATTAAAGTTCAAATTTATATTATCAGTATTTTATGCTAAGGAAAACGGTATCTCATTATGTAAATTTAGGATTTTTTTGGTACACTGGTCCTAATATATATTAGGAACTCAATTTTAAATAGTCAAATGAGATATCTTAATTATCTTCAATGATATGGCTTGTAAAATTTGATGTTTGTATTATCATACATTCCTGCTAAAAAATAGATTTCTTCCAGGTGTAATTTTCAATTTTTGTGTGTTATACTTGTCCAGAAATGTATGAAGATCTAAATTACAAGGACTTTAATAATATATCTTCATGATCTTCAAAGAAATGGCTATTAAATTTGAAATTTATATTATCAGTTTTTTCTGGCAAGGAAAACAGCACCTCATTATCTAATTTTAGAATAATTTTTTTCTTACAGTTCAAAAATATATTTTGAACTGCTTTTCAAAAACGCTAATGAGATTGCCTTCAAAGATATGGCTTCTATAAGTTGAAATCTATATTGTTACTGCAAAAATTAAATGATGCTATTTTATTTATTTTTTTGAAATGTCCAAAAATGTATGAAGAACTCAATTATAAGCCTCTGTTATAAAAGATCCTATTGAGTATTTTCACAGATTAGCATATATAAATGATTTATTAATTTCTCCACATATAGGGACATATGTGGAGAAATTAATAAATCATTTATATCCTAATATCCTATATAATGGTAATTATAAATTAGTACAGCATGTGGGCGCCAAATTATGTTCGTACGCGGACGGCCAACTACCTAGGACCGGTCCTGCATATATTCAAAATATTTTTTAATTTATTCTAAATATGATGTATTACAAACAAAAATTACTCCCCTGATTATAACTATATCGTAATAATGATATGTTCGAATTAATATGGGGAACCCGGTTTTGACAGATTCCGAAAAACCAGTATTGTAGTTTAATCCGGTATTGCAATCCCTAATTAAAACCACATGTTTGTCCGACAAAGTAAATAATTTTAATTCATAGTTCTGACATAGGCACCCGTAATAACAATAATCTGATTATCTGGTTGCGTTTACTTATGCAACATTTCTGGAACAATCAAAACTAAAATCATCGGCCCTTTTCGACTGTCATCAAAAAATTCCATTCATAATTCCCGCGTGTAAGTATTAAATCCACAAACGCGCCGAATTTAAATCCAAACATTTCGCAATCACTGAAATGAACCTGATATTTTGAAGTAGTTATTCCCCACCACACATTTGACAACATACTGGAATATTAGCATATGACCTTTCATATTTAACCGAGATTATATCTTATCAGTGTGAAACATAATCATTTACATACGCACGTACACACACACAACGAACAAACATGGTAATTATTGGAAAATACATATAGGAAAATACGATTTTTTGTCTTTGATTTTCAGGCGAGAAGTTTCACATTAACCGCAGGGCTTTTGCGGCATCTGACCAGTCGAAATTTCATACGTAAAATGTCTACAGAAAACGATATAATCTTCGAAACTATTAACAATAAAGGTGTTATCACATTAAACCGGCCAAAGGCTTTAAATGCTCTGAATCTATCAATGACTGAGAAGCTGTTGCCGAAACTCAAGGAATGGGAGAATGATAAAACGTTTGTACTTATCAAAGGGTCAGGTGAGAAATCTTTTTGTGCTGGAGGAGATGTCAGGGCTGTCACTGAATCTGGATTACGCGGTGAGCGTTATGGGCATACATTTTTCAAAAAGGAGTATGTTGTAAATGGAATTATTGGGACATATATGATACCTTATGTGGCTCTTATTGATGGAATTGTTATGGGTGGAGGTGTTGGATTATCAGTACATGGTTCTTATCGGGTTGCCACTGAAAGGACTCTGTTTGCAATGCCTGAAACTGCAATAGGTTTGTTTCCTGATGTGGGTGGATCATATTTTTTACCCAGACTGGGTGGCAAGTTAGGGATTTATTTAGCACTCACTGGTTATCGGTTGAAAGGTGTTGATGTACTAAAGGCGGGTATTGCAACACATTATGTTGAGAGTAGTAATATTAGTGAATTAGAAGCTGAATTACTCAAGTGTGATAGTGAGGATGATATTAGGAAGGTGCTTAAAAAGTTCTCAGCTGATGATGGTAAGGTTTTCTCACTTAGTGATCAAATGGATCAGATAAATAAATGTTTTGCTGGGGAGACTATTGAGGAAATATTTATGAATTTGGAGAAGGATGGTTCAAGTTGGGCACAGGAGACTTTAAAAACATTGAATAAAATGTCACCTACTAGTATGAAAGTTACTTTAAAGGCAATCGCTGCTGGTTCTAAAATGAATTTACTGGAGTGTTTGCAGATGGAATACAGGTTGGCTGTTAATTGTTTAGCAAATAAAGATTTTTATGAAGGTAATTAATAATTTATTATTATAAGAGTGTGGTTGTAAATTTTATGGATTTTAGGTGTACGTGCACTTTTAATTGATAAGGACCATTGTCCAAAGTGGAATCCTGCGACTCTAGCTGAAGTCAGTGATAAGCT
Source organism: Lordithon lunulatus (assembly GCA_963942505.1). Taxonomy (NCBI): domain Eukaryota; kingdom Metazoa; phylum Arthropoda; class Insecta; order Coleoptera; family Staphylinidae; genus Lordithon; species Lordithon lunulatus. The sequence goes on along the minus strand of OZ012672.1, from coordinate 17,520,435 downwards.
TGTCGATAGCCATTTTGCCAAACTATCTGAGGAGGATGAGTTGAAACATAAGCTGTGATAAATAATAATTACTAATGAGGTGCTCGATTGAATAAATGAGATTTATAATGTTTTGCAATTGTTTTATATTGTACATACAATGTGATCCATACTAGATAGTACAAGTATCCTAGTAAGAATTTTTCTAAAAGTTGGTTTAAGCTGAAATAAAATAAGACATCATTGATGATAAGGTTTATTTTTTACTATTCCTAATAGCAGCAATATTGCTCAATGTTTTTTGTTATTGGCAAGCTTGAATTTTGCTTTGTTATTAAGTAATATTAGGAGACAATGTAACAATTCTCTCCTAATATTGCTTAAAATTAGATCCTGAATATTCAGTTACAGATAAATTATAATAAACATCTGAAACAGTGATTAAATTTAATATAGATAAATAAATGGCTAATCGCAACCAGATAAGCAGAGCTTTCTTTGAACATCACTAACCTCACATCAATATTGCTCAATGTTATTTTTTTATTGGTAAACTGGAATTTTGCTTTGTTATTAAGGAATATTAGGAGACAATGTAACAATTGTCTCCTAATATTGCTTAAAATTATATTCTGAATATTTAGTTACAGATAAATTATAATAAACATCTGAAACAGTGATTAAATTTAATATAGATCAATAAATGGCTAATTGCAACCAGATAAGCAGAGCTTTCTTTGAACATCACTAACCTCACATATGAATCCCCCCACATGCTCATCGTATTCCTTTCCTGTAGTAGAATCGCCCTAGGCATCAATCTTTCGAATCCTAGCAAACTTTCCAGGAGCTACCTTTCTATTACATCCCACTCTTGCAATCCCCACACTTTAACTCTATACAACAATATTGGTTTCATACTCGCATCTCAGATCTTACACGCTATTACTAGGTTACCATCCCACCAACTCTTCCATTTTCTCTTCTCCATCATCCAAGCCATTCTCGTTTCAGTCCAATTGCTTCATAAACCCACCTTTGTAGTCAAACCAAAAGCCTAAACAATTCCCTCTCAATCATTTGTCCCTTCCATTTCAAATCCTTTACCCATCCCACCCATATTTCTAAACATCTATTGGTTTTTTTCCACATTCACTATTATCCTCATCTGAAAAATACCTTCCCATTCTTCCAACCATCTCTTCCACTCTCTTATGTATAAGCACTACTTACTCTGCACATGCTAACATCCAGACCTTAGTTCAAAAGTTTACAAACCTTTTTAAAACCCGCCCTGAAGTCCTGGGACACCAATGAAACTAGGACTTAATGACAACCCTAGATATGACATATAAGGAGAGATGAAATACCAATTGGTTATAGATGAATAAATATGAATTTACTCGAGTTGTGTGATACTTTATTTTCTATAATAAATATATAAATTATATTAAATTCATGAATAAAATGAGCGTGTAACGGAATTACGTTACCTTTTTCTAAAACCCAACAATAAATGTTACTATATGATTCTGAAATATCATGTATCAAGTAATCGATACTAAACTCTCTTACTGTAACATTGGGATTTAGGCAAACATACTAAAGGCACAACCTAACACGCTTATTAACAAAAATAGTTCTTATGCATAATTATATTTTGATTAACAAGTTATTAGTTGAGAAAAACAAAAAATCGTTTAAAATAATACTTATGTCTTTGATTATATCATTTGTATTATGGCGTAGGGTTAATATTTTTTTCCTTAAAATCTAAACTAAATCAGTATAATTGCATCATTAATAATTGTCGATTAAACGCAAGGCTCTACATAATTTCCGGGGAAAAGTCCTGTGATGCCATCCATAACACCCTCCCACCAACCATCATCATTTTTCTTCAGGACATATATGACTGAACTCTCCTGGAAGCTTAGCTCATCATCCTTATCGGCATAGTAGTCATAAATTGCTACAACTAAAATAAAAAAATTGAGTTATTTATAGGGTTGTGTTTTAGATGAAATGTAAATTCAATTATTTTGTAAAACGACGACTCGTTTAAGAAGGTAATAAGATAATTCAACTGTATATATGTATATCTGTTTTGTGAATTACTCTAAGGCCTATGAATCGGTTAATGGATAACGTCTTGGAGGGTACTGGAGAAGATGAGTACCTCTGCTCATCTTGTACAATTACTGATACAACTATATTAGAATAACAGCAAGAGTAAAAATTGGACAAACAGAATCAAATAGTTTCAAAAACAAATCTGGTGTAAAAGGGATGCATCCTGTCACTGATGCTCTTTAATATTCATAGCAAACATATTATGCATAGACTTTTGGATGTAGTGTCAGTGGGTGGTAGAAGAATAAGTAACCTACAATATGTTGACTATACTCTAATAATATCCGCAAGCATTGAGCATGGGCTGGAGCTTAATAGAGTTAAAACAAAGGTAATGGTAGTCAACAGAATCAAAGACAGCCAGAACCATGTTATTACTGTCACTAATTTTGATGTCATAAGCCACTTCAACCACTTTTGTTACCAAGAATGGGAGTTGCAAACAAGAAATCAAGTGACGACCTACAATGGCAAGAGCAGCAACAGTGAAACTGATACAAATATGGAAGGATACAGCTGTAACTCGATCAACAAAATTACGACTTGTGCATGCCCTTATTGTTAATAAATTAGAGATACGAACTATAGATGCGTTTGAATTGTGGGTCTATCGGCGAATCCTACGCATCACGTGGACAGCAGATGGCTTGATATAAACTTGATATTACTGTACGCATGTCCGCCAAGATGAACCAATCATTCTTACGCTATTTTGGTCATATAAGAAGACGGGAATATATGGAAAGATTAATAGTTGAAGGGAAGGTCGAAAGGCGTAGACCTCGGGGGGAGGTCACCCACTCATTGGATAGACGTGGTCCAAAAACTTACTGGTTACAGTTTACATTAGTGAACCCTTTTGCATAAAATACGGGTATGTAAAGGTATGGAGTCAGCTCGGTAGGATGAAGGATTGAGGAGTTTGACAGTACCTTTTTCTATATAATTCTTGGGTACCCATCCTGGCAGGTCCTCCTCATCAGGTACAATTGGCATAACTCCAGACGTCCTCGGCCGTCCGAACGACTCGTGCTCATCCTCTGGTGGCGGCGGGGGCGGTAAGGGCGGCGATTGCGCCCCTCCACCGCGCGACATTCTCTGTCCATGATGGGAATGCGTCAGGGTGTGCATGCCTAGGCTACCGATAGGTACAGGACCATGCTGAGGCATCATTAGAGAGTGGTGACGCATAGACGTGTTGTTGGGTACGGGCATTTCCTGGTTGACAAGGGGCGAAGGTGGAGCTGAAATGTAAAACGACTCTAGCGGACGGTTTGAGCACATAAACTACTTGAGGTCAGTTAAACATCGCAACAAACATGGTTAAGTATGCAGTTGTTGCATATTTTTACTAACAATCTTCAAAAGTAATTTTCTCAAAAACAACTTCGCTGAAAATGACAACGAAAAAATTTAGAATATGTCAGTATTTACAGTATGTGTCAGTAGACTCCGCAAAAAAACATACCTACTTCACTATTTCAGCTGAGGGTATAGTCGTGCACCTCAGCTGAAATAGTGACATTAGTTATAACGTGTACATTGCCCGGTAGTAGCCCTCTTAATGCTATAGTATTGCACAGAGCGGCTTATCTCATCGTAATCTAGAAAAGCTGGAAATCTCAATATGAAACCATATTCGCCAAAAAGTTTTTTTTACAGATAAATGACGTCACTATCGGCATCTAAGGTACCGCTTTTCTAGGAAGCCAGGGCTTACACATGCGGAGGGTTACTAATATTTGAACTTACGTGGCATGCTCATGTGGTGGTCATTCATGCTATATACACTATTTCCAGGAGGTGGTGGGGGCGGGGGTGTTTGAGGATGTTGTTGCTGTGACTGCTGGATGTTCATGGGATGTACCATGCCAACTTGAGGTGGGGACATGGCTTGTGGTTGTTGTGAATGGGCCATGGGTAGTGTACTGTAACCTGGACCACGTTCACCTCGTCTCGGATGACCAATTGGATAGTTTGGGGCATAGTGGCTGGGCACCTGTGGGGGTGCCACTGCAGGTGGGGTGCGGTATTCACGACTGCCCTTGCTTAGAGTCCCACCAGATACAGATACTAGAAGAAAAATAACATATATATGTACATAAAAACTTTAGCACTGCACATCAGCCGCATCATATTTAGAATTAATGATGTCATTTGTTATAAAAAAAAACATGGTTAATAATATTGTAAATCCAGCTCAGTGACCTAGTGGTTAGAGGTGTCATCTGTCTTATAGAGTTCAAACTCTGTTGTGGGTGAAATGTCATGAATCACCTTTCAGAGCTTTTCACAAGTTTTCTGTGAAGTTAAGGTAAAAATACCAGGTGATTAAACTCCTCTGAGCTTCTTCCTTCACCATTGGGGCTGATAGCTATAAATATCAGCCCAAAGTCTTTTACATTAGTAAAGAGAGAAGCACACAGGAATTAAATCATTCAGTATTTACCTTAACTTCTTTTTATAGAAGTTCTTTTAAGAAGAGGCCTACATCCAGCAGTGGAGAGGCAGGCTGATGATAATGAGAGTGAAATGTTTAATCTAGCCACAAATTGCTTTAAAACTATGTCTTAATGTTGCCTTAAAATTAAAATAGAATTTGATATATTAGCTACTGCGTTGTTCTATACTGTGGATTGTATTGGCTATTTTCACAGTGCAACACACTCTTTTATAAATATCTTTCTTATCTGTAGATACTCTAATTTTCAAACAAACCTTTGCTTCCAGTTCTTGTGACTTGTGGTGGTGTAGGTGGCTTTGTAGTTGGTGCAGGGCCAACAATCATGGATGAATTTGTAGACATTCCACCAATTGACTGAATGCTTCCTTGACTTGAACCCCTTTGCTTCTGAATTCTAGGTGTGTTACCACTTCGGATGCCATGACCAATATCATCAAGCACTGTAATATTGTTTACCAAATTAATTAATGGTGACACTTAGTAATAAAAGGAAACAATTTTATAAATGTCACTAAAATCTACATTTAAATCAGTGCTTGAAGGATATACACACCTTCGATAATTTTTGTTTGCTGATGGACACAAGGATAGCATAACCTTTTATTATTTTGTACTAATATAATAAAATACAATCTTTTACCTGTTTAAAAACAGTAATTTTCTGAACTAAAATATTATTGCAGGGGAGATAATTGCTAATGAAATGTTGGTGACATTTCAAATTGTAAATGATATATAGGATATAGAGAGGAGTAAGATAGTTTACCCTACTGACCCCTATATTCACCAATGTTCTATAAGTTTATCAATAAGGCACCTTACATGGTCAATACTGTCAGTATTTCCTTGAATCAATTATCTGGATAAATATCAGTATTCTCTTAATTCCATCATTACTATACCTCACAAGATCTTTGTCAATATCTTAGAAAATGAAAATTTAAAATATACTATCCTATAGTAATATTATATTAAAACATTGACAGTATTATTGACCCTGTAAGGTGCCTTAATAACCTTACACGATCAATAATACTGTCAATATTTTAGAATAGTGACATTATTACAGTACAATAACATGTTTAAAATGTTCATTATTCTAAAATATTACCTGTATTACTTATTGTGTAAGGTATAGTAATGATGGAATGAAGACAATACTGATGTTTATCCAGATAATTGATTACTTGATAAATATAAAAGGAGGATTGAAGTAAATACTGACAGTATTATTGACCCTGTAAGTGATTATTGTTATAGCAACAATAAATAAATTATCTAGGAAATGTAGTTACTGTTGATTCTCTCTATAAGGCACTATACACAGTCAATAATACTATCAATCCTAGTACGGTCAATATTTGCTTCAATCCTCCTTTCATATTTATCAAGTAATCTATTATCTGGATAAAGATCAGTATTCCCTTCATTACATCATTACTATACCTTATACAATGAGTAATACTTGCAACATTTTCAAATAATGAACATTTTAAACATATTATCATACAATAATACTGTCATTATTCTAAAATATTGACAGTAATATTGATCATGTATGGTGCCTTTATTGGAAGCACTGAATAATTAAAAAAGGTGTCATCAAAGCTCCATTCACAAATATGAGAATAAAAGTGGCATAAGTCACTTTTGAATTGTTTTAAAAAGGAGAAGAGCATGCAATTGGTATTTATGTAAATTGATGTATACAGTTACATTTCTAATTATGAATAAATTGACTTCAAGTCTGTAACTGCACATGTCAATAATTTACTTAAATACCAAATGCAAACTCTTCTCCATAGACAACTATGTTCTCCTTTTCAAAACAATTCAAATGTGACTTACGCCACTTATATTCTCACATACTCATTTGTTTCTCAACTTATAAGATGTATAAAACAGAAGAAATATATATAGTTCCAAGCATAATTTAGATTGCAACAAACAATCAATTGTATGTCATTTTCTCCTCCCCAAAATAGACACTTTCCAATCATAATAAAAAAATAATATATATTTAAATATTATTATATGTTGCACTTACCATTATAATCAATAGGCTTCCTCACATATTTAATAGGTTTCTCTGGATTAGCTGGAGCAATAATTTTATACTGCCTTGCAGTAGACTTATTAGCAGTAAGCACACCAATCTCTCTCCGAGCAACCTTCTCTTTGTGTATCATAACAGTTTGTGAAATATGATTCATCTGACTCTCCATTTCAGCCAATTGTGATGTCTGCAGCTCCAACAATTGCAAGAAATTGTATGCCAAAGTGTTGATTTGATAAGCCACACTTGCAAGTGACTGTGTTGTATAATTTTTGGTCTCATCTAGCGCCACACGTTTGTTCTCCGATTGAAAATAGTTAGCCTCACAGTACTCAGCCACTCGCTCCAAATTAGTGTGATTATCAGAGAGATTGTGGCGGCCCTCAGGGATTTCCGAGCGCAATAGCGCGGCTAGTTCGGCCATAGCGTCGCAGTCGCTTATCACACCTGATTCACGACCTGGACTACCTATTACCACCAATAATTAATCATGTAAATCTGTTTAGATAACGTTAACATACCATGGGTGTAATATCCAACACTCATAATAAATTCTGCTTGATTGCTAGCATTATAACTTATGTGTGAAACTGATAATAAACTGTTGTTGGACCGGGAAATGTTTGTTTTCCGGTTAAAAATGTTTTTCCGAGAAACGTACAAATGTCAAAAGAAAGGCGAGACCGTAACTAACTTGAAGTTAGCTGGAAAAGCAGTTAATTAGCCATTAATGTTTTAGTTCCAGGGCACTGCGTGGGGTGGCTATAGTTACAAAAGGTGCTTATAAAGTTGCCTATACAAAGACTAAATTAAAATTATATTATTCTATTTTCTTTGATTTAAATATGTAATATAGATATTTTAAACATTTTGACTTAACTAAACAAAATTCAATATTAAAAAATACGAATTAACATTAACCTGGTCTACCTTTTCTCCTACCCCAGCCTTACGCATATCCTCACGCCACGCCCATCCTACCCATCCTACCTTAACAATTCACTCGCATATCTGCTCCATCTTATCATGTATGAACAGAGTACAATATCACTGTTCAGGAAGGCTTTCGATAAAGTCCAAATAATGAAGCTGGTCGTCAACTCTAGGAGGACAAGACGTATTTACTTTCCCTTTCCTCGCTATCACACCTAAACGTAGACATGATGTCCTTATCTCTATATTATACCAGCCATTATACCTGCTTATCTGTATATACCACTGTCGTACTTGCCATTCTCTGTCCCGTAGGACATGCTTTGCAAATATTTTTTATCTAACCCCCTCCTTCTGCACTTTCTGTCCTTCAGCGTCCATCAAAGCAGCTCTTTCGTACAAATTTTAATTCCCACCATCCATTCACCGCTTTTATATACATTTTGAACCATTTTCAGCACCCTTACATCACTTATTCTTGCTACCAATGAGGTATGACATCACTTATGGCGCAGCTATCCATCCTACACACATCCTATTTCTTTCTTGCATTCGTTGATCTTTCCAGGCCTAGCAACTAAAACTACAGAGTATACGCAACATCCTGTTATGGTATCGGAGGCTCTACCGCATTGTCTCCTTGTCCAGGAGAGCCCAGTTAACCCGTCCTGGCTGCTGATGAGTTCCCAGAAGTCTTCCTGGCGGCGATGAATAGGGTGCTCAGCCAGGGAATTTCCCAGCAAGTTGGAAGAGGGCTGGTCCTAATTCGCAAGTCAGGTAAGCCTCAGGATAGCCCGTAGGCGTACATACCCGTGTGTATGCTAGACAAGACGGGCAAGGTCCTGGAATATCTGGTTCTGGGACGGATTACAGCACACTCCGAGGCACCTGACGGACTGTCCGACCACCAGCATGGTTTCAGGCCGGGCAGATCCACCATCAAAGCCCTGGAAGTAGCAAGGGCGGCCATAGAAAGGCCGTGGAGGAGGAGGCAGTTGGGCGCCCTCGTGACAGTCGACGTGAGGAACGCATATAACACTGCGCGTTGGGGATTCACCGTGGCAAGGTGCAGGTAGATGGGACTCTCAAACGATATGATGAGGTCGGTGGAGAGCTATATCGGGAGCCGTAGCCTCCTAGTGTTGGGAGCAGACGAGGGAAAGAGCAAGAGCCTCACCCTGAAGTGCGGCGTTCCACAGGGGTTCGCGCTGGGACCCATTCTGTGGAACGTCATGTACGACGTCATTCTTCGGATCCTTCTACCCGATGGAGTCAGGGTGGTGGGCTACGCCGACGATGTGGCACTGGTCGTAACAGGTGCCGACGAGGAGGAGCTGCAAGGGAGTGTGGACGCCAGCCTGGAAGAGCTGCGACGCAGGATCGCCGACAACTTCTTCCAGGCCACGGAGGAAAAACTAGAAGCGGTGCTCCTCATCGGCGGGTCCACGGAACTGTTCCGAAAGGGAGGCCAAGTACCTGGTGATTATTATCGACCAGGGCTTGACCTTCCGCAAGCATTTAGAACTGGCAAGGCTGAGATCAGCTAAATTCACTGCGGCCTTGGCAAAGACCATGCCTAACCGACGAGGATCCGGCCAAATCAAGAGGGCGATGTTGGCAGGGGTGGCCGAGAGTGTCATGTTATACGGCGCCCCGGTGTGGAGCTATAGGCTGGTTTATCAGTGCACCAGAGACATTATTGCACGGCAACAGAGGAAAACTGCGCTACGGGTAGCGAGGGGCTATAGGGCGGTGTCTAGGGAGGCCATACAAGTCATTGTGGATATACCTCCAGACATGCACCTGGCATATAAGCGCGCTGACTGCTGCCGAGAAGGGCTGACCACCCAAAAATGGAAGCAGAAGCCGACTGGACGAGACGACTCATTCCCAAGATACAGCCGTGTGTATCCATAGCGCACGGATAGGTGTTCTACGAGCTTACGCAGACACTTTCGGGACACGGGTTTAAGGGTGTATCTCAGACACATGTACCTGGAGCAGACGGAGGAATGCCCGTTGTGCGCGGCCCCGGAGGTCACAACCGAGCACGCCATTTTCACGTGCCTCAGATGGGCGGCCCTTCGATCGATCGTGTAACGACTCACCGGGACCTGTCTGACGCCAGATAATATGGTTATTACCATGCTGGAGAACCCGGAAGCTTGGACAGCAACTAACAACTATGTCACCACCGTCATGGAAGAACGCACTAGGGAGGAGTGAGAATGCTAGGGACGGCAGCGACGGGCCGATGGGAGGGACGCAACTCTCTCCGGATCCAATCTGGCTCAAACGCAACGCACCGCGGTGCCATGAGATAATTGTGTAAGTACTTGAAGACCCCAGCCTGAAGCCTACAATGCGCAATAGGTTCCGGGCTGGGTGGCAGAGCAAGGGTTCAGGGTTTAGTGGGTATTCTTTGTATCGAAATACAAGGCGAGCCCCACATTACCCAACAAAGAAGCTTTCTAGACGTCCGCAATATCTTCAACTCCCTCCGTTGGGACAAAATCATGACAGTGACCGGGGACCTGGACCGACACCACTGCTACGCGTGATGGCAAGCTACCTATACCACAGAACAGTATGTCACAGCTCCCCTGGGTGGCAGGAAAACGAAGTAAGAAGTGACCAGAGGAGTCCAACAAGATTCAGTCTTGGGACCCCTTCCCTGGAACATCATTTATGATTGGGTGTTAAGGCTGCGTCTTCCACCCGGAACCGGTACGGTGGCGTTCGCCGGACCCGGAGGCGCTGACTTTGAGCTTACAGGAAGTCGTCAAGAAAATCGAGGAATGGATGAGCGAACATGGCCTAGAGATTGCTGCTGACAAGACGAGGAGGACCGAAACGGACAAAATCAAAACAATAGTCCTGCTAGACGAAATCATACCCATTGGCCCCGTTGTCAATTAGCTAGTTGGATACAGTGATGAAGGCCAATGTCGAAGGTGACCAGCGGAGTGTGTCTGCTAAAGCGGTGCTGACACCGGCGTGACACACGCTGGAGATCTGCGAGAGATTATCCAGGAAGAGGGATGTGCCAACGGAAACACTAGGAGAGTGTCATCTCACCCCGCCTGGTGCCACACATGACGTCCGAGAAATAGGACGTGGTTGCCCGCTTCGGCAAAGTGGCCATAGCCTCATAGCAACAGGACGGGCTGGTAACCATAAGACGTAGGCGCTGATTAACAAAAGCCAGACAACGCTTAGCGCTGAAGAAGTGCCTATTAGGCGGACCAACGCCATAGTCATAGGCCATAGTCGTGAGCACGGGTTTAGGGTTTAGTCGGTATTTCTTCCACTGCATTGCAATGCGAGTCCGGCAATACCCAGTGAGAAGAGAAGCGCCGGCTGTGCATAAATACATACACCCCTCTCCACTTGGACTAATCCTATGACAGCAAGTCGTTCACGACACATTCAGATAAAAACTTATGTACATACAAGTTGGCCACCTTTAGTATATACGCTTCAAGTGTGTGGTGCTTGGAGCCACAGTGTGCACAACTATTTAGAGGTTCTATTCTAGGGTTTTTGTAAATTGAATAGCCATATGACGATTTTTTAATTTAGAGTTGTAGAGTAGTAGTTTACATGGGGAGATAATCACCTTAATAAATATAAAGTATAATGACATGTTCAATTATGAAGCAATGAAAGAGTCATATTTACTATTACCAAATTTCAATGGCGTCATTAAAGCCAATATGTTAAATGATCAATAGCAAATCTACTAAGTTAAGCAATGATGTAACACAAGGGTCAATACATAGCTATATGCAGACGAAATAAAAGTGATAACTCTAGCAAAACCAAGACAGTACTAAAATAATTACAAACCAGCCAACATTGATTCAAAATATAAAGCTATTTTCATCCAGACAAACAACTTTATAGTGTACAAATTCAAAATTTGCTGGGATGATGATTATCGTTATTATATATATATATATATATATATATATATATATATATATATATATATATATATATATATATATATATATATATCGTATACAGTTGAATCAATAAGAAGAAAGTACTTTCAAAATAATGATGAATGTGCAGGGTTGCTAACATTGATTATTCCATTCCAGAATATCCTATGCTCTTAATATTTGTAGAAACACTTCAAACCAAATTCAAATCTATAAAAAGCAGCTATTCTTTCAAATCAAATCATTATTTATAAGATTAAAAAACATGACCGCATTCAGAGAGTACATACTACAAAGCATTTACTGAGTGCTTGTTAATATAATACCCGAAAGATCATACTATATAAATGACTAGAAACGCCATGAGCAACAACTTACAGACGATTCCCGTAGCTTCCAAGACCTGCATAATTTATAAATATGTATTAATGTATTTTATATTCCCCTGTTAGTATAAAATATTATAAATAAATAAATAAATAAATAAATATGTATTATAGACTCCACATAAACAGATTTTGTCTACATACACTCTTGAAGCCATGATATGAGATATTATGGGACAGAGGGGTGGATGTTAGTAGAAATGAACACTTACATTTGAATTATTTTCTTTGCCAGAACTTGCATTCAAGGATATAATCTCGTTAGGAATATCAATTTATAGAGTTTTCTTAATTTATAAAGTTATTACTAAGGCTTAATTAGAGTCCGCGCCAGCCCGTTAAAGCACACTGATCAATATCTTCTTCGTTTTGTTTTGTTGGAGACACTAGTATCCCGGGTACTTTTGAATGTATTTTCTATTCTAATCAATCATGTATTTTTATTTTTAATAGATTTTTATTTATTGATTTTACGTCTTTATCGTCTTCGTTTGGAAACTGGAGGACATTTAAGTAGACCAATCATAATGCGCTTCATATTTTGTACACACTAAATAATCACATTGCCCTGATAAAAATCTGACACTGACATATAAATCTCAATCAAATTCAGTAGCGTCAGACATTTTTTAAAATTTATGGTGCAGCAAAATAATTTAGCTGCGGTAAGATATATGGAGAAAGGTTCCCGAATAGAAGACTTCCGAGCAGAAGGTTATTTTCCCACCTGTTAATGGACAATTTTAGTGGAGTCTTGCAAACAGTTTTGAACATCTAGTTGGAGTTATCTCGATGGTTTGCCACTGCAGAGCAAATTCATATGTGGTACATGCAAGATGGTGTACCCCATGTGCAACGGAATGTAGTTCGCGATCTGAATGCAGAATTTGGTGGTCGATGGATTGGACGTAAAATTAAATCAAAAATATAGGGGACTGCTACTGATTTAGATTTATATGCGTCAGTGTCAAATTTCTATCATGGCAATGTGATTATTTTTTTCGTCGAAAATATGTAGCACGTTCTCATTGGTCAACTTAAAAGTCCTCCAATTACCAAAAGAAGATGAATTTACCAATAAAAAATCGAATTCTTGCTAGATTAACTCACCTCTACCACCACTTAATGGATTGTCCTTGAATAACCTAATATCCTGTATACACACTTACATACAAATATGCACTTATGTCTAAAAACATGGTTTTCTACCCAGGGCCGTAACTAGCTTTTTTGCGGCCCTGGGTAAGACCTCAGAAAAGGGGGAGGTGAGCTACCACTTTCGGACAGGTTTCCCAAAAGTGGTTGAAAGGCGTAAAATCTTGTTTTTAATACAATGCTATTTATTTTCAATCTTTCTGTGGAATTTCTGGGCCCTTTTCCGCCTGTGCCCTGGATACATGCCCTTGTTGCCCCTGTCTACTTACGACACTGGTTCTACCATCTGTCTTCACCTCAGGAATTGTGCGCTTTGTCCCATCGCGATCTATCGGTATCGAATGTTCTTTGTCGCTTCCTTTTATGCTATTTTACTTTATGTTGTCATTTATCAGTAAGTTTTAAATTTTTAGTTTAAAAGGGATATGTGTGAAGGACAAAACATGCGTGTGAAGCGTTCGTTTAAGGCGTTGTATTTTTTGTTTGTTTCTATGGCTACAGTTTGGGTGTATTTTGCTTTTGAATACTTTTCGGTTTTTATTTCTGATTTTTTTCAAGTTTAGTGATGGTGTATTTGTTTATTGTTAGTGTAGTACTTAGTTTTATTTGGTTGTTTTTAATTTTTTGTATTATAAGTAATTTAATGTTTAATCATGTTTGTGTAATCATTTTTGTTTGTACCTGGACAAGAGAATTAATACAAATGAGCTGTATAAACAAATACAAGAATTGGACGCCTTTCTGCAGAAAGGAACCAACCCACAAATTATGGTTGTTTTTCTTACCTTTATACTCAAAGTTGACAATTTAACTTATTGTCAACCTTGAGTATATAACAAAAAAAAAATTAAAAAGTATACCTAGTTCTAAAGCTAGAAGTCCAAAATTAACCTGGGAGGAGTAGATAATTTTTAATTTATAGAAATCTTTATACAAATCTGTTTTCTCAACTTTTACATTAAGTGAATGGGTTCCTTTCTGCAGAAAGGCGTCCAATTCTTGTACTTGTTTATACAGCTCATTTGTATTGGTTCTCCTGTCCACGTTGTACAGTATTTTATGAAATTTATTCTATTCTATTTGTATCTAAAATATGTTCTTTTTACTTGTATTTCCCCTTACATTTATAATGTAGTTGTTTTGAGAAATAAACAGTGCGTGGTATATATTGATTTTTTTGATTCATCTGGTATATATCGTGAAACTACACATAATTTTTAATGTAGCTGTGTCAAATTAAATTACACGCTTCCGCAAAAGAGTAATTAAATCTGTTTCTCCTAAAATAAACTGTGTAAAAATTACGTATGTAGATGTTAGTATATTAATCTCTATTTGAATTATTTCTGAAATACACTATTCACGTAATAAAATAGAGTCAAGAGCAGTTAATTCATTCTTGTTTCTTTTTTAATTGTTAAAATTTAATTTGAAATTCTGTTGTAATTTGATGAATCGTCTCAAGATGTTGATTTTCGTTCGATTTGGATTATTTCTGTGAAGTTTCATGTGTTGCATAGGTGAATAGGTGATGTTGGCTGTAGGCTCGTGGGCGACGTCGCCGTCGCACATGGAAGTTTGTTAGGTTAGGCAGGAGGCGGCCAACAGGTGCAGGTTTCTAAATAGATCGACCGGAATGGCGTCCTGGGCGGCGCGCGCTCTCTGGGCGTCCTGGTATTGATTCCCTGCAGCAGGCAGGCGTCGAGTTGGAGTCAGTCAGTTCGTGCCGGTGCTCCGGAGCCCTCGCATGCGACCTCCCCGGTGAGAGAGAGTTTTGCGGAACCGGAGTGGATGCCTCGACCGACGACGGTAGCGCCTGGCGCCGCGGTATGACGAGCGAAGATGCGGCCACCGAGCCGTCGCTTTCAGAGGCCGCGACCAACATCACCGGGCTAGAGCCATGCCTCACCGAACGGAAGTACTGGTGTTTTCTGTTGTCCAGCATCTGCACGTTCCTAGCTGGGCTGCTCATAGTGCTGATATGGCGCGCCTTCGCCTTCCTCTGCTGCGCGAAGGAGGCGGAATATGGGCCCAACGACCCCAAGCAGAAGGAGCAGAAGGCCGCCCGTGGAAAGCAAGAGTTCGAAGGCACGTTCATGACCGAGGCCAAGGACTGGGCGGGAGAACTCATTTCTGGACAAACCACTACTGGCCGAATCCTGGTATGAAATCCTTAAACACCCCATTTAATAAATTCATTTAGTTATGCCCCACAACTTATATTATAGCTCTGAAACTAAATAGAGGGCGTAACCAACGGTTGACCTCAAAGCGCGCAGCTTCCAACAGTACCCCAACTCAGAATTGCTCGATCTCAAATACCCTTACATTGCAAAATTTTAAGCCTTTCAAACTATTAACGTTTAACTATTACCTATCTAAATGAGTTGAACATTTTTATAAACTATTATTATTTAAGATTGAGTTTAAGTAGTCGCGGGTGTTGAATGAGGGTTTTGAGTCATGTCGTGGTCGATATTTCTATAGAAAAATCTAAAATGAATACAAATACTATATAGAAAGTTTAAAAGTAGTACTAACAATTTTTAATAAACCTTCTGGGGGTATAATAAGACTATTGCTTTAATTTCTTACTAATTTATAAATTTGCTGTATCCATATTATTTTGATGTGGAAAATTTGCAAAATCATACTATTGTTGGAGTGTTGGGGGTGTGCGTACACCAGCTGAAGATATACTGCTTTATTTCAGTTGTGCGCAACCCAGAGGTCGCGACCCAATTGTAAAAAATCGTCGTCGCACAAATATATAAGAATAAAAGGATGGAACTATGTGGTGCTTGAATTCAAACAATGTTTTACTGTTTTGTACTGTTTTACATACATGTTTTTTTACTCCTTTGTATTGTTCTCGCAAAATGGGATTACTAAAGAGGAGAATCAACTCTTAAGTATGTGAATAGATGTACTGTTTTCATTATTATTAGTATGAACTGGTTTGAACTATTTTCCGGACATATATGATTTGTTTGTAGAGTTTTCATTACAGGTGTAATTGCTTCATACAATATTATTTTCTATGTGTTATAATGTTTTAAACAAATCATTATTTAATGCAATCCCAAACAAAAATTACAAATAGTACAGACAGACTATTGTTGTATGTTATAACTTTGTTACTGCCGTAATAACATGTTTTATTTCTTTTTATTATATATAATCTAATATAATAGGTGTATTAGTATAAAATAAGATTATATGAAGCTCTTGTATTGTCGCAATTTACTTACTGCGTACCTGTTTATCAGGGGGAAATTGATATTGATACATGAGCATCATCATGAATTAAGAAAATTCAATATTCCAGGCATTTATTTTTGATGATTTATATACGGCATTGGAAAATTTGAGCATATATCTCATGATGCCGACTGGTTGTGAATGGAAAATCGTAGAGTATTACATTGTTTATGATGATAATAATACTAAAGCTCTGTTCTATCTTTACAACAAGATTAAGTTTCGTTTTGATATTCATAATATCTCAACTATCTAATACATTCTCTACATCATGTAAAAGCTATGTTTGAAAGGTCTTTCCAATATTAAAGTTATAAACATTATAATGATCTATTCAGTGACCTAATTGTGATGAGTTTGAATAGGTTTAAAGTAAATATAAGTTCAAAACTGTTTACCACATCCGCGTAAAGTATAATATCAATCAATTCATATTATAAAAAAGTTGGATTCAATATCTATTTACCTGTAAAAATATAATTTATCATTCTAGGTTTAGATAATATATAATTCAAAATATAAAACTATATTTCTAGCTTATTAGGGTAGTGCAGCAATAAAACGCTATTTTACTTGAAGTACACTTCACTTCCTTCTTGCCAATATTTCGTAGCTAACATAGCTACTCCATCAGGGCTCGGAGTATGTGAAATTAGCTGTAGATGTAGATGCAACATACTCCGAGCCCTGACGAAGTAGCTATGTTAGCTACGAAATATTGGCAAGAAGAAAGTAAAGTGTACTTCAAGTAAAATAGCGTTTTATTGCTACACTACCCTAATAAGGTAGAAACATAGTTTTCTATTTTGAATTATATATATATATATATATATATATATATATATATATATATAATTGCATGCTTGAAGAAAGATTAAGGTATTTATTATAATTACTCTTGTTAGCTAAAAGATAGAATAAGTTATGGTGACAATACGCTATATTTCGATGGTATAAATTTTTTAAACTACAATATTTATAGAAATATTTAAAAAATGCTGAATTACTAATAACTATTTACGTATAATTAAATCGTATATAGTATTTTAATAGCAAAACAGTCAAAGGCATAAAAGACAAAATCGATATGTCCTCGTATTTACATAATATTATATAAATCCATCTGAATATGTATTTTATTTTATGTTATTTTCTATTTGTTTCTGCGAGAGTATTGTTTATTGGGAGAATTTTTGTAAAAGTTTTGTGCGAATATGCCCAATTAAGGCTTTTTTATAATTCCATCGCGAATGTATTAATCAAGAAAAATTGTTGAAACTACGGTTGCTATTGGCGTATACAGGGGAGCGATGACACAACCGAACTTTATTGAATATTTTGTGCTTTGTTCTAGTATACAAATTGTATTCATCCTTTCTTCCAGGGCGTATTGTTGTAAGTCTATGTGATCACCACAAACAGTGGCGCAATTATGTCTAATTGTATTTATCAATCTTCCCCCTTGCCTTATTTCTGCATGATTAAGCTGGATTTATTTAGCGATATAATAACGATACGATCATGATACAATTTCTACCTTATTAAAATATTAGAATGTGTCTGCTCTATTCGCTAGCTTCAATAGAACAGACACATTCTAATATTGAATTTCTTCTTGATGCAACTATCAGTTTAACAGCTTTATTTTGAAAGTAATAAATATATTGTTGATTAATTCTAGATGAACATACTAATAGGGAATTTCTTCAGCACACATAATACATATATGTAATTCTCGTTGAAATTATAATCCCTAATTGCTACATAAACGAGCAAGAATATCTGTATCACTATCGATAGCAATAATTCATATTCCAACTAACAACTGTTCTTGTGTAATTCTAGATATGATTTAATATTGCTAACGATTTTCCTGTTTCCGATAGGTACTTCTAAAACTTTAAATGAATTCACGCAAAAGTCTTTACTTATATACATAAAGGCACCTTACACGATTAATATTACTGTCAATATTTTACATTAATGACAGTATTACTGTACAATAATATGTTTAAAATGTTCGTTATTCTAAAATATTGCCAGTATTACTCATCGTGTAAGTTATAGTAATGATGTAATGAAAAGAATACTGATCTTTATCAGGATAATTGATTACTAGAAGAATATAAAAGGAGGATTGAAGCAAATATTGACAGTACTAGGATTGACATTATTATTGACCGTGTAATGTGCCTTATTCATTGCCAAGTGAATGTTTTGAGCCCGACCAACTTGTAATTTATAGTTTTGTGCTGCCATTATTAGAAAAGTGGGAATCGTGGGAATCTGTCGAGGGTGGTGCTTTTTATATTTATTATCATCAGCATAATCAGCAATCAACCAATTTCGTCCACTGCTGGACTAGGTCTCCCGTAATTGTATCCATTTCTGCCGCTTCTATCCAGTAGGTTTTTATCCTTCTGATGTCGTCAGCTTATCTAGTTGGTGGGCGGCTTCTGTTTCGGTAGGCGTGATCTCTACTGAAGTATTTTCTTCGTCCAGCGATTGTCCGAAGGTCGCGAAATTGTCGAGCCCAGTTCCATTTTAAATTTGTTATACGGGTAACAGCATCTGCTACTCCGGTCCTCTCCCTTATTATGTTATTTGGGGCCCCCTCTCTAAGAGAGATGCCTAAGATCGACCTCTACATTTTCCTCTGCGCGATACTTATTTTATTTGTAGTGTTCGTAGTGAGGGTCAGTGTTTCAGCTCCATAAGTAAGCATGGGCAACACACACCGGCCGAACACTTTTCTTTGTTGGCATAATGGAATGTCTGATTTTAAGATGTTGCGTAACTTTCCAAAGACAGCCCAAGCGCAAGGCCTATTCTTCTATAGATCTCACGGGTTTGGTTGTCTCCATTTTGTGGCCAAGGTATTTATGAGATCTCACTTGTTCAATGCTCATTCCATTTATCTCAATTGTCTCATTCGCAACAAGATTTGCATGTATTCAGTTTTCTTGCTGTTAATTTTGAGCCCAACAGAGTTTGAAGCTGCATTGAGCTTCTGTATCATTTTTTTGCTACATCTATATTATTTGCTATAATTTATATATCATCGGAAAATATCAGTTCATTTAGTTTTTCGCCATCTATGTTAATGCCCATATCACCGAAGTTGATCAGTTTATACATGTACTCTAGAAGGGCTGTCAATAGTTTTGGCGTTATGACATCGCCTTGGCGCACGCCTCATTCAATATTAAAATCTGAGGCCTGACATATGCCTTCGCTTTTTAGTACACGGGTTTCATGACATTCGCGTATCTATGATCGATACGGCATTCAATAAGAGATTGCAGCATTTTATGCTGATTTATTAAGTCAAATGCCTTTTCGTAGTAGACAAAGATTATTTATTTATTATTTATTATTACGCAGTTTATTGTATTCGATGCATTTTTCGATAAGGGACTTAACTAATTGTAAAGTTCGTTTGTGCCATACCCAGTTCGAAAATTTGCCTGCTCGCGAGGTTGATAATAGTCGAATTTTTTATTAATCTTTTAATAATAATGATTCGCATGAATAATGTGTGTATATGCAATAGTAAACTCAAGGGCATGTAATTTTTCAAGTTGCTGAAGACTGCTTTATTGTGCAGTATTATTATTATGGCTCAGTGCCATTGGGAAGGTGTTGTCCCATTTACTAAGCAAGCATAAAACGACTTGCAGAATGCTCTTAATAACGTGTCTCCTCCTGCTTTAGGGACTCAACTGTTACGCCGTCATCGCCAGTTGCTTTGTTTTTTTTTTCATATCTCTTAGTGCCCATCCTATTTCGTCTAAAGTAATGTTTGGAATATCCACGGATCCTTAACTTTGCAGTTTGTATATTGATGTCCAATCTACGTGCATTCTCGTCGCTCTATAGTGTCGCCTAAAAATCTTCGACAATCTTGAGGATTTCCGTTCTATTTGTTGTTATCTTTATCTTTAGCAAGTTTGCAGATGTTTTCCCTGCCTTCAGAGAATGGCTTCGGGTTTTTGTGTGTTGTAAGTTCTTGTGTCACTGCCTTAGCGATTTCTCTATGTAGCTGTCTTAATTTTGCTGGGTTTGTTGTGTGTTTACTTTTCAGATTTCTTCTCACTTCCATTAGTTGTTTACTGCCTGTACTGAGTTTTCCGTTTCATATTTTCTGTTTGACAGATTTTATTTGTTGTTGGTACTACGCTTCATCTTTAAGTGATCTCTATTTGCTAGATGTTGGTAATTACATAATCTTGCGGCGGTCGTTTTTGATGTTAATTATCACTATGACCATAGGTCGCTCTTGCTGTGCTTCTTGGTATTCTGGTCTTTCCTCAGAGAGCATTTCTTTATAGTAGCTTTCTCACTCATTTTCTGGTATTAGTGAGAATGCATATTTTTCAAAAAGGTACAACTAACCTCCTAGGAGGAAAGTTAAACGCCATCTGGCGGCACCACATCAATTAGCAATGCACACCCATATGGTAATAACCGTCAATATGCTCATGCCATCAGGATCACCGGGTAGTGCCCTCTAGGGAATAATATTCCAACAGAGTGCTTGAGATATCAGCACAAGGCCAATCGTATAATACATATATAAGTGTGAACCCACCTCTTAGCAATCTACATATCTAGATTTCGATCTTATGTAGATTTCTAATATCCATTAATAGCACTATCCGGTGATCCTAATGGCATGAGCATGTTGACGGATATTACCATATGGGTGTGCATTGTTAATTGATGTGGTGCCGCCAGATGGCGCTTAACTTTCTTTCTAGGGGTTTAATTGTACCTGTTTTGTATATAACCACTCGAGATATTGTGTGAATTCATCCTCTCTAGCTGAGCTACACTGATGAGATCTAATATGATCGAAATCTAGATATGTAGATTGCTAAGAGGTGGGTTCACACATATATATGCATATTTTTCATGTTTCATCTGTGCGTCTTCATCCACCTAAGTATGTTTCGATCCTGTAAGCTGCAACAGGATCGAAACATACTTAGGTTTCTTCCAGGTTTCGTTGTTTGCTTATGCAGAAGTTTTGCTTGCGATTCTTTGTAGTCCAGTTTGTCTTCCACAGATTTTGTCCACAGATATTTTTTGTATATCCTCCTCCTTTTTTTCTATATCTTCAGCTAGATTATTCTGATATCTTATGTCTGGTAAATGTTGTAAGTAAAATTATGCAAACATAACATTAAGAGTCGCAGAAATGCAACCGAACCTAATATCGTTCCCATTTATTTCCAGAAATTTGAAAAAGGATCCTAAACGAAGCTTCTTGAATACAAAGCATTATATAAATGTTCCTATCATGCTAAACATTTATTTAGAACCCGATATTTTTCATGGTGCTAGATTCAAAAATATTAATAAAGTAGAAAGATTAGCCTACTATTAAAATGTCTCAATGAAGAGTGCAAAGAAACATACAGCTTTAGAAAAAAAACGGAATATTTAAAAAGAAAAAACTTACAGCCGAATAACTGTGAAAATGCCACAAATCACATTTTCACACACTTTTTATGATGCATGTTGCGGGAAATCGATAAAAGATATCGGAAAAATCAAACAGCCGTTTGTCGGGCTTGAAATTCTCTATAACTTTGCAATTTGTATCATCCTTCTAGTTAAAGAAATTAAGGCTGAAACACGCTCAAAAGGATCAACACATGTTTCACATAATATTTGTATTTTGTGGGAAAATGCTGCGTGATATCGGATAAAGGGAGGTTTCACAATGGGCCCATTTTGAGGCCTAAGTGTCCAGCCAACTATCCAGATCCAAACTAATTATCCAGATATCAGATAAGATCCATAAGGGCGTGGAATTCTTAATAACTTTGACTTTAGAATAATCCTTCTAGCTTTAAAAGTATAAAGTTACAGCCGAAGAACTGTGTAAAGGCTCAAAAATCAATTGTATTTTGCTGGGGAAACGGTAAATGAAAACGTCCGAATGACCCTTTGCAGGGCTTGAAATTCTCTATGTCTTTGCAATTTTATTCATCCTTCTAGCTTTAAAAGGAAAGCAATATCATATAAAACAGGGATGACCAAAACGTCGACCGCGGCTGAACAGTCGACCGCGTAACTATTCCTAGTTGACCGTCCGCCCGACTATTATTTATAAACTAATTAGTTTATGAGGAGATATCATTATTTTCTCTTATTATTATCTAAGTTTATTTTAAATTTAAAGTTATTTTTGGCTATGAATTACTACTTCTTATGATCACTTAATACATACGATGTTGGTAGACCGCAGTCTATAATTGAAAAATCAGGTCGCCGGAATTGATCAAGAGTTTGACCACCCTGGAAATAATATATAATATAATCTCCTGATGATGTTGTAAACTACTTTATAAAAATAATCTAATAACTATTGTATTGCATATTTATTTTACTTGCAAATTTCAGAAAAAATGGGAAGATGGTAGAGTTTTTCAAAATTGAAACAGATTACGTAAATCGCATGTCAGTATAACCAATTTATCGGTGATATCAATCGAAAATGATAAATTGAATACCTTAGATATTACCGATTTAATTACGCATTTTGTCACAGTTAAAGCAAAAACAGTAAATATTTGTATATAATTCTTTATGCAAAATAAGTTAGCCTTATTCACTATGTTTAATTAATATCTGTGAGAATATTTTTTTTTGCAATTGTCAAAATACAACCTAATATTTATTATTTTAGTTATAATTAATAAATCTTGATTCAACGAGTAGAATGTATAATATTATATATGATATGCACTAATGGTTTCAAATAAAACAAGTCGTCTGTTTTATATATGTATATTATTAATAATTGCTTATCAGTAATATATCGCTATCGTATCGCTAATGTAAATCAAGCTTTAAAGTCCATAAATACTATAATGCAATATAAATAATGGTTACTCCTTTTCTACTGTTTTAAATTTATTATTGTTCTATTAATTTGTTAGATTCAGACAGAGCGCCAGCCGCATAATATATAAAACAATATAAACTTGTAAGAAAGATTGTTTAAATCACGCCCCCTTGCAATAACAACGCCTAACATTGTTGCTACCCGTATATATAAATCAAGTGTGGCCAACTTTTGTGTAAATATCTCCTTTTTTCCTTAAAACGCGTCGTCATCGACTTGTTATATTAGTGTTCTATTTATCAAGTATGTAGTCTAATCGGTTCCTAAGTTACACATCGCGAGCGATTGACAAAAATTGGCTTCGCGATCGACCAGTTGATATGCATAGTTATGCAAAACGCTCTAGTCCCAATTAGAAAACATAACAATACCCCATGCGCTATCCTAAGCAAGCAAAAACAGTACGCCTATAATTATATCACTCCGACGAGTTCACATCTGCAATTCACCAACAATAGGAGACAATCTAGAAATAGCGACCGCAGTGAACTTATCCCCTATGATTCCATCCTCTATACCGCGCGGCGCCGTGGGTCCACGCGCACGGCAGATTGTTTGCGGGTCTGTACTGATCAATTGGGGTGACCAATAAAATCCAAATTTTGAGGAATTCTTTATTAATGTCTTGCCGATCATAATATATATATCTAATTTTTTTTTAAATAATTTTTATAGGCGTTTTTGTATAATATATGTTGTAACGTAAATTATAATTTTTGACCATGATGCACCATGTTCCTGGATTTGAAAAAAATTGCCTAATGTTTATAACAATATGATAAAGTGAAATGGAAAGTCTGTATACCACCGTTTTTGTTTTTCTATTTTATTTTTAATTTTAAACTTTTACGCTCATATCTCGATAATCCGATTAGTCGATAAAAAAATATTGCAACATATTTTGTTTAATTTTTTTACTGATTCTAACACAAAACATATCAGTGTACCAGATGGCCGAAGGAAAATGGAAAATTTTGATTCTAAGTATTTTTTTTTTCGGCGACTAACTTGTATATCATTATTATTATTTTTGACCATCATGCACCATGTTCCTGGATTTGAAAAAAATGGCCTAATGTTTATAACAATATGATAAAGTAAAATGGAAAGTCTGTATACCACCGTTTTAGTTTTTCTATTTTATTTTTAATTTTAAACTTTTACGCTCATATCTGGATATTCCGATTTTAGAGGCTGAGTCCATAAAAAAATAATGCAACATATTTTGTTAAATTTATTTTTGGATCTTGGTTCAGAACATATCAGTGCATCAGATGGCCGAAGGAAATTTGAAAATTTTAATTCTAATTTTTTTTTTTTCGGCGACTAACTTGTATATCATTATTATTATTTTTGACCATCATGCACCATGTTCCTGGATTTGAAAAAAATGGCCTAATGTTTATAACAATATGATAAAGTAAAATGGAAAGTCTGTATACCACCGTTTTTGTTTTTCTATTTTATTTTTAATTTTAAACTTTTACGTATATAATTATTATTATTTTTGACCATCATGCACCATGTTCCTGGATTTGAAAAAAATTGCCTAATGTTTATAACAATATGATAAAGTAAAATGGAAAGTCTGTATACCACCGTTTTTGTTTTTCTATTTTATTTTTAATTTTAAACTTTTACGTATATCATTATTATTATTTTTGACCATCATGCACCATGTTCCTGGATTTGCAAAACATTGCCTAATGTTTATAACAATATGATAAAGTAGAATGGAAAGTCTGTATACCACCGTTTTTGTTTTTCTATTTTTTTTTTTAATTTTAAACTTTTACGCTCATATCTGGAAAATCCGATTTTAGAGGATGAGTCCATAAACAAATAATGCAACATATTTTGTTAAATTTATTTTTGGATCTTGGTTCAGAACATATCAGTGCATTAGATGGCCGAAGGAAATTTGAAAATTTTAATTCTAAGTTTTTTTTTTTCGGCGACTAACTTGTATATCATTATTATTATTTTTGACCATGATGCACCATGTTCCTGGATTTGAAAAAAATTGCCTAATGTTTATAACAATATGATAAAGTAAAATGGAAAGTCTGTATACCACCGTTTTTGTTTTTCTATTTTATTTTTATTTTTAAACTTTTACGTATATCATTATTATTATTTTTGACCATCATGCACCATGTTCCTGGATTTGAAAAAAATTGCCTAATGTTTATAACAATATGTTAAAGTAAAATGGAAAGTCTGTATACCACCGATTTTGTTTTTCTATTTTTTTTTTAATTTTAAACTTTTACGCTCATATCTGGAAAATCCGATTTTAGAGGATGAGTCCATAAAAAAATAATGCAACATATTTTGTTAAATTTATTTTTGGATCTTGGTTCAGAACATATCAGTGCATCAGCTGGCCGAAGGAAATTTGAAAATTTGAATTCTAAGTTTTTTTTTTCGGCGACTAACTTGTATATCATTATTATTATTTTTGACCAACATGCACCATGTTCCTGGATTTGAAAAAAATGGCCTAATGTTTATAACAATATGATAAAGTAAAATGGAAAGTCTGTATACCACCGTTTTTGTTTTTCTATTTTATTTTTAATTTTAAACTTTTACGTATATCATTATTATTATTTTTGACCATCATGCACCATGTTCCTGGATTTGAAAAAAAATTGCCTAATGTTTATAACAATATGTTAAAGTAAAATGGAAAGTCTGTATACCACCGATTTTGTTTTTCTATTTTTTTTTTAATTTTAAACTTTTACGCTCATATCTGGAAAATCCGATTTTAGAGGATGAGTCCATAAAAAAATAATGCAACATATTTTGTTAAATTTATTTTTGGATCTTGGTTCAGAACATATCAGTGCATCAGATGGCCGAAGGAAATTTGAAAATTTTAATTCTAAGTTTTTTTTTTCGGCGACTAACTTGTATATCATTATTATTATTTTTGACCATCATGCACCATGTTCCTGGATTTGAAAAAAATGGCCTAATGTGTATAACAATATGATAAAGTAAAATGGAAAGTCTGTATACCACCGTTTTTGTTTTTCTATTTTATTTTTAATTTTAAACTTTTACGTATATCATTATTATTATTTTTGACCATCATGCACCATGTTCCTGGATTTGAAAAAAATTGCCTAATGTTTATAACAATATGTTAAAGTAAAATGGAAAGTCTGTATACCACCGATTTTGTTTTTCTATTTTTTTTTTAATTTTAAACTTTTACGCTCATATCTGGAAAATCCGATTTTAGAGGATGAGTCCATAAAAAAATAATGCAACATATTTTGTTAAATTAATTTTTGGATCTTGGTTCAGAACATATCAGTGCATCAGATGGCCGAAGGAAATTTGAAAATTTGAATTCTAAGTTTTTTTTTTTCGGCGACTAACTTGTATATCATTATTATTATTTTTGACCATCATGCACCATGTTCCTGGATTTGAAAAAAATGGCCTAATGTTTATAACAATATGATAAAGTAAAATGGAAAGTCTGTATACCACCGTTTTTGTTTTTCTATTTTATTTTTTATTTTAAACTTTTACGTATATCATTATTATTATTTTTGACCATCATGCACCATGTTCCTGGATTTGCAAAACATTGCCTAATGTTTATAACAATATGATAAAGTAGAATGGAAAGTCTGTATACCACCGTTTTTGTTTTTCTATTTTTTTTTTTAATTTTAAACTTTTACGCTCATATCTGGAAAATCCGATTTTAGAGGATGAGTCCATAAAAAAATAATGCAACATATTTTGTTAAATTTATTTTTGGATCTTGGTTCAGAACATATCAGTACATCAGATGGCCGAAGGAAATTTGAAAATTTGAATTCTAAGTTTTTTTTTTTCGGCGACTAACTTGTATATCATTATTATTATTTTTGACCATCATGCACCATGTTCCTGGATTTGAAAAAAATGGCCTAATGTTTATAACAATATGATAAAGTAAAATGGAAAGTCTGTATACCACCGTTTTTGTTTTTCTATTTTATTTTTTATTTTAAACTTTTACGTATATCATTATTATTATTTTTGACCATCATGCACCATGTTCCTGGATTTGAAAAAAATTGCCTAATGTTTATAACAATATGATAAAGTAAAATGGAAAGTCTGTATACCACCGTTTTTGTTTTTCTATTTTATTTTTTATTTTAAACTTTTACGTATATCATTATTATTATTTTTGACCATCATGCACCATGTTCCTGGATTTGAAAAAAATGGCCTAATGTTTATAACAATATGATAAAGTAAAATGGAAAGTCTGTATACCACCGTTTTTGTTTTTCTATTTTATTTTTTATTTTAAACTTTTACGTATATCATTATTATTATTTTTGACCATCATGCACCATGTTCCTGGATTTGAAAAAAATTGCTTAATGTTTATAACAATATGGTAAAGTAAAATGGAAAGTCTGTATACCACCGATTTAGTTTTTCTATTTTTTTTTAATTTTAAACTTTTACGTATATCATTATTATTATTTTTGACCATGATGCACCATGTTCCTGGATTTGAAAAAAATTGCCTAATGTTTATAACAATATGATAAAGTAAAATGGAAAGTCTGTATATCACCGATTTTGTTTTTATATTTTATTTTTAATTTTAAACTTTTACGCTCATATCTGGATAATCCGGTTTTAGAGGCTGAGTCCATAAAAAAATAATGCAACGTATTTTGTTTAATTTTTTTTTGGATCTTGGTTTAGAACATATCAGTGCACCAGATGGCCGAAGAAAATTGGAAAATATTGATTCTAAGTATTTTTTTATCAGCGACAAAGTCGAATATGTTTCGTTATTATTATTTTTAAAATTCACTGGCATACAATTGATTTGAAAAAATTACACAATATTTATAACAAAATGACAATTAGAAAACGGAAAGTCCCGACCCGAGCACGTTGTTCCTTCTATTTTATTTTTATTTTTAACTTTTCCGCTCCTATCTGGACGAGGGCAAAGTCAAAATTATTTAATTTTCCATTATAGCCCACTGAGTTTTTTTTTTCAAATTTTCACTATTTGTTGCTAACCCAATAGTGGTTACAAAAAGTATTTTTTAGATTGACACGGATCCAGTTTTATATATTTTTACAGGCCTTTTACGTAGTTTGATCATTTAAATGGCTGCGCGTAATTCCAATGTCCGATTGGAATTATTATTACTTATTAATAAACTCCCTACTTTAAGGATTACAATTCATTCAAAATACTTATTTTACCAATAGTATTACGAGTCACAATGTGTAAAAAGGCTACTCCCTTGACGGTGATTCGAACCTTCGACTCTGTGTTTTATAATGACAGCAGAATTGCAGGAAAAGTACTCAACATCTATTTCACTATATAGGAAAATATTAATCCATTTTATTGGTAAGGCATTCTTCGAGGTAATTAATTGAGGCACATTTCATTCCAATATAACTTGTAGTGCACAATTATCCTATATAATCATAACATTCGCATCCGGAATATCTCTATTGCATTAAAAACTGTATATAAAATCGTAGTCAATGTTTTTAGTCCGACCTATCGTTTGTTAAATTCTTCTGCTGTCATTATAAAACTCAGAGTCGAAGGTTCGAATCACCGTCGAGGGTGTAGCCTTTTTACACATTGTAACTCATAATACTATTGGTAAAATAAGCATTTTTAATGAATTATTATCCTTAAAGTAGGGAGTTGATTAATAAGTAATAATAATCCCAATCGGAAATGGGAATTTCTAATTGATCCTTTTTATTGGTAAGGCATTCTTCGAGGTAATTATTTCAGGCACATTTCATTCCAATATAATTTGTATTGCACAATTATCCTATATTATCATAACATACGCATCCAGAATATGTCTATTGCATAAAAAACTGTATATAAAATCGTAGTCAATGTTTTTAGTCCGACCTATCGTTTGTTAAATTCTTCTGCTGTCATTATAAAACACAGAGTCGAAGGTTCGAATCACCGTCAAGGGAGTAGCCTTTTTACACATTGTAACTCGTAATACTATTGGTAAAATAAGTATTTTGAATGAATTGTAATCCTTAAAGTAGGGAGTTTATTAATAAGTAATAATAATTCCAATCGGACATTGGAATTACGCGCAGCCATTTAAATGATCAAACTACGTAAAAGACCTGTAAAAATATATAAAACTGGATCCGTGTCAATCTAAAAAATACTTTTTGTAACCACTATTGGGTTAGCAACAAATAGTGAAAATTTGAAAAAAAAAAACTCCGTGGGCTATAATGGAAAATTAAATAATTTTGACTTTGTCCTCGTCCAGATAGGAGCGGAAAAGTTAAAAATAAAAATAAAATAGAAGGAACAACGTGCTCGGGTTGGGACTTTCCGTTTTCTAATTGTCATTTTGTTATAAATATTGTGTAATTTTTTCAAATCAATTGTATGCCAGTGAATTTTAAAAATAATAATAACGAAACATATTCGAATTTGTCGCTGATAAAAAAATACTTAGAATCAATATTTTCCAATTTTCTTCGGCCATCTGGTGCACTGATATGTTCTAAACCAAGATCCAAAAAAAAATTAAACAAAATACGTTGCATTATTTTTTTATGGCCTCTAAAACCGGATAATCCAGATATGAGCGTAAAAGTTTAAAATTAAAAATAAAATAGAAAAACAAAATCGGTGGTATACAGACTTTCCATTTTACTTTATCATATTGTTATAAACATTAGGCAATTTTTTTCAAATCCAGGAACATGGTGCATCATGGTCAAAAATAATAATAATGATATACAAGTTAGTCGCCGAAAAAAAAAAACTTAGAATTAAAATTTTCAAATTTCCTTCGGCCATCTAATGCACTGATATGTTCTGAACCAAGATCCAAAAATAAATTTAACAAAATATGTTGCATTATTTTTTTATGGACTCATCCTCTAAAATCGGATTTTCCAGATATGAGCGTAAAAGTTTAAAATTAAAAAAAAAAATAGAAAAACAAAAACGGTGGTATACAGACTTTCCATTTTACTTTATCATATTGTTATAAACATTAGGCAATGTTTTGCAAATCCAGGAACATGGTGCATGATGGTCAAAAATAATAATAATGATATACGTAAAAGTTTAAAATTAAAAATAAAATAGAAAAACAAAAACGGTGGTATACAGACTTTACATTTTAATTTATCATATTGTTATAAATATTAGGCAATTTTTTTCAAATCCAGGAACATGGTGCATGATGGTCAAAAATAATAATAATGATATACAAGTTAGTCGCCGAAAAAAAAAAACTTAGAATTCAAATTTTCAAATTTCCTTCGGCCATCTGATGCACTGATATGTTCTGAACCAAGATCCAAAAAGAAATTTAACAAAATATGTTGCATTATTTTTTTATGGACTCATCCTGTAAAATCGGATTATCCAGATATGAGCGTAAAAGTTTAAAATTAAAAATAAAATAGAAAAACAAAAACGGTGGTATACAGACTTTCCATTTTACTTTATCATATTGTTATAAACATTAGGCAATTTTTTTCAAATCCAGGAACATGGTGCATGATGGTCAAAAATAATAATAATGATATACGTAAAAGTTTAAAATTAAAAATAAAATAGAAAAACAAAAACGGTGGTATACAGACTTTCCATTTTACTTTATCATATTGTTATAAACATTAGGCCATTTTTTTCAAATCCCGGAACATGGTGCATGATGGTCAAAAATAATAATAATGATATACAAGTTAGTCGCCGAAAAAAAAAAAATTAGAATTCAAATTTTCAAATTTCCTTCGGCCATCTGATGCACTGATATGTTCTGAACCAAGATCCAAAAAGAAATTTAACAAAATATGTTGCATTATTTTTTTATGGACTCATCCTCTAAAATCGGATTTTCCAGATATGAGCGTAAAAGTTTAAAATTAAAAAAAAAATAGAAAAACAAAAACGGTGGTATACAGACTTTCCATTTTACTTTATCATATTGTTATAAACATTAGGCAATGTTTTGCAAATCCAGGAACATGGTGCATGATGGTCAAAAATAATAATAATGATATACGTAAAAGTTTAAAATTAAAAATAAAATAGAAAAACAAAAACGGTGGTATACAGACTTTACATTTTAATTTATCATATTGTTATAAATATTAGGCAATTTTTTTCAAATCCAGGAACATGGTGCATGATGGTCAAAAATAATAATAATGATATACGTAAAAGTTTAAAATTAAAAATAAAATAGAAAAACAAAAACGGTGGTATACAGACTTTCCATTTTACTTTATCATATTGTTATAAACATTAGGCAATTTTTTTCAAATCCAGGAACATGGTGCATGATGGTCAAAAATAATAATAATGATATACAACTTAGTCGCCGAAAAAAAAAAACTTAGAATTCAAATTTTCAAATTTCCTTCGGCCATCTGATGCACTGATATGTTCTGAACCAAGATCCAAAAATAAATTTAACAAAATATGTTGCATTATTTTTTTATGGACTCATCCTCTAAAATCGGATTATCCAGATATGAGCGTAAAAGTTTAAAATTAAAAAAAAAATAGAAAAACAAAAACGGTGGTATACAGACTTTCCATTTTACTTTATCATATTGTTATAAACATTAGGCAATGTTTTGCAAATCCAGGAACATGGTGCATGATGGTCAAAAATAATAATAATGATATACGTAAAAGTTTAAAATTAAAAATAAAATAGAAAAACAAAAACGGTGGTATACAGACTTTCCATTTTACTTTATCATATTGTTATAAACATTAGGCCATTTTTTTCAAATCCAGGAACATGGTGCATGATGGTCAAAAATAATAATAATGATATACAAGTTAGTCGCCGAAAAAAAAAAACTTAGAATTCAAATTTTCAAATTTCCTTCGGCCATCTGATGCACTGATATGTTCTGAACCAAGATCCAAAAAGAAATTTAACAAAATATGTTGCATTATTTTTTTATGGACTCATCCTGTAAAATCGGATTATCCAGATATGAGCGTAAAAGTTTAAAATTAAAAATAAAATAGAAAAACAAAAACGGTGGTATACAGACTTTCCATTTTACTTTATCATATTGTTATAAACATTAGGCAATTTTTTTCAAATCCAGGAACATGGTGCATGATGGTCAAAAATAATAATAATGATATACGTAAAAGTTTAAAATTAAAAATAAAATAGAAAAACAAAAACGGTGGTATACAGACTTTCCATTTTACTTTATCATATTGTTATAAACATTAGGCCATTTTTTTCAAATCCCGGAACATGGTGCATGATGGTCAAAAATAATAATAATGATATACAAGTTAGTCGCCGAAAAAAAAAAAATTAGAATTCAAATTTTCAAATTTCCTTCGGCCATCTGATGCACTGATATGTTCTGAACCAAGATCCAAAAAGAAATTTAACAAAATATGTTGCATTATTTTTTTATGGACTCATCCTCTAAAATCGGATTTTCCAGATATGAGCGTAAAAGTTTAAAATTAAAAAAAAAATAGAAAAACAAAAACGGTGGTATACAGACTTTCCATTTTACTTTATCATATTGTTATAAACATTAGGCAATGTTTTGCAAATCCAGGAACATGGTGCATGATGGTCAAAAATAATAATAATGATATACGTAAAAGTTTAAAATTAAAAATAAAATAGAAAAACAAAAACGGTGGTATACAGACTTTCCATTTTACTTTATCATATTGTTATAAACATTAGGCAATTTTTTTCAAATCCAGGAACATGGTGCATGATGGTCAAAAATAATAATAATGATATACAACTTAGTCGCCGAAAAAAAAAAACTTAGAATTCAAATTTTCAAATTTCCTTCGGCCATCTGATGCACTGATATGTTCTGAACCAAGATCCAAAAATAAATTTAACAAAATATGTTGCATTATTTTTTTATGGACTCATCCTCTAAAATCGGATTATCCAGATATGAGCGTAAAAGTTTAAAATTAAAAAAAAAATAGAAAAACAAAAACGGTGGTATACAGACTTTCCATTTTACTTTATCATATTGTTATAAACATTAGGCAATGTTTTGCAAATCCAGGAACATGGTGCATGATGGTCAAAAATAATAATAATGATATACGTAAAAGTTTAAAATTAAAAATAAAATAGAAAAACAAAAACGGTGGTATACAGACTTTCCATTTTACTTTATCATATTGTTATAAACATTAGGCCATTTTTTTCAAATCCAGGAACATGGTGCATGATGGTCAAAAATAATAATAATGATATACGTAAAAGTTTAAAATTAAAAATAAAATAGAAAAACAAAAACGGTGGTATACAGACTTTACATTTTAATTTATCATATTGTTATAAATATTAGGCAATTTTTTTCAAATCCAGGAACATGGTGCATGATGGTCAAAAATAATAATAATGATATACAAGTTAGTCGCCGAAAAAAAAAAACTTAGAATTCAAATTTTCAAATTTCCTTCGGCCATCTGATGCACTGATATGTTCTGAACCAAGATCCAAAAAGAAATTTAACAAAATATGTTGCATTATTTTTTTATGGACTCATCCTGTAAAATCGGATTATCCAGATATGAGCGTAAAAGTTTAAAATTAAAAATAAAATAGAAAAACAAAAACGGTGGTATACAGACTTTCCATTTTACTTTATCATATTGTTATAAACATTAGGCAATTTTTTTCAAATCCAGGAACATGGTGCATGATGGTCAAAAATAATAATAATGATATACGTAAAAGTTTAAAATTAAAAATAAAATAGAAAAACAAAAACGGTGGTATACAGACTTTCCATTTTACTTTATCATATTGTTATAAACATTAGGCCATTTTTTTCAAATCCCGGAACATGGTGCATGATGGTCAAAAATAATAATAATGATATACAAGTTAGTCGCCGAAAAAAAAAAAATTAGAATTCAAATTTTCAAATTTCCTTCGGCCATCTGATGCACTGATATGTTCTGAACCAAGATCCAAAAAGAAATTTAACAAAATATGTTGCATTATTTTTTTATGGACTCATCCTCTAAAATCGGATTTTCCAGATATGAGCGTAAAAGTTTAAAATTAAAAAAAAAATAGAAAAACAAAAACGGTGGTATACAGACTTTCCATTTTACTTTATCATATTGTTATAAACATTAGGCCATTTTTTTCAAATCCAGGAACATGGTGCATGATGGTCAAAAATAATAATAATGATATACGTAAAAGTTTAAAATTAAAAAAAAAATAGAAAAACAAAAACGGTGGTATACAGACTTTCCATTTTACTTTATCATATTGTTATAAACATTAGGCCATTTTTTTCAAATCCCGGAACATGGTGCATGATGGTCAAAAATAATAATAATGATATACAAGTTAGTCGCCGAAAAAAAAAAACTTAGAATTCAAATTTTCAAATTTCCTTCGGCCATCTGATGCACTGATATGTTCTGAACCAAGATCCAAAAAGAAATTTAACAAAATATGTTGCATTATTTTTTTATGGACTCATCCTGTAAAATCGGATTATCCAGATATGAGCGTAAAAGTTTAAAATTAAAAATAAAATAGAAAAACAAAAACGGTGGTATACAGACTTTCCATTTTACTTTATCATATTGTTATAAACATTAGGCAATTTTTTTCAAATCCAGGAACATGGTGCATGATGGTCAAAAATAATAATAATGATATACGTAAACGTTTAAAATTAAAAAAAAAATAGAAAAACTAAATCGGTGGTATACAGACTTTCCATTTTACTTTATCATATTGTTATAAACATTAGGCCATTTTTTTCAAATCCAGGAACATGGTGCATGATGGTCAAAAATAATAATAATGATATACAAGTTAGTCGCCGAAAAAAAAAAAATTAGAATTAAAATTTTCAAATTTCCTTCGGCCATCTGATGCACTGATATGTTCTGAACCAAGATCCAAAAATAAATTTAACAAAATATGTTGCATTATTTTTTTATGGACTCAGCCTCTAAAATCGGAATATCCAGATATGAGCGTAAAAGTTTAAAATTAAAAATAAAATAGAAAAACAAAAACGGTGGTATACAGACTTTCCATTTTACTTTATCATATTGTTATAAACATAAGGCAATTTTTTTCAAATCCAGGAACATGGTGCATGATGGTCAAAAATAATAATAATGATATGCAATTTAGTCGCCGAAAAAAAAATACTTAGAATCAAAATTTTCAAATTTCCTTCGGCCATCTGATGCACTGATATGTTCTGAACCAAGATCCAAAAATAAATTTAACAAAATATGTTGCATTATTTTTTTATGGACTCAGCCTCTAAAATTGGAAAATCCAGATATGAGCGTAAAAGTTTAAAATTAAAAATAAAATAGAAAAACAAAAACGGTGGTATACAGACTTTCCATTTTACTTTATCATATTGTTATAAACATTAGGCCATTTTTTTCAAATCCAGGAACATGGTGCATGATGGTCAAAAATAATAATAATGATATACAAGTTAGTCGCCGAAAAAAAAAATACTTAGAATCAAAATTTTCCATTTTCCTTCGGCCATCTGGTACACTGATATGTTTTGTGTTAGAATCAGTAAAAAAATTAAACAAAATATGTTGCAATATTTTTTTATCGACTAATCGGATTATCGAGATATGAGCGTAAAAGTTTAAAATTAAAAATAAAATAGAAAAACAAAAACGGTGGTATACAGACTTTCCATTTCACTTTATCATATTGTTATAAACATTAGGCAATTTTTTTCAAATCCAGGAACATGGTGCATCATGGTCAAAAATTATAATTTACGTTACAACATATATTATACAAAAACGCCTATAAAAATTATTTAAAAAAAAATTAGATATATATATTATGATCGGCAAGACATTAATAAAGAATTCCTCAAAATTTGGATTTTATTGGTCACCCCAATTGATCAGTACAGACCCGCAAACAATCTGCCGTGCGCGCGGACCCACGCCGCCGCGCGGTATAGAGGATGGGATCATAGGGGATAAGTTCACTGCGGTGAAATAGCGCCCGCGTTATTTTCTATGGCACTTAATATATAACGCGCCGCGTGTGTGGTGTGTTGTGCTAGTATTCGCCACGGCATTCCCACAACGAAAATACTTTGGTATCTTTTAGATTTTACAGCAGAGGACAAGCACACTTCAAATGAATGACGTGAAACCAAACAAATTGTGCAGCCAGCGCACGTCCTCAAATAATGACTTCTAGGAGAACAAAGTACATATGTTGTGGTGGACATACGGAATTTGTTTGATTCATTTCAAAGGGAAGTTAGAGCGGCGATCTTAAATTCAATTAAAGTAGTGCCATTTGTTTTACTCATTGAAGTAATACAATTAACTTTTCTACTTATTCGTGGGTACATGCAATTTCATTCCATTTGGCTGGACAAAAGAAAAATGGGATTAGTGTTATTAAGGTTCATTACGATGCACGTCATGTTTTGTAACAAAATCCTTTATATACTCGCATAATAAAAATCAGGGACTACACATGCTTCGACAAAGCTAAAAAATCTTTCTAAATTTTAAGAAGGAGAGGTCTCATTTTGAATGATCCTGATTATAGTTTACAAAGATTGTTTAGCTTTTTCCAAACATGATGTGCATGTATTCCCTGAATTTTATTTTCATTACAACACAATACCCCACCAAAATTATAATTTCTTAAAATTATTGATCCTTGATATTCTTAGTTTCGTAAGATTATTAACGTTGTAGTAGCCTTCATCATTTTGGACATGAACTACCATTGATTATAACATAACAAAATTACAAAATATCACAAAGTTCTAAATGTACAGAAATTAAATAGTAACTTATTATAGATATTATCATATGTTTATATCTGGCCTTCCTGTAGCTCTCCCTTCACATTGTTCGTTATTATTAGTTCATATGGGCATTGAGATTAATAGGAAGGTGCAATTCTAGGCAACCGGCGTAAATCAGTTTCGAAAAGATTAATATTTTTATTAATAATTTATTATTAATTATATATTTATACTTTAATCATTTTAGGTCACTCTATGTGGATGCATTTAAATCAACATAGAGTGACCTAAAATGATTAAAGTATGTTCTATAAAGTATGTTAGGTACCCACTATAAGGATAAACTATAAGTTAGCTACCACCAGGGATATCGGATATTTCCCGGTGGGCACTATTGGTCAAGCACTGTAGATCTTCTTGTCTGGAGGCTAGTAGTACCTTATCATACACATATCGCAAATTGACTTCACCGTTTACTACAATGCCTTCACTTTTTTTAAAGATTACTGTTCTGAATATTCTCTCCAAGTAGACATTTAATAATAATAATAGCAATTATATGCCGTCGTTTTTTATATTAACTACTTGTGAGTTGCTGTTATCTACTCTTACTACTCTGGTTTGATTCCAATATAAGTGTGTGATTACACCCTGACATCTCTCCCATCTAGTTCAATATCGTTTAATATTTCTATAAGGTTTTCGTACTAGACTCGATCAAATCTCTTCTGAATATCAATAAAACAGGCATACAAGAACCGACAACATCTGAGCAAGTACGTTCAAGCCGAATAAAGCTTCCCACGTACCGAAACCGTTGCTAAATTCGTTTCGCTGATATAGTTTTCGAATGAATGAATTACTTTTACAAAGATCTTTAGAAGGTGCTGCATACAGGAGTTTAAAATTTGAAGCAAGACGGAAACGGAAACAATTAATATTAAATTTGGTCGTGATGTCTGTTTTCTGCTGTATTAGTCGCTAGCAACCTCTTCTTCTCACTAGGACCTCCCACGTTGTGCAGGAGTCTCGCCAGGGTTGTTTCAGTGCTGGCTGCCTTCCGGTAGGCCTCCAACATCTGCTAAGTATGGGTGACGTTTGACTCTAGGGTCTTTCTGCAGTATCTCTCAGCCTCCTATGGATTTCATATTCTTCCCCCATCATCTGGATGGTATTGCCTTCTCCTGTTCTTATTGTTTTTACGGAGAAAGCCATCTCGCCGACTACAGCTGATGGTCTTGTAGTCGTCGCATATTTTTGTAGTTGCTTTCTTCGGTAATGTGATGTAAATAGATTTATACCACTCGCGGAGATGTGTTCACTGTATATAGTTTGCATAGGTTTGTTTGCTGTGGCTTTGCCTGCTGGATGCTTGAACCTACTGTGGTTTGGAGCTCTTTATATAGACTTCTGTTGTTTTTTGAATTTCGTCGTCGTTCCATAATGGATCAACCTCCTATTATCTCATCCGTCATCCATGATTTCTTCTTGGTTTAAGGTTTGCTCTTTTTTTTTTCATCATTTTTACATCAAACTTATTATCGATGATTTACTTTTTACGCAATCTTTTTCTACATCACACCCCGCGTATTAAGGCACTCGTGTAATTGCTTCCGAACTGCATCTCTCATTATTTAGCTGTGCTCTGAAATTATTACTGATAGCTTTCTTAATCTTTTTAATCTTTTTTTGTTCTGTGAGGAGGAATGCTTCAAAAGACACCTTACCCATGCCTCACTATCACCTCCTGATGTGAGAGGCACGGGTGGTGTCTAATTTACCACGGATTTTCCTCAAGGCGCCTACCTATTAAAACTATCCTCACGTTCTGACAATAAGGATTTGTTCACCTTGGAGGCACTCTAAGCTTCCTAGTAATGCCTCGCGTCTGTTGATCATTCTTGTCACTTGTGTTACCTTTTTGGTTTTGTCACTCGTAGCAGAGATCGTCTCTGTACTGTTGTTCCATGAAGCTTGTACGAACAGGGTAGCCGCCTCCTACTTGGGACAACTCTCCAACATCTGCTGTCCGATCTCCCTGAGACTAGGGGCGGTATATCCCAGCTCCGGCCACAGAGTGGCTCTCTCACGGTACAAACGTTGGAATCTGCATAGCGTGTGGCCCGGGTCATCGGCCACACAGCAGAACCGGCACCGTTCCCTATTCTAAGTAGGCAATACTGAAAAACACCATGCCCGGACAGTAGCTTCGTGGTCCAATGATCCATCACTCCATAACCTCTGTCCACCCATAACTCTATTTGGGGGATGATGCCTCTGATCCACTCCCCGTTGGTCGCGTTTTCTCACCTGTGTTGCCATTTCTTCATTGTGCGCTCCATGAGATATTTTTTGGCGATTTTCGGATCTACGCCTTTCTTGCTGTCTGTATATATCTCGAGTCATTCTTCAACCGCAAGGTCCCCGAGTGTGGTAGCCGTCAGCACCTTTACCGCATTCTTGGAGACGCGTACGTGCGGCAGGCCCGAGTGATCCGAAGAACGCAGGTGCGCAACGCCCTCCTTAACCTGTCTGCATTGCGCTGAATCGCGGTGGCCCCGACTTCGACTGGTGCTGCATACAGGACTTAGGCGCACGACACCGTCATCAGCAATCTCCTCGTCTTCTCACTCAGACCGCCCACGTTGCGCAGTCTCGCCAGGGTTGTTTCAGTACTAGCTGCCTTTCGGGAGGCCTCCAAAACCTGCTGAGTATGGTTGACGGTTGACTCTAGGGTCGTCCCCAGATACTTTAGATTCCTCTGGATTTCATTTCTCTGTTCTTATTCTTTTAGATGAGAGGAGGGCCAGCTCCGTTTTCCTACTTACGATAATGAGCCCCGCGTTAGTTATACATCTTTCCATATTTTCTGCGGCTTCCTTCATTCTGCTTTTGAACGTCTGTAGCTCCCGCCTCCTGCTATGTCGTTAGCAAAAGCAATTATCGTGATACCCTCTGGTAGCTTCACACTCAGGGCGTCGTTGGTGCTCTTACCTCATACTTTGATTCACCTGTGGTGCCTTTATAGGTTATTGTTCTGTTCGTCAGATAATTTGCCACTTTTCTAGACCGGTCGCCCGGTATCATCCTCTATGATGGTCACCCATGGTATTGTGTTAAACGCATTTTTTACGTCTAGGCTGACCATCCGGCAGAATTTGCGCCTCTTCCACGTGCCGGTGTTTGCCTTGGTTACCATATTACAGATCGCATATACTGCCTTTCGTGTAGCCCTCCGGTTAACTCGAGGGCTTCGGCTAGGCGATCCGCAATAAATCTTTCCTGACTTTGGCCGTCCTTTCAAGGAGGCACAGTGGGCGCTACGCCCTCGGATCGGTTGGCGGCTTCCCTTTATTGAGAATCACCACTAAAGCCCTGGTTTCCTAGGAAAGCGGCCGCTTAAAAACGGTCGCTTTTGACGTAATTTTTACGTCACAAAAATAATTCTACGTGTATATTAACGAATATAGTTTCCTATAAAGTGTAATACTTCAACGTACTGCAAAAACCCAATTAATTACGATGAAAAATTCTGAGTTCTTCTATTACATATACTTAAAACGACCTTTGTGATTTGTGAATGACGTCAAAAGCGGCCGCTTTAAAGCGACCGTTCTCCTAGGAAACCAGGGCTTAAGCGTGCTGCCTTCCAGCGTCCGGGGAGGTTCTTAATGTGGCCCGCTATTCCTGGTCCAGCTACCTTAATTACCTCGGTGGGAAGGTAATCTGGGCTCGGGGCTTTGTTGTTCGGTCCTCCTCGACCTCCTCGTATAATTCTCTCCAGCATCGGGATTGACTTTTGTCGATCGCCCTCCTGAACTCTTTGTTCTTAGACCGGTACTTGGCCTGGAATAGTCCGATTGGCGCGACAACCGATCTAGCTATCTGCACTCGTCGCCTGGCCCTGTTAGTGACGGTCCGCCTTTCAACGACTTCTTGGTACCACCGTAAGTCTACCTCTTCTCCCCCCTGAGGTGGTCTTGGGGGGAACCGACTCGTTTGTCGCCTCCTGCAACCTGCGGTTAAGCTCTTCCGCCATTTGCCCTGGGCTTGCCAGCTGTAATTCTCCTATATGCTTTAAAATAAGTCTCATTAGCTCCTGGTTCATGACTTTAAGTTTGAACTTCCTTCTCTTCCATGGTGGTGTTGAGTGGCCACTCCACTAGGTTGTATAATGAAAACAATATAATGGTGGTCACTGAGGGTCTTCTCGTCTAGAACCCTCCGGTGTTGTACTCTCCTCATCAGCTACGTGGACGGGAGGGTTACGTCAATGTGGGATGCGGACGCTCCCCTATCAAAGATTTGCTCCCCCCTCACCTTGTAGAATGACAGGTCGAGTACTGCAGCTAATTCTGTAACCGCCTCTTCTCGCGCGTTCGATTCCTCGATTCGCGGATTTCGCTTTCAAGTCACCTGCCACGACTAGCACCCGAATATGGCTATGTCCTTTAGCTTGACCCGCACGATTCCCCTCGTAGTTGATCCGTAGGACGTGATATGTCCATGGCGATCTTCCATTATCTTAATGGCGACATCTCCCATGAGCCCATCCGTCACCCACGAGCAGTCGGTCGTTTTGTGGTTAGGCTCGCTGAGGTACAATCGCGTAGCCCTCCGGTTAAGCCCCCACTCGTGACGGAGGCGAGCAGTTGTTGTAACAAAGAGATCTTTGTAATATGTCTCTGGATTCTTCTTCTCCACTACTGGTGGTTGTCGGGGCGTAAACTGTTGATATTGAACGGTTTATAGTTGAGTTGTAAAACAATTATTCTGTCTGATAATGGTATGGCACTTTTAACCGACTTTGCAACGTATTTTGCCATTATAACTGCTATGTCATTGTAATGGTTGGTGTCATGGCAGATAATGAGGACACTAACCATTACAATGATATAGCAGTTATAATGGCAAAATACGTTGCAAAGTCGGTTAAAAGTGCCATACTATTATCAGCATAATACACCTGAAATCCTATGTTACACTATCCTGTGAGAGACTACGTCATTTCGCTATTCCTAGTACGTCTATCTGTATGCTCTTCATTTGTTTTATGGCACTGTGTATTTTGCTTGCTACAAACATGTTTCATGTAACTATTTTAATTATGTTGGCAGTCTCGTTGTACTTCTGTTTGTATCTTTTTTGTATTATCTTGCCAGCATTCCGTACCTTCACCCCAATCTATCGTGGGAATTACTCCGGAACTTAATTTTGCATTGAACATTAAAACTATGGGGATGATTCTAGGGGTCCAATTGAGGGCCTTTAATACAGTGTAATGATGGTTTTTGATGGTCAGTGTCTCGGCCCTTGGACAAAAGAGTGCCATGTGTGCAGCCGCCCATTCTGGGTGCAGACGCTGCTGTTACGGATTAGCTTTCTTTTTCACCTTTGAACTTTCCAGCATGGGTGACCATACAAGATCTGTTTGCTCTCAGGATTCTTAATACTAGTCCTTTCATTACTTCAAAATGTTAATTCCCGAGAGGGAATATTACCTTGAAATCTATTTCTAGTGCTCTCAGGATCGTTAATATTACTGTCACTACGTCGAAATATTAATCCCCGAGAAGAAATATTTCTTCCGAATCAATTATATAGTGCACGTAACCAAAAGAAAAATACTTACGCAATGGTAGTTCATATTATTTATGTTTTTGATTTACAATAAAATAAAACCGATACACACATACTATTCTGATTAACATTACTGTACTTCAGTATTTAACGTACTATATGTACTTAGATGATGGTTTTATCTAACTGTATATGTGAGTTTGTTATGCTGATTTGAATTTAAACATTCCCTCGCTTTAGCTCCTGTAAATACTTCAGTTAGTAAACGCGCATTGTTGTTTTTGCATTTTAAAACTGTTTGACTTGCATAAATCAAACTGTCTTATGAAAATAATGAAGGTGCCAAGAAAGAGTACGCTCGCATTTCCTCGTTCCACTTTAATGAGTATTAATTATTTTAGGATGCCACAACGAAGGCAATTAATGTCAACTTGGCTATTTTATATATTTACTTTGTTTATGGTACTAGTACGCTAATTTCCTTTGGCGAAATAATATAAAATGTCGCAGTAACCAATCGAGTTTATAACGCAATAGAAAAGCTTCAATCTCAATTTAATTATCTCTATCAGGCTATAGCTCATTAATTTATCATTATGGATTACAATTCGAGAATCGCGCATCCCATAATCCTGCGATTCAGTTTATATTTTAATCCGGGTATTTTGAGGATTATTATTGATAACAAAATTTAAATAATGAAATTATTTTGTACACAATTGAACTCATTGTTGTTTCATACTGAAATATTGAAGAGAATGGCGGCCGTTTAATCAACAATACAACCTTTCAATTTAATAAAAACGAGATGGATACATAAAACGATTTTTTACCTTGCTTTTTTATCACACTTCAGTTACACTTTGTAAAACTAGTTTTGGCTAATCGGACATTGGTGGAGCTCGAAAATGGTTAGAGATTAGTCGAAATTACTTGCAAAGTGTAACTGAAGTGTGACAAAAAAACAAAGTAAAAAATAGTTTTATCCTTTAAAATGAATTATCACAAAGTAGACGCCTTAACAATCCAATATTTAAAAACGAGAAGTTTATTAGTGTATAATTTACCTTTATTCGCATACTAAATTGTAATAAATCGCACCTTACACCTAAATCGGAACAACATTTGTAACAAGAATAGGGGTAATTCATGCCTCCGTAGTAAGTAAAAAAAATAACAAGGTAGTAAATTCTATCACTTATCACTCTAAGCAGTAAATGTCTCAACTTTTCCCCCGTTTCTAACATATAATTTAATTTAATACCCTATACAAAAACTTATCAACGTAAAAGTCGTCACTTTTCACTCTATGTAGTAGAATGCCTCATATTTCTCTCTAGATCCTAACCTATTTAATACGCTACACAAAAATTGGACAAGGGAAGTAAAATCTATTACTTTTCACTGTAGACCGTACACTTTTATATTTATTCTTCATTATACAAACAATTCTGAATGTAACATATTTAGAGTGCATATACATAAAAAGAATTAATTTCTTGAATTTTATAGAATGCAAACTATTTCTAAAGTAAAGTATACAAAACTATATGCTGGGGTACATATAAGAGTTGATCGAGAACATTAAAGCAGATATTACAAAATTATCTACTAGTCACCCTAAAATCCATTAACGCAATGCACAATTATAAATTGACAATTGTAAAAGATCTAAATCAGTAATTATTTCAGTTCAATTGAATACGAACATGCCAGCATACCTGTTCCTGTCCCTTTCCCCTAATTATTTATCTTAAAAGTTGGGTGTGTCTGTAAAATCAATGTCGCAAA
Source organism: Lordithon lunulatus (assembly GCA_963942505.1). Taxonomy (NCBI): domain Eukaryota; kingdom Metazoa; phylum Arthropoda; class Insecta; order Coleoptera; family Staphylinidae; genus Lordithon; species Lordithon lunulatus. The sequence continues at coordinate 17,476,007 of OZ012672.1, read as the reverse complement.
ACTGCCATGATGACTATCATACAATAAAACCGACGTTTATGATGTAACATTTGGTTACTACGAAAATTCCATCCTGCCACGTCGACGACTATCTGATCGATACGCAACGGTTTGATAAAAACACGTCGATATTCCGGTGGGCTTTTTCATTATTTAGGTGCCTTTGTGTTCATATCGCGTGAATAGTTGACCGAAATGTTTGCAGGCGCGCATTGAACGTGTTGCAGGACATTCCTGGAAAGCATGTTAAAGTCTAATTTGATAGTGTGTTAAATAGGTTTAACGCACGTCCTGATAAACTATTTATGCGGGTTAATTGTAGTGGAAACTGACAATGTGTTTTGTAGGTGGGGGTTATACGTGGTATATTTAGAATGTCACGATCAGTTGCAAAGTAATGTAAGGGGTCTAATATTTAATTTTTAATGTTTTACTAGCTGAAATCAATAACTTGTACATAAATAAATATCAAATATTTCAATTTATCTTGTCTTTCAGCATAGGAAAAGTATATCAGTATTCTGTAGATTTCACTTTATTTTATTTTTATTCACTAGGTGAAATGCACGCCCTTCGATGGGGATGATTTTCAATTACAAAAATGGACACATGCTTACTTTTAATATTATGTAATTTCTTATCTTCAGTCAAATACTTATATTACTATACATAGTAGTCTTTTCTGTTTTTGATTCTTTAAGGATGCCTTCGCCCGCGCTTTCACTATCGTTTTTACATAAATTGCTTTTCAATAAGCTCACAGTACATATTTGGCCCATCCCTATATAATGATGTCATACAAAGTGTAACTAAATACTAACTGTGATAAAAAAAAAACAAAGTAAAAATCGTTTAATTTATCCTTTAAAATGAATTATCACAAAGTAGACGAATTCAATATAACTACACTAATTTGAACATTTAATTAAAATGCGTAAAGATGGCACAGTACTTCTCAAAGAAATCCTGATTTATTGAAATGTTATAATCTAGATATTAAGCTGTAGCAAAGTAACAATGAACATTTAATTAAAATTCATAAAGATGGCACAGTACTCATAGAAAACATAATTTATTTAAATGTTATAATCTATATATCAGGTATGTATGTAGGTATTAAGTTATAGCAAAGTAATAATATTAGTCCCTCTCTCACGTTTATTAATATCGAATGAAAATATTGATATACACTTTGTTACCATGCTACACAATTGCAACAATAAGATTAATGAACATGAACAACACAATTAATAATAATAATTAATTCGTACTTATTATCATTGAAGCTAATAATTCCTAGTTATGCTTATAAGTGTTGTTTATAACGAACGCATTTCGGTGTGTATGATTAAATCGACGTAAATAAAATGATATTTACATCGTCCCATAAACTAGATTAATTACGGCTTGAAACTGCAGCTAGCTAAAACCGACATATTCATTAACTGGAGCAAATAAACTGCAGCGCAATTGATGTGTTTTGACATAAAAAATTGAATTTAATCTCTGCTGATAAACAGCCTACGTTTCCTGTGTTCAAATAAATATTGGAAGAATTATGTGTGTGTATAGGCACACAAAACTAATTCTTGGAGATACAGTTAATGTTCAGTTCATATTACCGGATATGATGGAAGTATCAATTTATATCACTATATGTCTCTCTATTCATAGATATGTATGTGTTCCTAAATGTATTTTCTTCGGGTTTACTATAGTTTGTGTGAAAAATAGTATATGTGTATATAATATATTTACCATACTCGGGTTAATTAACTTGTCATATTACAATAAGCCTAATTTCACTTACAACATATATAATGTGTGATTTCAGTACTTAGTCTCGGTTGTATAAAGGCGAGCTAATTATATCCCGTGATTATATTGATAGATGTTACATACATTGTTGTTAACTTTCTATTTCATATCCTCATTTACTTCTGTTTATATATAAATTTACTTTTATTTGATATAAACACAGAAACATACAAATAGAAGTGTGACATTGATTCTGTTTATACTTTGCAACGTCGCATTATGTGTCAAAGTTGTCAAAAATAACATTTTAACCACGGATTGGAAATTAACTCTGCCTTATACAGCTGAGTCTAATGGGCCATTCACAATAAGTGCGGTAGTGGTAAGGTAGCGGTAAGCAATATTTTGCATGGCTATAAACATTCAGACGTTCAGAATTGGGCAGTAATGGTATGCGATAATTAAGGTAGAGATAATTACACATGTTCTGTCATAGTTTTACTGCATTGCTGTAAACGCCCGCATTTATATACATGTTTTCAATTTCGCTTACCGCTACGCTACCCCTACTGCGTTTATTGTGAATGGCCCATAAATCTTTTATTTCCTTATTATAGTTAAGTGTACTTATTTGTGTCCCTAGATAGTTACAGTTGCTCCTTTCTTCTACGCCTATGTTTTTTATTTGTACTTTATTTCCGTTTGTAGGACCTTTCTTGTGTTTTCATGTATTTGTGTGTTTTCTTGATTTATGTATTTATTTATGTATTTATTTACTTGTTTTGCTGCGTCCCTCAACATTCTGAAGGCCCAAATTTTGCTCCTAGTTACATAATAGCATCTAGTGCTTTCCAAAACCACGTTGAATAGAGTTGTTGATAGTGCGTCCCCTTGTCTTACTGCTGTGTTTATATTACAGTTTTTTATGTTCATGGTCTTGTTCGAGTTGGAATCCCTCTATGTCATTCTTGTTAGATTTATAAATTTTTGTGGTACGTTTTTCATCTCAGTGTTTTCTTTCTACTCACTGTGGCAACAGCAACTTTAAAGTCCATGAAAAGTAAAGTAAAGGAGTTAAGATGTAATCAGTATTTTACAAGGATCTATATGCCCAGTTACAAATACAACAAATACTAATCTTTTTGTAAGGTTCTCCACGGTTTTTCTAAGAGATTCTTCTAAAAATATAAAAGTAACTAAATGACTGCCGCTGTATATTTTTTTGCAGGACAATTTATCCATTCAGCCACTAGCCGTTTGCACCCTCTCAATCTGATTATACTTTCCGAGTTTTATACAACCCTGGCAGTGTTATGTTCATGAAGCTTGCACATGCGATTGTATGCCGATAAGCAGCGGAAACTTTTCTACTCGCTTATGTTTTACAAATCGCCCCGTTTAAAAGTAACTACGACTGTTTTCCTACACGTACAACTGCTTAATATTACGCTGAACTTACTAACGTCAGACATGTTTATAACAGAAACCTGACGCGCGTAATTTAGAATTTTATCAGATATCATTAGAAACTTTAAAATTATGCGAGAAACATCATATGGGTTTGGTATCATTGTAATGAGTCTGTGTTTGAATCGTATTAATAATTTAATAATATATGATTTATTTCGAAATGTATCTATATACTAGAAATAAATAAAAATAAATTAGGTATATTCAACATCCCGGCATATATGTATGCATTTAGCGTACAATACGGTGACCATTTTTTTTAAATAAAGGACATATCGAAGAAAATACAAAAATACAACATATAATACAAAAATAGTAGCATACAACAAACAATGCATAGCGCCGGTTCACGCTTTAAAAAGTCATAAAATTCTATACAGTTCATTTAAACTATGTATTTGACGGAAGTACATGCTTCTAATATGCTTACTTTTAACTGGAAATAAAGGACTGTCCTCTTAAATAAAGGACGAATGCTCATCGTAGATATGGGTCACTTGTATAAGGGGTAATTGAGAAAAAAATCAAAAATTAACCTTCATATAAATCTGCTTTTTCAACATTAAAAATAGGTGAAATATTTTCTGCAAAAATTATTATAGGAAATTAATTTATTTGACTAAATATTTTATTTTCACCGTGAGGCTTTACTGCCAGTCAAGACAGATGTTCAGAATAGTTGACCACCCGGTATTACCTTAAATTCACTTTTCACGAAAATTCGCCGCAATGGAGTTCGAGCAGTATCATTATGTTTCTGCAAAATGACAAGCATGTCCCATCACTGCTAGCGTGTTGAGGTGCGATTTATATTTATAACAGATTTTTTTAATTTTGTAACTTTAGCTTTTAACATTTTACTATTTAATTACTTACTATATTTACATGTGTGTATATGTATGTGCGAGTACGTGTGTATGTGTGCGTACATGTCAAAGTCACGAATTTCATGATATGGGTTTGAACAAGATAGAATTACAGTATACTATTGTTATAAACTACTTGTTAACCGAAATTCCATCCAAGAACGAACTCAAATCGTAACTTTCGTAGCAACTTTGGCACGCGTAAACTTTCGGGGCGAGTAGTTTCGTGAATCGAACCTCTTGGCGCATGTCACCAAAATTGGATTGCTTGGATTGATTTCGGAACAGGTCGGTGGTCGGTGATAACGTAGCAGTTTTATTTAGCCCAGACCTATCGCATCGAACAGTTCTCCGTATGGAACTGCTCCGAAATAGCTGCTACGAGTATTCTTTCCATCACTTGGCATTAACTTATCATTACAAATTAATATTCCAATACAATTACTGCAGTGACCACTATATATTTGTTCATATTGAGAGAAGATTATTATTTTTACGATATTTGCACTCCTTTCACTTATCCCGGGTATACCAAACCAAAGGGAAGCTCTGTTGATTGTTTTAACGTAGTATTATACAATGATGCAAGTGTCATGCTGAACTGATTTTTGCATGGGGATAAATATATATATATATATATATATATATATATATATGGGGATATACAGCTTCGGGCTTAATTTTAAGATCTATAGGCTAGCATGAAGCCCCTTCAGTATTTCACACGTTATCCCGATTATAAGCTGTTTTCGTTTATCACATTGTGCTGCTACGGACTTATTGTCTCTTATTCTATTTTCCGCTCCGCAAAATTTTTCTTCGGCCTTTACAACCGGCAGCGCACGACCGCAAGACTTGGGCGACACAGCACACCACGGGGCTGTTAAACGACAGCACCTTTTATATTACTGGTATACCTTTAAAACCAACCAAATATAATCTTAGGACTGAATCTGTCACACTGACAAGACTAAGCGATACAACACGCCACGGGGCGACTAGTAATGTTAAATCATGCTAAACCAAAGCACCTATAATGGGACTTATTTTAACCGTCTCCACATTTCATATTGCTTTTAGCACGTCATCGATAGGTATTTCCTGTTTTCCCTTGCGGGTTGCTGAGATATTGGCGGCGGCTTGAAAGAATAATCGGCTTCTAATTACTGTACTTTGTTCGATACTAGAGTCGAGCATCTCGATGCAAGATGGTCTATACTTTCTTCCTTCTTGCCACATATCTGGCAACAAAAATCTGGTACATTTTCCCTTATTATAAGTTTTCGCTATAATCGTACAACTACTACGTGGATAGCTGCCAAAAATTCCTCGGTCTCAACACATAGGGTGCCATATCGTAGCCAAACACGAGATGCGTCTATATCAGCACCATCCAAATATGCTAAGTAACTTCCATACAGCGGTTTGCTCTTCCATTGGGTTTTAAGTTCTTGAACTGTGGCTATTTTATCTTGTGGGTTAAAAGCCATATCTGATAAGCATAATGACGTAAAGTGTTTATCAGCACTAACAGCACAGGTTTTAGATTTCTCGATAAAGTACTATCTCATATTTAGTCCTTGCTTATAGTGAGAAATGCGATTCTTCCGCCTACTATCGCTGTTTTATGGATGGTATATACCTTCATCTTGTGCTGCATGCTAATGTCTTCTAGGTGTAGTTTGAGGATGTTTGATACTACCCCGGTCGCCGATATATTTATTGGTGTACATTTTACTTGCGTCATTCCTCATACGTTCTTAAGTTCAATGGCAATATTTTCATATTTGGTCTTTTATGCGATCTAGTTCTGGCCATGTTTGGGGATAGTGGGCAACCTATATCGATTATAAGAGCCTTCTGCGATACTTTCCAGAGTACAATATCTAGCCGATTGTAGTCTATTGTATGGTCCGTTATGATTGGGGTGTCCCAATATAAAAAATAGCTGTCCTATTCCAGCACCGGTACAGGGCCATATTTGTAATAATGAGCAGGATTTTCGATGCGGTTGTGTTTTTGTACAAGGCAACTGCGGATTACTTTCTCGTATTAATTACGACGCCCTGTACGGTGATTGTAAATGCTAGTGGCTCTGGGCGTAAATATTCTTACTCTCACCAACATTTCGAATTTTCCTTGTTAATATTCTTCTTCTGTAGCATTGCTGGGTACCACCGTGTAAAATGTTTGTTCTCCAGCGGTACCTCCATTCCTGTTGTTGAATCTATGCAATAGTATGCTTCCGATCTCGATTGGACGATTTGGTGAAATATAGTCGGTTGCTATTTTGTGTGAGAAATTGGGGTTTCAGACCTAGAGAGTAGTCTCTAATTGTGTCCCTACACAGTTTGTGAATATTCTTTTCTATGGAGATAGACTATCTCTACCGCCGATTTTGGCTGGTGCGTTCTGAATTTTGTTAAAGTCTTCGTGTAAGTCTATCCAGCTCCCGAAGATCTGTGTCAGAGTACTTGAGAACCCCAAGAATATACGAATGGTATTGGTACTGTCCATGCTTCAATTGCAGTTGTTAAGTTACTTGCATTCAAAAGTAGCTTCGTTAGACGGTATCTGTATGTTTCGTTGAAGTCTTACTTTAAGTTTGGTTTTTCTACTGACCGGTGCTGTGATATACCAAGATATGTGTATGTCTATTCTAGACAGGGACCATATTTCTTCAGTAATTTCTTCGCTGGTAACTTTGAATTTCATTATAGTAACTGTGGCGCACTTGTTTAAACCGAATTATATGCGAATGTCTCTGCTAAAGATGTGAGTAGCTTTTATGAGTGACTGCATTAGTGTTTTTCTTTCTGTGTAGATCTTGATATCATCTATAAATAAGTGGTGGTTTAATCTTATTTCTTCTCTGAAAGAGAGGCGATATCCATACGTTGTTTTATTTAGTACGCATGATAGCGGTCTGAGGGCGAGAATGAACCATAACGGACCTTGGAAGATGCCTCTGTTTATGTTAACGATGCCTATATGTTGTACTTGTATGTGTATTTTGTCATTACTGAACCTAGCACTATTCTTAATATTGGGTAGATTTTGTTTATTTGTAGCACCTTACTTACTTACCCAGTTGTGTGGCACAGAATCGAAGGCCATTTTGTAGTCTAACACATTAGGAGATTTTTCATTTTTAGTTCATGCTTTATGATTCTTGTGTCCTTTACTAATTATTCCTTGCAGTCTTTACTTAAATAATTAATGCAATGGGTGTATATTTTTGTATATATCACTAAGATGATGAATAACGCGGGTAGGCATGATATAGGTCTATAATTTATTGCTTTACTTCCCTTCTTATAGAGGATCGTGGTGGCTTGCATGAGATATTGTAGTATATCCTGGGGGTTGTTAATTAATTTATTAAAACAGCTAGCTAATTGAGCAAGGAAACGCTTTGTGCTACAGTTATGGATATTGTCTGGACCTAGGCATCTCCAATTCATTAATGCTGTTAGTATTTTTTTCACATCTTCTGGTTTTATTTCTATATCAGCGCTCGAGGTTACTGGTTGTGTATCTTGTTCTACATAATGAATCCCGGAGTTTTTCTTGCTAACATAGATTGGGGTAGACCAATTTTGTTCTCAGTACCTGTGGAAGTATTTTCTGCAACTCCTGGGAACCGGCAAAGTCTCGCAAGAGTCGGGCAATAAGTAGCCTTATATGTTAGCACTGTAATATTTGAGTAAAAGCATTGATGCTCTATGTAAAAACGTCTAACCTGTTGCAACGTTTCAAGGCTATCATAGTTTTGTGACAGAGTGGAAGTATTTTCAATAGGATCTTTGTCGTTGTTTTCTAGTTTTCCATAGAACGACTGCTGGTAGTTTGAAAACTCACGATTCTGTAGGTGTATTTTTGTTGTTAAATAGTTTCGTCTTAGTCGTGCTCCTTTTGCCTTCCACCTCTACCGTAGGTGAGCCTTATGTACTTGGAGTTTTCTAGAAAACTCTGGATCGTTTTCTTCTAGGTAAATAGTTGTACCTTGTTGTGTTCACTTTCCTACTTTTGTTCTCGTTTGCATGTTCATGTAGTAAATCTACCCTTCCTAGTAGCAAGTCCACCCTTTCTCGTACTTTGTTTGGGTTTCAGGCCGTTATCTCCACGATGATTGTTTTGTCATGTTAGTATTTGTTAGATTTTGACTCTTGAACGTTTTTTTGGCCGTTCTCTTCTATAACAGTTTTTGCTGCTATGTATGTAAATAATTTTACGTTATGTGTTCCATTTAGATGAAGGTCTAGCAGTTTAACAGGCTTGTCTTTCGATATATTGTGTGGTTTGTTTATGGTGAACGTTGGGATCTATAACCTGCTTAGAGGATTGCTGTTTTTTTCTATACCTCTATATTATTAGTTCTTGTCTTAGGCTTGTTGGTTGTGGAGCGCTCTTCCTACTTCCTACCTCTAGGCTTTCGAGCTAGATAAAATGTCTGCCTTATATCATTCGAATTTTGTGTGGTGTGGTTGTTTCAATTAGTGATTCAACTTTCTAATAATTATTTAGAAATGAAAATCACTAAAAAGTGTCGAAAATGCGAAGCAGGTCGTATTATAAAAACATATTTCTACTAATGCTGAAGATATATTGTTAGCTCTTTCTTTTACATGTGTATTCACAATATAATGATATAAGCTCGCATGTTGTGAGCCCCGTCACGCAATCCTATATAAATCCGCTGTCCATGTAGTCTGTCTTGTTAATTAATGGTTATTGACGTGTGTAACGCGGCTGGAAAAAATAAAATAAACGTGATTTGAACTTGGTTTAGTACTACGTTATAGATGGACTAGATAGATATACAGATATAAATTATATATGTCTATAAGATTTACTAATGAACAGATATAGATATAGATATAATATATAAGCACAATACAGTGCAGTACCGGTTTAGAGAGGTGCAACTCCTGGGAACTAACAAGAGTCAAAAAATAAAAAAATAAGAAAGACCTTTATTTGGCATGACAACTAAAATAAAAAATACAAAAACCCTCCAATATACAATGCTCATCAAGAACAACCAAAAAACAAAATACATAAAAAATAATAATAAAAGTAACAATAAACAAAATACACATTAACAGCATAAATAAACCTACACTCCCTCTGCCTTCGCCACTTTCCTTTCCCACGTCAGCCTCCTACAGATTTTCACGCCTTTCCCATTCTCTTCTAACCATGCATTTAGTTTTCTGCAATCTCCAACCCGCTCTGCTTTCACACCCTCACATTCATTGCAAAGGTGCCACCACGTGTCACTTTCCTCACTACACAGCACACACCCCAGCCCCATCCACACTTTCCTTCCTCTCTCGTCTGACCCACACCAATCGGACAATAAGTACCCTTATATGTTAGCACTGTAAAATTAGTGTAAAAGCATTGATGCTCTGTTTAAAAACGTCTAACCTGTTGCAACAACAAGATTATCATAGTTTTGTGACAGAGCGATGAACGTTGTCAAGTTACATTTGAAAGCAAACAGTTGGAATCATATTTATAAATGCAGCGGAGAAGGTATTTCCTCTTGCATTTTTCTCTAAAATGACAAATAAATTTCTTTTCCGTATTTGCAACCGAATCCGGCAGCACACGGTATATAACATTTTGTCAAAATTGAAAATTGCAATAAGTTTGCCTTTTTATAATATCTAAATCTAAACTCAAAATATATCACCATTGAAAATATAAACATACATTAACTCAAATTCGGTTGTAAGTTTTATAATTAGAATAATCCTTTCTAAGACGTAATTATATAAGTTATATATATATTTATATTATAAGTCCTGCTGCAGTATTATGCAATTAATTAAAATTCAATCTGCAATGCGACTTATAATATAATTATGAAATATAATAGATCAAGATATTCTAGCTATTTTTTGTAACTACATATTATTGTGTGCTGCGATAATTTTATTATATACGAAAATAATGGCCCGCAATTATTATTCATACCCAATATTAACATAAACACATTTACCGGGCACGCACAATATAAAACGCGAACCACGCGACAATACCATTAGTTGCGACAAAAATTCAATATAATAGTTACACAAAGCGGAAATTAACAAGTATATTAGGATAGAAATGTATATATATATATATATATATATATATATATATATATAAGATGAAGTGGAGTATAACTCAGGTGTAATGTGAACATATTCGCTGTGTAATGTGTGCCCCTCGGTTATGTGACCGCAGTTGGACGCCGGCCAATTTTTGGATTTTTTCGCCTCGCAGGGCAGCCGGCGCACAATGAAACGCGAATTAAAATCCAATTAGTGGATGGGGATATTTATCATACTTTTTCAGGCCAGGGGGGATGATTTACGGGAGACTAGTAACAGTTTGGGGTTATTGATTGTCGCGTTTCATTATGGAAAGTTCAAACAGAGTTTAAAGAAGAACATTATAGGGACGATATTAAATATAAATCATTTATAATCGAACATTTATGTGTAATATATCAATATTATTAATGATACAAATAATTGCGACCGATAATAATATATAGGTAGGTAGCTATTTAGCTCACATTGAAATATTACTGATAAATTTATATACATATAAAATGCTGCATGGCAAAATTGACATCACATCACATGTACTACTAAACTCAATAAAAAGTCGTACACACTATATGTGACCAAATATAAACTAATTAAAAATTGTTACAACTATGGACTTTCAGTAAATTCAAAAGCAACTTCTATCTTTAAGCCCGTATGGCAGTATCTAGTTTCTTATATCGTTTTCGATGCAGACACAAACTACATAGTGTCATACACACATGTAGAAAATGATATAACGGCGGAATAATAATAAATTGACTTAACAATAACCACACCGTAATACACAATGTTAATTTTCTATATATATAAAACCATATAGGAAACTAGATAATGTCATACGTTCTTTATGGAGCTGTTAGTCGTGAGGCTTTTCCGCCAGTGAATTCATATGTAAAAGAAATTATTTGAAATAACATAATATATACTTATTTGAGTGTTAAACTGCGGAATATTAAAACTGAAGTTTTATTTACTTTTCAAACTGACATCAGTTGTCACGTTGACAGATAACAGCCCGTTACAAAAATTACACAATGCAAACATTGTTTGTACGACTTTTTTCTGAAGTTAGTAGTACATAAATTCAAATTCACTTTTTAAAATAAAGTAAATGTTCAGTAGGCAATCCCTGATGAGTCCATGTTTTTTTTCTAAAACAGAAATGTTACCAGAACTTCATATGTATTCCTTCTATTTTTGTTGTACTCCTGCAGCAAACAACGTATAACAAACCAGCTTGTTAATATGTTAGCGTGCCCACTAAATTATTAAAATGACACAGTTGAACAAGACAATATATAAGAGAATAACATAAACTCTAAGCACTAATTTTGTATTACCAAATAATTAATTGGATTAATTATTTCTAAATTTGTAACCCAATATTGGTGTTCCCATTAAATTTTCAAAATGACAAAATTGAATAGGACAAGTCCTACAAAAACATTATAACAGCCTGTCTGGTTTATAATATCATGTACCCGAATTATAAAAACTAATTTTGTATCAACAAATAAAACAATTAGATTTAATTATTTACGAAATCTAAATTTATAACCCCAATGAAAACTGGTAGAATACAGGCATTAACACACCCCATTTATGTATTGAAACATATTGTTACCAGGCGACGATAGGTCAACATGAATTTTTTAGCGTGTAATTGCGTCCATGGCAAGACCCAAATCGATCCCGCCACTGTGTGAAACAGGCCGTCGCTGTTTACTAAATTCAATTACGAAACATACATAATCGTCGCGGTTGAGCTAATTATGGGGACATATAGGCGCGGATATTATTAGAGAGACGATTTACACGAGACGCGTTGGTAGGAAACTTGGTTTATTTTCAGACGCCGCTTTTTTTGACTATTCTGCAACGATTTTTTTATGAATGTGTAAAATAAATATAGACAACTCTTTCAGTTGAGGTTATAAATATGAGATTATATTGTCATTTTCTTGTTGTTTGTCATTTAACGACAATTATTGGTGAATTGAAACTAATATGGTTTACTATGTTTATTCTGTGGATAAAATGTAAACAGTAGAAGTTGTTAAATTTATTTATAGTTTAGTCATATAATTTATTATAAATAACGACAGGTGATTGAAATTAACATCTTTATTCATTTTATTTCTGACTGTGTTATAATAAATGAGTCGATAAATTTAAATATAATTGACAACTCATTCAGTTTACATTCACAATCCATAAATAAACACATAAACTGTTTTATTTCATATAGACTGGACATTATAAAAGTACAACAGTTGAATTTAAAGTAACTTAAGGCTAGGTTGTATAAAAGTGCTTTAATTTCATAACACTGAGTTAATTTCCAATCTGTGATTCAAACGTCACTATTGACAACTTTGACACCTTAAGGGCTTTGCCAAATGTAAACAGAAGCACACAAGGCTGTGAAATGGAAATATATGTAACATGTAGCACAGGTTTAACTGTAAGCATGGACTACAGTTCACTTGCCTTTATACAGCCGAGCCTAATATTATGCTTTTTCGCACATAACTTTACACATAACGTTTTTGTGTTTTTCATAGGTCAGCATAGGGATCTCGCTTATTTAACAGACAGGTCGGTTAAATTAGGGTAAAGTTGCACAGTTTTATAGTGATCAATAACCTAAAAATATATGACCCGTCATTGTTAATTAAAAAATACAATAAACTGTGAATTCTTGTTTAAGGCGAATCTCGAAAAACGAAATACGGTTCAATGGTGACCTAATCCCGCGGTCTTTTCTATTCAACATATTATAATTTTCTGAAAATATGTTTGGATATTTCTCCAGTCTAAGGATGATTTGATACTTTGTTAGGACGAAAAAGTTATTTTTTGTCTCGAAATATGCAAAAGTAGTCAATATTTGCATCAGAAAAGTATATATTTACTCCGATTTGTAATCGAAATTCAACAGAAATTCCTCTAAGAGATTGCAGTTTCATATTTCAAGTTTTGATAAATATAATCTGATAATGCTTAGTACAGTAGTATAGTTTATAGACATCTGTACAATTATCACAAAATGCTTCATTATTTCGAAATAAATTTATTTCTCTGTGCGCACTCCTCCAGTTTTTCCTGGGGCCACGGTTTATACACTCCGCAAAAGAAGTAGCAGCAGTTCCGTTGGTCTCACAACGCGTTTTTCGAATAGATTTTCAGCTCGAATCCTCGAACGAGATTTTCGAAGATTCGCCTTAAATTGAAAAGTAAGATAACTAGGCATTAGTAACCCAGACATTATTAGAGCAAGCTTTTATGAGAAACTCAAATTTGCTACCAGACACAGACAATGGTAATCGAAGGTGACGAAGAAACAGCTTTTCATCTATTCTTATGTTATAGGCGTATTATTGAATGAATGCATTTTTGTTTTCAGTATTTTATTTTGAATTACGATGATGTAATAAAGGCACCGTAGTAATCAATTATCCGGATAATCATCAGTATTCCTTTGATTCCATCATTACTATACATTACACGATAAGTAAGTAATACTGTCAATATTTTAAAATAATGAACATTTTAAACATGTTATCGTACAGTAATACAGTCATTATTCTAAAATATTGAGTATTATTGATCCTGTAAGGTGCCTTTTACACATAATGACTTGATTTTGTTCTGGATTTCAATTTACTCATTTAAGGGCATAGTACTTTACCACGTTTTTTGTTCTACTACGTTGCTTTTGTTTGTTTCTAAACAAAATTAAAATGTATAGTTCATTCGGAGTGTAGTTAATGTCAATGACTGATCATTGCGCCAATAAACTGATACATTAAATGAATAAGAGAACCAGATAGTTTTCTTATTCAATATTTTTTTATAAATATTAAAGTATCACACATCAATAGCACACCTTCCACTTCTAAATATACTCTGAACATTGTATACAATTCGCAATTTATGTTCTGATCTATCTATATATATATATATATATATATATATATATATATATATATATATATATATATATATATATATAAGTGGTATTTTTTTATAATTTACATCCTTCATTTTTCCCTATAAATAAGAGTCCAAGGATAGATCTAATAGGAATCATTCAATTGTTCTTTGTCTTCTTGAAACCGATAGTTGTTCAACCGGTCGACATGAAGTTGCAGTCGAGTCGATATAATCTGCGAAGAACTTCCTAATAAAATTCAAATAACTATAGGAAGTTAACATTTCTTCATAAATGTATGGACCTATTACTGTGTCGTTCAATAACCTAACCCAGATATTTAATCCAAAGCGCACGTGTGGACGCCATCATTAGTGGTCACGGGTATTTTCTACAAACCAGATATGATCATTGTGATGATTGACCAATCCCGAATTAAGCATTAATGTCAATAGTTTAGGAGCCTAATATATAAAAACCAAGGTATTAATGTAACTATTTCTTCTTTAAATTAAAAAATTATCATTGAATACGGATTCCCACTGTTTACTATGTACAAAAAGCCTGCTCTTAAAAATAGCAAATTGCAGAAACAAGCGCTTTGAAATCCATAACCAAAATCCGCCATCCTAATAAACACATTCTTTTACTTTATAAATGTACACATATACAAGCTATCCTACCCCGTCTTCTAGAAGTCACTCTAAAATTTACCTCGAACCCTAACTCCTTTAATCTCACCGAACCTTTTATTGTCCATAGGAACTCAACTGTATCCTCCAAATGTAAAAACCACATCCTATCTGTTATTCTAACACCAAATTGATAACTACAAAAATGTTTTGCTTCTGCTTTTAAATTGCAATAAACGGATTTATATATAATTTTCCTAGTCAGAAAGACTACGGTTAATGACCTTTTGTATCATGTGCATATTTGACGATAATTGTTATTTTATTAAATACAACTGACCAATAAACTATTATGATTTATCTGTCAATATAACATTTTTAAGAAAATGTAGAAAATGTGGTCTTCTATGTATTTGATCCATTATAAATATAGGTACGGTGACCATACGTCCTTTATTGAAGAGTAGAGTCCTTTATTTCCAGTAAACACATTACAAGCATTTACTTCCGTCAAATACAACTTTCAAATGAACTGTATAGAATTTTATGACTTTTTAAAGCGTGAACCAGCGCTATGCATTGTTGTATGCTACTCTTTTTGTGATAAATATATATAATAGACTTATGAATTTTATAATATATATTTAATTTCTTCGATATGTCCTTTATTTTACCAAAAAAATACACCGTAAATATACAGTATGCAGCTCTTCGTTCACAATCTCAAGGATGAATAGGCTGCTAGGTAATTTATAACTTTGTGAGCATTCTCCATACGAGTTGGCACGATAAGTTTAACTGCGCTGCAATTTGTCTTGTAGACACCTATGGTGTATTCCGAACCCTATCCGGGAAATAGAATATGGAAAATATTATTGTAAGCAATACAACTACGGCATTTTGCGGTTTCAAATATTTCGTCTGCATTTTCAATAGGTCCTGTTTTCAAGTATTGTTGTCTAAATTTAACAATCGAACCATATTCGCCTAGATTCCGACTAAGGAATAGAAAATAACGTGGTTGCTGTCTCTCGGAAAACCGCTGCAAATATGTTTCAGAAATAACATGTACATTTCCATGCGATGGATAATAATATATTTCGTGCATATCACGTTATTCCACAATAGAAAAGAAAAATGGTGAGGTTCTAAATACTAATAAACTAAACGAGTTGCCAAATGAATTTAAATATTTCGGACAAAAATTAAATTAACATCATGTTAATCGGAAATAATATTAATCTTAGAAACCGGTAGCAGATTTGGATTCGATATAAAACAGTGCCTCGAATAGAAATGCCATATTCTGCTTTTCAATTTAAATGAAAAACAAAAACAAAATCACCACTTATTCTAATAATAGTTATTGTATTTGTGATGGCTTGACCATGTTGACGGTTATTACCATATGGGTGTGCATTTCTATTTGATGTGGTGTCGCCAGACGCTGTTTAATTTTCTCTCTAGACTGAAAGTTGTGTTATTTTGTATATAACCACTTGAGATATATATTCACTTGCATATGTTGTAACTGGTAGGATATAGTCGTCGTAGAGTTTTGTTTTGAGTTTTATAGGAAGGTTGGCTGCTTTTAAGACATACTTTAGACAGCCGTATGCCGCCCAGATTAGTTGTATTGTACTTTTTGTTTCAAGTTGTTGATTTTGTATCTTTTTGTAGCTATTTTTTGACCCATATATAAGAGTTTACATTTTCTACGTACTGTCCTTCTATATTATGATCGCATTTGTATCTGTATTTCTCTTTGTCATACATATTATAGTGCTCATTTCTATTCAAATTTCCTTTGTCTTTTGGTATAGTTCTTGAAGCATGTGTTTCAGTTCGTTTTCGTTCTGACCGAAAGGATACATAACGGCTGAAGAAGAAGAAGAATCCATACTAGGAAAAATATTAATGATGTATTAAAAAATTAAAGTAGAACTTGAATTGAATCGGCATCTACTTTGTGATAATTCATTATAATAAATAAATAAAACGAATTTTTCTTTGTTTTTTATCACTTGTTTATTACTGTTTGCGAATATTTTCGGCTACGCTCTAGCCATTATCAAGCTAATCCGATTAGCTTGATAATGGCTAGAGCGTAGCCGAAAATATTCGCAAACAGTAATAAACAAGTGATAAAAAACAAAGAAAAATTCGTTTTATTTATTTATTAAAGTAGAACTTAATGAAATAAAATATACAAACACAATGGTTTTAGAATAGAGGTGGATTATACTGACAGAATGACGAATTTGTGAAAATAAGGAATATACAGAATTTTGTATACTAGCTAAACAAGAATATTCTGAATTATGTATGCTAGCTAAATAAGAATATTCACTTAGAATTTAGTTCCTAGTAGCTATTTCGTCAGAATAAACAATTTATGGCAATTTATAGCAATTTATGGCTTATGGCTCTGAAATTGACTCCCTATTTATTATTTTATTTGTTATTTATTATTTATTATACTGTGTCATCATGAAGCCACCTTTCCACACATAAATCGTAACATGTAATTGTGAACAACTCTTTTAAATAATTTTTGAGAAATATTTTAAATTGTCATATCAAATTATCAGTTCGGCGTCATAAATACCCCTTGTGTGGATCAAATACATAGAATACGTAATGCAATAGGGAAGGCACTGGAGAGAGCAAAAACCTGATCAGCTGTATTTATTGATGTAGCCTCACCCTTATGACATGATGAACTCTTTACAATACTAAAAACAGTACTACTAGCTTAATACTCTCAGTTATTGGAACAGATACTTTAGAATTAAGTAAGAAAGGGCATATTGAGTTGAGTGTGATCTAAAGACCGAGACTGCGCAACAGACAATGACCATATGCGCCAGCAACTACGAATAACTCTATAGTCGAGGAGTTACATGACCTCAGCGTTCACATGCTGGAGCAGAGCATGTGAACGCTGAGGTCATCCAACTCCTCGACTATAGTGTGAAGGCTCAAGAGGACGAAACGCTTTGAACTAGTCAATTAAAAAAAAACTATTTGCGAGCATAGTGAAACGCTATTAGTTAATGCAAAAGCAGGACTTATTATACATGTACAATGAGTAGAACGTACAGGATGATTACTGAATGAAACATAGACTCAATATAAATTCTAGTCATTTAATTTAAAATAGAACTGCTCATGGATCATCCTTCTGGCTAGATTGTAGTGACATAAATTCACTCTCGGGTGTCTTTATGTAATAATCAAAAAATAAAAATATTAAAATCCTAAATTATTATTAATTTATTCAGTGAAAAAAATCCTTAAAAAATATATTTGCGACTATATATTTTTTTACGGAATTTTTTTCAGCATATTTATGTTATATATCTGTCATTTTTTAAGAGACTGCCTAATGAAAACTACCGATTTCAGATTTATACGAGGCATATCCAGAAAGTAAGAGTACTGAATTTTTGTAGGTGTTAAAATTTTTTATTTAAACAAAAAAAAAATACGTGAAACTTTAGTACATAATAAAAGCTATTTTTCGACATAGTCGCCATTCCTCTCTATGCAGGTGGTGTAGCGAGGTATCCATTTTTTGATGCCTTCCTCGAAGTAGTTTCCCGCCAACTCCTTCGTCCACTTCTCCAACTCCTCCTTTACCTCCTCGTCGGTTAAAAACCTTTTTCCACCCATGTGCAGCTTCAGGGAGGTAAAGAGATAGTAATCTGAAGGTGCTAGATCAGGGGAATACGCGGGATGGTTCAGGACATCCCATTTAAACGAGGCGAGCAGTTCCTTCGTGGCGTTGGCCGTGTGTGGTCTGGCATTGTCGTGCAGCAGGCAGACTCCTTTTGTCAGCATGCCTCTCCTCTTGTTCTGAATCGCCCTCCGCAATTTTTTTTAAGGTCTCAGTATCTTGCAGAGTTGATGGTCTCCCCTTGAGGCAGATATTCGATTAAAATTATGCCTTGACAGTCCCAAAACACGGATGCCATGACTTTCTTGGCTGAAATTGTGATTTTGAACTTTTTGGCGGAGGGTAAAGAGGTGTGACGCTACTGTTGAGACTGTCTTTTGGTTTCGGGCGTGTGGTGTGCTACCCAAGTTTCATCTCCGGTTACGATGGAGCGGAGAAATTCATCTCCATGGAGTTTCCAGCGCCTCAAAAACTCTTGCCCGGCCTCCACTCGATTCAACTTGTGCTGGTCTGTCAGTTGTTTTGGGACCCACCTCGCGGACAGTTTCCGATATCCGAGGATTTCTGTGATTGTTTCGTGTAGTAGAGATCTGGAGATTTGCGGAAACATCGCAGAAAGTTCATCTACAGTCAATCTGCGATGGTCACGGAGCGCATTTTCAATTGAAGGTCTTCGCTCCTCTGATCATCATGCACAGACGTACGACCGTTTTTAAACTCGCGACACCACTTGTACACATTCGTACGATTCATAGCTTTATCACCATATGCAGTTTTCACCTCATTATAAATCTCAAATGGAGGTTTGCCCTTCCAAACGAGATAACGGATGACGCCGCGTATTTCGCACTTGGCGGGAGATTGGATTGACATTATTCACGAAACTTGTTGTTGTGTCAACAGTTCTCAACGTACTGACCTCGAACCGGTCTCGGTGCAAAGCGGAGGAGTCAGGCTACACTGCCGTGTGGCCAACATGATGAAAATAAAATCCCTCCGACCGTGAGAGCCTCAGAACTCTTACTTTCTGGATATGCCTCGTATGTTGTACATTCATTCTTTTTATTAATTGCAAATGGACCACAAACCGGTCGGCGGGAGACATATACAAAATACAAAATTCACATGTAACTAAATAATGTTACATTAAGTATTAGCTATTAGGTCGTACATATTTTTTCTTTGCATAAGCAAACGATTGCACAATTGCACTGTCTTCTTGGCTTTAATATCCTATGGTTTGGTGTTAAACACATAAAAAAATGGTAAATTCACATATGCATACGCCATAATCCTAAATTATATATGATTAATATATTTCTCGTAACTATTCGTACAATAAATCGTATAGGATTATATAATTTTATATTTAATTATAATTCGTTATAACTAGCTGATTATACATAACCCATATTAGGATTGCGTGTCAACTTTTCTAGCAAACAAAATTACATTTTTACAAAAGAAAACCTCAACATTTCAATATAATGTTATAGCTTTAAACATGTATTTCCCCTGCGTTTAGCGCGCACTGCTTTGCGTTATATAATTCATGTCGATAAAATATTGCTGTCGTGTAACAGCCGGATTTTTATATGTATCGATTCAACTTTATTATTGCCGTTCCGTGTACCCTATGTAGGACAAAATGAATCGATAGGCGAATGCCGTAATGTAATATCTTCTATCAATATATTTTACGCGGTAACATAAATGTAATTATGGGCTGCGACTAATTGTATTACAAATATAGTAGGGATGGTCTAGTCGAGCTATTAACTCACTCGGGTGAAATCCAAAAATATTGCGATAATTCTGAATAATGATGGTTAGGTAGTAAGGGTACAATTTTATATATTCGTAAAATTGTGATTTCTATCCTGTTTAAATATTGTTTATAATAACCATTATTATCCATTTCTTTTTTATATGTACAATATATATTTATACGAATACAAATATATACAATATATATTTATACGATAACAAATATGTACTTACTAGATGGAATTCCAGTCGTCCGATGGCGTGTGATGAATTAACTATCTCGTCAATTCCTCTAAGCCCTTGTGTCTATTTGTATACTTGTCCACTCAAAATATTATATAATTCTTGTTCTTCATCTAACTATACAACTGCAACTTCTAAAATAACAATATACATGCACTCAATGCACAAACATTATAAATGACAAGTCGGTCGTCTTCAAAACATTCTCTTCGATTTCATATTATAGAGATGTCAAAACCATGGTTCGTCCTTCTGACTTCACCACGGGATTTGTGGTCTTTGTCTCATCCCAGGAACCGATAGCCCGGGATGGGACAAAAACCACAAATCCCGTGGTGAAGTCAGAAGGACGAACCATGGTTTTGACATCTCTATAATATAAAATCGAAGAGATCGGCTAACCAGGGATGTATGTTGTTTGTCGCTACCTTTTATACTATTTTACTTTATGTTGTATTTTATCAGTATTGTATTGTATTGTATGTGGCGAGGTTCCTACAGCTTTTGCCGCATCTCGCATTTCTTTTTCCACCTCTCCCTATTCTTCCATGTTTTATTTTTAGTTTTAATTCGCCCCAAGTTTCAGTTTTTTATATATTACAGTTTGTTGTATTCTTTTATTGCGGTTGCTGCTAATCCCATTGTATATTTTGTTGTTTTAAATTTCTCCGGTCTTATTTCCGATTTTCTTCGGGTTTGGTATCCGTGTATTTGTTTGTTTGACCTTAGTTTAATGTTTGTTTTAATTTTGTTGTTACTTTTTACGTGTGTGCTTTTCTACTAATGTTTATTGGAATCGTTGTTCCATTCACTATTTTCATTTGTTCAACCATCATTTTTATTTTCCCGACCTTCAGAAGAAAGTAATTTACAATGAAAGTTATTTAATGAATAGTTAATAATTTCACATCTACGGTTTAGTGTATGATTTGATATTAATATCTTCAAAAATGCAATTGACTCAAACTACTAACTTGATCAGAAGCCTACTTTTGTCTGATTACAGTCATTACAGATTAAAATCTTCTATCTTTATAGCTTTCAGCCCGAGGGATTTTTCGTTGGAGATGCTCTACAGATGAATAAGCGACGAACTGAATTTAATGCAACGATTTAATAGATATTAATGTATTACTCCAAGTACTGGCTGGTCTGTGAATCATGCGTCCTCTCACTCGAACCCGCTATCCGCAGAATATTCTCGGTATTTTTTAGTTAATTATATTATGTTGATTTTTTGGCCATTTTTGAACCCAAATATTCTGAAACCGCCGAAGTATTTTATGCAGTTATATTCAAATTATTGCAAAATGCTTTAGATTAGTTGAGTAAGTTTTTAGGGCATCACGTGACGTCTGCAATGCGTACATGGTCAGTGATGTTTACATGTAGCTGCTTTTGCGAGTGTTGCCACGAAATATGTATTTACTTTACTTATTACAATAGAAATTAGTGCATAATTACGTATTGTGAGATTGTGAGTTTGTGAGTAGTTTCATTGGTAATGTAATGAAGAAAACAACGGAGAGGGCTAAATAATTATAAGGTTAGTTATTGAAATTTTATTAGACCATTATTTCTACTTAATAGCATTTTACTTAAATTCTATCTTTAATGTTTTACAAATCATCATCACATATATTTCAAATGTACTTGCTTTAAATGCGAGGGATTGTCACATGGACGAGTTAATTAAAATATTTCGCACTTACATTACGCCACTATGCTAAATATTGCATATTTCCGGTTTCAAATTTAGCCAATTACACTGTGAACGATTATATCTATTAAATTACCGCATCGCCGAGCGTGTGCCCGTTTATAAATACCACTCCCGTACTATATTTAACTGGGGTATGTCACAAGCCCACACTCGACCTGTCGGAATTGAAAGAGCGCTCGCATTTTTTATTTCCAACTATAGTGGAAATACCTATCAAAAAGTACAACACGATTTTAAATAGTAAATGATATTTTTATGTACTAATGGGTTGTACGTGCACTATATGTGGTATGATAAACATAAGATCTATCGGGATAGATAATGATATTTTCGTTCTTGATATTTAGAACAACACGCTTTACCCAGTTAATGGCAGTTTCAAAGGATTACAACATTATTATGCTATTTGATTGATTTGATTTGAAATTACCAATAAAAAAACAAATCCTTACTATTACACTACACTATTATCAGGGTCTTGCTAAATTTTCGCAGTATGATTCAAGTGTTCGAAATACCTCCCCTTAAATGTTTTTTGTTTAAATTCATCTTATCTTGTACTGACCTCCCATGTTATTCTTGGTATTCCCTGTAGTTATTCCCTTGTAATCTTGTTTCATAGACTCTTTTTGTTAATCGTTCCACATTCATACGGCACACATGTCCAAATCACCTTAATTAGCCCTCTACTATTTTTTTATTTTATGGATTCCATTTGTTAGATTTATTTATACGTTTCGCTTCTTACTCTATCTCTTATCATCTCTATAGCATTGATTTTGGATTTGAGTTTATCCGTCATGGTCCATCAAAAACAGAAATAGCGAAAAAAGACCTACAATAACATATAGCAATGAATGTTGGACCATGACGGATAAACACAAATCTAGATTCAACGCTAAAGAGATGACATTCTTAAAAAATCGAGAATAAGACGAGGAGATAGAGTAAGAAACGAAACGTATAGATAAAACTTATAGATAGAACCAACAAATGAATACATTCTATTTCTTTCGTTATTTCGTTCGCTGCGAAGAATGTTGTTTTAATCATGCTGAAGATGATTCCTGTTTTTCCTACTCTCTCATTTATATATTTGTCCTGTTCAATCCATTTTCCCTCAAGTTTATTTATTGTTTTTATTTCTCCCTAGAAATTATTACGGTTTTAAATTTCCCTACTTATTTTCATTATTTCCGTGAATTGTTCATTCTCTAATATCTCTTTTACACGGGCCTCCTCTTTTTTCTCGCTTCTTTAATGGCTTCATCTAGTACTATACAGCGAATTGTAATGGGCTAATAATGCATCCTTGTTTCACTCCTCCTTTTGTTTCGCTCTAGATTCTTCGTTCTTTGTTCTTATTCTATTTCTGTTTTCTGTATACATTTCTTTTATTATCTCTATTATTATTTTCTCTATTTCCTCATTTTGCCAATTCTTTCTATATGTCTGTTCGTTTTACCCGATTAAATGCCTTTTCTAGATCTATAAACCAGATGTGTCTTTATTCTTCATTATAACTTTTTACTCATTTGTCTTATAATGAAGATACAACTAAAATTACTAAAACTGTCATCTTTGTTTTCTCACTGAACTCTTGGACAACTTTAAATGCCCCCCCCTCCTTTAAAACTTAAATTTAAAACACACCCCGTAAACTTTAGCGACATGCGTATTATGACTATGGAATACATACAATTACCAAAAGTGCCTCTTCAAACGTCCCCCCTTTAAACAGTCAGTTGATAACTAACTAACTTCACGTAAACACACCCATAAAACCTGAACTGCATTAATGATAATAAACAAAATATTGTGTCAATACTACAAACTTAGTTTTGCAACAACTTTACCATACAAATCAAATTTGCCGATTGCGTTGCACGTCAAAGTATTTAAAGCTTTTAACCAACTTTCAACAACGATATGGTTTTATTAAGAAGCTTTCAACAGCTAAATAATTTTATTAAGCAGATCTAACAGCATAAGAAATAGGTATTAACAGATATGAACAGCATAGCAAATATGTATTAGTGGATACTAATAGCTTTAAATACTTCCTCCGCTTTTAATCGGACTATAGTAGTTCTATCTACATGTGTGTATCGTGCGTGTATATGCGCGTATGTTTGTGATTCGAATACACGAAACTGGATCAATGTTTTCCACGTAAGAGCGTTCTCTTTAATTCAATTGCTTCAGCCAATTTCTTTACAAAATGTATAAAGCATTGCCAGGAATAGATCCATTCGCCGATGGCTATTTAATAATTCTATGAGGTTGGGTTACATCTATGTTCCACTGACACCATTTCTAGCTATGTGAAAGACGGAACTATTCTCGGAAACGTAATACATTATCGATTCCGATTGTATCTCGAAAATATTTACAATAAAGGGATTGCGTTTATTTTCTTATATTCTCTTTCGTAGTGAACATAATATCTCAATTTGTAGCATTGTATGAATTCAACTGAATTAGTCATAACAGCAAACCTAAAGGGTTTATGCTTGTTGAAGTAATCTATTATTTTTGCACATGTATTTATGTTGTTATATTAGGTTGGTATATTGACATAATTATGTATATCAGGCCCGGCACGGTGGAGGCGAGGCGCAGGCGCGACGTCGCACATTCGATTGTGATGTCCATATGCGGTGAAGGGGTGTACATTGCACCTTATGTTTACATAGAGGCGGCGTGGAAGAGTTTCGCCTACCGTGTCTTAGGCGAAGAGGCGAAGACGCGGTGCTAGTGCGGCGAGAGGCACGAGGCAAATGCCTGCGCCTCGTCACATAAGTGGGCATTGCACCACATATTTATATAGAGGGGGCTTGAAGCGTCGTGCCTCTCGCAGCGCCGTCACCGCGTCTTAGCCTCTTCGTCTAAGACACGGTAGGCGAAGAGGCGTAAGGCATAACTCTTCCACGCCGCCTCTATGTAAACATGAGGTGCAATGTCCACCCTTTCACTGCACAATCGCCTGTGCCACGTCGCACCTGCGCCACGCCAACACCGCGCCTGCGCCCGACGCCGCTTATGTGTGAAGTGGGCCTTAGGTTAGTAAATACGACTCAAGCACAATGGGATTTAAAAAAAAGCTGTCAACTATTACTATAACAGAAAGTATTAAGCGGAAATAACACAAAATCAGCTAATACATATATTTGAAGAGACAATAAATAAAAAATTACATGAAATGTTATAATTTATACTGTAATGAATTAATATTCACTTAAAATTTAAGATATTTTTGAAAAATAATTCAATAAAAGTTGCGAGTGATTACATTTTATTTATTTTGTATACACTTTATACCTTTACACATTCATCATGCATCAAAAGAAACTATTTTTAGAAAATGCCGGCTGAAATCTCGAGGTGGGGTGATCTTGTGAAATTTAAGCGATATCTGACATGTTTTTTGTACGTAAAATCTTCGAAAGACTCCCATGCCTCCGCCACTACCACTAGATGGTAGGCATGGGTAGTGCCGGATTCACCTCGTGCTCTGGTCCGGCTAAACAAAAACTCACGTTCTGTCCACTAGGGGTTAGACTGCCACTAAGCATACTAAACGCCCTAGCGACGTCTCCGACAGTCACTCTTTCTTGTCTCTTGACTTCCCTCATTTGTATAGTCTATGTTACTCCTGCAGGTCTAGTGTGAACTTCTGTATCGTCACCTGCTTTGCAAATTTTCCAACGGTTTTCGACCGTCTCCAGTATTAGCTTCCGAATACATTTCGGTGTGGGGTAATCGTCCCTAATTCCTGCCACAGGATGGTTTGCTCTTGGTACCACCGGCGGCAGTTGTACAAAGTGTGGGCTGGGTCACCCAGCTCGATGCAGTGGCAGCAGCCGAGTGTTGCCTGCCCTTCCAATGCGGTGCAAATAGGACTAGAAGATGCCGTGTCCAGTCAGCACCTGAGCCAACCGTCCACTCTCCTCCAGTGCCTTCAACTGCGGGAAGATCTGTCTCGTCCATGTTGCGTTATTTGTCGTGTCCCATCGTATCTGCCATTTGTCCAGCGTATTAGCTCTCGCCTCCTTTTCGGAATCCTTTGGTGGGATGCCCCTCCTATTATTCCTGAAGACTAACACCCGTTACTCCACCAGCAGGTCTGCCGGTATTGTCGCGGCTAGTACTTCTATCATAGTAGCCTCGTGCGATGGTCGCTGGTGCTTAACGCCCTCCTGAGCCTGTCCGCATTCGTTGGGTTTTTGTTGCGTTTGCACAGATCGGTAGTGCGTACATCGTTGGATGTGCGATACGGTTTCTAGCGGCCTCCTCTCCTCTTCACTCGCAAAACCTATGTTGGGTAGTAACCGCGACAGTGCTGCTTCGGTCCGGGTAGCTTACGTTACGGTAGTCAGTTCTTGGGCCGTGTGGTTGCGGTTGCCTTCAAGCAAGGTTCCCATGTATTTGATCTCTCGTCCGATGTCGTCTGTAATCCCCAGCATCCTCATAGTATTGGCCGCGGATCCCTGGACGCCTGTCCTCTTAGTAGATAGCAGAACGAGTTCCGTTTTCTTTGCGATGATAGTAAGACCGGTGTCCAGTTTACCACCGTCAGCCTCAGGTTCTTTTAGATCTCTCTCGCGGGGCAACAATGACGAGATCGTCAGCGAATGCAACCTTGTTAACGGCAGCTTGAGGCAAAGAACACGATTGTAACGTTTCAGGAGAGGAGACCTAAGATGAAGCCCTGCGGCACTCCTCCTCTCACTTGGTAACTAGTCTTTCCCGTAGGCCCGTGTACCACCTCGCGTTCGCTGAGGTAGTCCTTGATTATTCTTTGGAGAGCCTCGGTTAGTTTCCTGCGCTTTAGAGCCGCCATTGTGGTAACCCAGGGAGCTTGGTCATCGGGGTAGCCAGAACGCAATACCTCCTTCTCATACACGACCCGGCATTTGCTTCTGCAACCATCCCACGAACCGCCAGTATGGCGTCGCTGGTCGATCTTTCTTTTCGGAAGCTATACGAGTTTTCGCGGAGAACCCCATATGTCTCTAGACAGTCCACTATTTGGTCGCCGATCAGGTCCTCTACCACTTATACCATTCCGTCCAAGAGCCAGTCCTTTGATTGGGAATTAAAACCAGGCGCGTGGATTTCCATCTTCCTTACTCTAAGCATTAATTGGAGATAACATTGATGTCGTTGGTGATTACTGGGGCTGGTTTATTAAGAACTTCGTCTGATCTTGTGTCATTCCTGCTGGGAAGCTTGGAAATCACTTACATGACCACCTCCACTTCCCAGCTAGGTCCCGGCGTCCCCTGGGTTTCCTGGAGGTCTGCTCTTTGCTTGCTGTTCGATCTGAATGTCGCAATGGTTGGGAAGAGGGCCTCCACCACCAACCTAGTTCCTCTGAGTACCGCTGTAACTGGCCCATGCGAGCGATCTCCGATCTTCTTCATTACTAGCTTGTAGGGCAGGCCCTACTGGTCTCTTTCGATCTCCCAATATAGCTAGGTCTAGCACTCCGCCTGACTCTTTTCTGTCGCCTGCCTGTACTCCCGCCTCCGCTCACCGTATTGCTGCTGTAGAAATGCAGTCGGTGCCCCCTCCGTTTTGCGCGTTGGAAGCTCCTCCTGACGTTATTTTAGCGATTGCATCCCTCGGCCACTTCTTTACGCCACCAGTGGACTCTCTTCCTCCATCAACTGGTGGTACTTTTAATTGGATGTCTATTTCAGTCTTCTTGCTAGATCGTCCGCCATTTTCATCACATTGGTAGCAGCAAGTCTAGTTAGATGTTCTCTAGTGCCTGTACTAGTGCCTCAAAGTCAATGGCGTTCAGTTTCGACCTCTTTTTGGGGGTTGGTGATTTATTATGGGACTGGCGCTACTGGGGGCTGGGCTAAGTGATGCGGAAGACGATGTACTGGTAGTAGTTCAAGATATCTAACATCAAACGTGAAGATTATTTGCATCTAAATTTTTGTGTTGCGTATAACGTTGTAACGATCCATTTGTACGAATATTTTAAGGAGACATTGTAGGTGTATAACTTTATTCCTAACAACTTTTATTAAAAACATTTTTACCAAAAATAAAAACAAAAAAAGAGACGTCACGTAATCGTCAGTCTTGTGCCGAGTTAGATGCACCCCATTTGCATAATAATACGGAAAGTCGTATGGTGCTCACACCAGATATTTTATTTGTGTTGCTCCTTTTGGAGTCTATGTGCTTGTTCTCCTATATACTTTTTTTGTATCTAGGTTTCTCTCCTTTACCTTCATTCCTTATTATTTTGCATGCCTTCCTGAATGATTTTAGAATATCCCCATCTCCGTGTCATCTGGTATCAATAGCGATAATCTTATTTAAGTGAGTAGTCACCTCTTTGCAATAGAAATAGAAATAAAAATTTATTTCAGATGCATACAATACATATACAATAGTACATTATATATCATACATTGAAATATTGTCAACAAAAAAAAGGTGGTGATTACATAATATTTTTAACTTCATTAAAGTATTCCTCCAGGGAATATGGTTCACACTCTATAAGAATTTTTGAATTGCTTAAAATTATTTATAATTTTGATGTGATTTGGTAATGAGTTACAAAATTTTAGACTACTGTATACTGGTATAAATGTCGATCTTGTTATATCAGCTATGTCATACACACAAACGTCACAAATATTACGAACTAGTCTATTTCAACCATATTGCGTATGAAATAAAATCATCAATCAAAACTACTTTGATTGAAGCTATCACAATTGTTATATTCTCCTAAGCAGTGCTATTCAGAATTTATAATTTAGATACCCATTTTGTGTTAAAATAAAAACTAATTTTAAAGAATTGTAACTGTAACATTTCAACTCTATATACTCTAACAAACTTACAAACTGTCCTAATATAAAATTATTTGTCTTAATTATTCGACTGGAAGTAATCCAAACCGAATGAACTCCTGCGAAAGTTAATTCATCTTCGGACCGGAGATGAGAAATCTTGCTAGCCGTTACCCGGCGCCTCCGCCGTGTCTCGCATAGTAGATCTTATCCTTTGTGCCGTAATCCCCCAAATTGGACATAACCGCGAAACCATCGATCCCAACCACCCCAAGCTATCGCAGCAGAAGCCAGGAATGAATGAGAGGGGGCCCCGCGGGCGCTGCAGGATACTGGGTCAGGAGTGTATTGATCCTCGACCCACATCCCGCTGCTCTTCTCCTGCTGCCGCCGTTTTCGCGCCATTCATAATTTACGCGTGGCACGCCGGAATGATTAAAAATGTCGGCAATCGCGCGCGCGATAATTTATTTTATTGCGAGGGGAGCCCGCCGCCGGGCAAAAAAGCGTTCCAGGGCGAATCGAACGCGAGGAGGTTTAACGATCTTTGAATGTCACGTTTAATTTCGTCCTTGCCGCTGAACGTGACTAGATTACGCGATCGGGGTCGCAAAGAATAGATTCTGGACTCGCACAATGCGGCTGGAGTAATCCTACAAGTGATAAAATAAGCGCTGAATGTGTGATGGTATAGGATAGGGACGTTTTTAGTACGCACTGTAATCTATAAATTGAATTAACTTAATTTCACTGTTTTGTCCTGCGAATCAGCATCTTGTTGTCATTATCCACTTTAATATATGATCAATTATGTTCAAGGAAACACCATGAACAATTAAACTGAAAAATCATTTGTATTAAGGTAATGAGAAATAATTTAAAAAAAGATATCCTATATCTTGTATGTTCGATTTCGCAAATATTTTGACATGTAGAATATCATTTTTTTTTTATGAAGGTCTCGACAGATTCGTTCGTTATGCCGTTTATTTTGGTCGTCCACTTCTTTTCGGAGGCTCTATACTATTCTCCAGCATTCTGGATTTCTGGATTCTCTACTTGTTTTTACATAACCTTCGTCCGTCTGCTTGGTTGAGAAAACTGCTTCCATTGTCCGTTGTCTTGGATGGTTGGTTATATAGTTAGTTGTTGCGTCCTTTCAATTTTTATATGTTCTTTGCACTCACTTTTAAATTTGTTGATGTCCTTGATGTCTTGATATTTTGGTAGCTTGTTATATTCCAATGAGTTTTTTCTGATAAGCTTTTATTTAGGGTGCTAGTTTTATTCTTTGTTACGTAAATGTCACCTTCTCTTCTTGTATTGTAGTCATGAACTTATTTACATCTTAGTCCTTGCCCGTTCTTTGTTCTCATAATATTTGGTTCCTTTTATAATTTCATTAATTCCTATGAGCCTATTTTGTTATGTTGGACCGGTCTTCAAAAGTGACTGGTCTGTAACCCATGGCAACCAAATAAACAAAAGTCTCATCTTTAGTATGCCTCAGGCTAGCGAACACTAGTGTAATACTGCTAATTTCAAATGTCACAAATTTGTTAAAAGTGACGTTAAAACAGTGAAACAGGTTATTATCTTTTAAGTCTTGTTAAATTTATGACTTTTGACATTATGGCATAAGGCAGTATTACAGTAGCGTTCGCGAAGGATACCAACGATGAAACAGTTATCTATATGGTTGCCATGGGTAACAGACAAGTCTGCTCTTTTACAAGACGGGTCTGAACTTGCAGAATAGACACCCCCCCCCCCCCCTTTCACTCCTTCTCTGTTATTAGTTTTAAGGTTCCCAGCATATCAACTTCCTTATCCTTCTATGTCATGTATTTTGTCTTTCTTCATTTATCTGAAATATCATTAGCTGGACCGGCAGTCAGCTAGATACATCACATTTTTTTCATATGCTGTATTAAAATTACACAATACATTTAAAATTTACAAATATAAGTCAAACTGCAATGAAGGAAATATAAGAAAAATCAAAATTCGTCGAGTGAATATTAAAAGCAGATCAATAAGTAAATAGTCAAACTGTAATGAAGGAAATATAAGAAACGTCAAAATTCATCGAGTGATTATTAAAAGCAAATCTATAAATGAAAATTATTCTCTGGTTTCACATATAAACCTTTGTTAATTATAAATATACTAGGTAAAATTCCCGTCATTCGAACGGAGATAATTTTTAATTGCGCTCTCGCGATTAATGAATTATCGGTGAGTTTTTTTTTAAATTACAGCTTACAATATTCAATATTTTAGTATAACTAATTTAATTGTAAAAAATCTAAATCTTACTGAAAATATTCGTATTACTTCCTAACACTTAATACGTCAATTAAATAATGAATAAAAAACATAAAAAACTCGTCTTGAAGGGAATTACACCCACTTTTTAATTGGCAGCACTGAAAACAACGCAGAAAAGACAGTTCTGGTGGCTTCAAAACATTGTCTTTTTCGTTTAGTTTTTTATATTATAGGGATAGTGTCATATAAATGAAAAATATGAACTAAATATACATAAGTGTGAACCCACCTCTTAGCAAGATGGCGTTTAACTTTCCTCTTAGGGGGTTAGTTGTACTATTTTTGAAATAAATATGTTTCTAACTATTTTGTTCATACCTGCTCCATGTAATATTGCAAACTCATGTTGTTTAATATAAATATTGTCCTTTGCCCCCATTTTTGGAGCGTTCCATATTGCTCTGGGATCAAACATTCTCGGTTACCAAACTATTTGCACGAGCAGCCTGCATGAGTGCAGTATTACATCGTTAGGGAAAGATCGAGTTACACGAACGATGCAATTAACGCTGCGCTCGATTTCAGTGCAGTCAGTACATAGAGGGTGTAAATTACTGCGATGCAATGTAATGCACATTAAACACCAATGAGGCCCTACGACTGGTTTTATATTTTTGTTAAATGTTTTGAATTTATATAATTCTTACGAAAGTCCAAAGAAGAACCAATAGTGTACGGCGTTAACGTAGGGCCAAATGCTAAATTGGTGGTAAATATTGAAGAGCCATTTTTTGCTTTTATTTATTAGACGAATTTTAATTAATAATTTGCTTTATGCTTAGAGTTTGAAGTCAGCTGATATTAAAGTTCAGTTAGGTTCAATTGTACGATTCCGTTAGTCAGTTTTAATTTTCTATTATATGATAAGTTTTAGAATATACTTCCCCTTGTTATATATCATATTCAACTAAAATTAGATAGTTTATCCTTTTTAGGATCGGTTCTACAATTAACATTTAACTGGAGAATAAGGCTATTTCTGGAATAAGTTTGAGATATTGGTCTTAGGGCCGGTTCTATAATTAACATTTAACGGGAGAATAAGGCTATCCGTGGAATAAGTCTAAGATATTCACGCCAATATCTCAAACTTATTCCACGAATAGCCTTATTCTCCGGTTAAATGTCAATTGTAGAACTGGCCCCAAACTCCGGTTGATATCTGGTGAATGCGCCGGGTCCAAAGGTCAAACAAACCGAATGGTACTAAAACAACTTCTTGAGATATACATAGCCTCTGCGTATCTACCGTAAGACGCAGCCCAACCACTTCCCAGCCCAAAACTGATAAAATTTGTAGAACACTACAAAAAAACTAAAGATTGGCCTTATCATCGGATATGATGCTAATGCTCACCATGTGGGGTGGAGCAGAGGCAACAGAGGAAAGGCTCTAATTGAGTGCACAACCTGTACAAATATAGAGATAGTAAACAGTGGTGATCGGCGTCAGTCTAACTCTGGGCAATATACATATTAGAGATTTGGTACTATTGAGACGAATGCTAATTCGTGTGTGCGATTGCTTACTAAAATTATAATTATTGGTTTAATTACATTAAAGGATATATATATATATATATATATATATATATATATATATATATATATATTTAGTCAAGTATTATCAGACTTTCAGATGAATATTTATTTATTGTTATACCTTTATCTTAGTTGGCTGTTCTGTTCTTAAATGTACTATAATACTTGTAATAATGCCGAACAGAACTATTTCAATGTGAACACACATCGCTCATTTTCAAATAAAAAAAAGTGTACAACTTTCCCCCTAGGTGGAAAGTTTAACGCCATCTGGCGACACCACATTAATTAACAATCCACACCCATATGGTAATAATCGTTGACATACTCATGCCATGAATATCACCGAGTAGTGCCCTCTATTGGAATAATATTCCAACAGAGTGTTTGAGATATCAACACAAGGTAATCTTATAAAATATATAAGTGTGAATCCTCACTAGTTGAGCTACACTGATGGAATCTAACAAGATCGAAATCGAGATATGTAGAATACTAAGGGGTGGTTTCACACTTATATATTTTAACACATTCAAATAGTTCTTCTCTACGGTTATATACTATTCTTCCATTAATGATTATTAATCGATGGTTTAAAACTATAGTTACTTGTTGTTAAATGTAAAAAACGTATGCAGAAAAGTACTGATAGTCTCATGTTTTTTCCTTCAATCATATTATTTAAATAATTTAACTCCTACAACATAATATTTTCCTTATAATGAATATTCTAACTATATCTTAGTTTGTTATTCTTAAATGTAACACAAAACATATAATTTTATTAGACAGTAGAGATTGCATAATGTTTTCTTCTCTGATCATCAATTATCTCCTCTCCAATTATATATTTTATTCCTCATTGAATATTTATTGATGATTTTAACATCATCTTAGTTGGTAGTTATTAAATGTAACACAGATCTTAAAAAGTATGCTGAACTTGAAACTGAATTGCAATTTGAATAAAAAGTATGTATCAAAGGCGAAATAGAAAAAATTGTATGTTACAATGACCATTGTAAAACTCATACTTGCAACGACGCATCGAGTTTCCTTCTGCAAGCGGTATTCGTTTTACAATGAGTATCATTGTAACACTTGTTTTGTAATATACTATTTTCTATTTCGTATTTACAATGGCTACTGGTAACACTGTTTTCGATAAAATACTGAACTGAAATGGCTACTTTGTAACACGCATTTCTAGGGATTTTTAATGGGACAATGATACTACTAAAACTAATTTAAATTCCTCCGTCACCTGTCAGGTAATTGATAAAAGAAAATAGCCCTGTTTTTATTTCTGATCACTAAGGCGTTTCGTGAAACCGTAATAAGTGAAATAATTTACTGTCACTGTCAAAGTATGTTACAATATACGATTCAAGATATCACATATCGATGGTGTAGCGCAAGAAGGATCCCAAAACTGATTTCCAAAAATGACTCAGTGATTACTGTTTTTAATAATCCATTACAGTGTCCATTCAAAATTTAATAGGCACTACTACTATTAGGATTCTTAAAACAACGAATAAATTGGACTAAATTTGGTTTCACTATTATTAAAAAAACGAATCTGCGCAGATTGGCCCTTTTACACCGAACAGCACGATGGAAACAGTATGAAGGGTCAATCTGGTACTTTAGCCCTTTTTATTTAATTCTTTACTGATCCACTCCTAAATAGAAAGGGCCAATCTGAAGCTATAATTCACCCCAATGAAAATAAAACTTGCAATAATTTTATTATTATTACATAATTGTTTATATAGACACCTATTGAAATTTTGCCTCAATATCGCATAAAAAGTATAAACCATAAAAATTAATAATTAATAATGTTATTAATAATTATTAATAACGCATAAAATAACAATACATTTTTGTAAGTATAAGCTAAAACCCATCATAGAAATTTCTTCTTTTTACGAAAAAGAAGACGTTCAGCATTTCATATTTTTTTTGTTGACCGCTACAGTTGCCGCAGTCCTTATTTGTCTCTCTCATCGACTTGCTGAAGGTATTTCTCCAAAATGCTGCCATCTCATTGCTCAATTTTTTCCCATCCGTTTCCTCCCACATAAAGCAGAAACTATTTTGAGTACATGTTTCATAGAATTTAAATATATAATTAATAATAAATTAAATTGTATATCGAATACATTCTTGCATGGAAAAATACTATACTTTTACCAAATGGCGCAGTAAGTCGAAAGAGGCAAATATAATGTATGGATCCTTCTTCGCTCTTTCCTGATCTTTTATATAGTTTTCCATTATTGTTTTTTTTCTTCTGTTTTTATCCTTTTTAGGTATATGGATTCCAATATTATATTTCGTTATGAACATTTTTTGTAAAAATAACTTCCTGTAAATGTTCCATAAATTCTCAAACTCTTGTGGAAAATACATTTTTGTTGTGAGGTTTCTACAAAAATGAGAATAGTGAGCAGGTAGGTTCTCAATATAATTCTGAATGTTAATGCAGCGAGGAGGATTTTTTTGTATGATTTCCCCCCTTTTATCAGTTGACGAAGAACCAAGAGTTGGGGTAGCATTTGCTTTTGTATATCTCAATGAAACTAGCAGTTTGGCCCTTAACTATTGTGAAATGAAGAATCGAGAGGGAGCTGCAGATTGGCCCTTTTGGTTTTGTTTATTAAGGTCTTTAAATCAGTATGATCCTTTTGATAAAAAAGTAGATTTTCTGTTTTTGCGCAACACCGTCGATATACCAAAGTGTATAATGAAAAGAAAAGAAGCTCTTAGAAATTACTTGCAAATTTAATTATAAATAAGGATACAATTAAGGCGAAACAGAAAAAATATATTAAATACGTGTGTTACAATCACCATTTTAAAACTCATACTTGCATAACTGGATGCTTCGGGTTTCGTTCTGCAAACGGTATTCGTTTTATAATGAGCGTCATGAGACTACGGATAGTTGTCAAACTACAGAACGAAAACTGTCGATAACAATCGATTAGAATAGTATATTGTAAAACACGTGTAATTGTTTTATAATATACAATTCTAATCGATCGATACCGACAGTTTTTATTCAATAGTTTGACAACCATCCGTAGTCAAGTAAAAGGCACCTTAGGCCCAATTCACATATAAGCGGCGTCGGACGGAGATGCGGTGTAGGCGAGGTGCAGGCGCGACGTCGCACAGGCGATTGTCCATATGCAGTGAAGGGGTGGACATTGCACCATATGTTTACATAGAGGCGGCGTGGAAGAGTTGCGCCTCTCGCCTCGCTGCCAACATATCTCAGGCGAAGAGGATAAGACGCGGTGTCGGCACCTCTTGCCGTGCAGTCAAATGCCCGCGCCTCGTCACCTAAGTGAGCATTGCATCATATGTTTACATAGAGGGGACGTGAAGGCGTCGTGCCTCTCGCCGCGCCGGCACCGCGCCTTCGCCTCTTCGCCTCCTATGTGTGAATTGGGCCTTACACTGTCTGTAATACTATTAGTATTCTAAAATATTGACAGTATTACTAATCGTGTAAGGTGTAGTATTGATGGATTAAACAGAATACTGACGTTAAACGCGGTCAATAATATTGTTATTCTTAGTAATTGCTTGAATCCTTCAATATGTATCAAGTAATTAATTATCCGGAAAAACATCAGTATTCTCTTCATTCCATCATTACTATACGTTACACGATCAGTAATCTTGTCAATATTTTGGCATAATGAAACTTTTAAACATGTGATCGTACAGTAATACTGTCATTATCCTAAAATATTGACAGTATTATTGACAGTATTATTGAGCTAGTAAGGTGCCTTATTTATTGGTAAATTTATATTGAAGCAATTACTGACAGTACGAGGAATAACAGTACTATTGGTGTCTTTATATTACTCCTCGATAGGGCTCATCAATCTATGTTGCGGTTAATATCTTGTTAATTGGCTTAGTCTTCTAAAGGCTTTGCAAGTTCGATTTGTGAAGTGTGTGATATTTATGAACGCATATAAATACAAAATTATATGTAAATTTTGACATATATAAAATATTCGAAATGAAATTCCAACCGTATTTATTTCAACCATTGCGCTTCGATCTAGAAGGCCGACGACCGTTCGACGCTTGAACCCGCAACTTCTCTATTTTATGATTTCGCGTTTTAGTTTTACGAACTGAACTGAACTGAACTGTAGCAGCCTCGCCGGTTTCACGAGCAATATAATTTTTAGTTCCCCACAGACATACGGGCGCCTCCTCCGTATAGTATAGCTCTATATTTAAACCGCGTGGTGAATCATAAATATTGCAGGTTTGGGGAAACGTCTGGCACTGTATCGTTGGCCTGCGAGATGGCTATATCCACACCACGTGACTCTTGTTTCGTCACAAGATTTATTAGCATGTTTTTATAGTTGTTTAGATTGTGCTAGACACCATAATGTTGCTATTTTTGGTTTATGGAGGTGTGACTTTGAAGCAAAATAGTAATGTTGAATTTTAGATTGGGGAGTTTTATTGGGAATAATATGATAATAATTCATTATCGATGTGTGTGTAATAAATATTATTACTTAAGTCTAAAAGTGTATATTTTTCTTTTTCGTGTGTATATTTCTCTCCAACGTTTCCTGTCATGTGTTAGCTGTTCTTATTTTCTCTTCCCTTATTTTCATTGGTCTTCCTCCATAGTTTTTCTACCTGTTACTCTAGTTTAATATATTCGTCTTTGTAATATTTCATTTGGCATTCGACATATATGTCCAATTCACAGTTTTTCAGAGGTTTTCTGTGAAGTTGCGGTAAATTTCTGGTGATTAAACTCCTCTGAGCTGCTCCCTTGGCCGGTGGAAAAATCCTATAAAGATAGAATCTTTTTTATAATTCTGTTTGTATAATTTAAAGTCGGTGTGTTATAATTTACAATAAATAAGCACTACTTAATATAAAATTTAATAAAAACATGAAACAACTAACCCCCTAGGAGGAAAGTTAAACGCCACCTGGCGGCACCACATCAATTAGCAATGCACACCCATATGGTTATAAAATATAATATTCAACTGTGGCAAAAGATATTGCGAGAAATATACACGCGTCTTCTCAGTCTCTATTCTATTCTCTTTCTTATAAGTGTCAATTTCAATTTTCATTTGAGTGCGTTGCGGAAGCGCTGCGGGAACTTTTTATGAGAATTACTGCTATAAATAGGCCTTAAAATTGAATTAAGGCAGATACCTTTATTGACAACCATTTACAGCCAGCGATATTAAGGATTGGGGGCTGCGTTATGCATAAAAGAGTTTCTTATCGATCGAGACAGGAGAAAATGTTGTCGCCGGAAGCGTTTACCTTTCACATTGAAAGTTACCTCGTTATAGGCTGAATATCTAAATGATCTAAACATGAAATAAAATAAAAACTGGATTAATATTAAATGGTCCCTACTTCATTTTTTTATTATGTTCCATATAAATTGGCCGTTATTAGCCTGATATTTATATTTTATTTATTTAATTGAATACGTATCCACCGTTTTATTAGTGTTAGGCTATACTATTTATAAACTATAAAGAACACATTCGTGGGTATATTTTTTTAAAATTGCATTTCTTATTTTTTTGTAGTAGTAGTAGTATTGTATTTCTAATATTTTTTAACTGGCTATCTCCCGACGGGTCCTGTCGTGTGTTAATGTTGCTAATTCAAAAAATCGTCGGCGGATTTTCGAAAGTATCGTTAATGCTATCCCAGTGACAAATGGCACCACCGACTACCCGTGCCAAGAACCTGTGCCGTCCGTTCATTAAGCGGTGCTAACCACAGTACTATCAGTACTACATCCCTGGTACTACTTCGGCGTGTTATTTTATTATACTATTAGGATAATATTTCTATGTTATAATCTTTTATTGCAAAAGGTATTATTGTATATATTTTTTAAATTATATATACCGTTAAAGATTACATTAAAAAATCAAATTTAACATATATAAGTGTAAACCCACCTCTTAGCAATCTAAATATCTAGATTTCGATCTTATTAGATCTCGTCAGTGTAGCTCAGCTAGTGAGGATGAATTCACACAATATCTCGAGTGGCTCCGCCAGATGGCGTTTAACTTCCCTCTTCGAGGGTAAGTTGTACTATTTTTGTATATAACCACTCGAGATATTGTGTGAATTCATCCTCACTAGCTGAGCTACACTGACACACAACCCCCCAATACCTATAGCCCGAGAAGCAATCTCAACCACAAACCTCGCAGCGAGAACTCTTCATTCGGTCCATCATTCATCTTTTTTTGTAGATATACAAGTAATTTTAATTTTACATTTTGTATAATTATGATTATGTTGTGTATGTATAATATAAAATAAAATCACATAATGCAACTAATTTCTAATCTCACAAATTCTAATGTAAAATGCTCTTAAAGGCACCTTACACGGCCAATAATACTGTCAATCCTAGCACTGTCAGTATTTGCTTGAATCCTCCTTTAATATTTATCAAGTAATCAATTTTCCAGATCAGTATTCTCTTTATTCCATCATTTCTATACCTTACACGATCAGTAATACTGTCAATATTTTAGAATAGTGAACATTTAAAACATATTATCGTACATATACACGCACAATACTGTCATTATTCTAAAATATTGACAGTATTATTGACCGTGTAAGGTGCCTTATACAGCAAGTATGGAAACTAGCAAGCCCAATACACGTGAGCTTGCCAGTAATTAATTTTATAACCAAATAATTATTACAGATAATAATATTACAATAAATAACTAACAATAATATTAAAACAAATTAAATTATATATGCATCCACGTTCTATCACTATCATTTTCTTCATATGAACACGCAGTTGCTTCTACTTTGAGATTGTTAGTGTTTTCAAGTACTTGATTTCTGCTGGCAGAGCAAATTATTTCTTGTGTTTATGGAATCATTTATCGATCTCATCCTGTATAGATGATAAATCTGTTGTCTGTGTTACTTAATTTTTTTTTGTAGACTATAATATTAACTTATCGTATCGTATCACTTAAAAAACTCGAAGGTATAGTAGTGTAGGAAAATTTGAAAAGACACAATATTCTTTTTTATTTTACTTGTTCAATTGTAGGACATTGATGATATTTTATGTGTGTAAAAAAAAGGGAACAAGAGTTCAAACCCCATTATGGGCGAAATTTCGCGGATCACGATTCATAGTTTTTCAGATGTTTTATGTGAAGTTCAGCTAAATACCGGGTGATTACACTCCTCTGAGTTTCTTCTTTTGCCAGCGGAAATGCTCTCAGGCTGATACACATAAAATAGACGTTTTTTAGTTGTTTCTCCATATTTCAAGTTTGAACATTGTATGAAGAGTAATAATAGTATTGCTTCTAAAATAAGACACCCACGTTTACTATCATTCACTCGTAAAACGCCTTTACGCAAAGCGAGAGAATTCCAGGATTTTCAGCACCACACAACTGAAAACGAATCTTTATGGTTTCAGTTTACATCTTTTATATGAATTTTATTAGCATTTGAGTACTGTTATATTGTGTTTGAAAAGACACATATGTATGCTATTTCGCTATATTAATTTCTGCTTTTATTTCTACTTGTTCTTGCTACAGAACATGATAATATCGTGAATTTAATATTGTATATATTTATTTTCTTTTTTTTTCCTGCTAATCGTAATATAATTCATAATAATATTAATAATATAATAATAGATATACAACATGTCATACATTGGAATAAACCGGAGAGATTTCGCCGGCAGGAAACTGTTTTAAACTACAATCATTAATATTACGAAATCTAATATATTGTTATCATACAATAATATATAATTTTAATTGTTGATAAAGATTTTTATATAATTAATATTAATCAATCAGATATTGATTTCTTCTATCTGTCCTCATCACGAGATTTATAATTTTACTCTCGGATAATTATTAAAATTATTGCATTAAAATACCTGGCTGCAGTAATATAGAATAAAAATACAGCGATTTTTGCATATATTTGTACATGTAATCTCGATAATATAAGATGCGGTAGCATAATTCCAGGTCAATTGGAATAGATTAATTGGTAAAATGAAAATCATCTATTGAGTTCATAACCTGTAATTTATACATGATATTTGAATGACAAATAGTATCAGTTAATATACTGGAGCAGTGAGTCACGGGGTATATGTTGATTATTCATTAGAGCGCTTATTATATATTCGGCAGGGCCACCAAGTTCGATCCCATGCTGATGACATGGCCTTTTTATTGATTTATTAAAAGCCTAAATAGTTTTATGAGAAATATACTGGGAAGAAGAAAAGTAACGCATAATATCTCGATATCATTGAGTCAAAATAAATTGAAAATTAAGAGAGACAAAACTTGCATTGACCTTCTTTACCGAGTAATTGGCAAAACAGAACGTTGAATTTTATTTAAATAGCAATAACATAAGATAATTTACAATAAATGTTCAAATATATCATCCCCCGTCTTGCACGACTTAACAAAGATTCGTTAAGCCTCCGCCGAATACCTTCACTTAATAAAGCTATTGCATCATGAAGCCGATTAAATAATGTTTGTTCTCTGCGCGTTTAGTGTAAATCCTATTCGGCCCATTATGGGAAAGAGAATAAAAACCTTCTCTTCTTGTAGGTGGATTTGAAGAGGAGAACCAGTACATTGGCCTCCTAGGTCACCCAGCTTAATTCTAGGCTTTTGTAGTTACAGAAAAAGAAATCTATTGGAATTAAGCTGGGTAACCTAGGAGGCCAATGTACTGGTTCTTCTCTACAAATCTACGTACAAAAAAAGTAAGAATTTAAAAGGTTTTTATCCACTTTCCCATAATGGGTCGGAGCGCAGTCATGTAAACAACGCTCTATAACATCTAGCGGTATTTCTTCAATAAGGGTGTTATTCAGAAAGTCAATTCTCCCGGGTATGCTCGACATTCACCGAGCCCTAGGTGCAAAGAAAAGAAAAAGAAGATTGCTAAAAGACATGAGGAGCGGCTCGTATAGCCTGTAAACATCGGATCTATAAAAATATTGGACACTGGTTCAACAAGAAGTCTCAGAACAATAAAACATTCTGAATTGGCATAGTTTAAAAGCAATATAAGAGTGTACGAGACCATCTATAGAAACATAATCTTAGAATTTAAAATCCTAGTTAAATTGTTCATTAGTCCTTAGACTAGCAACAATTCCATTTTGTTAATTGTTAAACATCAGGTTAATGAATAAAAAATAGTCACGGTATGTTTCGGAAGGCAATATATGTGGACCTATTATGCGGTTATTTAGAACACCTAGCTCGCGTTATATGGACATTTTTTTGACACTAATTATTAATATTATGGTTATTACAAATACCTTCCTAATTAAATGTGGAATCACTCACACAAATACAGTTTGTTTATAAAGTGTGCATCTTTATTAATACGTTTCTAGTAATCATCTATAGAAATTAAGCGTTACTGGCTAGTCCACATCATGCAATACTTGTACCTTTTGCGTTCTAAATGAATACAAACCGTTGAACTTGGAAGTCGTATGCATGGTCATTTGATTAAAATTTCTTCCTAAATATATCTCACCTGTCCACGAGCTTATCGCCATAATCTGCGCTTGTTGCGCTATTCTAAGTTGATGTGGACGTCCTGCTAGTTTCCTTGTTACATGTAGGCTTCCGGTTTCTACCAGTGTTTGCTTTATATGCCGTTTTAAGTTCGTTCAATAATGGAATTTCGGTTTATTACTGTTTTTAATGCTAGTAAACTGAAATTCTACCATTTTACGTATTTTTCTTATTTTCGGGTCAAGAATCACACTCCAGGACTAATGATCAAATCGCTAACTTCACGTAAAGGTGATTTCAGCAGATATATGTGACATATCTTCTGAACTGTGGTTAATTACCTCTCCAGTGTGTATAATTGAATGGTGCATCCATTTGTAGTCGATTCTAGGACTGGGTGGCATACAACAGTTACATTCAGTATGTAATCACCGGAAAAGGGCAAATTTTTCGGTTTTACTTAATTTTTTATCATTATGTAGATGTTGCTGTGGTTGTTTTTTTTTTCATTCCTCTTTCTTCATCTTAAATATTTTGGTAGTACTTCCATCTTAGGCTGTTGGCATTGAGGGATGTAGTATGTTTTTCATCTAACCTGTTTTACTTCCATGTATTATTGAGTAGAAGGAATTTTCTTTTTGTTTGAAGGATATGATTAAGTTCTTTTATATATTGTGGGAATTGGTTGTAGTTTTATTGTATCTGTTGTCAGTGCTTTTGAGTATTTGTTAGTTGTATGTGTCTGAGTCCTCAGTTCAGGTTTTCTTCTGGTTTGGTGATCTTGTCTCTCTTTGTTTCATTTAAGTTGGATACTGGTCTTTCTTCAGTTAAAATATTTCCGAACTTCCGTTTAATACATTTCTTCGTAGAGCTTTCATACCGTTGTTAATATCTATAGTCTAGTCTATAATTTTGATTGTATAAATTATACATAAATTACCTCCACTTTTCATTAAATACAATATTAAATAATATCATAGCCTATCGTTGATGAAAACCAGTTTCTTATCGAATCCTACAGTCGTCATGACTTTGCAATTGGTAAAATTCCTTGACAAATATAATTTTGTTGGTTTAGGGCTGTGATTACTGAATATATGTCAGGGAATCTGGATGTATGTACTGTAGTAAAGTACTTGGTAGGGTACTCCATTAACATCCATCTGATTATATTATTAAATACACAATACATACTAGTTGGTCCGCACAAACTAGCACATTTATTTAACAACTTAACATAAAGTATTGATAAAGCATCTAATCATTTTTCATTCATGAGATACCGTCTATAAATAGTATCCTTGCATGATACCTAAACCGTGCCAAACTAGGCAGCCGACCGAACATTTAATTATCAGTCCAAACCTACCAGACACATCCTATCCAAGTCTTGTTACACGTATTTTATTCCTTTTTTGTTTTTTTGTTTGTTTTGGTAACTCTGTATAACATGATGACATGACAAGATACGATGATGACAACTCCCATGATGACATGACAAGATAACACCTGCTATATAAGATGATGACACTTATTTTTGTTCTGTGAGGAGAAACTCTTCAAAAGACACCCATGCTTTACTAACACCCCCTAGTGTTGGCATGGGCAGTGTCGGATTCACCCTGGATTCTCCCCGGGGAGCCTACTGACGAAAACCTTACCTCACGTTCTGTCGCTCGGGGATTGCCCGCCTCGGACGCACCGTCTCACGTCAGTTTGTAAGTCTTTTCTCTTGTCTCGTCAATCCATTGTCTGACGTGTGTCACGTCACGTCACTGTGATAGATCGTCACTGTACTTCTGCTTCATTACGGTATGGCAGAACCTCACCACAGCCTCTCATTTTTGGCTGTCCTCTAGCATCCGGATTCCTATTTATCCGGTGTGGCTTCTCCCAGTTCGAGTCAAGATA
The DNA here is from genome assembly GCA_963942505.1 of Lordithon lunulatus. Lineage (NCBI taxonomy): Eukaryota > Metazoa > Arthropoda > Insecta > Coleoptera > Staphylinidae > Lordithon > Lordithon lunulatus. Next base: position 17,431,603 of record OZ012672.1, on the reverse strand, counting down.
ATGACACCTGTCAGATAAGATGATGACATTTAACTGATACAACATATCTCACGTATACGATAGTTTCCAGGCTAAGGTACCCCTTTACTTTCTTCCGGTCAATGTGCATCTCTCTTCTATCAGTCTAAAAGTCTGCGCCGCATTGTAGATCCCGGTCTATTCTATGATATTTTTCAGCTATAATATTTGCTTTCTGCCAAAACCGCGACGTCCCTCGATATTTCCCTCAATACTAGATATTATTTATTCCAATCAAGACGTACCCGAGGGTCAGTAACTCGCGAAGTGTATAGTACCTCATTGTTCAGTACTCTCTCTACCCACTAAACCCGGAAAATCCTTGTATGCTGTGCATAGAAGGATGTTCCAAGTAGAACGCTTCCAGAAGCTTCATGGTACGCACTTCAAGTGTCCATGCTTCTATCCCATATAAAAGAATGGACTGAACAAAATACGTAATCATTTTGTCTTAGTTTGATATTAAGGTTGTCACCACAGACAAAAAGGTCTCATCTTATTGAAAGTGGCACGGGCAACCTCAATTCGGTATTTAAATTCCGTGGCAAGGTTCAGATGTGTTGCTGTAATGCTTCGCAGATATTTATATTTGTCTACCTTCTAAATTTATATAGTACGTTCGGGATTGTCCATTGTCTGCTTGCATTATTGGAAAAATAATAATTTTAAAATTTGCCAGTATATGATATTATTTATTAGCATTTGTGACAAGTTTTGTTTAATATATTACCAAACTTTTGCTAATATATCAAACAAAACTACCAAACTTTTGGTAAATTGTTAAAAAATAAAAACTCCACGATGATTTTATCATAGCTTTAAAAGCAAATAAGGTGATTGAACATAATTGAATCGGTAGTTTGAAGAAGGAAACAAGCGCCGACATAATTATAAAATTATATTAAATAATAATAATAAATTCCCAACAACCTGTAATATATTTAGTCAATACAACAACGAGATATGGTTACTGCGTTATCACACCTAAATAATAATGTTGTTAATCAAAAATTGATTCATGTAGAAATTCTATCTGTAAGTTTCCTTCAATTTCACACAGACTTGATAGTTGGATCCGTCTCCTTCTTCAAACTACCGATTCAATCATGTTTTCTATAAACAATATAAAACATAAATATTACAAAAAAGCTAGTGAAATGTTAAAGATAATTATTATTATTATTATTATAAGAATAATTATTATTTATTTACCGATTACAATTATTTTTAGTCGAATTACAATGTAAGTACTGTTTACTATAAAAAGTATTAACATGCATATGCGTATACGAACAAAATATAAAGTACTGATTGTCTAGTAGAGGAATATGCCAAATCTTATGGTAATACATTCTATTATAGCTAGATAGTAGAGGAATGTGGCGTATTTAGAACTCACAACTTGAGCAAAATAGCTGCCACCAGCAGTTTTAAATGTAATTAAAATCTGTTTTGAAGCTGTTAGACACAAGAAGCGGTTAACAGTTGTTTCTAATCTGTCACTATCCCTTGCTCTAAATGTGTATTCTCAACCCGCCACATTCCTCTACTATCTAGTTATAATAGCATTTGTTACCTTAAATGCTCAGTAATACATGTGGTCGGCCTGTCGCACCCTGGCTTTTCATTAAATGGGGAAATATTTCAGTGCATTGTTTTTAATGAATATGCGTTAAATGTTAAGAGCTGACATTTAAAATGGCTATTTAAAGTGTTGAAATTTTGTGTAAGTTTCAATTTGAATTATTTTCGTTTACGATCTTTCATTGATTTCAATTTTATAAAGTTGTATGATGGAAACTATCAAACTAAACTAAAATATCAGCCCCAACAACGACACCAACAACATCTTCAGGCCACTTCTTTCATATTTTAAACTATAGACAGAGCTTCAGATACATATTAATTATTCATATTAATCGAATTTATATAAGAGATTTATAAGATTGTTCGAAAATCATCGTGATATCGCTATGCATTGTGGCTGAACTACTTCGGAGTAAAATATACATTATTCTTCTTTTATCGTTGTTATATAAATGTACATTTTATTATTCGTATTATTAAAAATCATAAACATATATTAGCGATAAAAACGAAACATGAAAAGATTTCAAGCATAAAATGCCTTACAACTTGCAACCGTCCTAACAAAGCATACAATACGACGCGTCGTTCAGTGTGCTCGTCCGCGCGGAACAATATAGTTCATTATTGGACGCAATATCTCGTGCCAATTGTCATGCAAATGGGGCGAAAGCTCGGCGAAAATTTCCTTCTACTTCCTATTAATTACAGGGGAATGCGCGCCATGAATACAATTACCGCCGGCGTACACGTTTCGGAATTCTCGCTTTTATCATTCGCGGGGGAGGCGGCCGGTTTAACAGCCCCGCGAATTGCCTTCTAATCCAGCTGGCCCCTAACATGTTATGGAAACGAATGAATGGTGGGGAATGAATTAGTAGCAGCTATTGAGACATTTAATTCAGCATTGTCTTGCATAATCTAGGTTGGAAATAATGCACGAATTAATTTTACAAAAGAACAAACACCATTCCATACAGATAAAGTCATAACAACCTTTATTTGGCGTAACGATTACACACACATAAAGCGTATCCAAATAAATATTGAAATATAATCCTAATACTAGAGATATATTGCTATCCTATTCCTCCCTCTCCTTCCCTCTCTACTGTAACTTACTTCCATCCCACACTAACCGTTTTCGGGTTTCCACACCTTTACCTGCCTCTCTTAAATATTCAATTACATTGCTGCAATACTCTACCCACTCTGCTATCACTCCCTCACATTAGCTAACTAGGTTCCACCACCATTCACTCCCCTTGCTACACATTACATACGTGGTGTATCCTTGCACCGTCTCCACTTTCATTCCTCGCTCTACCTAACAGCATCTCGCTATTGCCATGCATACTTTTTTGTCCCTGCTCCTCCCTTCCCTAGTTATGCATCTCGCGGTATCCTCCACACTTGCCACTCCACATAAACATGGTTATACGAGCTTATCATCACCTGCTTTTCTTGCAACTCGACATCCCTCATTATCTCACTGACCTAGTTGCTAGACTTCACATGCTTCTCAGCTATTCCTCCGCTCCCCGCACCTCAGAGATACCCACTCTCAGAGCCCTACTTCTACATCTCATCCAAACCTCCCGCACCTGTCTCTCTTGCCTCAACATCTGCAGCCTCTCCTCGAACGTACTATCATTCCATATAGACATCGATCTATCGAGCCCTAGCAGACTCTTCAGAAACAAGCCTAGCTATTTTTCGATTATATCCCACTCTTGCAATCCATACATTTCTACTCCATGCAACGATATTGGCTTCACATACTCATCTCAGATCTTAGACCCTGGTCCTTCCTAAACTCACCTCTGCTATCAAGCCAAGAGCCTAAATACGTAAATTTTAACGCTTCCGCTTCACCCAAGTCGCCTGTTGTCATGGCTGATAGGGCCTCTACTACGTCAGTCGACGCTGTCCTGTAATCCCGAGCGATCCTTATCGAGTCGGTGCGTAGCGCTTTCCGTCTTCCTGGGTTCCTTTGGGTCCTCTACGCTTCCGCCTATGCTGGGCCGTGTATAAAAACTGGTCACACACTACCATGGCGAGTAGCTTCAGCTTCTGGTCCCCAGGGCCTCCGATGTTTGGTAGCAAGCGTCGCTTCCGTCCTGGTGGCCTTGGTCGCGGCCTGTAGAACTCGAGTTGTGTAGTTGGTGTTGGCCTCGAGGACCGTGCGGAGGTATCTGAGGTGTCTCTTAACTGGGAACATCTGCCCAAATATGTCAATTTCCGTGACTGCCCGGATACCTGCTCTCGTCGTTGAGAGCAGGTTGACCTCTGTCTTGGCAACGTCGATTTTAAAGCCATTGTTCATCATCCAAGCAGCCACGGATTCAGCGGCCTGCTTCACCTTGTCAGCAGTCTTTTTCCGGTCGCGTCCGCGGGCGATTATTGCCATGTCGTCCGCGAATGCGATGGCTGTTGTCCCGTTTGGAGTTGGTTCGTATAGAGTCTCATCATATTCCAAGTTCCATAGGAGGTAGTCTAGAACAAAGCCATGCGGCACCCCTCCTGTCCCCTCCTGTCTTATTGCTCCCGTCCCTGTCTTATACACTACTTTCCTATGCCCTAATCAAATTTGTGAGGGCCGCCGGGGGAATGCCCTTGTTCCTCAGCACCCTCTGATGGTCATCCATGGCAGCGTGTTGAACGCATTGGCGATGTCCAGGATGACCTTCATGCAGTGTTGTCTCGTTATAATCGGTCCCGTGTTCGCCTTCTTAGTCCTGACTTGCAGAATAGCGTCAGTTGTGGACCTTCCCTTCCTGAAGTCATACTGCCGGCCGTGGAGGCCCCCAGCATCATTAATGGCCTTAGTGAGGCGGTCCACTATTAGTCTCTCCATGGTCTTGGCTAGGCCATCGAGAAAGCAAAGCGGCCTGTAGGCCCCGGGATTGCTCAGGGGAAAGCTCTGAGCAATCCTTCGATATAAGCACGAGGCGGGCGGATTTCCATCGCCTCGGGAAGGTGCTCTGTCTCAGCCAGCTGTTTGCAATGATCGCTAGCGCCTTCGTTATCTCAGTAGCCGCTGTCTTGATAACCTTATTGGGGAGTCCGTCTAGTCCCGGCGTTTTCTTCCCTGGGAGGTTTTTAAGTACTGTTTGCACTTCCTCCTCCAGCTAGTTTGTTATGAAGGTCTGCGTTGGGTTGTCTTCTTCGTACCCCTCTTCTTGGGATTCGTTGTCCAGTCCTGAGGGAAATATGGCAGTCAGAACTGCTCCTACGACACCAGGGACTTATATGGCAGACCGCAGGAATGCTCATCTACTTCCCTGCAAAGCATGCGTTCTGACTCTTTTCAATCGACCAACTGAACACCCTCCGTAGTGCCCGGTATCTGTCTGGCAGATGTTCGACCTGCATCCTGGCCGCTCTTGAACGCTGTACTCTCCTCTTAGGGGTTCGGGTCCAATTTCCTGTTCTTCCACATTCAGGTGGGCGTTTGTCCTGGTCAGGTGGGTGCGGAGTCTATATCAAACGTGATGTAATGGTGGTCGCTTAGGGTCTCATCAGGTAGGACTCTGCATCCACTCACCCTGCTTGCCAGTTTTGCCGATGTCATCGTGACGTCAAATAAATGATGCATGTTTCCCTCTTTAGAATGTCGGCGTCCTTCCATCATTGCACAATGCCAGGCTCAGGATCGCTGCCATATCCGCGACTGTATCTCATCTGATGTCCGAGACGGGGGATCCCCATGCGTTGAATATAGCGATCGAAACACGTTCACTATTATTGTGAATGGTGTCGATTTTTGGCCCTTCGCTTCGTGAAAGATAATGCTCATATTTGACAGAACTGAAAGCTTGACAGCAGTTAGATTTTGACATTAATTATTGAGTTAAGGCTGGGGAATTCAAGGCCTACTAGATTTAGAAAATGTATTTATTTGTTAGTGCGAGTACCAGTTCTTAGATAGCACTAGGATCGCATTTTATAGTATTTATTTGAAACCGGAAGTACACGAAGCGATGTTAGACAAAGATGAAAGCATGCTTGGTTGACAGCCAAGTACAGCTGTTTCTGACGTTGCGCCATGTTGCCATTAGAAATATGCTGTTTAATTTAATATATTAAATGAATTTCGTTGATTTTATAACATAGTTTTTTAAAATCAAATTCAAGTAGGCGAGAAATTCAATTTTCAAACGTCATCATTTTAATATGTGTATTTAGTATGCTATTTGAGCTTGATATTTAATTTTATATATATTGTGCTATAAATTAAAGATATTTTATGGACTTTTAAATCATGCTAAAAATACTATTGAAGTTGATGCTGATTTACCACCAAGTACAACCAATATTCAATACAAATATTGTTTTGTTAATGAGAAAAACTATTGAAATTATGTTACTGAAAGAGATAACATGTAATCAAAAAGTAATTATCTGTCTAATTATAAATTTTCTAAAGCAAACAAGAAAAATTAAATAAATTATAAATAAATATTTATGAAGGCAATAGAATGATATAAACTGAGACAGAAGAAACTGACTGAAGTGTCCTAAGGAGTAATTTAATCAGAAACCCATTTCATATTGAGGTTACTTTCTTATCAAAATCATTATTACCTAATTACCCAAAACTAGGAAAGTTTACAGTAATACTAATAAAGTAGGTACTTACCAAAAAAACACTCAATATGATTTCAGTGTAGGCCTTTAAATCCTGCACTACTCAATAAACACTGAAGCAATCAAACAGTGCATTAACTGGGATATTTCAGTATATGGAATGCCAAAAACAATATAATATAAACCCGATGGTAATGTTCTTTATAGAACTAAAACGTTTCCAAAAATATGAGCAAAACTGTATGTCAAAGGATCCCAAGATATGTGAAATGTACAAATCTGCATGCAGCGGCCGACTGCCCTAGGAAATAAAAAGACAACTAAATAAATAGCAACTAGAACCACCCTGCAAATTATAAAGGTTGTGTATACCACAAACAATTTTGAAGAAAAACTTTACCCTAACCTACGGAAGGTAATTTTACAACAGAACACCGATGAACAGTAGAGCTAGAGACTAACTTTGTCCAAAAGACAAGAGGCTTTAAATATCACAGGAAAAGCCAACAAATAATAATAATGTGTTTCTGGTCATATATACGGGTGTATAATAGAAAATACAACTAACATACAACAAAGAAACGTCACGGAGGAACTGAAAACCATGATGAAATAACTCAAATAGGGACAATGATGAATCACAACATTGGTTACCAAGATATCATAATGACACAGGCACTAAGGATCGGAATATGGAACACTAATGGCTTAGTAACACGCACAAGTAGTAAGACACTTCCTTATTAACAACTATCTATCTACAGGAAAGTCTACTCACTGTCAAGAAGAAAACTAGATATTATTGATTTCCGTGTAACTAAGAGTATAGGTCTTGTTTCGAGGTTCTTAATAATAGATTTACAGATTTGGATCTTTTTAGAAGTTATCTAACAGAATTAATAGAGATCAAAATACACCTTAAGATATAGATGAATCAATGACTAACTTGTCCATTAACATTAGAGATAAAATTCGAAAAAAAGATGGCCCAGGTAACTAAATCAGAATAATAGAACTGAAGAGAATACAAAAATCACTTAACAAAGCATCAAAAGACCTGAAAAAATGTTACAGTTAAAAAATCAAACAGTTCAAAGGTACTTACAAAAGGAGACGACAATCTACTCATTATGAAGAGCAACAAAAAATAAAGAGACCACAATTAGTAAACGCACCAGTTTAACCAGGAAATTGGGCCAGAGACAACCATAAGGCCGCCGCATTCTTGATAGATATCTGCAAATCCCAGGGATGTGAAACATCGGCTAAGTGATTTTACCCCAAAAAAGGCACTCAAAGAAATAATCCAAATAAAGAAATTAAAGAAATATATAGGACTTGACCTTATTACGGGAAACAAATACCACAGGAGCTACTAATTGAAGCATTCATCATCACCACGGCACAATTGAACCAATACACATAATTGTGAATATAATCAATAATGATTTAGAGTGGCACTTGAGTTATAATCTTACTATATGACATTCATACAATCCTAAATTCTTATCTAACAGACACTTCTTTGTGAAACGTGGTAACGAAATCAAAGACTTGCATCGAATTCTAGCAGGTGTACCCCAAAGAAGTACATTAGGACCAGTATTATACCTATTTTTACAGCCTATTTTTACTTACCGACAACCCAATAAACGTCCGTAGCAATCCTTGCGGACGTACAACTGTATTCGCATCACATACCAACCAATACCAACGCAACTATAGCATCTAAAAGTCAATTGAACAAGCTCCAAACGGAGGCATATGAAATGGAAAATTAAAGCAAATGTAAGCAAGTCAATCCATGACAGACTTACAGTGAAAAAGTAAAATTGCCCCGATGTAATATTATATACAAAAAATCATTCTGACATCATTAAATATCTTGGTTTAGACCTTGATCATGGGCTTGGCAAAAGCATATATTTAATAAAAGAAAATAATTTAATTCGGACTTAAACAAAGTAGTTTATACTGGATGTTGGGAAAGCTATCTCAGCTTAATTTGGATAACAAAACAGTAATTAAGCCAATATGGGCTTACAGGATCCAGCTCTGGGTTCTCCAGCAATTGATCCAAAACATGCTTTGAATGATAACTATTGCACGCATGTACACTTATATCTGTGCCTTCCTATAGTGAAAGAAGAAATTCAGAATGAGTGCTGCATATAGTTCGAGAGTGGAAATACATCCCAACAAACTTGCAAAAAATCTAATGTGTCCTTCAAGTGAATTACAATGCTCTAAAAAGCTTTAAATTCTCAGATGTAGTAAACATATTTGATCAATAAATTTCTATAATTAAGCGAAATCAAGCAAATTGTAAAAAGCCAGGACATACATACATCTTATCAAATACTTATTTTCTATTCTCACGAATTAAATACATACATTTAGTATGATATTATAGAGTAATGTACAAAGTTTCATTTAGATTGCTTCATTTCAACTTTAGTTTTTTTTAATTCAGTGTTTTTTTTTTAAAAAAAAAAATATCTTAATTTGTAAATCTACTGTTGCCTTCCTTGTATTTAATCTTTGTATTTATTCAGAGGTATTATTGGCTTCATCTTGAAATTGTTACAGACAAGACATTAAGAACTATTTACCCAAACTATTTTTTATGCTTTTGGTATTTTTTGCCCGACTTATCCATGTGATTATCTGTATAATAAGCTCCTTTACGTGAAATAACTATGATCACAGAAGAGCTGCATTTAGTTATTGAAGCACCATATACTTTAATGTAGTGCTAGTTTTTAAATTAGCACTCATCAAAAGGAATTAAAATTACCATCTACAGTATAGTCTGTATCTATTTCTGAAATTTCACTAATTTGGGGGAGGCATGGCACAGTATAAATCTACAAATTGGAAAGAACTTTAACTCTCTAGGGAAAATGTATGTAATTTGTATAACAAAAGGCAAGTTACTGTTTTTATTTAAAATATAACAGCTAGAATAAACATTGATACCTTATTTGTTACATTAAAACTGTTAAATATGTTGCAATAGGTGCTGCACCCTTCAATTATAGCTACCTGTTGATGTCAAACAGTTTGGTACACTTAATTCACACATACACATACACGTGACATAGATTCTGTTGTTATAAAATAAAATAAATATGATATACAGTATCACAATCTCTAAATCTCACACTTACTAAATAAAATAATATTACAGTTAACAATATTCTGTCCCCAAATGTTCTTTGTTATTCACCCACAATTACGCAATTCTTCCTCATTTCCACACTGAAAGTGCATAATAAATCTGCGTGTCGTTTGTTGTGAGGGCTAGCAATTTCTTAGGCAGACCAGCATTCACTTAATTAATTTGTAATTACCATATCTGCTACTTATAATTGCACTCTTCTGCTCATGTAGTTAGTGTTAGTCTAATATTATTGCAGCAGCTTTTAGGTTGGCCATGTCAGCCTGTGAAAATCCTGAACACATACATATTCTTTCTCTCAATGTCAATTTCTTGATTTGACTACCCTTAGCTCAATCATTCCAACCCTATGTATCACCAACATCAGTTGTACTATTCAATCCACAGTCATTTGTGATGCATGGGACTGGATATATTGTGCTATTAAAGTTGCAGCATTGAGTGGTGTTGGTGTGGAATGAACTGGTATACTTTGTTCTCATAGTATTCTGGAAGGGCATATTTGTTGATTAGTAGTAGTTACTGTGATAGCTAATAGCTATCAACCTTGCTCTTCTGCCGTGTGCTAATGGTGTATGTATGGTATGGCGGACTTACTACTTTGTACTCAAGTTTGTTGATTGTATTCCAATGACAAATGGTATCGACTACCCGGGCCACCCGCTTAATAAGAGGGGATACGCACTGTACTACATTGGCGTGTGATGTTGTAAAACACTGTCACAAGTTATATTCAGCCGCGCGGATCAATTATAGGTTATGTACACAATAACAAAACGTAATGATATTGGGCAACTATGTATGTCAGGTTCACAACATAATAATTTTAAAAATATATTATTATTTATAATTACCGAATGAACCACACTTTATCATTACAATAATTTGTAAAACGTTTCACTCGCTTATTATATAGTATTACACCGACCATTTTCATATTATAACGCTTTAGTTCCAAAATATCTCACTAGTGTCATCACTCGTGAAAATCGTGAAGTTTTAATTGGGTTGGTAGAATGAGTTACCGGTTATATCATTACCACGTAATATTTGAAGTTTGCAATTTGGGTCAATATTTTTTCGGACCGTCCCATTTCAATACGAAGGAATATTTTATATAAGTCGGTTTATTACCCCCAATAGTGTATTGCTCGTCATAGACTGTGACTTTTTTTTTTAAATTTATGACGTATGATAAAAGTTATAAAAAATATTTTTTGATACAAAACGAATTTAAAAAATTGTAGAGACCCGTTTTTGGGTAATTTCATATGTAAGAAAATGCAATTTATTTGATAAAGATCCGTTGTTTCGTTTAGAAATTTAGGGTTCCGAAAGCCGGACACTTTCTAATTTCCCCGCGTTAATTCTATCGATTCAGCGCTATGGAACTTGTACGTTTATAGCGCATGATAATAGCGATCGGTCAAAAATCGCACCCTTAGCCGCTCATAGTTTGGAGGATAGCCTCTAGTGTCGAAACTCTTCCTCAATTATTGTTCTTTTCATTATAACTCTTCCTCTCCACCCATCCTACCCTTATTTCCAATTATCATTCATTTATTTTTTGCCATTCCATTATTTTCCAGTTCTTTAGAATTTGGTCCACTCTCTTCCAATCTATGTTTATTTTACCCTTGCCTTCAAAATTTCCCCCAACCCCTTTTCTGACACATACTCTCAAATTATCTCTTCGTCTAGTTGGCCTTCTCTAACTCACGTCTCCCATTTATTCTTCTGTTCACCTGTATGTTTACTTTTAGCCTCTCCATCCATTACCACCGACTATTACCTGAGGCAAAACTTCACTTTTTTGATCTGTACGGCGACTTTTCTCGATTCTTTGATTCAATAAACACTTTTTGTCAATGGATTTTAGACTATACATAGTTTATAGTCGATTGTTATTGATAGTTATCTTCATTCTATAGAGCCTTTCATTAATTACGTAATAATAAAATGTGTACACCAACTATCAACCTAGTCGCAGATCACTAGGTGATGGTTGGTGTATAGATTTTATTATTATATAATTAATGATAGGCTCTATGAATTGAAGATAACTATCGACTAAAATTATTAACAACAATCGACTATAATCTATGTATAGTCTAAAATCCATTGACAAAAGAGCAAGGAGCGCGACTATTGACAAAAATTGCCATAGCGACCCAAACAGTGAAATTTTTCCTCAGATAAACTTGTAGTCGGTGGCAATCGAGAGTGAGCTACATTATTATGTTATAAATCACATCGTTTACACCTAGTAAATAGTCTTTGATTTAATCCAATAATTTCACAACCAGTTTCGACCGTTGCAGGTCATTCTCAAGTATACACATATACATGAGCATGATCTGCAAGTTGTGTCAAATGGGAATAAAAGCAACGCGATAGTGGGTTGCGTCTCTTAGAAGTTGCAACTGCATAGTTAGATGATGAAAAAGAAGGACGCACAACAATACGTTCGGTAATATTTTGAAAGGAAAACTAAACAAATAATCACACGGGCTCACAGGAGTTGGCGAGATAGTTAGATTCATCAAACGCCGTCGGACGACAGGAACTCATCTAGTATATAATAATATTTAATGTACATTTTCTGATGTGTTAGAAATGGAAAATTGTTATTAATTACAACAATTATACCTAGCGATCTATTAAATAATAATAATGTTTCAAAATAAATTTACTAATACTGTTATTTCTCTTTGTTACAGGTTGTACTCGTCTTCATTTTAAGCATCGCATCGCTTATAATATATTTTATCGATGCTTCAAAGTGAGTATTAATTTAGTACACGTAGCGTGTCCCCTTATGTCGATATATTGATCTAATTACGCCATAATGCGTCAGAAATGAACAGTTCCAACCACGCTAACGATCTTGACTGTTATTTTTTTCCCTTCATATCAAACGTGGCGTACGGAAATTAAGTGCCGGGTTGGCTTCATTAATTTAAGAGGGCGGAGACGTCTAAAACATCAATTCGCTTCAATTTAGTACTCAAGGCAAAATTAATAAGTAGAATTATGTGGTTATATTTAATTGAAATTTGTTTTTAATTAATTAGTATGAGTGCTGTACATATGCTAACCCTGTATTATTTGTTTTAATGAAATTTCCTGTACTTGATAGATTTCTATTCTTTTCAAAATACTCTAATTTTGATTTGTAATTGGTATTTTAGAATCTTTCGCAATACTATAACTCGTAGTGGGTAATTCATTTCAAACACTATTTTTAAGGGATTTCAACTGTTTGCAAATATGTTACTCATAAAGGCACCGTACACCGTCAATAGTACTGTCAATATTTTAGAATAATCACAGTATTACTGTACGATAGCATGTTTAAAATGTTCACAATTTTAAAATATTGACAGTATTACTGATCGTATAAGGTACAGAAATGACGGAATGAAGATAATTCTGATGTTTATCTGGATAATTGATTACTTGATAAATATTAAAGGAGGATTCAAGCAAATACTGACAGTGCTAGGATTGACAGTATTATTGACCGTGTAAGGTGCCTTTTTGAACTTGATGGTATATGTACATTAAATTAATTGAATATTGGATTGAACGTATACTTTGTGATAATTCATTATAGTAAATAAATAAAACGATTTTTTCTTTATTTTAATTTTAACTTGATAATGGTTAGGGCGTAGCCGATAATATTTGCAACAAGAGCAATAAAGAAGAGATAAAAACACATATTTATATTTTATTTATTTATTAAATGAATTGAAAAGAATCTACATTTTTTTTATAATACAATCCAAGATACTAACAATATATTATTATTATTATTATTATTTACTTACTCTCTACAGAATTTACATTTACTATTATATATATATATATATATATATATATATATATATATATATATATATATATATATATATATATATTTTATTTATTAATTAAATTAATTGAAAGTAATCTACATTATCCAAGATACTAACAATATATTATAAATAAATGAATTATAAGATTCTTCAAATAAAGGTTTAGTATTAATAACATGTGTCTGGAAATAAACATAATTTTTTTTTTCATTATTAGGCTACATTCAATTGACTTTTTTTATTGAATTTTTAGTTGTGAAATACTATGACCGTAGGGTGGCGGATTTATTATTAACCTAGGCCACATTGAACCAATACATGTATGGACTTGATAAACTTCGATTAATAATATAATAATATATTAGATTGAAACAATTTCATTTTTATTACATTAATGAACATTTTCTCAAGGCAGCAAATATTATACACAGGAATTATTGAATTGAATTTAATATTAACAGTATTTTCATTAATATAGAACAAAAAGCTATGAAAAGTCCACGGCTTTATTAAATAATAATAAAATATAATATAATAATAATAATAATATATTAGGGTATCATATATGCAAACAGTTAAAGACATTATTTTAATTTTATATTCCGAAGGAATTACGTCAATTGCTTTTTATAAATACAAACAAATAAATATCAACATGCTTTTACCACATATTTAAGCCAATCACATACTGATTTTATTTGTTTGTTGTATACATAATAATCTTATAAGTTATATCAACAGCGAATGAGTACTATTTGATGAACATGTATCTAATTGTTTTTATGTAATGCAAATGGGAATCTGGAAGACAGTCCAGAGTTAGTAGTGCTCACATAGCAAACTTATAGACGATAAAACTGTAATTGTCCGCAGTGTAAAGGTTTTGTATTAACTCATTTCATTTTTTGAATGCTGCATTATTTTAGGAGTATGGTAGGGAAGTAAGTAAACACATAAATCAACCATATGTCACTATAAAATAAATTAGTATTTGCTTAATGTTGTCTGTAGTTTGGTGTTTATATTTGTTAGCCTAAAATAAGTAATTTTAATGTTCAACATTGTGCCATAAACTTTATGAACGCTATTTCAGATTGATGGAATTATAGATTGATGCCTACTGGCATTAATGCAATCGCGGTTATTGCATTGAAATTACCAATATTGTCGTTATTAAATAAATGTGTGTCTATATATAGAAAGCTTTACGCGTAGATTTTAGAGCTGGCAAACCGCAATACGAGATTCGTTGCAAAGTATTGTTTAATGTCCATAGATGTGTAACAGAAACTTTAATGAGTGATTTAAAAAGCCTCACCGGAGTGGATTTCACACACAGCACGACTGTCGCGTTAATAAGTTTACTTAATTAATATTCCACTTTTGATACTCACGTCGGACACTAACCAGCAACAGTTATTTGAAAATACGCAATATATATATATATATATATATATATATATATATATATATATATATATATATATATATCCGTCACCTGTCATCACACCATTGTAACTTTTCGACTTTAAACATATCCCTACACTGTTAATATACTCCTTTGTTACTAGTAGATATAAGTATGTAAATAGCTGTTTTGTTAAACCACAAACAATATTTCATTATCTTTCTTACAATATTATATGTTAATATAAAAATAGTATCTAAAAGTATTACGTAATTTGGACCAGCCAAATATTTTCGGTGTATAGTTCTTTCTTATATAGACCAAAATGGAAACAAACGGTATGAGAGAATTGTCGGTAAATTAAAATTAGATAGCAGATATAATAAAGCATACGCTTATCTATAATTCCCGGCACGCAATTCTAATTAACCGACTATTATCTCGTAACGCTCATTCCCCATTTCGGAGATACAGCCACACATTTGTATATTTATGTCGTCCCTTTTATTCTGTCGTCTGTGTGTTTTCACTTTGTTTTTATCTTTATCTAGTTATCTGGTTTGCTGAACACGTACTGGGCTTTATCCTGATTGTATATTAAGCTGGATGTGCATAACTCTTTCCTAGTTTGAATCTACTATATAACTACTATCAACTCCAATACAAAATAACATTTACAGTATCTTTAGACACTGTATACTGCTCTAGTATACAAATTAATTTTCGATTGCATTAACTTGGAAAGCTTTTCTGTTTCTTCTTCTGAGAGTATTCATTCATTGGTGTTACATATTGTACGGAAACCGCTTAGTTTGCAGAGTTATATAATGAAAAATATGTTTATGTAAAATATTGTATAATGTGTCCAAGGGTTAATTAAATAATAGAGTGGATATGCACCGCATGACATCCAAGGGAAAGACACGATCAGTGAAAGTATTATTAAAATCTGCCACTCTTGTAAACTCTGTGTTGATAAAGGCCATGAAATTAAATATTTCAGAGCGGTATGGAAATGTATTCATTAGCCGTGATCGTACCCATTTACAACTTAAACCCGTATAAGACATTTCGAGTGAGTTAAATCTTTAATTATAATTATAATTATATTATAATTATAAACCACATTAAGTACATCCACAATATATTTAAAATTGTGGAAGGAGAAATTGTTTTTTGTTTCTAGCAAAAAAGGTTGTTCGATAAAACCTGGAGATATTATATGTGAAGGTAACATCCTTCCATTATTTTTTTGCCAGCGCATACAGAAAGCCAAATACCACAGTACCACAGCTACTTAAAACGGACAAACCTGTTCTTGCTCGAGTATTAGACAAAATGATATTGTCACTGCTTCCAAGAAAATTAAACATAATTTTACTATAGGCCCCAATGCTATTCGATGCTTTGTTAGAGATTGCATAACAATACGAGTCAAATCAGTTAGCTACCTATTAGATTATATTAAATTAGATTAAGAACGGGTGGCCTTCCAGGACCTCCTTCTCTTGCTGGCAGAACCTACAGAGGGATTCTTCTGCCAGGCCAATCCGTGCCATATGCTTGTTAAGGATGCAGTGGCCTGTTAGGAGGCCAACTATCATTCTGACGGTTTTCCTGTATTTGGGTCAGTAAGTCCCTTATGAATTTGGTGCTTCGGCCTATTACACTGCCCAACAGATGTTTTGATGCCTGCATTTTTTCGTGTAATTATAGGATGCAGAATCCAAAATAGTCAGATTTGGTCTATCAGATCTAGTTAAAAACATACAAAATACAAAATAAAGTATTATTTCACAAAGAAGCAACTATTGATTATTTGTCACTTAAAATTTTCTAGCATGGAGTTTATCAGATCAATCTCGCTGAAGACTCCTAACCGTAGTCAGCCAACATGTATCTATCCCATCTTTCTTGATATCGATCTTCCATAGTTGTTATCTCCTGATCTCTCTTTTTTTGGCAAGAGGGGCGGAATCTTCCAAAGACGTCCGGGGGGAGGGTCTCGCTGGCATTCTCCCCCGGGGGTGCTGGATTTTAACCCATCAAGGCCAGCCTACCATCTAAACCCCCACCTCTGTCCATTCCCAGGCCCGGGACCGCTCTCGCATTACTTCAAGTCTGAGGCGCACCTCCGGATTACTTCCCCTCTTCCTTATAATTTACGTGATGAACCTGGTGATGGCATCCCATTTCCCGCTGTCCTCTATCATCATCGCTGTGATCCCTTCGAGTGTTATTTCCTCTCCCAACTCCTAATATGGGGTAGATCTTTGGCCCGCCCACCGCTGGCAGTGAAAAATTTTGTGTTCGGCGTCGTCGAAGTCTCAGCAGTAAACGTATGTATTAGTCTCCGCCCGCTTCATTCTATAGAGAATATTTCCTCCTGATCTTCACTAAAATATCCTAAGTTTTTTGGAAACCGATCTAAGTGGTTCTGATCAAATGAACACCAAACGTTCCATTCAATCTTGGTTATTGATGTAAGTTATGGTGCTTTAATAAGCTGCCTTATTTGAGGACCATCAAATACTCCAACTTTCAGTTTATCCGAGCTAATACCAGGAAATGTACGTGTCAAAACAAAGTTTATTTCGATTAAAGTCTTCAGAAATTATTTCATAAGCCCCAAGTTGATATGCAATGGTGGAAACATGAATCTCTATCTCGCAACCGAAGGTTCGTTGTTTACGTTTTGTCTTCCTGGAATCATGACAATGGGCTATTATCTCAGTGCTGATCCTTAGCTCTGCTATCACAAAAACATAAAAAGGAAGGATATTTTATAATCCACTTTGTTGTCCAAGGTTTACCATTTTAATAATGATCGATTATTTCGTGGTTTGTCGATTATGCACAAGAATATCGGGCTTCTGGTAATACCAGATAAAACTGGCTAATTAGTTTCTAATTTTAGGTACTAAATTTTAATTTTCTGATGTAATCATTTGATTATTATGTTTGCCTTTTAGAAATAAGCGAGGTATTTTTGGAATCAGCACATCAAAAATATCCAAAATCAGTTCTTACTTCTGCGGCACCAAACCAATTTTTTTTTTTATATATGTTGGGCAGTGTTACAAATTCGTTTGCCCTGGCTGGTTTATCCACCAGTCCTGAAACCTTATTGTCATCCATTTTTCCATAGATATCTTTGTGACTGCTTCCAGGCCGAATGATAGTAGCGTGGTAAGTACCAGGGCGACGTTCACACTTTGAGCGCGGAAGCACAATTATGGTATGGGGAAAGGAAGATTAAGTGGGATGCTTTTGGGTCAATAGTATGTGGTATGGCTATGGCGAGAGGGAGATTTAGTGGGATGTATTTGGGTTAATGGTATGTGGTATGGCTATGGTCAGAGGGAGATTCAGTGTTTTTGGATCAATGTACCCTTATCATCCTGGTGGAATGATTGCGGTTTGGGACTGTTTTTTTAGATATTGTTTTAGGGGCCTGCCGGCCCTGGCAACCTTTAGGCCTTGATCCTATTTACAGCCCATATCACTCTGTTCCTGCCAAATATTCTACCTGTCATTTTTGTCTGAATCTTTTAGGACAGGGTTGTCGACATGCCCTATATTCACCAGTCGTCACTATTCTTGACCCCGGAAAGGTTGTTTGTAGTAAAACATCTAGTCTTTCCTCATGGTCTTTGGCATACCTGCCACTAGGGGTCTTTAACAGCCATATATTTATTTGAGTGGTCCTTCGCTAGTATCTTATGTAGCTTTGATGTTGGGGATATATCGTCAGTCCCCTCACAGAAGTCCCTCCAGGGTTTTCGCTAGACCTTCTCAGTTGTTTGTTGTATTCGGTCAGTGCCGTCTTCTAGGCCTGTCCTGTTGACAGTGTTGAATGCTTTTCGTACCACTGTGCATTTTTTCCACGGTGAGTACAGCCCCCCGTCCCTAGGATGTGTGCACTACGACCCAGCACGGACCTATTGTGCCTCATACAACATCCATGATATGCTAGCCGGGTCAACTCTTTGTAGAAAAGTTTCCCAACTAGAGGTGTATTCGAACCACCATCGTTCCGTACGCCATGGCTTTAGACCGTCGCCCTAGATCACTGCGCCACGGACCGCCAATGTGCATAGTCGTCCAAGCTCTTTGCTCCACCAGTGAACATCACGAGAGAGAACTCGTTTTTGAGTGGGCTGCTGCTCTTTAGGGCTTGTGTCAAAATTCCCGTGAGATGATACGTTGCCGCCTCTATCTCGTCCGTAGTGTTTATATTGTGGTTGATACCCTCTGTTTTTAATCTCATGAATTCCTAGTAAATGATCCAGTCAGTTTTCCTCGGATTTCTACACTCCACTGCACTTGCTAACATATCACCTAGGTTAAAAACAATCTTTCGTTGATGCGATAGTAATGGCTCGCGCCAACTTTGAATTGCAACTCCCCTAAATGTATCAGCTAGTGTTAGATCATGAACCTCCCTTCTAATTACTTTTATATAGTTGGGTTTATTTTCACTATTAATAAATTAATTACTTCAACGTCATTAGTACATAGGTATTCAATAAGTTCCTTACCTCGATTATTGTCGTCCGTGCAGCCCCACACCGTGTGGTGCGTGTTGGCATCGCATCGCTGGATGTAATGCTTGTTAATCTTCTTGCAAATGAGGCGTCTTGTTTCTTCTGATGATTTTTTTTCATGAGCTTCAGAATAAGCCGAGGCTATGATAAAATGCCACTTGTCCGCATTCATTGGAATCTCTATGGGTGTCAGTACAAACGTTATGCATTTTCTGAGTATTAGGAGTGCTCTTGGCGTGGGACATAGTATCCTAAACCAACTTACAGACGTCGATTGGTAAGCCTTTTATCTGGCCCCGGTTGATCACTTGCGCGCTTTCATTGGTATCTCCATAGCTGTCAGTACAAACGTTATATATTTTCTGAGTATTAGGGGTGCTCTTGGTGTGGGCCAGTTGGTATTGTAAACCAACTTACAGACGTCGGTTGGTAAGCCTTTTATCTGGCCCCGGTTGATCGAGGGGGTTCCTGCAGAGTGCCTATACCAACCTGTTATTTTTTGAAGCTCCAGTGTAGGGCACTTGATGCAGCTTTCGAATGATGGAGATATATTTGGTTGCACCTTATCACCATTTGCCTTTTCATGCCGTGATAGACCTTAGGCTTTTTGCGGCTTTTAGATTCTTTTGACCTGACATCCCTTGTCTTTTTGCTGCCATTTCACCAGTGCGGGCTCTTTCTGCACTAGTTGGGTTTGGTTTCTCAGAGGAGGCCGAAAAGGATTCGGGCTGTTGAGGTCCTTGAGTCTTCCTTCGCTCTCTCAGAGTTACCTCCACAAAATCATAGTTGACGTTTTCGCCGTTTGCTTTGATGTTGTCAGCCGACACTGAGTCTGAGAACTAACAAAGTTGCCTCCAGCGTTGGAACTACCGGATTTCTCAGGAGAGCCCTCAACATGAAGATGTAAGGTCTTTTTGACCTTCTATGAGGTAAGGATCCTTTGGAACGGCTCCTCTGAAGTGTTTGAAAAGTAACCAATGAAGATTTTCGGATGCGGCATCTTGGTCGCCTTCATAATCTTCAGCTCAGTTCCTTTCCAAGGCTTGAGTTGGGCCACTGGGCCCTTTAGCGAATCCGGTTCACACAGGTTAATGCAAGCTATCCTATTCGCTGATGCGTCTGCAGGAAAGCGGGCTTAAATTGTTCCATCTCCCCGCCGACTATGGCGTCTAGAATGGCTTTTTGTACAGACTTGGTCTGTATCTTTGTCATTAGGTTCTCTGGGAAGCCTTTTAATGTGATTCCCACCTTTACAGAAGTGGCCAGTTAGATGTATGTCGCCAAGGCGTGTTGAGTTGTAGGCCGTGAATGCCGTGCAACCACTGTACCTTGCTCCATGCCATCCTAGTCGCTGGTGCGCCTGCAGGAAAGCGGGCTTAAATTGTCCCTTCTCACCGCCGACTATGGCTTATAGAATGGCTTTCTGTACATACTTGGTCTGTTCCTTTGTCATTAGGCTTTCTGGGAAGCCTTTTAATGTGTTTCCACCTTTACAGAAGTGGCCAGTTGGATGTTTGTCGCCGAGGCGTGTTGATTTGTAGGCCGCGGATGCCGTGCAACCTCTGTACCTTGCTCCATGCTCTGAGTTTTGGGCTCGTATTGGTGTCCTTTAGCTCTTTTGGCATGACTTCTGTCAAGAGTGCTGCCATCAGATTTCTAGCGTTTATTTGGCTTGTAGAGTCCTTTAGGGGTTTGTAAGGCTTTAATATCTATTCCTTATTCTCTTATACTGATAAGCACGACTTACTGAGGTACTTCAACACCTTTTTGGCATGGTCGCACATTTTCTACTTCGGAAAGTTTTCTGTTACCATAGGTATACTCATGGTTTCATGAGGTTATGATCATCCTCTAAATTGGATGCACTTGAGGTAGCGTTATCACCTTTAATTTCAAATTTATTTTATTTTTACAGATTTTAGAAAGGCATCTGATCACATTTATCATGCAATCTCCCTTAAGAAGTTGGAATACCTTGGACTAAATATACCTTATTTTAGTATCATCAGCATGAATAATGATAATTAGAATACACTTTGTTGAGATGAATAGAGGTAAATCGTGCTTCAATGAAGCAAATAGTGGTGTATCTCAGGGTACTAACTTAGGCCTAGTGATATGCCTGGCTTTTATCACTAATGTGGTACAAGCTCCCAATCAGAATATCTACTGTATGCTGATCTGAAGCTATAGTGTGAAAATATAACGATGCGAACTGTATAAGTTTACAGTCAGATATTACAAGACATTCTGACTGTTGTAAAGAAAACTATTTAGAACTTAATGTGAGGAAGTTTAGTGTGATACGTATTTTAAATCCCATTATCTCAAATTATATTCTCAACGATGAAATATTGTATACAGAAACATCAACGGTGTGATGTTGACACCAAACTAAGATTTAAAAACCATATTGAAAATATAGTGAATTCGGCTCTAAGCAAGGTTCATAGTGAGAAACTGTCGTGACTTCAGAGTCCTTATGCTTTTATATAATTCATATGTGAGGAGCAAATTTGAATGTTATTGTAGCATATAGTCTCCCTATACTTCTCAGAAGATGTCTGTAATTGAGATATAGAAAAGATTTTTGAAATTGTTATATTTAAAACAATATGGCTAATACCCAACTAGTAATATCGCTTATCATACACTTCTAATGAGAAGTTTCGAGATTGATAAGATGCAACATAATGATGTTTCGTCTTATCAATCTCTAAGATCGGCTCAAAATAAGCTCAATCCTGAAACCATACAAAATTATAAATGGAGTATCGGACAATCAATATATTTTGGAAGACATTGATATCAATGCGCCTAGAGTGACATTGCGAAGTCAACGAATTTTTCACTACTCCACCCCAGCCCAACACACCACAAAATTTGTCCACCTTTCAGTATAATACAAAACTACAATATGTATTATACTTTAGTTTGAATGGGCATATTTGAAGATTTTCTCCCTTTCATCAAGACAAATATATTTTTCAAGTTGTATCAATAATTAAAGTGTTTTTTTTTATGTGGTATTACTTATTTACAATCCTTTTTTACTTACCTTTTACTATTTAAATTAATATTTTTATACGTGCATTACCCTATAACTGGACCAAAGGTCTGTTGGTCTAATAAACACATAAATAAATAAATCAATAATTTGCTCATTGTAAGTATTGCCGTAGGTACATTGTTAATCACACCGTTCATAGACTAAAGCAGTGATCAATTTTGGGATACACAACGGTCGAATTTACACATGCCCATGTAACAGGTTTAAATCACCATGAATAGCCTAGTATAGAATTGCACAAAATCGTCGGCAACTGCTAGTCACAAAATCGTCGGCAACTGCTAGTAAGTGCACTCGCAGCGCTGCATGCGCTATCACAGTTAGAAACTCAACGCCTTTAGACAGGGTGTATTTTAAGTTTTAGCTATAAATAAGACAATATTGACTAACTACGCCTTTCTAGTCGTTTTTATCGGTGGTGTTTAGTCAATAATGTTTGTTCGGTAACTTTGACAACTATTGATAATGTACAATTCATTCGGTAGTGCTCTTCACTAATTATATCTTGGTTTTATGCTATTGGAAATGTCTCATAAGCTACACGTATTCCATTTGTTGAAAACTATAACCCATTCTAACTCTGACTACAAGTTGTTTCTACATCCTATATGGCACAACAATACTGCTGTATTTTACCAACAATAATACAACAATAATGCTTTTTACCTAATAATAAAACTATTCGGTTGCTTTAATTATGAACAAACTATTTTTTTTTCATTACCGTTTGCGTTGTTCGCAGCCGTTTCATCAAACTTTAACCTCTTGCCACAGAGAAGTATTTAAACTATTTTTCATTATATAAAGCTGCGTTTTATACCAGCGTAGTATGTAGGTCATCCTGTGATCTATCGCGCTTTTTGCGGTAGGTTTCCGGTGCGTGGTACCTTTTACTCGGGGCTTACGACTTTCCGAAGTTCGCAACTCGCCCGCCCTTCGGGGGGACTAAAACGTGATGTACAGGTTTAAAAGTTTGCGCTCGCAGCCGCCCGGTCGAACTTCCGAGGGGTTGTAATTCTCCCTCTCTCCCTTTCGGGAAGTACGACTTAAATGGAGGATCTCAGACATTTATAAACAGAGGGAAAAAACGAAATCGTTATTTTGAAGTGGAACGCTATAAACTGTGCACATGCAAAGGTGTAGGGCGTCATTAAAAGTATTAGATATTTTAACGTTGAGTAAAAATATGCAAATGTACATAGTACGCTTTAGTAAGTGTCACTTATATGTGACATCCGTAGAATATAAAACCGAAGACAATGTTTTGAAGCCGACCGACCGTATGACTTATGTGCTGTCGTTGCAAAAGTGGGAATTGTGGGTTGGAATTTATACTTAGGGTGATCATTCGTCCAGGAATGCCCCGGATTCTAGCTTGGGTGTCTGTAAGGCACCTTACACGATCAATATTACTGTCAATATTTTAGAATAATGACAGTATTACTGTACGATAATATATTTAAAATGTTCATTATTCTAAAATATTGCCAAAATTACTCAACGTGTAAGGTATAGTAATTATGTAATGAAGAGAATACTGATCTTATTGCGGATAATTGATTACTTGGTAAATATAAAAGGAGGATTGAAGCAAATATTGACAGTACAAGGATTGACAGTATTATTGACCGAGTAAGGTGCCTTTATAGATATGCCACCCATAAACTTTGATGTTTTTTTTAACAAACATTTCATAAAAGTTGTCAAAATGTTACGTTGTTATCTGATAACAACGCGTCTACCGAACGAATGTTTGTTATTATAAGTAGTACCCAGCGCAGTAGCCTAGTAGTTAGAGTCCATCTCGTACTGAGCATTGCCGTGCTGTATCGCTCCAAGTTTTGCGGTTGTGCACCGGTTGTATTGGACGAGGTAGGATTGTGTGCATCGGAAGCCACAAATAGAACAAGAGACAATAAGCCAGGAGCAGAAAATAGTGGTAAAGCAAAACAGCTACAAGATACGACGTTGTTATATAGCAGGGGTGGCCAACAATTCAATCGAGAAGCCAATTTTGGTCGATCGTTTGCGATTAGACTACATTTAATAAATAGAGCACTAAAGACAACATGTCGATCACGACACAGTTTTTGGATAAAAAGTAGATCTTATGTACACAAAAGTTGTCCATCCCTGTTATATAGTATACTGTAAAATATATTTACTGTATGCGGCCAATAGAATTTTGTTCACATAGTCTAGCTGTTGTTAATTCAAGCTAACAATTATTAATAAGTAAGTAATATTTCTCTTATTCAATTATGTAAGTATAATTTTAAAATTACTGCCATTGGACTGCATTATCATAATTGTCGTGTGTTGTAAAGTCCGGCTAATGAATATAACTGAGGTCGGACAGAGTTATTTTTTGCGACTAAATTCCGTGGCGGACTTAATTGACTCAGTTTTGCAATGTCATCGAATATTTAATGGCGATAAGTTTATGAAATCAAAGGATAAATTAGTAATTAGAACGCTAATATATGAAATTACTGCATAATTTGAGAACCATTATTATTAAATCGTAATTATCACATATACATTAATTACTACTGAGAAGTAATCTTCTAGGCAAATAACAGAACAATTTTATATCGTAGAAATTAATATAAATGAAAGAGTTTCTACATTTCTTTAAATAACTTTATTAATCCGTATTAAATCTTAAAGCTTAGGGACCACCCTTCTATAGCCAATTGATATTTTCCTAAGTAAATTCCCCCCATTTGACACCACTCTCCTCGCCGGATCTCTTCATTCCCACGCCCTCAATTTATTTTCTTAATTCCTACGCGCATTCCGGTTTTCGCTGCCGCTCGTTTTCAGCAAAGGTAAATGACAGTCTCTTTAATTCCCTGCGACGGGCGATAAATTCTCGCCCGTTGTGCCAGCAGGAAATTAAATGGCACGAATCTGTTGCCGAGCGGTTGAAAACGACACACATTCAACAAAATGAGGAAAAATAAAATGCTTTGTGGAATATTACGATAACTTACGGTTAGGGAAATATATACATATTATTTGCTATAATCACAGTTATTAAAAATCAGTGGCATTGATTTTATTTTATCAAACGTACATCTTCATTACTTTTTTTTATCATTATCAGATATAATTACATATCAGTAGCACGTATCTACCTTTTTTTCTTACTTCAATTTTATTAATACAACAATGTGTAATTTATAAAAGCTAGTATTACTTACAAATTACATTTCCTGTGGCCTTTAATTTAAATCAGAGAAGCACAGGCTTTATAGATAATGAAATGTAAAAAACCTTTTCATTATCTCCCTTATCTACCAATAAATGTTCTGAAAATTATCATGTATAACATCCACAAGGAAAGGCATTTATACATACATTGTCCGTATTTTTAATATTTTTATAAATCAAGTCAGAATTAATAATGAAATTGATTAAATCATATAAATTTGCGGATAATAGTGTAGTCACACTCGCATTGCTCGCATAGTTTTTGTCATGGGATACACTTTTGGCAATTATATAAAGCAATGCACCAAAAATATAACCCGCACAAACAAACAATGCCAAAAGCAATAAGTGAGTGGGCATAGTCTAACCAGACCAGGACCATTCACTATTTCAAATGACTTCAACTATGCCCATTCACAGTTTAAAATGATTCTTTTTCTTTATTTGCCGTCTCGTAGTTCAAGGTTGGCAATCATCATTGCAATTCGTACCTTGAGAGCTGCGCCTCTGAAACTATCGGACTTTGTTTTGCCATACCATTCTCGCAGGTTCAAGAGCCAAGATATTCTTCGTTACCCCACATATCTTATTCCATTATTTTGCCCTGCATAATTAATTGAAGGGTTGCGTATCTATCTCCTCAAATGATATGCTCCAAAAAATCTAGCTTTCGTAACTTTATTGTGCTGATAATTTATTATTGTTTACTCATTCTATGCATGACCACTTCATTTGTTACAAAGTCTGTGCATGGTATCTTCAGCGTGCGGCGGTAAATTCACATCTCGAAGTATGTCTGGATAGTCTGGATAGTTGGCTGGAGGGTAGCATAGCTACCGCGTATGTGGCTCCGTTATGGAGATGGGTTGCTTCTATCTCAAAATGGGCCCATTGTCAAACCTCCAGGAAACTGCGGTCTGTCGCCGGGGTCAGCTCTTCGTAAGACAGGCACGGGGAGGGTTAAAAACCGTCAGGCCTCCTTACGGGAAAAATAGGATCAACGCTCGGCGTCGAGGATGTTCTTGAAACGGTTCTCTGAGTCGTGGTGACGTTCAAGACGAATATGGGGCACAATTATCAGTGTAAGCTGATAGCTGCAAGGAAATAAATCGATCCTCTGAGTCTTGGTGAGGGAAGATCGATTTACCAAAGGTAAAAAGTTAAACTCAAGTATCGGTTTCAAGGCGATAGTCGGGTAATATGAATCAGTCCTCTGAGTCTGGGTGAGGAAGAGCTGACTGCCGTTTAAGGGTGCGTGTACGTTATTTATAGGGGGCGAACAGGCCCCCTACTCTTAGCATCCGCTGAAGGGGCGCACGCGCCCGGGTTGTTCCTACTCTACTGAGCGTGGTGCAGGGGTAAGCGGCATGTTCGCCGAAACGGTAACACTCCCTTTGAGTCTACTCACTCGTCCCATCAGTCAATTCTGCGTGCGAGCTGCACAATTTTGGCGGGTGAGGAGTTGCCAATGCTGGCCATACCTGGCCAGCACTCCCCTAGTGTTTACCAGAGCAGAGGCATATTACATGATCTGCTGTTTCAAAAGAAGTATGTACCCAAGCTTGTCCATATTTGCTTTCTTAAGCGTCCACGCCTCCATTCTGTATACCGGTGTCGAGAATATATAGCAGCGCACCATTCGGACTCGTAATGATAGGTTGAGATATCTGTCAAAACGAATCATCTTTCACAGTTTTTCCGGATGATTAGACTCCTCTGAGCTTCTCCCATTGCCAGCGGAAAAGCGTTCGAGCTGATTGCTATAAAGAAACAAGTTTTTTCCAGCTGGAGTACAATCTTTCTAACAAAATAATATTACTAATTCACTAATTATTAATAATATGAATATTTTAATTAGAATATTCAGTCATGTAGATTTTTTATTCTTTCATTACGTCTCTTCCGGGCCCACAAATTCATAATAACGGTGGCGGTTCATAAATTGTTCGCACGCTCTTCCTGCGCGCGGACATAAATCGTAATAACCCCACAGCGTGGTAATCCATTTTCCCTGTTCGCTCCGGAAGTATGATACACATTTTTCGGAAATAATTTACTGTAATTGGCACAGCACAGTACGTTCTGTTTATTTTTTTAAGGCGGAGTGCTTTTTAAGTTTCCAACAAAGTGACTCCATAAGAATGATTAATTACTATCATTATATTAATGGATGAAAATATAATATTGTGAATCATATTACTGAGCTCGGGAAAATGCTTTCAATTGCTGTTTCCCCTTAGTCATTGTAAATTGAGATTGCCAAAGTTAATTGACATTATAGAACGTGTACACGGAACTGCACTACCGAGCTTGAAGCTTCCTGCCACTACGAATTTTCCATGTCGTTTCTTCCATTATTCAATGAATGATAGCAAACGTAAGTTATACAATTTGATATCGATAAACAGTATGCTTTGCGATCATTTTGTGCAACTTCTCTCCTGTCGTGTGTGACACTATGAAATTTCTGATGTTATAAAATCTGCAATAATGCATGTACGATATAACTAGCCGTATAAGAATGCCGTGAACAAATATATGGGCCATTGTGGGATCGGAAAAATTATTGCACGCAGTGATTTTTCTTCTTGTGCTCTATTCTCCAAGTACCTCGACAATCAGCAACATGATGCAGAACTGCTATTTTTCGGTAATGCTACTTGTGTGTATTTTTCGTACCACTAGCAGAGATTTTTAGTCCATAACTTTCTTCTTAGGCCAGGCTCGCGTTAACAAATTTACCGTAAATGATATTTTGCAGTAATAAGCAATTAATTAAGAAATGAAAGGGCTGCGGGAAGTGATACAATCACTAAAGAAATGATTAATAAATTAATATGGAGAAACTGGCAACACAGCACGAGTAGATATTTTTAACAAAGCATTTCCTCTCTAAGGCCCAATTCGAAACGCTTCCATGCTGCCTCTATGTAAACATATGGCGCAATGTCCACCCCTTCACTGCATATGGACATTACAGTCGCCTGTGCGACGTCGCGCCTGTACCTCGCCTACACCGCGCCTCCGCCCTACGCCGCTTATGTATGAATTGGGCCTAAGATGCCGAAAGACTAGGAGATAGCATATTGGGAGTGGATGTTATGTTTTATTGAAAAACTTTGGGTATCTTCATTGACTTTATCATATACACTCGTCTTCCATTGTCATCTAGGTAATCTTTTGCTAGCTGTAATACATCTTTATTTCACTAACTTGTGACGTTTGACATAAGGCAGTATTACACTAGCATTCACAGAATTACCTACGCTGAAACAGTTGTTTATATGGTTGCCTTGCGTAACAGACTGCTATTTTACCAGACCGGTCTGAAGTGAATAGACCCCCAGTATTATTTTTTCCTCAATTATTCGAAGTACTTTAATTTCTTTTGTAATAACTGTGTTTGTGTAAGTCGTCTGGTAGTCTATTATGTAAGTTCAGACTTGTCTTGTGTATAGCAGACTGGCCTGTTACTCAAGGCAACCAAATAAATTTGTGTTGTTATAAGAGTGTGAGTTATGGTTTTAAATTGGCGTAAAGGGTGGGGCAGTTTTTTATTTTTAAATTCGTAACTTGGTAAACATGTGATTTGTAGTTACTATAATATTTTAAGTAAAGGTTTATTTTTTGTATATAATTAATTGATCCCCTATCGGACGACGGACATTTCATCTAGTATATAATATCAGAATATAGTTAGCTACTATAATGAAATCAATAAACGTCAGTATATCTATATATTTATACGTTCAACCAACAGCATTTTGGCCTGCATTAAACCCGTTATGACACTCTGCCAACAAAATTGATTAGCACTCACTGCAACGAAACGGTAAACCGACGTCATAGATTGTAACTGATCCCAACCGCAATGGGGTTAATTAATTCCTGCCAAGTATAATTTACGTTGGACAATAACGCTGTCTGGAATTGATTTCATCTAGTCTTACAAAGTACATTCAGCTTGAAAATCCAAGGATCTAAAATGAATAATAATTAATTAGACATTGGTATAAATTCTAGTCAAACAGACCATACCCCTACAATTGTATGGTAATTAATACTATTATTGGCATATCTGCCCTAATTTCTTTCATCTAAATTCAGTTACATTTACTGGTTCCTTTTCTATAACCTTAACAAGCTATTTAGTCTTTCCGGCACCAAGGAACTCCATAGATATTTTTCATAACGTTTACATTTAATTCGTTATATCTTCTAATCCTAGCCCATAGAACTCCACATAAAGTTTTCATACATTTCAATATTCGAATAGATATTTAATTTGTTGCTACTTATCCTTTCCTTGCCTTAGTTATCATTTTTAATCTGTATCTTTCTGCTGTTATTCAGTTTTTGCCCGCCCATAAAACTCCATGGATAGTTTTCATTTCTTTTTTTTTCACTGCTGCTGTTCTTAGACCATACAACTCCAATTAAGTTTTAAGTGTTAATAAGTTTACATACATTTTTATAAGTTATCATACGTTTTCATAAGGTTTCATAAGTTTTCATAAGTTTTTATAAGTTTTCATAAGTTTTCATAAGTTTTCATAAGTTTTCATAGGTTTTCATAAGTTTTCATAAGTTTTCATAAATTTTCATAAGTTTTCATAAGTTTTCATAAGTTTTCATTAGTTTTCATTAGCTTTCATAAGTTTTCATAAGTTTTCAAAAGTTTTCATAAATTTGTATCCTTCGTTATTGCTTCTGCTGGTACTGAGCCTTTCTTGACCACAGAACTCAGAGACCGTTCTGCTGCTACTCAGTCGTTTCTAGCCCATCGAATTGCAGAGAAAGCTTTCATAAGACTCAATTTTTAGACGCAGCATGACACATACTATGTATAAATATTAGGAAAAATTATCACATTATCGAATTTAATATTTGATATTTTTATCTCCGTGTCTACAGTAGAAAGATGCAATTCAAATATACTATTACATATTATATACTACTATAGATGGTTATCGGCCATACTAATATTGAGGACAGTGGACCCCTGACGGTTGAAAACTTTTTAGTATATTATTTGGTCGGAGTATGGGGTTTATTATATAAATTTCATATTTTTTTAATTCAATAATTGGAATGAAATCACGAACAAAATATTTTATTTATAAAAAATATGCTACATGTATACAGAATATTAAGAACAGAGTAACTTATATTATATTTATTTTGAGCACGTCTGTGTAGACTTTGTCCGGGTCAGTGGTCCCTCCGCTCTTTTGTACTTGCGTGTACAACCTATCTTCAGTGCTTTCAGGATTCGTTTACTGCTACTAACAGTGGTGATTAGCCTTTCGTCATAGTAAAGCGTTTCTAAGTGTTCCTTCAATATTTCCATCCCTCCTTCTTTTGACATTGTATATTTCTTTTTATTTTCCTATTAGGCTCCTGGTATCGCTATAGGTTTTATATATTGTATTATAAATACTGTAGTATCAATAATTTCATATTGAATCCAAGAAACATTACCGAAAGTATAACAATCATATTTAAATTCATTAATCACATGTCACAAAATGTCACAATAATGTTGTAAATTATTTTATTGCCAGATTTGTTACCATGGTATTATTTGTACCGTCAGCGCCTCTCCCGGTTGGAAGCGTTACCAAAAGCCTCTTTCACGGCCTCCCCATTTACCGAAGACACCCCCTGTATACTATATATCCCCCGATTTATCGTTTTTTGTTTAATAAATGTGCTCCAAAATGTGTCCGTTTTTATATATCTCAATGGGTACTATAGGTTTTCTATTATATATATATATATATATATATATATATATATATATATATATATATATATATATATATATATATATATTAAATGGTTAAACTAGTGATCCTGATTTGCGATCACTCTTCGCAGTACTTGTGGTCGTATTTGGGCAATAACGCGTCAAATGTTGGCTTCCAAGTGTTCAATAGTCTCTGGCTTATCAGCGTAGACAAGTAACTTCACATACCCCCGAAGAAAGTAGTCCAGCGGTGTTAAATCACAGGTTGACAGTTCCATTTCTCGATATTCATCGTTAATCAAAAGTTTCGTTCAGTAAATTATCGTATCGCGCGCGGTATGGCATATGGCCCCGTCTTGTTGGAACCACGTGTCTTTGATGTCATTACCATCCAATTGAGGTATACAAAAATTGATAATCATATCTCTATACCGGTCTTCGTTTACTGTAACGTTTGCACCAGCATCATGTTGGGACACGTGGACCGATGATTCCTTCGGCCCATAAAGCACACCAAAGGGTAACTTTTTATTGATGTAATGATTTGTGAACAATGGCTCGTGGATTATCTTCGCTCCAAATGCGACAATTCCGCTTGTTGACATAGCTATTCAAGCAAAAATGAGCTTCATCACTGAAGATAATTGTGTATGGAAAAGTTGCATTGATGTCAATCTTGGCTTCACCACATTCACCGAATTAGCGTCGCGAACGATGGTCGTATGGTTTTCATTTCCGCACGAGTTGAATCTTGTAAGCATGTAAACCAAGATCCTTATGCAAAATCCTCCATAAAGATGTTGAATCAAGTCCCAATTGTTGCGTACGATGACGAATCGATTCATTTGGATTCTCTTCAATACTACGCACTACAGCAGCCAGCGCATGCTCGGTGTTCGCCATTTGAAGTCTTACGGGACACGTATTATCATTTAAATTAGACGTGATGCGAAATCAACGCAGAGTTAATCCTATTAACTGCTCTGATGGAGGATTATGTCTACCATAAAATGGACGTAGCGCGCGATGAGTTTCACGAACTGAACCATTATTTTCAAAGTAAATTTGAATAATTTGCAAACGTTGCTCTTGTGTGAGTCTATTCATTATGAAATTACGAATTATCAAATCGAGTATCCCTGAAAAAAGTGTTGCTCACCTAAAGTTCTATACCTCGAAATGAAACACCCTTTATTTTCCCCTACTATTACTTCTTCCCTTGAGCTGTTTCCATCTCAGACCATTGGAAAATAAATAAATAAGTCAGCATTAATATGTGAGATTAAATAAAAGTGGGGACTACCATACTTTTTAAACTTTTATCCTTGGTGAATTAAAAGCTTTAAGGACTCGAACAAATTGCTTAAATCTTAGAAAATTGTGCACAACAATATAGTGTCTTTTGAAATGGTGATTAGTCATAGTTTCGTTGACCTCTACACCTCTGTTTGCATATTTTTTATATGGATATAGACGTTTTGCTCTATTTCTGAAACTAAAAGAATCATGGCATCTATTAATACAACCTGCGATTTAAGATTTTAAGTAACTTGAACTTTAAACTACACTCTTGTGCGTAATTTAAAATGATTCAATTAATACAATATTTACTCTTGTTTGCGCACACCCGGCGTTTCTCAATGGGTAGTGTCGTACTTGCCTTGCAATTCAGTACAAGAAATACCGACTAAACCCTAAACCTGTTTTCACGACTATGGCGCTGGTCTGCCTGATAGGCATTTTCTTTAGCCCTAAGCAGTGCTAACACCCAGCTGGTGGCGTTCCCGATCTGCTCCAGATACTTTTGAATGTACCCGTGCCCAGTGAGTATTTGCGTGACACTATGTTCAGTTTCTCCATGCTTCCGGTCAGTACATTCCGGACGTCCGGGATGAGCATCCACGTCCATTGTCCTTTCGTCGCGTTTTGCCATCTCCTTTGCAACGTTTCAATAGGCGATTCTCTGGCCCGCTGCTCCGTATCCTTCGCTGGTGCTCCAGTTTGCTTTGGGTCGTACGCCATCTTCCGCGCCGTTGCCTGGAGGTCAGCTGGAATGGTAGCGGCCACAATTTCCACGGTATCGGTTGAAGCCGTTCTGTAGGCACAGCTGGTCCTTAGGGCTCCGATGCGGAGCGCTGCGCGGAGTATTTCTGAGCGAGCCTACCGCATTGTCGGCCTAGGAGGGAGAAGCATGCAAAAGCTGGCTCAGGGCTACGGTGGTCAGTAGGCGTCGCTTGGCCGCCCTAGGTCCTCCGATCATCGGGAGGATTTTAGCAATAGCGTTATCGGCCCTGGCAGCTTTCTGTGTAGCGTGTAGGATGTGGGCAGTGTGGTGGACATTGGCCTCTATCACTGCACCCAAGTAGCTATTTTTACAGACAACGGGGATAGTCTCTACCATCAGAACTATTGTTCTAATTTTATTCAGTTCTACCCTCCACGTGGAGAGGAGGACGACATCCATCTCGTTGGCCGCAATCTCTAGGCCTTGTCCGTGAATCCATGCCTCTCTTTGCTTGATGATGGCGAACGCCACCGTTCTGATTCAGGGTGGAACGCGCAGCATTAGGACGCCATCATAAAAGATGTTCCAGAGAAGGGGTCGCAAGACAAACTTGTGAGAATCCTATGGCCACTGTGTACTTCGTTTCATCTGGGGAACAGTGACTGTTCTGTCGCATAGGTAGCTTGCCATCAAGCGTAGCATCGGCGTCGGTATGTCTAGGTCCCCGAGCGCTGTCGTCATTTATCCCAAAGGAGAGACGTGAAGACATTGTTGACGTCTAATGTGTTTGCATACTCGACGTACTTCCTAACCGTCTATAGCCCATACATCCATGTCTTATGCAAAGTGATCTGTCTTGTGTAGACTGTTACCTGTAAGTTTTCTGACCTAGTTTATCTAAAGAGTGAGTGACCATCTCCGTGGTTTACGCCTTTCAAACTTCCCTTCAACTATTAGTATTTCCATTGACTTCTGTTTTCTTGGTATATGACCAAAATCTTGGTGGACAGGCGGACAGTAATATCAAGTTCTTGCAAGATCGCTGCATTAGTGCCATGTGCTATCCATAGGATGCGTAGAATTCGACGTGGCTATTCTCGTCTTTGCTTTTTGAACTGTCCAGGTGTCGGCCGCTTACGTGCAAGAGGAAACATTAGGACCTGCACAAGTCATAATTTTGTTGATTAAGTTATTACCCTATCCATCCATATTGTTGTTACTTTCACTGTCGCGGTTCTTGCCATTGTAATGTCTCGCTTGATTTCTAGTTCGCAATTTCCATTTTAGGTAACGAACGTAGTTGAAGTGGCGTACGACATCGAAATCAGCGATAGTTATAGCATGGTTCTGGTTGTCTTCGACTCTAACAACTACCATTACCTTTGTTTATCCCATATTGAGTCCCAGGCCGTATTCAATGCTTGTGTCGCTTAACTTGTTCATTATATTCTAAAGTTCTTGATGAGTTGCGATAATTATTAACGTATTTTCAGTGTATCGTAGCTTACTTTCTTCTACCGCCCACTGACACTCCTCAGTCCAATTAATCCAAAACTCCACGCATAATATGTTCGCTATAAATATTAAAAAGACAGGCTGCATCACTGTTTCACATTAGATTTGACATTGGAACTATTTGATTCAGTTCGTCCACTTTTAAGTCATGCTGTGTTATTCTGATATAGTTATTCCAGTAATTATACTAGATGGGCAGGTATACCGATCTTCTCCAGTACCTTTGACAACGTTCCCCATTTCATCGAATCAAAGGTTTTCTAGTAATGCATGAAATAGACATATATTTTTTTTTGTTTTTTTTTAAATATATAATATAATTTTATTTACACTTTCACACCTTTACATGTACAATACATGTATACATATATACATACATACAAACATGTACTTATGTCTAAAAGGGGAAAACATATTTTTTTAAAAAACATGGTACCCTTCCTCCTGTCTTCACCTCGGGATTTGTGGGTCTTGTCCCATCCCGGGCTATCGGTATCGAGGGTTTGTCCATTTGTTTAAGCTATTTTACTTTATGTTGTCGTTTATTAGTATGTTTTTCATTTTTAGCTTAAAAGGGATGTATTTTAATGACTATGTGTTCGTTTAAGGTGTTGTATTGTTTGACTGTTTCTGTGGTTAGAGTTGGTGTGTACTTTGCTTTTGTAAACTTTTCGGTTCTTATTTCTGATTTTCTTCTTGTTTGGTGATGGTGTATTTCTTTGTTTACTATTAGTATAGTACTTAGTTGTTAAAAGTTGAATTCTCTTGCCTTCTCAATGAGTTGGCGAATATTCAGCATTTGTTCCTTAGTTACCTGGTACAAAGCCAGTTTTTTCTTCGGTTATTTGTGGCAGGAGAAATACCTTCAGTCGTTCGTTGATGCTAGCATAAGGGATCAGAGCAATAATCCGGTAGTTACCATAGTCAGATCCCCGCTATGGTAATTACCGGATTATATAATATATTATATAATATTATATAATATAATTTATAAATTCTAATAAAAATTGATTCGTAACATTCTGGAGTTCATAGATCTTGTCGCATAACGTATCATATCAACATCAATGCTGTCCATTG
Organism: Lordithon lunulatus; assembly: GCA_963942505.1. Classification (NCBI taxonomy): domain Eukaryota; kingdom Metazoa; phylum Arthropoda; class Insecta; order Coleoptera; family Staphylinidae; genus Lordithon; species Lordithon lunulatus. Next base: position 17,395,777 of record OZ012672.1, on the reverse strand, counting down.
CCGGTAGGACTTCAGCTGTTATACCATCCATTCCATCAGCTTTGCCATGGTTCTGTTTCTTAATGACAGTTTCTACTTCGGATCTTACAATGTTGGGCTCTGTATACTGTTGTTGTGTGATGGTAGTTCCATGTTCCAAGCCTACTTTTCTCAAAGGTTTACTGCAATAGGTTCTCCAGACTTCTACAATTCCCCTTTCTGTTGCAAATTGTATAAGTCGTTGGCTCCTCTCGTTTCGTAATTCTAGACCGCATTTGCCTATAATTTTGCATATATGGTCATCCTTTGTTATGAGACCGACCTTTTCATTAAAGTCCCCCAGCAATATGACCGGCTCTTATTGTGGTATAGTAGCCGTTATCTAGAGCGTTGCCGGTCGGGATATATATATATATATATATATATATATACCTAAAGTATACGAATTGTTTATGGTTTGACTGATATGCAATGAATGCAATGAACTTAGTATTTATTAGTATTTTCTACCTTTTTTGATCACTGCAACCCCAGAATGACCGGTTTTATGAGCACCTATGTATATACACAACATGATGTGCAGTATCGAAATGACCCTTAGCATTCCAGTGTATCTGTCAAATTGACTTTCTCGCGGCTCAGCTCTCTTTTCAGGATATGGAGTCTTCCCACTTACAGCAAGCCTGTGAAATTCCATTCTCGTGATAAGTTTCCCGTACTCTGCCTGACTGGCCCTGGCCATGTTATTTGGATTATTCACCTTGATGGGCTGTTTCACACCCCCAGGAGGGTGCCCTTCTTCATTTTAAGGAACGAAGTTTTTTGCTCATCCCGACAACGGTTCGGTTAGCATCATCCTGATGTTTCTATACTCTACAACGTGGAGCTACAGATTAGGCATTCATTCATTCATTAGGCCTAAGGGCATTTCTTTAGCCCTCCAGTACTTTAAAGTAGCACCCTCACCTCCAATCCTCTGAATTGTGCAAGTATTATGACTTCTTCAGTTTTAAGTTTTAGGGAAAGACTAATACTTAGAAATAATAGAAACAATAGAAATATATATCCGTAAAATGTCTATAAGAACGAAAAGATATTACTAATTAACGGCTTAAATGACATCCAGTTAATACTGACCCAGCAACTCCTAGTAACTTTTGTTCACTCTAAAGCAGTCCATTATTGATAAATTATTATTTTAAGTTATGATTCTTTTTTTTTTGGTGCCAATCTACGTTGAAAGTACCTACACCTCTATTTTGATTCGACATGTTTTTATAATATCCATATTATCTCTTTTTCAGTTAAGGTTGCTTTATGCTTAAATAAGTTAAGAATTAAGAAATTAATTTATGAGTGCTAGTTTGCATTATATTCCTTAATCTGACAAAATAAGTTATAAGATCTAATAATGGGTCTAAGTTTAAAGAAAATATGAAATAAGGAGTAAAATACGGAATTTCTTTCTGAAAGCTACTTTCATTATATTATTTATTTTGACAAAATAAGAACAAAATGGCAAGTGCAATATCTTATTTTGTAGGTATAAACCAGCAAAATAATCCTTATAATTTGTCCCGTTTTATTACTTATTTTAATTATCTTTATTTTATGTTAGCACCTACCTTTAATTGAAAGTAATTTTCCGACCGTTCAATATTCACTTTGGATGTTTACTCTTGTCTTATTTCATACGTTTTTTATTTTCTATAATTTTAGGTCAGCCTAAACTCATCTTAGTTAGTTATGCCAACGTGCTATAATTGTCGGTCTCCACTCCAATTGTGAATCAGTCATCGTAGTTCAACCGTTGGCCAATGTATCTATTCCCACTGGGAGGGCTTTAGTTTGTGTTTAGAAACAAACCTATAAAATAACTTTATAACACTAAAAATATCGAACATTTATTGTTATAGTTAAATCAGTTAATTCACCTCTGTATTGATTATTTAAAATTTATTAACTGATTCATTTCAGTCATTGCTCATGAAACATACCTGAACTAACTATGAATAAAATATAAAATGCCGTATTTTTCATTATTCGGATTACGCATCTACGTAAAGCAGTATATATAGATTTTTGTGGAGTTTATGTGAATGGTCCTAACCAAAGCCGAAGCTTCCGAAGAATTGTCTCTCAAATCGTTTTCGACTATAATACCAGCTTAACCTGACCTAACTGGTTACTAACTCCTATATCTCTTCCACACATCACTCGCCAGTCCTTCTTCTCCCAATTCCTTCATTCGTAACTCTTACAATAGGAGGGCTATGCGACTCTCACCACAAGCTCCCCATACGACTAGTCTTCTGCAGGAGAATCGTCAAAGGACTTTCTAGTCCTAGCAGACTTTTCAGGAACAAGAAAGGAACAAGAAAGGAATAAGAAAGGACCCAGGAACACCTTGCTCTGTTTCTATCAGATTCTACCACCGATTTCCCAACACTTACAATGCATAAAACCATATAGACTTCATACACTCATCCCAAATATTGCATCGTATTCCTTAATTACCATCCCACCACTTCTCCCATTTTCTCTTCGCTATCACCCAATCCATTCTCTCATTTTTACTATCACAGCATATAATTTTATGCAATACTCTGACATTCATAAGTACGGCGGGACTCTTTAACGCTGGTGCGTGTACGCCTCATTTCGGAATACACGCACCAGCATAGCAACAATTTACAATCAGCAATAATGCCCGTTTGAAAATTTTCCTGGTGGCCCAATCTTGAGAATATTAGAATGGGTATATTGTGTAGACACACTGCTTAAAATCGGAAAATTTAAATATAAGCTGGTAAAGAGTATATTTTAGATATGTGTTAGAATAATGTAGAATTTAGAGGTCGTTATAAGCATAATAGACTTTCTAATATTTGTGAGATCAAATAGAGAATTAGCTCTAGAAATAATTATGTATTACTACAAGTTAGGTTCTAATATAATGAGAAAGGGGGCAAAATAAAGTGTAATCTTCAATTGGTCTCTAACCCAGATCGGTACTACAGATTATTAGTTCGAACTCTTATCACTTTTTGTGAGTCCATTCTGAGTGGAACTTTATTTGATCTCTGGATATAATCTCAATGTTATAAGGTACAAATGATATACTATTATAGATGTAGTGCCTGCCTCTGTTTCAGCATTATGTATGTTACGCCAACAACGATTTTTTAAGTAATTTGTGAAATAAACAGAAAAACAAAGACCATTATATAGACTCATTTAAAAAAAAAATTATAAAATAAATATATTCAAATTCCATTTTATGTAATTAGTAATGTAACTGTTCATGACACATCAATCAAATTATTGAGTATAATACAACAAGTGCTTTAATGATTATCCATATACAAATTCATTAGATATTGAAAAACAAATTATGTTGCTTGTTTTCTAAAGCACTCCAATTTGTTATGAATAGGATAATCAATTTACGACAATCAATAATTACACGAGTTTTATTTGCTAAGATTATTACATGATTACAAGAATCACGTTTACTTATCAATTATTATGATATTTGTTATGCGCAAGTATGGTTATAGGCATGCTTCAACATTCAGTTCGATACGAACGGCGCCTCTAACCACTAGACCACTGAACTAGATAAATATCTCCTATTATTATATAATTATGGTGTTAGGTTTAGTAGATTTATATTTAGGGGATATTTTCATTATTATCAAGTAATGTTACATATAGAAAACTCCTTATTTGCACAATTAATTCATGTACAATAGCAAAAATACTATATATTTTGGTTAACAAACCCGTGTTACATGCTTGACGATAAACCCTAAATTTAAATCACCTTAACCTAACACCACATTACAAAACTTGCAATTATATAATAATATACCCAGCTCAGTGAGCTAGTGGTTAGAGGCGCAGTTCGTCTCGTACTGAGCATTGGAGAGCAAGAGTTCAAACCCCGCGAATACCGTTCACAGTTTTTCAGAGGTTTTCTGTAAAGTTGAGGTAAATACTGAGTAATTATACTCTTCTGAAGAGTCTGCCTTTACGAGCCCTCGGACTGATAGCTATAGAGAAGTTGATTTTTTTTTAGGAGATGTTCACTACACATGCACTAACACATGGCAGATGAACCGGAAGGTCGATAAGATAAAGACAAGATACATTTATTAAGCAACATTATCATTACATGTAGTAGTTCCTATATGAGTACAAGGAAGAAAGGGGAAATGTCAGTGTAACTCTAGAAAACCAAATTTCATATATATAAATGTGCTCTCAACATGAAATTTGGTTTTCTAGAGTTACATTGACATTCCCTCTTTCTGCCTTGTACTCTTCATATATAATTATTATGTTAGATGTTACAAATTGTAACAAATATAGTAACTACTACTACTATTCGGACGTGTTATACAAAAACAGAATACAAAGACGAAAACAGTTATGACTCAGTATTAATCATCGTAATTCAACATGAAAGCTGATTATTTCACAAATTGATCTTTTCAAATTCACCGAATAAAAAAAAAAGAGCAAATTCGAAGTAACATATATAATGATCAAATTTACAAAACGTCTGGCAGGTCATCAAAATTAATTTAATAATGCCTGGACATTTTATAAAAAGCCTGAATCTAGAAACTGCCTGCAGCTAATAAATGTGATTCGCTGTTGTAGTGTACGTTATAAAACATGATAAACAACACGTTTGTCTTGCTCCGCAGCGAAAATGTTGTACAAATCGAATTTCTAATTGCATCCCATTGTTTTGTTTCAGTGACGGCGTGGAGCGGTGCCAGGAATGGAGCAACAATATCACGCAACAGATCGACCTTGCCTTCAACATATTTTTTATGGTCTATTTTTTTATACGAGTAAGTGCTCAACCAGCCCCCCCACACTTCCGATCGATGCCCGCCTTTTATTTCTTTGCTGTTTGTGGGGGTGGAAACGCGAGTTAAGCGCTTCCGATAAATTGCGCCGGGGAATGTGTAATTTCGCTGGGGAGCGATCGTAAATTAGATGCGCGCAGGTTAACGCTCACCGGCGGGATTTACTCCCCCGATTGCACACAGAAATTGTCGGCGATGATGAACATATAAATTAGAATAGATTAATGAAATTGTTTACGATGAGTGGAATTTTGAAGTTGGTTTATAAAGATTATACAGGGTTTTCCATTTAAGTTTATATAATAAATATTTATTACCGGCGCTTTTTCGGCAATGTTTTGACTTTTGCTTCGAAAGTTAACCACAAGATATCAAATATTTGTAGCAAATAAAGCATTATTATTATGATTATTGCAATTATATCATCACCGATTAGCTAACCAAAAAAGTCGACTGCACTTGTTTTGCTAGATTTTTATTTACTCCTATACAAATGCCATAAATAGTCGACTATATAGGTTATTACAGTACAATTAAAAAGAAGTCTTTCTCAATATAATTAGTTTCGTTTTTATTATGTATCGCTATAAAACACATATAAAAGCTTAGTCTTGCTGGAATTGTTGACAATTTTGTTCAATTCGCCGTTGCAACTCGGAGGAATTATTTACAGTGGTTGTGTTGCAACTTGGAGGAATTATTTACAGTGGTTGTGTACCCCCAACGTATTTTACTACACAAAATAAACACAGAAGCCAATAAAGATGTAAGTGGGGAAACATTGTACTTTGGAGCCCTCTATATCTCAAATGGACCATTTCGTACAGTTTCTAACATTGTACACCAGTAAACAACGTTTTAAAACAATTTTTTTAATTAAGAGTAATGGGCTGAAGTTGTTCTATGCATATGTAAGTAGGGAATATTGAAAATATTCATTGATAATTATGTTTCATGGCGTAAACATAATTATTGATTGAAGCCATCGAAAACAATATCTCGAAAACGTTTATTTGGACTAATTATTATGATTTTGATCATAACATATACCCTATTAGTTTTTATATTTTTTATTTGAAATTTGATAATTGACTGAACGGTATTACTACTATAAATACTTACGTCACAAAGCCCATTGTCAAGCCTCAAATTGAAGCCACTCATTTATTCCATCCAATCTATCATGCAGACAAGTTGCACGATCTTGGAGGTTGAGGAATACTGACTATAATAGGCAAGCACTCCGCTTCAGTTATCTGTTCATTCTAACTGCCTTTTATTTTTTTTGGTATTTTTATTTTAAACGGGCATAATTTGGTATGGACCTAAGGTATTATAAACATTATATATAAACAGTAGTTTAATAAAGAGAAAACCAGTTGTTAGGCTTCGTTTCATGGCATCATCAATTTGATGTAGTGAACGGGCATGGGTCAGTTGGTATGGGACACCCGTATTCTCCACTATTGCTAGTATATGTATAGTTGCTTTTCTAAAAATTCTATAACAATACGAAATCTGTTTAACCAATAAATAATACAATGCGAAAAAAGGAGATGACGTGTAGCTCATACCGAATTATGCCCATGAACTATTTCTAAAGCCTTGAATGATGCTTTACATGATCTTAAACAATACAAATACGATACCATAAATAATGGTATGTTAACGTGCTGGGTTTCAACAATACTTATTATATTCAGATTTTTGTGTTTGAATTATTAGTCTTATGTATACTGATTATGAAGACCGCGAAGATAATTTGTTATTATATGTATTATAAGTAATAACGGAAATCACAATCCCAGATTGTATTGTAAGATATATAAATACATAAATACATAAGTCTATCCACAGGATACGAGATCTTAATTCGTCGTAATTTGCCCTTTTAGCACCTAATGCCATGTCCGTGTTTTAAAAGTTGGTTGACGTGATGACTGAGCCGCGTTTCGTGTATAATCGCGATAACTGGTATGCCATCACGTACCCATTGCATTTTCAAGTCACCATAAAGCTCCTTTGTAATTGACTGGCGGTTGTAATAAATTTGAGCAGTTTTTTTCTGACATAAATTTCACACGGTTATAGCCGCGAAACTGTATGCAATACGTACAAATTTATATGATGATACAATTATAGACTAAACGCCCTAGAACGCATAACTAATTAGCTATGACTTCATTTAATAAAGAAATGTTTGGTCATTACTTTTCATTAAATCGGGTTTATACGTTTAGGATCACCTAGGCCTATATCAATATATTTTATGGAAGTTATTGCACTCTTATAAAAGCCTGGGGATCTATTCTGTAAATTCGGAACGTTCTTGTAAAAAGCAGAATGATATGTTTCCCATGGCAACCAAATAAACAACATAATACAGCCTTATATCAATTGTCACAAGTTTGTCAAGAGAATTATCTATAAAATACGGAAATAAATATTTTTAAACACGAGTGGTATTTAAATTAAGGACAATGGTTCGACATAATGACAGAAATCTAGATAGAGGAAAAACACTTATCCAGTTGCCAGCAGAATTTTAATAAAATAGAAGCAGCAAAAAGAAGCAGTTAAATAGGAAAACTGGAGAGATTATAATAGAAAACTGAAAAAAAAAGTGAAATAGGATAATATCATATCTATTTTACTATCTTAACCTGACTCTTGACAAACTTGTGACATGTGACGTAAAGCAGTATTAGAAGTATTACACTTGCATTTGCGGAGCGTAGTGCATACTGTTATTATGCTTATACGTTCGAATATTTGTGCAAATAAACCAATAGGTCGTTAAGTAACAACGAAGCTTTAATAACACATCAACTCATTGTCGGCCAATGATTACCAACTGATTAGAAACTGTGATTAGGATGACATTAGTAAAAGCCCAGCTAGACAGACCACAAATGAAGAACAATCGCAACAGTACCTTTATAAGAATAAGTCGCGGAGCGACCAAGAAACCAAACATCAGTCAATTATCACCCATATAACATCCATATATAGAACAACCACATCCAATATTTAGTTATAGTCCATAGTTAATGAGGTGGTGGGACTTCTTTCCGACGATGTTCCAATAGGTCAAACATTATTATCCAGCGGTTGTTCCTCTCAACATTGGCAACTGTACCTCAATATTGGCGTAAGCGGATTTAATCCTGATTTATTATTAAGCCCATTTTCCTTGACGGTTATTTCAACTTATTTATACTTATTATCTCTTCATTGCTTCTTGTCAGTAATATAAATTGTTTCTTTTCTCATTTCTCTTAATTTGACCATCCTCTATTGCTTTCCCAGTTTCACACTAAATATAATGGAAGATAGCTGATCCCCTTGCCGTAGCCTTTGTGTGATTAGGTTTTTGTCCATAGTGTTGTTGTTTATTTTTACTACACTATTCATGTCCTGCATTCGCATTTCTATTATTCTTGTCAATTTACTGCGGACCCCAATCTAGTGCTTTGGTAACGGCATCTCGTTTCACTCTAGTGCCTTTCGTTTATCACTCTGGGCTGGTACGGGCTTATTGTTTCTTGTTCTATTTGCCAATTCCGATGCGCATAATTCTACCTCTGCCCATACAACCGGTGCCGCACGACCGCGTGCAGTAGCCACGGGGCGACTAGTAATGCTAAACGATGCTAAACGAAAGCGCCTTCTGTCATAGGCTTGTTTAAAATGCGCTTTCGTTTAGCATCTTTATCATTGCTAGTCGCCCCCGTGGCGTGCAGTATCGCGCAGGTCTTGCGATCGTACGCCGCCGGTTGTAAGAGCCGAGGTAGAATTATGCGCATCGGAAGCGGCAAATAGAACAAGAAACAATAAGCCCGTACCAGCCCAGAGTGATAAACGAAAGGCACTAAAGTATACAGAACCATTTTTGGTTTGTATTTAATTGTTCTTCCTTCTTATAAATTACTTGGTTGAAATTATTTTCTTCCGCACTTATTGATAAAGATTTTTAATCTGATTATTTATGCAGATTTCCTCTATATGTTGAATCATATTTCTAGTGCTTCCTTTTCTTAGTCCTTAAATTTTTTTTTATTCTCCTCTGTAGTTTTTATGTCAATTTTGCGTTTTATTATTTTCTTACATCATTATTAATCGCATTTCTTTCTCTTTCGTTTTATTTTGTATATCTGGTATTATTTGAATCATTATCACTCCTATTATATATTGATCACTGTTTGCGTCTGGTTTCTACACAACATAAGCTACTTAATTTCCTTTTCATCTGGTTTTTCAAATAGGATGTAGTCAGTCCTGTTCGCTGTATTTCCAACTGCTGACCGTCATACGCGTGCTTATAAATATCCATTCTCTCAAATATCGTACTTATAACAATCAATTGTTTTCTCGTGTAAAATCTATTATCAATAATCCATTTTTATGTGTTATCTCATGCATACTCATGCGCTATATCCCATCTTCCTACCTATGTTACCAATTGCATCGCCCAATATTATTTTAAATTGTACTTGAGAATTTGTTCATGTACTTTGTTCATCTGTTTATCTGTGCAGTCCTCTATACTTTTATATACAATTTGTTCTGATTCCATCAGATTTGTTGTGGTTTTAAAAAGAAACGTCTATCTTTATAGGGCTATTAGTCGTAGGTTTTTTTATGTATTGTTAGTCTTCTTGTATTTTTTTCTCTCGTCTTTAATTTTTTGGTATTGAATGTGTTGTTCATAGTTGTAGCTAGGATATTTTTTCCAACCTATTCCTTTATTTCTATTATAATCTCTCCAGTTTTCCCATTTAACTGCTTCTTTTTGCTGCTTCTATTTTATTAAAATTCTGTTGGCAACTGGACAGGTGTTTTTCCTCTCTACATTTCTGTCATATAATGTCGAACCATTGTCCTTAATTTGAATACCACTCGTGTTTTAAAATATTTTTTTCGTATTTTATAGATAATTCTTTTCTTTTAAAAAATGTTTGGAGTTTTAGCTTGCCTATCATGGTCCATACCCACAAAAAGTCCTTTATTAGGCATAGCAATTCCCAGAATCCAACACATAATAGTAACATATACTACTACAATATTTATATATATATATATATATATATATATATATATATATATATATATATATATATATATATATATATATCCACTGGCCTTGTTTACCACAGTGTGGTGTAAAGGTACAAATAAATATACAGAACAATTAAATTCCGGAGAGAGACTCTCTTTGTGTCCACACAAACTTCCTTTCCCATGCCACTTTTTTCGTATTTTCACGCCTTTCCCTCACTGTTTTAAACATTCACTCAACTGTCTGCACTGTCCCATCCACTCTGATTTCCCTCCCTTACGTTCGTTGCTTAGGTGCCACAACGTATCGCTCCCCGTGAGCATTGGTGTCAACAAAAGCGGCCATATTTCACGTCATTTTGACGTCACATTTTTTGCGTGTATTAAAATACATTTGGTAATCAGGAGAGCGGTATACTTTAAAGTATTGGAAAAATGTCATGAATTACACTGGAATCTGGTGAGTTATTCAATAACATGTACATAAAGCGTATCTTGTAATGTGTAAATGACGTCAAAAACGGCCGTTTTGATCGACACCGCTTGCTAGGAAACCAGGACTTTACTACACAATACACACGCCCCATCCGCACTTTCCTTCCTCTCTCTTCCAAACCACACCTCGTTCTTCCTATATCTTATACAACTACAATTAAATATACATAACAATTAAATTTCATTCGCACTCTCCTTTCTGTCCTCACCAACTTCGTTTCTCACTACAGACTTTGTAGATTTCCACGTCTTTTCCTCCCTTTCTTAAACTGTAAGTCATATTTCTGCACTCGCCTACCCACTCTGCTATCACTCTCTCAAATGTGTTGCCTAAGAGCCACAACGTGCCGTTCCCCTAACATCACTATACACATGCCGTGTATCCTAGCCCCATCCACACTTTGCTTTATCTCTCTTCCGAACCGCACTTCGAACTTGCCGTGCATACTCTGTCCTCCCTACTCCACTCACTCCCGTTTAAGTTGCTCGGCGGTTTACCCAGCACTTGCCCCTCCATATAACCTGTACTATCTTTCGAATATTATCAACTGCCTTTCTTGTCTTTCTCCCCCTGAACTTATTTTCTGCCCTTCCCATTCCTCTCAAGTTTTCATCCACCCAAACCTCAGACGTGCCTATAGAACACCGGAAGGAAGTATAAAAGTGTGGTTCATACGTCCATCCTGCGCTCTAGGCGTTAATCTTTTGAATTCTAGCGGACTCTTAAGAAACTAGAATTACTCCGTTTCTATTACATCCCACTCTCGTTATCACCACACTTCACCTCCATACATCAAATTTGGCTTCACACACGCATCCCAGACCTTGTTGACAGACCAGAGTTATTAGGATGGCAAACTTGTGTTTACCATCCCAACAACTCTCCCATTGTCTTTTCGTCCATATAGAACACAGGAAGGAAGTATAAAAGAGTGGTTTATACGTCCATCCTGCTCTCTAGGCGTTGATCTTTTGAATTCTAGCGGACTCTTAAGAAACTAGAATTTCTCCCTTTCTATTACATCTCACTCTCGTTATCACCACACTTCACTTCCATACATCAAATTTGGCTTCACACACGCCTCCCAGACCTTGTTGACAGATCAGAGTTATTGGGATAGTAAACTTGTGTTTACCATCCGAACAACTCTCCCATTGTCTTTTCGCTACAACCCCCCACCCCCTCCCCCAAGCTATTCTCGCCTTTACTTGCACCCACTCCAAATCTTTACTAAACCCACTTTTGCAGTCAAAGCCTATGTACTTCAATCAATTCACTTTATCAATTGTTTTTCCCTATTATTTCAACTTTAAAGCTCTACCCGTTCTACCCTTATTCCTAACTTCATCCATTTGGTTTTTTGCACATTCACAACCCTCTCTTATCAAGGTGTCTTTCCATTCTTTCCATTATCTCTTGAGTTTATTGGCCACAAGCCCAAAATCATCCGCATGTGCTAGCATCCACACCTTGGTTCTTGGTACTGCAACCCCTCCCGCTTGTCCTCTGCTTAACACTTGCTCCAACTCACTTGGGTATAGATTAAATAGAAGGTGGCTTAGCATACCCTCCATTTCACGTTATTGTTCTTAACCCACTTGTACAAAGTTACCCCTCTCTCTTTAAGGCATGGCATTTTTCGCAGTTTCTTCTACACATCTTTCATTGCTGTATCGTTATCTATAACTAAATTTTCTGCCTCGGACTGTATTTTGCTCCCAAAATTATTTTTATTTAAACAAGTTGGAAAACCTTATTAACAGGGTTATTATACTATCCCTCTTACATAGGAATAACGCGTTGTCGCCCATACGTAATGTCTCACTTAGAAAAGATTCAACTACTATTATTAGATGATTACTCTGTATATCGAGTCCATGACAAAATTGTTACATCTTCCTGTTGTTCGTTTTTCTTGATTCTTTATTTCACCAACCTTAACACTATTTACACCGTATCACCCTTTTTCATTTTAGTTCTTTTATTTCGAGTTCTTTAGTACTATGGCCTTGTTTGTTCTTTTAATAATACCTTCTTTGTTAAATCATCATTTTCAGTTCTTTTGCGTTATATTAATGTTAGTGCTTCGTCTCTTCATGTACAATTCTATTTTGCTTCTCTTTTCCTTTCTTCATTTGTTTATTTATTTATAATTGTTCTGGTTTAAAAAATATACCACTACTAGTAGTAGTAATGGTAGTATAATTTCTTCTACCTCCTGGGCTTAGTATTCTTCCACTTTTCTTCTTCTTGTTATCAAAAGCCTTGTGATATTTCATTCCTTATTCCGCTGTTCCTGCGATGTCGATTTCTAGCTATTGCTCCATATTTGGTCTTCCGAGAGGTCTTTATATGCGTTTTGTCTTCTTTTACTGCCTTCACTTCTCGTTATGTGGTTGTTCCACTTACATCGTCTGCTGGAATATCCGGTATGTTGCATTTGTTTCTAATTTCTGTGTTTGTCTTACAAGCCAAAAATGTGTAACCAGATAGTGTGCGTAGATTATTTATTTCCACGACTGTCAAACATCTCTGTTTCTGAGATGTCTGCTGTTATTTCCATTGTATAATACATATTTGGATTATTTTCCCTTCATCTTTATGTGTTTCAATCTTTGTTTCTATTTCGGTATTTACTTTTTCAGCATTTTTTTACTTACATTATTTATATTGCATGGAGTAGTTTTATTAGATTTTATGCTACCTCCTCGTGTCCTTTTATCCAGGGAATCCCAAGATTCTCCAGTTGTGGACTCGTTTGTAGGTTTATCGCTCATTGCGGTCTCCCCGCAATGGGGGGTAACTTAATTTTCGCAGAGTAAGTTTGCGACACTTTGTACACCACAACTTATAAGTTTCAAAGGAATTTGACACTTCCGTCACATGTAATTTTAAACACAAAGACAAGCACGTGTTTACGGTTTCGACGGTTTACTTTTAATGTTAGTGCTTTATATATTCTGGTTTTACTGTCTTGATATTTATTTTCATCTATAAATATATAAATATATATATATATATAAAATATATATATATATATATATATATATATATATATATATATATATAAATTTTAAACACAAAGACAAGCACGTGTTTACGGTTTCGACGGTTTACTTTTAATGTTAGTGCTTTATATATTCTGGTTTTACTGTCTTGATATTTATTTTCATCTATATATATAAATCAACTATTATGACGATTTTATGGTGCACTATGTAGACCTTAGATCGTCATATTAGTTGATTTATATCCCAAGAAAATCGAATTTAGATACAACGATATTGTCCTGCACTACTACGTTGCAGTGCAGTTTTTCATATTGGCCATATCGTATGCTGATTTGAATGTGTGTAGTAGCTATTGAAGTCCATCTTCTGAGTTTGCAATGAGCCGTTCCTAATGTGTGTCCGTAAGTTGAATAGTTCAGGACTGAGGCTGTCGTACTTCTGCCTTTATTTTGATCTCTGTTTCTTTGCCGTTCTCAGTTTTGTCTTATTGTCTGTGCTTAGATGCCTTATTGTCTCTATTACATTCAGATGTATATTTTTCTCATTAAAAGCTTTGAGAACATCGGATACTCGCACTTTATCGAATGCCTTTTAGAGGTCAACATACCGGAGATAAGCAGATCTATTATATTCCAGCATTTTCTCCGCTATTTGACAAACCATAGGTGGCGCCTGTGGCCGAGCGGTCTCTGTGTATCCTGTTCCCGAGGCTTGTCGTTTCGACCTATGAGCCCTTGACTTTGCTTTACATAAGGCAGATGGTTGGCCTAACCTCATAACCTTCATTTTTATCCGGGCTTGGGACCGGCAAAGGGACTCAGTCCTCAGGCGTCGCCCTATGGCAACTAACTGTATTTTAATTACCAGTACCTTTATTTTACCATAATTACAAGTTATAAGTGATACTGAAGCATCATTGTTATCAATCTCTTCAAGCTTTGATTTATTGCAGAATGATCTTCATATAAACTCATTAATATAGCTGCAAATATAATTGGTTTTACTTATCCATAACATTCAGTTAGGAATAAAAAGAAACTGAACTCACAGCTATATCTACCCTGAAAATGTTATTTCGTTTCCTTGATATAACATTTCCCGCAGCTCTGTGCAATTTAACATACTTTTTATGGGCGCAAAACTAGCCACTCTCTAACTAGCCACTGAAATAGTAAAAATTCAAGTTGCTATCTACTCACCGATGTTTTTCCGGCCGCCGTAAAGGCAAAAAGGTGCGGCTCATGAAATAGTGCCGCGGAAATTTGCATAAATTGGGATATAAAAGCGGCACTGCGGCGGCGAATTGTGACCGAAGCCCTGATAAAATATTCAGATGCCTCGGCACGTCGTGGAAACAACGGGAGCTCCTTAAATTGCGAAAGAACGCCGTAATGCAGTTCGTGATAATTTTTATTATGCCGTAAAATGTATATATGTATAATTTATTTTAGTTTTCTCGTAGCAAAGGTAATTTTTAGTAGTCGATATTACATTACAAACTAATGTAATAAAACCTTTTTTAAGAGCCATATTCATGAGATTTAAATAAGGGAAATAAACGGAATTAAGACATATTTTTTTTTTCTTTTAAGTTAATCCTATTTTATATATTAAATATACATACATATGTTATAAGCTGTCTTTTCTTTTTTGTTACAGTTTATAGCAGCTAGCGATAAGTTATGGTTCATGCTAGAGATGTATTCATTCGTAGACTACTTCACGATACCCCCGTCCTTCGTCTCAATTTATTTGGAGCGCACGTGGATAGGTAAATATACAACACATGCAATCAACCTTAATTTATGTAATTCTTCAATTGAATACAGCAATTGAAACACGAATCGTTACGAATAATTATACCTGCAATACATTGGAATCATGTAAGAGAGCAATAAAGGAAATTTATCGATGTAATTATATTTACATACCGTTATCGAAATGCGCGTTAATGTAATTGCATGTGTATTATGAATTGAAAATATTGTTTATTTCATAATTGAAATTGGAATACGGGATGAATATGGGATGTTATGCTCTACTTGGCTTGCAATTTATATAATAAAATATAATAATTGAATCAAACGAATTCATAAATATTCAGTGAGTAAATATTGTTGTACATCACACCTGCATTACATTATCATTATCAAAAATGTTTGAGGCATAATGAAATATTTCATTCAGTAAATTGTATTTTATTCTATTTGTGATATAAACAGTCATGCATCATACCTCCTGTTTTATTTATTTATAGTAAACAAAGTAGTAAAATATAATATTTACCAACATATTCATGAATATTACTTTATCAATAATACCCGTTCCATTTCTGAAACTAATTGGTGATGTATATTAAAAATAATACTATACCGCCCGGCGCATCCACCATTTTAAGGACTGAACTCAATTTACAAAAGACGAATCATTCCTGTACTACTGTGTCCAATATACTACATATCAAATAGAACTTTATTAACCCGAATCTCGCTGAGAAATTGTTCATTGTTCAAAGTATGGTTTCCCATTACGACGTTTATATTGGTATATAGGTCTATATACTGAAATCCGTTCCTCAAACTCACCCCACAAAACAATATTCTATCATCACAAAGCAATATTGACATTTCATTGTTGATTTATCGACTCACATATCATATTTTCTTAGCTGGCAACCATTAGCAGCAACATCACTCTACATCTCCTCTAATAACACTCAACATGTACGGGTGGATTGTTAAGACAACAATAAAACCGCGCGTTCAATAGGCAAAACACAAACCATTTCCATCAATATGAAATTTATATTTGCCACAAACCCGGTTCTTTCTTTATCGCGTTCGTCCTTGTTGTTTTAACAAAGGAAACGTCATTAGGCGAGAGAAAGTGAACCCGCAACGCGCGTGGAAGTTCGATAGATGGGCAAACAAGATAGAACAAGCGTCTCGTGAATGAGATCGAAAGTGCTCGGGGGTGAAACTTAGCTGGAATTAATATGGAAATGATATTTGTGTGATTTAAATAATTGAATATGCAACGAGGTCGTGGATGGTTATTGTTATTAGCATTTTAGCTTTTTTTACTGAATGGGATTGTTTCCGGATGAATTAAGACTGTGTGACGCGTGTCATTGGTGGGATTTAATTAGGAACTTCCTGTGCAGGCATTCTGTCAACGACTGAGTTAATTTGTTGGAGGCGGTTAACTCGGGGGCGCACTAAGCGTTTCGAGACAACGATAAATTCATTCTGAACGGAATTAAATTAGTTTATGGTGTTATTTTATTGTTTGGAGTGTGTGCTATGCTTACTAGGTGAATTGTTCTTAAAATAGCATATACTAATTTAGATACATTATATTAGATTGTGATTAATTATCCAATATATAACAACAGTAAATCGTAAAATATATTTAATGCCTAGCTAATACATACGAAAGTTGCTGAAATTAACTAAATAGAAAATATTAAAATACTAGATTAGCTTGTCCACTACAGGGCAGTAAAGGGTAGCAGTAGTAAAACTACGGACACTGTTTTTAATGAATGATTGAATTCTACTTCTATCGTCCTCGATATGTGTCACAGCTCTTGGTTTGCAACAGAGATGTCCATTAAGACCAGCTCTGTTCAATCTCCATATTGGTGATATAAAGGACGTGCAACAAAGGAGACAGGTAGGAGGTATAGTGATTGGGAGGTAAAGGGTGTGGTTACATGCGTATGCAAACGACGTGATATGTATGGCAAAACAACGCTTGAAATAAACTAATTAATTTCGTGGTTAGAGAAATTAATTGATCAGAGAAAACTAAAGGTCAAGATAGACAAGACGATAACGATGGTATGCCAGAAGGAATAATGACAAGGACTGAAACGTTCGTGTGGAGACGGCTGAAATTATAAGGGTGAAGGATTTCCACTCTGTCTTCGTTTAAACGAATAGTAAAACGGACATCGCCTGCTGTAGTAGAAAAGCGACAGCAGCGCTCAAAATTGTATGTCAAATATTGGGAGCGGTGTTCAAAAATATCTCCAAACTGAACATGTTGATATGGAACATTTTGGAACAGACATTTGGAGTGTATGAGATAATAGAGAGAGTGTGCAATTTTAAAACCTAAACTAATATTAGCATTTGAAAAAGGAATACTATTGTACATGTTCTACAAATCTTAACATTACAAATTTCAGTTGATTCCAAATACTTATGCACTAATTAATAATTAGGCTGGTGAATCACTTTTATTCGCTCTATCTGAATCTTGTCTTCTTTGGTACAGTATCTTTATATCTGGGCCATTCTTCTTTATGTTGATCAGAACTCTTTTCTGATTCTTTGAGATTTGTTTTATTTACTCTATATAGAAAATATAACGTAGCGCGTCTATTATTTTCGCCGATGATTTATGTCTGAGTATGACATAGTCCAGAATAAATTTTGTATTCTATGACGGTGTCAGGTAAATCGTTGTATATCCTTATGGTTAAAAAGGTGTTTATTATTTTATAATACATAAAGTGCATAGAATTATAAATCTGTTGTCATTATCATTTACCGCCATTTCCACCAAATGGTCCAACCATAATGTCCCTCTGTTCTGAGCCCTGCTGGCATTTAACTTCCCTGCCAAAATAAAGTCTAGGTGAGTCTCAACAGCATTCATCTATTGATACCTGTATATATAAAAGTTATCCTTTACTTTACTTTACAAAGGCATTATCGGCTATGATTTTCATGCATATTTCGATAACATACTGTGCATCTTTGATCAAATAAATGTAGTTATCTCGGTCACAATGGTTACTCCCGCGTTAGTCCACTGGTTGTGATTGTTCTATCCCTGCCCATACATGTAGAAAGTTCTTCTCTAAATGGTTCCCATTACCCTTCTTTAGTTGATCGATATCATCTACCACTTCCCACAGTTTGTTGGCTAATCCCTACACATATCATGTGCCTACAATCGGAGTCCTTCTCCGTTGCATGAATCTTTTATTTATATATCCGCCCAGCCAAGGAGCTGGCCTGACGCCTCAACCTCTAACCTCGAGGGCTAGAGTTTATCTGTTGAGATTATCTCTCTTAGCTAAATAGTACTGATATTTAGGCATCGGAGACTCGTCTTTCGCACACGTTAGCTATATCACCCATTGACTGCTATACATAGTCCAGGAGCTGGTTCACTGGTAGAACTGTTCATGTTGTAGTGGAAAGTGTCACATCACCATTAGCACTTCCCTCTGAGATCCATACTAGTGTTTGGCCCCTATAATTTCCAAAGGTATTACAAAATGCTGGCTATTCATTCACGACTAGATACAAGCTCCCTTAAAGCAATACACAATAGTATAATCGAACCAAGTATTGTTACGACTTATCTGATCTTATCAGTCAATTATTTCCTGTAGAACACTCCGGGTTTCTCTTCATCTCCTTGTTATTGTCCCATCTGAAATGAATGCAGCAACAGGATACTCTTTAGTCGGCCCATCATATGGTTCACGATAAAACCACCAGACTAAAATTAAATATTTCCAACTAAGCAATACACAATAGTGTAAGCCGACTCATGTGCTGTTACGACTTATCTGATCATTTCAGTCAATTATTTTCTGTAGAACACTCCAGGTTTCTTCTTCATCCCCTAGAGTTTTCTCATCTGAAACGAATACAACAACAGGACCCTCTTTAGTTGGCCCACCATATGGTTCACGATAAAATGACCAGAAAAAATTAAATATTTCCAACTAGAGTGTACTGTTATGGTATCAAGGGACTAGCCTGACTTATTATATATTATATTCTGTAGAACGCTCCAGGTTCCTTCTTCATCTCCTAGTTTTTTCTCATCTGAAACGAATACAGCAACAGGACCCTCTTTAGTTGGCCCACCATCCATATGGTTCTCGTTAAAACCACCAGAAAAAGTTAAGTATTTCCAACTAGAGTGTACTGTTATGGTATTAAGGGACTAGCCTGACTTGGATACGAACCACAAAAAGAGAATAATGCAATGACAAACAATAAGGAGATGAAGGATGGAAAATTATTGGAAATGCAGCTTAGAAGATGACGAGCATCATATAAATATAATGTGAGGAAAAGGCGACTCATTGGTTTGTGTATCAGAGATCTTTGTACGACTCTAAGTAGATACAAATAAATTATATTATAATTTGCTTCTGAGATTGTTTGTTTTACATTGCAAGCTTTCGATATTAATACTATTTAAGTGTCTACTGCCAACACAGTTACGATCACCAATCGAACTGGCTTCTTCTTCGGTCGAAGAAGCTGACATACGTGTGCCATACGTTTCGTTATCTCTGCCATTTAGAGTAACAAACTCTTTAAAGGACTGATCTTATTTTGTGTATTTTTTCTTGGCTATATTTAAATCTATTCCTACCACGAAATAGCTTTGCCGACCTTGACACCATAAAGAAGTGTTCATCCTCCTCAGTGTAAGTTAACATGTTGAATGTATCAGTAGATCCAAAGTGACAACAAAATATCAGACTCTTTAATAAGTAGGATTGAACTGAACTGAACATATTACCGTGTATGTTCCGGTACATTTAAATAACCGAGTGATCCTAGATACAGAAAAAAGGAGGTGTAGCTAGGATTTATTCAGAATTTTTTCAGAAAAAATACCAGACAATAAAATAGAGACAAATAGTTTTCACCAGTAAAAGTGAAATTGAAAAATTCATGAAAGTAGCAAAGGACAATAAATCAGTCCGGATAAAGTTACATCGGAAATACTTAAACTCCTGGATATAACCGTCATTGCCGTAATTGCATAAAATGTTCAACCAAGTGTATGATACCTATCCCCTGCTTGAAAATAAACACTCCAAATAATTGATAACCTCAGATTCATTAGCCTTATGAAATACACAAAGCTCTTCTCAAAAGAATTCACCAAAGGATATATAGAAATTGCGAAAGTACAATTGGGGACCCAAAATTTTGATTTAGGCGGGGGTATAAGAGGGAATAAGAGAAGTAATTGTTGCAACACAAGATCTTGTACAAAATTGTTACGGCCAGAGAAAAGTCATATAACTAGTTTCATAGACTATAAAGAGAAAGCTTCCAACAGAATCATATCCTGAAACAATTGGACATTCACCAAAAACATTCGATGCCTGTACTAGAACCAAACAGCTCAAGTAAAAATTAAAAACGATAGAAGCAGTGACATCAAGATCCACAGGAGAGTTAGCCTAGTCTGTGTTATGTCACCTCTCATATTCCTGGAAGCACTCATGGAGCTAAAGAAAAGGTATAAATGTTGATCGAATATGGATATAGAATATATGATATTCAGATGACACAATACTGATCACCCATAACTTAGACTCCCTTCAAGAACTCAGCAAGATAGGAAATCATAGTCAACTCATGGGACTAAACATACATATTGCGAAAACAAAATGTATGGTTATATCGGGAGATCCGAACAAAGGTCTCGATACTGACTTTTAGCAACCTACCAATAGAAGAGTCAGCAAATTGAAGTATCTGAATGAACAGAATAGAAACCTTTGAGATGTAGATCCACCACAGCCATGTTCTCGTGGACGAGTAGGCAGGCGTCCTGAACTTTTGAAAAAAAAGAAGGAAGACTGCATATCTAGGACACGTGATACGAAATCAGAAATATGATATACTACTACTTACCATTGCAGATAAAATGGAAGGATTTAGGACTATTGGAAGTCTTGTTTGTTGATTGCACGGCAACATCATATTTCGAAGGCTTGGAGCTAGTCTAGGTCCAACTGCAACCTCATAAAGTAGCATAGAGAATACGAAACAGCGCAGCAGTGGCAGCAGTCTCATTTTGAGCTCTAATTTAATGTCATGATAATAAATATCCTTCTCATTTACAGGATGAAGATCTGACTATTTAGATTATCGATATTTATTATTTCCTTTGCAATGTCACCCGATTGATCTATCATTATCCACGACCCCAAATATTTATATGACTGCATTAATTATATATATATATATATATATATATATATATATATATATATATATATATTTACCTTTATTTGGCATCAAACAAAACAAAACTTACATTTAAGTGTGACATAGATTTGTGCAAACTAAGGCCCAATTCACACATAAGCGGCGTCGGGCGCAGGCGCGGCATAGACGAGGCGCAGGCGCGACTTCGCACAGGCGATTGTGATGTCCATATGCAGTGAAGGGGTGGACATTGTACCTTATGTTTACATAGAGGCGGCGAGGAAGAGTTATGCCTTTCGCCTCTTCGCCTACCGTGTCTTATGCGAAGAGGCGAAGGCACGGTGCCGGCGCTGCAAGAGACACGACGCTTTAAGCCCCCTCTATATAAACATGTGGTGCAATACCCACTTAGGTGACGAGGCGCGGGCAATTACCTCGTGCCTCTCGCAGAGCCAGCACCGCGTCTTCGCCTCTTCGCCTAAGACACGATAGGCGAAGAGACGAAACTCTTCCACGCCGCCTCTATGTAATCATAAGGTGCAATGTCCACCCCTTCACTGCATATGGACATCACAAGCGCCTGTGCAACGTCGCGCCTGCGCCTCGTCTACGTCGCGCTTGCGCCCGACGCCGCTTATGTGTGAATTGGGCCTAAGACTATCCTTATAACATATACAATTAAAATAATATACTATAACTATTAAAATTCAGATAAAATACAATACACCAACTTAAATTAAGATACAAGAAATCCAATAAATTAACAATATTCTGCCCTAACTTAAAAAAAAAAAATCCCTCTTGGACCCGCCCGAAACTGAAAACATGCCATCATTTGGTCCCTTATAAAGGAATAACAGACAAAACCTCTCTTTCTAACAATCTCTCCTGGACCCGTCCGGAAACTCAACCTGCTCTAATTTGTTTTCTGCTCCCTCACTTCTTTCATCCTCCTCAACACCGACAGACCGCTGCCATCCTCGTGTAGGACCATTGACCAGTCTCCTACCCTCTGGGGACCAGGCCATGCCGTGCACTCATTCATCCAATGTTCCCATCTACCCTCTCCTCTTCCACACATTCCACATTCTCTATATTAATTCCCTATTCAGTCTCTGTTACCATCTCTCCTCATTTCCACACCGATAGCGAGCAATCACCTTCTGCTCCTCTTTTGTGCCATGTACCTGGATTGCTTGGTACTTTATATACCTGGTATTTATTATTGCATTTTGTCGGTCTTGTAACTCCACCTCCTTTAGCCTATTTGACACTATCTTATCCAATCTTACTGCCGCTGTTTTTAGGTTTCCCACTTCTGTGAACGATAGCCCTGCACTCTCATACATCTTCTTTCTCTCAATTTCCCACTCATTCCATTATTCTATTTGCTCCTCTTTACGATCGATCACTCTATATACCTCATATATTATTCTACTTTAATGCATCTCACTCACTTTCATTTCAAACCTCACCAGTCGTACTATAGCATCCACACTCATTTTGTATGCCTTACGATACTATTCGCAGTTGACCTATCTAAATCAAACATTTTTTTGAGCCAGTATAAAAGAAATGTTTCTACTAGTTCTCGCTCCTTAACTGCCCACAGTTCTGCCCCGTACATTACAATACTTTTCACACATATCTCCCATCGCACTAATTGTATGTTTCTGTCTGAAATTTCTAGGTTTAGCTGATATTGGTTTTGCAAAGACTTTGTGATTAACATTCGCTTGGTTTTGTTAAAGGTAATCTTTAGACTATACCCGATGCAGGTATCATTTAACTTTTATGTAGGTGTTACATGTCTTCAAGGTTGCTCTGTAACAAATCAGAAGAGAAATCCTTGTCAATATATTTTTTGGCCAAACGCTTGTTGACTTTCAAAAATTTGTGGGCAGGCGCGTTTTCATGATGAAGCAACCAGGCCCCCGACCGCCATATTGCAAGTTTTTTCTTTCTCACTGCGTTCGCTGTGGTGCCCTGGCCAATAAATTCAATTCAGGGACGACTCCTTTAGCGTCGAAAAAAACAAATGATCAACACACTTCGCATTTTATATCACTTGCCGTGCTTAATTGGTCTCGGCGATAATGTTGACTTGCACTGGCTGGAATTGGTTTGCTTCAGGGCCATAGCCATAACACCAAGGTTCATTCTCTGTTATATCTTTTGACAAGAAATCAAGGTCAGTTTGTGCCTGTTGTTTCAAGTCCTGGCACACTCCTCGACGGTTCTCCCTATAGCCATCGGAAAGCAGTCGTCACACGTCTCATGTTAAAATTTTCAGTTAGTATTCCTTGGCATTGACATGAATTCCAATTTTTTCGCGACGATCAAACGTGACGACATCGCGCACTTTTTGAACATTCTCCTCTGTTCTGGACGTTGAGTGGTGATCCTCAAGTGACTTTTGGTCTCTTCTGAACTTGGAAAATCACTCGTAAATTCTTGAATGGCTTAGAGGTTCCTTCCCATAAGCCTCTCGAAGCATTGGATCTGTTTGATGCTGTTTTATTTAAGAGAAAACATAATTTGATGTGTCATCACGTGCATTGGAAAAGGCTTAAGAAAACAATTATTGCATCTGCTATGATGGTTTATCATGAGCACTACTTGGCCAACTGGGCAGGAAGAGTATGTAGTACACTAACTAGGTAGGTTAGTGAGAGCAGCTCTATCAACCCACTTAAATACAAATAATAATTCTAATAATAATATAAATAATAATACAAATAATAAAACAAATAATAATGCAAATAATAATAAAAATAATAATGCAAATAATAATACAAATAATAATATAAATAATAGTACAAATAATAATATAAATAATAATACAAATAATAATACAAATAATAATACAAATAATAATACAAATAATAATACAAATAATAATAGAAATAATAATACAAATAATAATGCAAATAATAATGCAAATAATAATACAAATAATAATGCAAATAATAATACAAATAATAATACAACTAATAATACAAATAATAATACAAATAATAATACAAATAATAATACAAATAATAATACAAATAATAATACAAATAATAATATAAATAATAATACAAATAATAATACAAATAATAATACAAATAATAATACAAATAATAATACAAATAATAATACAAATAATAATTCCCGTTATTTTTGGGTACCCCCTCGTATATTGTTAATTATTTCTCCATTTATATTTATCCCCATCATCTCCATGGTTTCTGTGAAAATGGTTTGGCATTACAAGTTAAATAGGAGTGGAGATAAGATACATCCTTGTCTCACTCCACGGCGAATCTTTATTTCCTCATTTAGTTTGTCTTCAACTGTTTCATTAGTCCTTTATTCCCAATATAAGTTGTTTATTATTCCAACATCTGTCGAGTAAATATTGTTACTGATTATTAGCTCCGCTATCCTCAACAAAAAAATACTCTTTGCGTTCACTATATCCGTCGACACTGTCAGATAACAGAAAATATATGCACAATGTACCTAAATAAGGATGGCATTTCCTCATTTAGGTACATTGTCCATAAATTATATGTACAAAATGTCTCCTCGCCACGAAATTTAACAAGATTTAAATCTAAATATGTGTTTACGTATTTGTAGATTAGTGATAGGTGATGCATTTTTGATATTATACAGAACAGAACATTAAATTATCTCAATACTGCAAGATTTTATTTTAAATCCATTTAGAATTTTATAACTTACTTTACTTGCATAGATTTATCTACAACCCAACTAGGCCGTCGCAGTCCAGAGTTTGAGAATCGCTGGTTTATTACACACTATTAGGACCTGCAGATATTTCAGTATCATTAAAAATTTTAAGTCCAGAATAAAGTATGAATTTATATTCAAATCGATTGAGACGGAATGTAGAAATTTCATTATATTCTTGAGTAACCCCGTGAGTTGCATTAGTCGTGCAAAAAAGAAAAAAACAAACATGTTGCTAATTATCAAGGTACATCAACAGAAGAACATATCTAATCTAGAAACATTCTTCTGTTTAATTTTCAAACCAATTTTGTCAATTATCCAACAGTTGTCAAATCTTTATATCGATTTAAATCTTCATGCCTTGTCATTTTCAAAAGGAATATGCGAATAAACGTGAAGATTACCATGACCTCCTTTAGTGAATATTGAGTAAGGGGTGATACACATTCACTATTGTTATTTTAATTATCTAAAGGAACTCACATAAAATCATTTACATTGGGTGCAAATATATCTATTCTACAACTAGTTACACAAAAACCGGTTAAATGAAAATGAATACCCGAATGAATGGCATAGTAATTGGGAACTCTAATCACTAGCCCACTCAATTGTCGCACTTTTCTCTAGCTCTTACCGTTTTCGCGCTACAGCGGTGAGCATATCTAAAAAACTATGGATTTTCATGCATTTTCTCCCGTTAAACTCGGTAACGTATTTGTTTAAAATGCTAGAGGGATGGTTTATATATCAAAATGTAGAGTATTTCTGGCCCCAAAAATTGAGGCTTAGGCACTTTTCTCTAGCTCTTGCCGTTTTCGCGCTACAGGTCTGAGTAAATCTGAAAACTATGAGTGTTGGAATATTATTCTCCAGAGGGCACTACCCGGTGATCCTGATAACATGAGCATGTTGACGGTTATTACCATATGGGTGTGCATTGCTAATTGATGTGGTGCCGCCAGATGGCGTTTAACTTCCCTCTACGAGGGTAAGTTGTACTGTTTATGAATTTTCATGCACTTTTTCGGTTTAAACTCGGTAGCGTCTTTGTTTAAAATGGTAGCGGGATGGTTTATACATCAAAATGTAGCGTATTTCTGTCCCCACAAATTGAGGCTTAGGCACTTTTCTCTAGCTCTTACCGTGTTCTCGTTACAGCGCTGAGCAAATCTAAAAACTATCAATTTTCATGCATTTTCTCGGTTTAAACTCGGCAGCGTCTTTGTTTAAAATGCTAGAGGGATGGTTTATATATCAAAAAGTAGAATATTTCTTGCCCCACAAATTGAGTCGCGTACTGAGTATTGGGAAGCGAGAGATCAATATGGGGAAAATTTCGCAAATCACATTTCTTCAGTTTTTTGTAGAAGTTAATGTATATACCGGGCGGTTAAACTCCTGTGAGTTTCTCGCTTTACTAGCGGAATACCCCTCAGGCTGATAGTTATAAAGATAATTTTTTTTGAATAATAACAATTTTGAAAAATCATTAACGTAAAAACGTAAATTTACCATAACGATTCAACAATTAATTATGACATTAGGTTATTTTTATTAACGAAATGTTGATAAAGTATATGTTTTGTATATTAATTTATAAAAAATAAATTGAAACAGGAATATAATATATTGTTGCGGAATGAATTAAAAAATTTGTTTATTGCTATTTTATTGATATGAGAATAGCAACTTATTTCGAGTATGCTCTCGCCTGATGCTTCAAAATGTCTAGACCATAGCAGAAAACGGTTGTTATCAATTAAATATATTCAGTATAGCGAATATATTTAATTGATAACAAATTTATTTCCCTCCATGAAAATGGAGAGTATGTTTAATATGAATAAAATAAGTTACTAATAATTGTGTGAATAATCAAACATTTAAATTGAATTAAATAAATCGATACTACATCAATATTTTATTTATTTTATTTCTTCTAGGTCTTCGATTCCTTCGTGCATTAAGACTTATGACTGTACCGGACATATTACAGTACCTAAACATTCTGAAAACTTCCAGTTCAATACGTCTTGCTCAGTTAGTGTCCATTTTTATCTCCGTATGGTTGACGGCCGCGGGTATAATCCATCTGGTAAGTTAAAAAAAATCTGAATAATATAATATGTCTTATAATCACGTTTTGTATATAGCTGGAAAATTCTGGCGACCCCTTAGATTTTGAGAACCCGCACCCACTACCATACTGGACGTGCGTCTATTTCCTAATTGTGACAATGTCTACTGTGGGCTACGGCGATGTCTACTGCCACACGGTGCTCGGACGTACTTTCCTCGTATTCTTCCTGCTCGTTGGCTTGGTAAGTGCTATCAAACTCAAAATAAACCTCCCATTCTGGCTATCTCTCTGTATATATTTATATGAAATCAAATAAATAATGTCATTCCGCGGCCATGCAGCCTGACGTGGCGCGCTTAGTTGCTTACGAAAAGAACGAATCTGCCCCCCTCAAAACGAACAGAATCGATTTTGCTGTAAATTGTACCTTATAATCCCTTATATCCAAAAATCTCCAACAAGAATTTATCCAAAAGTACCCCATGGGATATTTAGGTATTGTTAAATGTTATGTGTAAATGTGCTTCAATACTTATTTTCGTGTATCTGTTCTGGTGAAAATGAGTAAAATACCACTTACGCATGAGCTTCGGTGTGCGCTGCTAGCCGCTTAATGCTTCTACCTTCCCCCAAAGCTTAAAATCCATAAAATGCACATACATAAGAAAATCACAGCAAACTACTAGAATTGATTATATAAATCACGCAGCATCCTTGTTTAGCTGTAGATATAGAAATTCCAGCACTGATAGAACTTATTTGCAGGCAATTTTTGCTAGTAGCATTCCAGAGATAATTGACCTTGTAGGAACTAGATCCAAATACTGCGGCGAGTACAAGCGAGAACACGGAAAGAGGTACACAATGAACAATATTGTTGTTGTTTAGGAAGAATTATGGTCAACATTAGTATACGGGCATTTTTCTTATAAAATCTTTATAAAAATACACACTTATATATAAAGCCGTTATCACCATAATACTTCTACAAAATAGATCATCATCATATTTTCAATGATAAAATCAATTTAACTTAAACTTGTACAGCAACTAGCCTACTACAATTGCACAAAAATTAATATTGAATATGAACCAACACAGTTTGATTGCTTTATTAACGAAACTAATAAGGGCATGTATTTTCAAATTGCTAATAAATGTATTAATCAAATAAAATCTCAATTTAATTGTTATTAAATATTAACTATTTGGATATACAGTACCCGTAAGTTTTTTGGGCGCTTTAACTTTCTAACACACAGACACAGAACACTACAGTATTACCGCCTGTCCCAGCAATTAAAAGCACTGACTTCACGCGACGTACTTACAAAACTCACCCCCTTTAACATTGTAGCGATCCCTTTTTATTAATTTGTTACTAACACGTAGTATGCACTTTGTTATAACCAGACGTATGCGAGTGTAACTTTTGTTTTGTTTGTTGGACAGTTCTTGTTATTGACTTTTTTAGTTAGTGGTGTCATGACAACAGGTTCGATAAGTGTATCCTATTTATTCCCAATTTACCAAACGATTTTTATACACGGTGTTTGTTTTTGTTTGGACATTAATACGTTTTTAAATTCTCTATTCTTACTGTATTACTGTACATCCTGTTTGTATTACTACCTTCTTGGTATTGCATATTATTATGTTTTGTAAATTGACGATTGCTAGGTTATATTAAAGTAAGAAAACGATGCGCATACAGGGTTATGTTTTGAGAATGAAATATAGGAAATTAACATGTTTCATCAAGATAATTTAATTTTGATATTACAGCTCAAAGATCGTATACTATTGAGGATAGCTCATTCCCTATGCTGCAGTATATGGCACGTATTAAAGTTTAACACTTTGTGACGTTATATACAGATAATTTTTTAAGTAGAATATGTTAAATACTCCCATATATTACTTATTATTTGAATAAAATCCAGCTCAAATATCTAGTGTTTGTAGGCGCCGTCCATTTCGTACTGCGCATTGGGAAACAATAGTTTAAAATAGGGTGCGGACGAAATTTTTCAAATCATCCTTCTCAATTTTTCAGAGGTTTTCTGTGAAGTAAAGATAAATACCGGGCGAAATGTCGCAAATCATCCTTTTTCAGACGTTTTATGTGAAGTTAAGGTTGATACCGGCCGATTACACTCCCCTGAGCGTCTCCCATTATCAACTAAAAGCCACACAGATAGCCGTATAAAGATGTTTTCAACTATAACTATTTAGTTTAGTTTTCTTGATTGCAACTAGCTGATAGCTATTTATATCCAAGTTTATTTTTGGAATAAAATAATCACATCCACATAATATATATTATATAAACTAACTTTCAGAGGTTTTGTATGAAATTAAGATAAATATCTTTCTCTTCTGAGCTACCCCTTTTCTGGAGGAAAAGCCCTCGGGCTGATAGCCGTACAAAGATGGACGTTTTTTTATAAACTATCCAGTTTAGTTTTCTTTATTGCAGTTATAAATTATACTATACGTTTTATTCGCAATGTTATTTTGTCCAATACATGTAATAATGGATAAAATATGAAATAAGACAGAATAAATCAGTGAACAAAGACTTTGTTGTATCATATGGATCATATATTGTCACGAACTAATAATATTTACGTACTATTTAAAGTGAGTTTATAGTGACATAAAATTATAAATAAAAAATCAATTACAGAATAATAGTTTCTATTATATTGTTTATTGTGGTAAAACAATTAATAAGAATTAAATGGCAAGGGCGTATACATATTTGCAACCATAAAGAACAAGGAATAATTTATGTTTGTATTAATTTCTTGTGTTGTCTAATTTTATTTATTGTTCCTCATTTTATATCATCCTTTCGATGCTACTTATTTTCTCATTGTTAAGAATATTATGGACATTAATCCCCTGAAATGGATTCATAATTTTATATATTATGTCAGTATAAACCCACCTTAGCTTTTTAAGTACTATTGAGTGTAATTGTATGTATATTTTTACTAATTATTCAGATTAAAAATGTACAAAAAATTACACTCAATAGTACTTAAAAAGAGTGAACTTGGTAATTGTGTCTACTGTGATAGTAAGTCAAGCATCGGTCATTTAGTTAAGGTGGGTTTATGTTAACATAAAATAAGAAATTAGGAATCAATTTATTTTCCATGTCCAGAATAATTATTTTTTTAAATCTAAAACATAATATCTTTCTATCTGGTAAAGACATTATGCTCCAAATTCGAACGAACGAATAACAGGTACTATTATACTGTGCAAGATAAACTTTACTAAATTAATGTTTTAATCAAACAATCTTAAATTAAAAATAGTTCAAACCATTATTGTTTGTTCAATATCAATGAATTTCGATTATAATGTTACGAGCAAGCTTTATTAGTGAAGAATATTATAAGTTTTGATGTGAAGATATAAATATAATTATATTCATCAGCAGACTTGTGTCTGGTATGATTTTCGTCGCGATTATAATTGGCACTAAAGCGTGTTTCAAAACATTTTGGCGTGATAAAATATCGCTTGGCGATGCGCGTGGCATTACAGAGGCGAGTTTCACGCCGTTATTTTAGCGCAGCAAAAGACCCAAGTTTTGCAATTATATCAAGATTATTAGTGTGCCATCCGTTGGGCGCGACGCAAATGCACATCCTCACGACGGATTCGATTAATTTAAGAAGATTTATATAGCCTACTCGGAATATTACATATCTGATATATTCGTTCCGGATGCAAATTAGTTTATTTGCGCTGAACATTCGAATACATGCAATTACTTAAGAGTAAGAAATTTCGACGGGAATGCTGCAACTGATTTATACTTGGTAAACAAAATTATTGATTTCAACCATAGAATTGGCAACGTTGTTAGTATGTGCTATTGTGTACTTTTTAGTCATTTCATAAAGAACTCTGTATAAGATTATGAAATACAATAAAAAAATATTTTCTAATTATCTTTTTAAATTTGTTTCACATATTCATATTCTTAGGAGCTGTACACGTAGGTCTGTATTTTATGTTACATGAAAAATATGAATAAATAACATTACTAATTTCTATTCTATTATCGCAGTTATGGTAAAAGTTGTAAATAATCTTCTTATTCTTACGACACCGTCTCCCGCCGAAGGTTGGCGATATACATGGCTGTGATGGTGCGTGACACTGTAGCTTCCAAGGATTTCGATAAATGACTGTCCGTACCATCGTCATATGTCTTTAAGCCACGAGTTCTAATTTCTTTCAACATATCTTTTCATCTCGATCGTCTACTCAATGATGAGCTGAACAATCTGATAACGCTCTCCACTCATGATGTGTCCTATGTACTAGAACTTCCATTTTTTGATAGTGGTCAGCAGATTTTTATTTTTCTCCATCCGCCTAAGTGCTTCTTCTTTGTTTTTTTTGTTCAACCAGAATTTGTCGACATAGATACATCTAGACGCATTTGAGATGTATCTATATCGACGGATTCTACGTATATCTTGGTTGAACAAAAAAAACAACGAAGAAGCACTTATGCGTTTATCAAGTAATGGGTTGAGTGTTTATCTTTCAAAACAATGGAGAAGCACTGGGAAGATGTGGCTTCTTAACATGCAGCTATGAATATGAAGGCTTAGGTATCGGCTGATAAATAGAGTCTTTATAGAGATTTTTTGAGCCTACTCAATTCGTGAGTTTTGATTTCCCTCTTGGGATCGTTTTCCTCGTTCATAAGGAATCGAGGATATTTTACGGATGACATTTCTATGGATGTTCAAGTTCCATGTCTTTCAGAATAGAAAAAATACCTTTATTCCCTTTTACAAAATTCCTCCTAATAATCAATACTTTCATAGACAAAAAAAGAAAAAATACAAATGAATATAAAATACATATTCAGGTGTGTGTACGACACACACTAGACCCACTCTATCCTCGCCAATTTCTTCTCCCACGTCAGCTTCTTGCAGATTTTCACGTTTTTCTCATCTTCTCCTAATCATTCATTCAGCTTTCTGCACTCTCCAATTTAATTGCTTATATGACAACACTCGTTCTGGGCCAACGGGTTCTCTCCGCTTAGTAGTCCTTTTTGTTAGCCTGCCTTTTATCAAGGCACTTTGTGAAAACACTCACAGGACATATATAAAAGTTTTGAAACCTTATGGACACATTTTCAGCTCCCTCTTGACATAGAAAAAGCTACACTTGCTTTTTTTAACCAAGAAGAGTGAACCCAAATCTTTCTTCAAAGATTTGAAGAAACAACAAGATCGAGGACGTGCGTGCTCATCCCGCCCTGAACCCAAACTGGGTGTCATCCACCTGTCGCTCGTATCTGGTGTATGTACGTGTATAGATAATACGAAGAAATACCCTAAACACGTGAAAAAAATTATGCTGATGATGCGATCATCCCACTGGGAAGCGATTAGTTTCTTGGATATTCTGATAAAAGTTGACGTCAGCCAGTCAACTGGTATTTGCCAGCTTTCTATATAGATCTGAACAATAATATCAGTATCAGTGTGCAAGTCCTTTCCATCTTATTTGGCAATCAGTTTCAATGTTTACTTCTGGTCATACGGCATTGTTCATTTTCTGGAGACTTATGTCTTGTTATATCATGACTGTTCTCGTTGAGATGGCCGCCTAAGGGTGGTTAGTCGAGCATCGCGTCATTGAAGAGGACCTTGAAATACACCTTCCATCGTATCAGCTTATGCTTAACACCGATCAAGATTCTGTTGTTGGCATCTTTCAAAACACTTGGGCTCGGATTGCGTTAGTTGTTTGTAAGCTCCTTAATGATTTTATAAAGATGGTTATTTTGGAGCACTTTTTTGGCTAAGCAGTACTCCTTTGCTTTGCGGTATTCCCTTCTCATGCCCCTGTTAGTTATGCATATCGGTCACTTTTTCTGGATTTCAGTTTACTTCAGTCTATATTTTCTTCAAAATTGTATTTATTCAGTACCATATCGTTAATGCTATTTGAAGTGGAAGTAATGTACGCTGGGCTTGCATGCATTCTCATATTTATAAATACACATTTACAATGGTACCGAATTTTAAGTTGGCAACACTAGCTACTTCCCGCACTAGTGCGGGAAGTAGTATTTCCCGCACTAGTTCGGGATGTAGTATTTCCCGCACCCAAATCAATGCGGCAAATGACTTGTCTTAGGACATGAGTACAAAAATAATTTTACTTGTATATAAACGAATATGGTTCCTCAGAAAGAGTAATACCTCAACGTTCTGCAAAAAAACGCTATGAATTACGTTGAACACTTGTGAGTTATTCAATTACATATACTTAAAACGGTTATTGTGATATGTAAATGACGTCAAAAGCGGCCGCATTAAAGCGACCTCTTTCCTAGGAAACCAGGGCTTAAGAATTTTTGCTGTTTTTGTTATGTATATTGTAATAAGAAATACAATAAAAAAAATGATTATTACTATTATACAACCTACAATACATTTACAGCCATCATATCTGCATTACTCATACAAGTGATGACAGAGATATAGGGTTTCAATATTTTCAACTCTAATCATTTTTTTATGTAAAAGTAGCTGCCTCATGCATAATATATATCTTATATCAAAATTGCAGGCAGAAATATTATTGATTCCACATCAACTCTAAGAAAACTTGTTTGCGACCTCCTTTTGCACTTAAAAAAAATGTATAAGATAAACGCAGCAGCTCTGCTTGCCAAATTTCTTTCGGATAAAAATTTTGCGAAGCGTAATTGGGTTCCGTTAAAAAGTTATCTGTTTTTACTGGAATACGTAACGAGTGATTTAATAATGCAGCTTCCTTGCCAAAAATTGTTTGGGGTCGTAAAACCGCGGGCAAGAACATTGGCAAGATAGCGACATTGTTTATCTTTTGCGATTAAAATCGGAAACCGCAGAGTGGAACATAATTTATGTACATGTGTGCAGTATTAGTAATTACAGTTTGTAACTTGTCATATAAATTATTATTTATTATTTTATTTATTTCTTTACTTCGTTATACAATTATTATTTCTCAGATGTATTACTAACATGCTTAAAGAGGTACAATATGAAGAAATTAATGAATCAATAAATTGGAGTGTTATATATCACTTAAGGTCGTTTTAGTCAAGACAATTTCTTAGCTCACAAGTTGTTCAAGAAATGAATTAATATATCCTCCTCCCATACAATTTGTCCTTGGCAAATAGAATGCGTTATAGTTTCCCATTCAATCTACCATCCACTTCAATATTTCAAATAATTTGCTATATGATACGAGACTATTTAGATTGTCTCGCATCTTGACTAACTTTTGAGTCAAGAAACTGTCTTGTCTAAAACGACCTTTAATGCTATGTATGCTATGTTTAGTAAATAAATTAATAAATTACTATATCAATAAATTACTATAATTAGGTCATATCAAACAAATTTGTAATAAAAAGGAGTATTTCCATAGAATAGATTGAATGGACAACTATTATGCAGACATGCATGATCGTGAACCAACTAGAAATAATTTCGATTCATACAAATTCATTAAGTAAACAAGACAATTCCTCATGATATTAATTAATATCTTGAACAAATTTTGATTGAAGAAATTGTCTTGTCCAAAACGAGCTTTATGACGAAGATAATAGGTCATAAGTTATTTCATTGTTAGTATTGATATTATAACTTGATACGCCATATGTTTCATATTTATTGCTTGTATTTGTTTTAATTATCTGTCACCACAGAATAGTAGAGATCTAGTAACAACATGTTTACTATTAATTAAGTTAAAACTATCTTCAAACTAAGCCTCCTTACTATGAAATTAAAATTCATCAATGTTCACTTGGGAATCCGTGAAAAAATACATATCAACACAAATTATATAAATTATATAACTATAGCTTTACTGATTTTAAGGTTATATTTATTACTGTACTATTGATAGTGCATATTACAGTTTAATTGATACTATGTTAAAATAGTAATAATGATATGCAATTGTTCTGTGGTGTGCGAAGGGCTGTATAAAATATTTTATAATGATCAATATTTCGCTCCCTTTATTTCGATTATCATCCTCCGCAAGAGTGGCGAAATTAATAACAGTTCGCTTGCCCACCCTTATAGAGGATTTTGACGATGGCTGAATAAAAGCAGCGAAATATTGATTATTGTAAAAGGAAGTTTCCCTTGTCTTTTCCAGTTTTCAAGAACTACATCATCCAAAATGTGGGTTTATACTGACATAAAATAACAAATCATCATCTATCGGTTTATAGTGTTTCTGACCCCTGTCGAGCTCGGAATGTCCGCGCAAACCAAGACTTTATATACCACCACAGAATACTATCCAAAGGTGTTAAATCACAGGATTTTGGATGCCAACTTACAGGTTCATACGCGAAATTCGCACGATATATGGTACGTTACGCTGTCTTTTTGAAATCTTGCACGAGCTGGATTTTGGAAGCTCGTAAACGAAGATCTTCCTGCAAAATCTTCCATAAAGTGGATGGACCCAGTTCCAATTGCTGTGCCCGATTGCAAATCGACAAGTTCATTTATATGTTGAGCTTTCCTCTACAGATTCATTTGAAAAATATCATCTTCTGTAATTCAGTATTTACTGATAACGAGCCATTTGCTTTTCTTAGTATTTATTTATTTATTTATACTATCAGTATTAGAGATCCATGTTTACAGACATCTCGATATTTTATAGATGGTGTTTGTTCGTTATTACAAGTTATTCTTCATGACGTAATTGCACGTGTCGGCTACCACTCTCATTGCCATCCCCTAGACCAGTGATTCCCAAAGAGGAAATAGCTACCCCCAGGGGGGTCGCGAAAAGTATTTCTGCTTCTTCTGACGTCTCCTATCGGAGGTTGGCGATCCAACTAATAATAGTTACACGTGAAACATCCACTCGGAAAATGTTGACCGATGTTCTCCCATACCACCGTATTTATAAATGAGTTGTGTCTCCCTACCTACTTTTTATCCTCGATCTTGCCATCGATCATTAGACGCAGGATCTGGTAGCGTTCGCGCCTCATTATATGCCCGATGTATAAAAGCTTCCTTTATTTGATTGTTTCATTAGTTATTTGCTCTTGTTTAACCGCCCTAGTACTTCTTCATTAGTTTTTCTTTCTGTCCAAGATATACGTAAAATTCTTCTACACAAATACATTTCGAATACATCAATTCGTTTGTCTAATAATGAACTAAGTATCCATCCTTTGGCTCCTACCATATGGTAGGAAACATGTAGCTACGCAGCATACGGATACGGAATTGTTGAAGGTTCAGGTCCTGATAGGTGAATGTATTTTCTGGCTTACTCAATTTGTGCGACTATTTAATTTTTGGGATCACATCCTTCGTTAACTATTATCCCGAGATATTTTGCAGATGGTACTTGCTCCACAGTGCAGTTATT
The DNA here is from genome assembly GCA_963942505.1 of Lordithon lunulatus. NCBI lineage: Eukaryota > Metazoa > Arthropoda > Insecta > Coleoptera > Staphylinidae > Lordithon > Lordithon lunulatus. The sequence continues at coordinate 17,359,070 of OZ012672.1, read as the reverse complement.
GATTCGCAAGGCGCCTTGCATTAGTGCTTTGAAGAAGATGACTAGTTTGGTTTTGGTGGTATTCATGTGCAGACCCTATTTCGCGCATTTAACAATAAGTTTCATTATGGTTTTAAGAGTCGTAAGACTATTGATACCACCGTGATATCCATAAAACGGATGTTGTTAAGTACAGTGGCGTTGATTTTGATACCGTCTTTTACGTTCTCCAGCACGTCTCTAAAAACAGCCTCAGGGTAGGTGTTGAATTAGAGTGGCGACAGAACACAGCCCTGCCCAACCCCTCTCTTAATGACCACCTCTTCGCCTGTGATTCCCTTAGCAATGACCTCTGCTGTTTGTTTCCAGTACAGCTGGGCGTCACCTTCATTGATGCCGCTGTTTATGAGGATCTCCATGAGTATCTGGTGTGAAATCAAATGCTGTACTATAAAACGTGCATACCCATCAACGTTCATATCTCTGCATCTCTGTGTGAGAACGTTTTAGGAGAAAACTGCTTCGTGAGTGCCAACCCCGTTTCTGAGCAGGGTATTGCCTACTTCGCGTTCACATCTGGTATATATGCCAGTGTGGAGAATTCGCAGTAACACCTTCAAAACGTGAGATATCATTACTATCATCCGATAATTTTCGCAATCGGATACGTTTGCTTTTTTTGGATCAAAGACCGATTTTCGCCAATCTGTAGGAATGGTTCCGCTTTGATATATGCTGTTGTATGAGGCTGTAAGAAGACCTAGCCCTGTGCCTAATTAACTTTAGTGTTTCCGCATGAACGTTACCAGGACCTACCGCTCTCCTCATCTTCTGGAGTTGTATAGCATGTCGCACATCGTTCTTCATGATGGTGGTTCCATTGATCTCGTTGTAGTTAGGAGGATGGTCAGGCCTTGTGTCGTTGAAGAGGTTCTCAACATATTCACTCCAGTCTTTTAGTTGTTCTTCTACACGATATTATTTTTATTATCTTTCAGTACGCCTACGTTGTCGTTGTGTGATATCTAATTTTCTTCTGGAGATTAAACAAACCGTGCTTGCCTTGTAGTTCTTCTATTTCGCTGCAACTTTCTGTCCGCCACTACTCCTCCGCCGCACCCTTGGCAGGTTCATCTCACCTCTCTGTTTAGTTGTGTGTATCTTATGTTTTCTACTTTATGTTTGCGTTTTTCATTCATAAGGTACAGGATGTCGTTTGTTATCCACGGTTACTTTTTGTCGGTGCGTGCAAAGCCAATATCACTTTCCTGAGTGTCTGTGGGCGCTTTCTTTATTAGTTTACACTGGTTCTCTACTTCAGTTGTGCTATAGTTGGCAATTTCACTTAATCTGGCCTCGAGTTTATCGGCTATTTGATTCGATATTTCAGGCTCGTCTAGCCTCCTGACTTTAATCTAAGTTAATTGGTTTCTGGGCCTGGTTCTGACAAAGCGATGAAGCCGTAAGTCCATCACAACGGGATTGTGCTCGCTACTGATATCAGCGCCAGGATATGTTTTCACAGTTTTTACGAACTTCATGATTGCGATTTTTACGAGGATGAAATCGATTTAGTTTGCGATGGACTTCCATGTATATAGACGCCGTGGATCTTGTTGAAAAAAGAAATTAACCGCGGAGAGTTGGTGTTCTATGCAGAATTGCAGCAACCTGTCGCCTCTGGCGTTCCTGTCACCAAGGCCACACTGTCCGGATACTTTGTCTCCAATGCCTTTTCCGATCTTGGCATTGAAATCACTGAGTATATTGTTATTTCGCCTTTCTTTGTCAGGGTTATGGCTTCATCGAGTGCGGACTACTCTATTTCGTCCTCAGGTTTTTCACCCGTAGGTGCATATTCTTGTATCACATTCATAGCTCGGTGAGTAGTGAATAACTTTAGTATAACTCTATACCCGAAGGGGATACAATTGATGACGGATTTCTCCATTTCAGCAGAGATGATAATTGCTACTCCGTACTGGTGTTTGGTGATCGCTTCCAGCGTAGTACAGAACCCGGTGCTGATTTTTATAGTTCCTGTTCCATATTATCGAACCTCGCTTAGACGCAGCACCTTGATTTTCGGTCGACACGTTTCCCCATCGACGTTGGCAAGCTTACCAGTCGTGTGTGTAGGCTGCGAACGTTAAAGGTTGAAATCCTTATGTTTTTATAAATTTGAAAATGGTTCATGGGGAATTCTTCGCATCCTCTCCTCACTTAAGGGGTGCTCCTGACTGAGGGTCGTTTCATTCTTAGGTGTATTCATGTGGTTGGATGACTATTAGGTTAGTGAAGTGGGGCATTCCGTTTCCCTTCTACATCGCAGAATGAGGGCCATTGAGACTGATGCAGTTTTGCCCCTCATTATCCAATGTAGCGCCACACAGAGAGTCTATGTGGCGGCGCCGATGCATGGCACTGTTAATGCTGCTACACGACAATAAGATTGTATTCTCCCTACAAGTTGGGGATGCCACTTCCGCCAGTTCCGCCCTAGCAAAGTATCTCCTTCCTGCCTTCAATATCGTTGTGGCCTTCGCCCAGGCCCTGGGCATGGTAAATCGTTATTTTTCACAAAACTGGGTCTCTGACAGATCACCGTTTCTCTTGAAACAGGCCCATCCCCGCGACTCGGACGCATCCGTCGAGATTTGTCCAGGTGGATTCATAGAATAAAGCTCTTGGTTCCCAAAATAAGCTGAAACATGTTTAGGGGTCGAAATAAAATATTTCTGTATTTCTAGTCAATTTATGAAGATTTTTCTGGGAATAAACTATTAGGTGGTTTTCCGTTCACTTCGCCATGCAGTTTTGAGACCGTTCGATTCTGGCAGTACTCTGTATCTTACATCGCCGCTACAAATATCATTTATCGGGTACCGATGCACATCCTCCATCATTTTTAGCCATATCTGACATTTGTAGCCGCCCAATCTGGGACAAACGCTACGCTGTATCTGTCCACGGGAGGTATTTTATTTTCCTTCTACCTGATATATCTGCAGAGCGTTCCCCTATTCACTACATGGAGACGCACCCCACGGGGCTTACAGATTCCCGCCAAAAAATACACAAAACTCCTTATATATATATATATATATATATATATATATATATATATATATATATATAAGTCATGCAACTTTCTCGGCGCAGAGAACGTAATCACGCGGTAACCACATTAATTAATAATGCACACTCATATGATAATAATCTTCAACATACTCAAGCCATCAGGATTACCGAGTGGTGGTTCCAATGGAGGATTGGAATAATATTCCAACGGAGTGGTTGGTATGTCAGCCCAAGGCCAATCTTATAAAGTATATAAGCGGAATTCACATCTTAGCAATTTACAGATCTAGATTTTGATCTAATTAGATCTCATCAGTGCAGCTCAGCCATTGAGGATGAACTCACAAAACCCCATGCAACTTTCTCTCTACAGAAACGGTTGAACTCCACATTAATTAAGAATGCACAGGCATATGGTGATAATACAGCCCCATACTATCAGGATTACTGAGTTGTGCCCTCCATTGGAATGATATTCTTACAATGAGTATGTTAAACGTTATTACCATATGTGTGTGCATTGATAATTAATTTGATTACTGTCAGATGGCGTTAAACGTTCTCTCTAGAGATACAGTTGCATTACTTTTTATATAAACCGCTTGAGTTTTTGTAAATATATATCTCTCTAAAATAGTTCTATGACTTCAGAGCAAACATATTATTTATACACATGAATGCGTAGAACGGAAAGCGTCACGTACCATTGGTCTCAAAAATTATGATAACGCACCCTAGTGTAGGTATATATTCCAACAGTATCGTCACAAGTCCTATCTTGGTTGGGTGGGTGCGGAAACAACTAAAAGTAATAGATTATATATAAGTCAACGTATACACTACGCTTTGTTTTACAAACCCTTGGTTTACTACTACTTTTTTAAGCCCCCTATTTACCAACGTCCATAATCTATTAAATTAACAGCAGCAATACATAGATTTTCTAATCTCACTTGCAGATTTTAAAAGGGCGCCATAAGATCAGTCATTAAAAAAACGCTTTCACAGTTTTTTGAGTAAAGTTTTCAGAAATCTTGCCAGAATTAAGTTGTCAATTTATCAATACAATAGTTATACATCTATCATATACAATTTATCAATACAATAGTTAATATCTAACCTTGGCGAATACTAACACAAGAAACATTGATATTTGCAACGCTATTATAATTACTACTTACAATAATTAGTAACAGTTAAACTAAACTACTGTTTGTGTTATTCTTATTATATAAGTGATATTTTTAAATGTGCAGTCGTCAATTTATAAGATGTAACCTGAACGTTCCCCAACCCCCCTTTCTATTTAATAAAAGAGACCAAAAAAAAAGAAACGTATAAAAGATATGCTATTAGTACTGTTAGTGGATAAGTATAGTTAGAGAAGTAGTGTTAGATGGGTCCTAACTGAGGAGCCTGATGGGTGTGTGGGTTGGTAGGCGGTGTTTGCCAGCTGGATTCCTGAGATCACTGAGCTCGCAGCAAATCGACCCAAGTATGCCGGAAAGTACAGCAAAGATGTGCGACGCAGGTATAGCCCGATAAGCGATAACACGAGGAATGACGCTACCTTTATTTATACATTTATATATACTTTGTAGCACTTGGGTTATGCTTTGCGCTATTCGGTAACCTTTTAGCCGTCACAAAAATGTTACCCAACGTAGAAACCCCCCTCTCACTCACTCTCTTTCGAGACCCGCATTTTGGGGAATTGCAGAGGGGCGCCGCGGGGCTGCAAAACCTCGAGGCGTTGGCTCGAATTCCAGTTTTGATTTTATATAATTTCATTTACCGTGGGTAATATTTTTGGTATTATACATATATATTTATATACATAGAGCAAATTCACCTTTTTTTAGAGTTGAAATCTTTTTGGCATGCTGTGCTAGCTGCCGAAATAAAATGCATTCTGTATGCTTACTCCACTAATCAATTAATATCAATAACATCAAAATTTAGACAATTAAAAAAAAATCTTATTAAATATATACAATTATTATCAGCCTCAAATGCAATGAAATATTATATTGGCATAAGGGTAGCAATATTCTGTGTAACGTGCTAAATGAAATGATTATACTGTGTGCTTCTCAATGTAGAAGTCATGTGGAACTCTTTGTTAACATAGTTCGGACTTGAGCTATGGATTTCCATATAAATATGGCATTACTAACAATTCCTAACTGATGGTGATATTAAGACCGATTTTCTATATTGTATGTGCAGTCAAGTCGGTCCAAGTGACATAAAATGTTTTTAATTAAATTATATTTTATGTTCACACTTTATATCATAGTCTAGTCATTGTTACGACGACCATAACGTATACAGAATAAACTTAATAAAACACGGCATTTAGTTTAAGAAAATCGTCCAATTTTGCAAAACAGACGTTAATTTTTGCGTTCAACATAAATTATAAATGTGAAGCATCGTCAATTTGGACGATTAATACTATAAGCAATAGTCACGTTAAACTATAATTATATGATATCATCATAACTACAATTTAACGTTATCTACCACTGCTTATGGTATTTGCGGCCAAATTGAGGCTTACACTTTGTAAGTTATGGTGGACGCATACATAAACTTTTATTTTGAAAATTACTGCAGAATGACCATCTGTGTACGATTTTCTTATATGAAGTACTATGTTTTATTAAGCTGATTTTGTTATGTTAAGATATAAACTATAACTGCTTATAGTATAAATCGGTTTTATAAGTAAGCTTATCGCCACAAAGTGGTAATATTGACACTACCATAACTAATCACACTAATTAGAATTAGCTGACTATATTGTGTTGACAATTAGAAACAAGTGGCTTTTACTCTTATGTCAACAATAACTATCTCTACAATATCACGTATATACTGTCATATTAAGATATTGGCTAAATTTCTCATTTTAATAAGCAGCTACGACTAAGTTAATAAGTTAGCTTAGGTATCACACATGTTTTCGATCATAGCTCATGCGCCAGAATCACGGGATTCTGGTTGCTCATTGGAATAGTGTTTATTTACGATTGTTGGAAATTGAATACCTATCTAAGTTTCTGAGCAATTTCCAAAGGTATGTGTTATAGTATTACGGACAAGTAAATTTATAACGTTTATTTAATTAAATTTCGTTTAAATAAAAACGCATAATAAAATCAAAAAACAGTTATTATAACAATACAATTACAAATTACCAATATAATTTAATAAGTTTCTAGAAATACAGACATATTCAATAGAAGTCATAAATAAAATCGCAATTTTGAGAAAATACCATTTTGTGTATAATTGGTAAAATAGTAGTCTGTATACGCCGATGTAGTGCAATAGTTAATGGGTACCCCGGTTCGAATCCTGGACCGGGTAGTCAGTACCATTTGTCTTTGATACAATTAACGACACTCAGGCACAGTGTTCTGAAGTAGCATGTTCTAATACTCAGATACACATACACACGGCAGAAGAGCCTGAAGATCGATAGCCAATTACATGTTGTACAAATTCAGTAACTACTAGTAGTAAGTAGACACAGGCCATAGTCCTATTGAATGGCTAATAAAATAATGGCTGGGTATGTTTAACTATTTTATATGCGGTAAGTGTAGTGGTATATTTCACTTACAGTAGACAAGACTGCTAAACATACAAGCTTTAGATAAAAAATAGCTTGTAATTGTCTATTCATGTGTATATACACAGATAATGGTCAAATATGTAATAAATAAATGTTGCTGTTTGGATAAAAATGAGAAACATTTCATCCCCTCTAAAACAATTAAATTTTAACATTATAAGTAATAAAAAAACTAGATGAAATGTTTCACAGTTCTTTTCCAAACAGTGAAATATTTCAACCTCAAAAACAATTTAATTTTAACATTATAAGTATATCTATAACCGCACATTGTGAATTGGTTGATATTTTACGGTACACAGTATAAAACATCTCATTAAAGCAGTCTATTTGAATTTTCGCATCCGTATCCCGTAACAAATAATCCTTTCCATTGTTCTCCCCCAATCTTTTTAAATCTCCGCGGGCAAGTAATGAAAAAAAAAATGGAAAAGCGCGTTCAAAATTGGACAGAGCATACAGAATGGGATGAGTGATAAGCCTGGTTAGACTAGCTGGCCCCATTGTAGAGGAAACATAGTAGTAGCACCCCATTACAATTATAATAGAGCCCGCACAGCCTGCTAGCGCCACGCACGGCCGCGCTCTCAACTCGTGCGAATGTGCTGGGTGTCTGAAAAATGATAATAACTTGAAATACATCAACAATAAAGAAAGAAAAGAAAAAACAGCTTAATTAAAATCAGTATAACATTAAACATTACGCTTTGTGGTGGTTTTGTGTTTGTGGTTTTTTTTGTTCATTCACCTAGCGCACCAATCATATGTGACTGATTTTAATTAGCCCCAAATTTGCAAATCGAGCAACAATTACTTTCTGTGCTCACGAGATAAGAAAAGAAAGCAATGCGCCCAGGAAGTAATTCATTATATAAATAGCAGGGATAACACTTTTAATTATGTACAAACACACGTAGAGCGTGCAATGAAGACCTATAAGGCTCCTCTAATTGGACTGACTGTTTTATGTTGTAATTAGATTATCAAAAAAAAGTACATCCCAAATCCTGCCTAAATAATGAAACCACTTGTCCCCCACCCCCCATCCATTGCTTACAGCAAGATAAATTGTATACGTCTTTGAAATTCAGCCAGTTGTTACGAGCGTGAATGAGGGTGGCGCGTAACAACTGGTCGTCTTTGCCTCTTGTTCTGATTTGCAAAATGATTGTCTTGTTTGTCCGGCTGGGCGTCTCTAGGCGATATTCGCCAGTTGTATCCCCGAGATAATTGACTTGATCGGGACTAGGCCAAAGTACGGCGGCACCTTGAAGAACGAAAGAGGCAGAAGGTGAGAAGATACTTCTAGTACCCTGTTAACTTAACACTTGCTGGCTCTTGGTAGATATGAAACATATTCATATCGTAAGAAAACTGTTAAGGCAACACGGTATTCTTTCACAAAAAGCTGTGTTGATTCCTGCACGCTTCGTAATTCCCATAAAAAGAACTACTCCCGACACCACCCTCTCAATTTATAAATAAATGTTATGTTGTCAAATGCTCCGCTATTCCTCACACATCCTGGGACATGTAGGTGTTACCGAAACATTTTTATTTCCAATGCTCATAGTATTCGGGCACGTTTTGACCATTTTGCTGCATATAAATTAATTGTAAATAGTGATAGCAAAATTTGTCAAACGCAAATAGGGCAAAATTACTAGTTGAATCTAATTGGATTCCATTACATCATTAAATGTTAGAGAGTGAGATGCATGACCGCATGCGCGTTCGATCACCCGGGAAGTTTTGTGCGCGGCCAGGCTGTGTGCACAGGCGCTCACCCTGTATATATGATTAACAATAACAATCATTTAGATGGTAGACCACTTGGGTTTTTTTGTTTTTCTAGAAATGACACAATTTATGTCTCCAAGCAGGCTTGACTGATATTATACCTCCGCACTCGTTCCTCTTTCTCACCCATTTTACTTTTAACATAACATGGAACTAATCACCCTCTAGTTTCTAGTCAACTATGTTGGTTTATTCGTGATATTTTATTGGAGACGTTTTAGACATGTGTGATTTAATATTTTCCTATCTGCATGGAGTTTTGGGTTTACAAAGAGTTTCCATGCACGTAGGAGCGGGTTTATTTTTATTGCGAGATACCGTAGAGCTAGAGAGTTTAAACTTTGACGCATGCGTACAAGTCAAGAGCATCATGTGAGAGTTTTATAAATCGAGTTTTATTAGTTTAGGAAACATATTGTTCTCTTGTGATATTTATTCTAATGTTGTGATTTTTCCTTTTGTGAGCTAGGCACATTGTGGTCTGCGGACATATCACGTACGAGTCCGTTTCGCATTTCTTGAAAGATTTTCTTCACGAGGACAGGGAGGATGTCGACGTTGAAGTCGTTTTCCTGCACAGGTAATTTATATATTCTACATACAATGTTATTTTTGATTTTAACTCAGCGTAAGAGTGTAAAATATTGATATTTGGAGAACACAAGTTGATTATGTAAATTCTATGAACAATTTCTCCAGCGCCATCTTAAAGGTATGCAGGGCCCTGGCCCGAGGATCCACTTTCACAGGGACATTAATAAAGATCAAGAGCTAACTAACATAAAACCTGAATTTTAATATCTAGAAACAATTTAAAAGTTAAGTATTAAATGATCGAAAATCACTTTTATATAATAATAATTAAATCTTTATTTACTATGTTTTTATTACTATAAACTCATTGGTTCCCGCAACTTATTACTGGTCAGGGCTTCAATAAAGCATTAAGACGGCTCTTGACTCATCCAGAAATAATGTTAGATAATTAAACGGACAATGAATCACTGCTGCGTGTTTATTGCGTACTTTCGCAATCTAAACTCCTTGATTATTTCTTGTTTCTTGTTAATTTTTAATTTGTTAAGTATGCAGAGTGATCGAAATGTAGCAGTAAAGTTGTCTAGTCATTAATAAAGCGCTGGAAAATGCTAAATAAAATCGCTGCCATTATTTTTTTTAACATATTAACGAAAACATGGATTCTCTTTTTTGACATATTAACGAAAATATGGATTCTCTAGGACTAGAGCAACATGTTAGTGTGTTTAATTTTGAAGATATATAACACAATTGTTGTCATGAAATCATTATGTAATATTATTTATACAGTAAAAATTCAACAATCGCAACAAGTCTGATTCCATTTGTAAAAATATCTATTAACGAATGTTGCTAATATCGAATTGATTATAACGAAAAGTAAAATTTACTTTTTTATTTGTTTTACTTTCATACCTTCTTAGAAACTCAAATGAAAAAAAAACAATATTTTTTTTATTATTCTTAATGGGGGAAACTGTGCTTTTATTTAATTTATACATTTTAAAATTGTCACTAACCTTTACTTTGTCTTATAACTTAATTAATATTTCACCTTTTCCATTCATTCTTAAATGTTTTATCGTTGAGTTATGATAGGAATTTATATAAGTACTTCATATTATATTTGTCAAATGTCTGGGTTGCGTTTATGAAAGATGAACTACAAATAGTTGCGCTTATAGAAAATTACGAATAACTATTACGTTTATAAATGTTGAATTTATCGAATGTTTACTATAATATTCATAGAAAAAAATAGCCGGTTATACCAGTTATACTATATGAAGCGGATAAAGAGAGATACTGCATTACTCGGCGCAATATTTGATTTCCGCTCTATGTAGAACCTAAAATGTCTAATTTACTTCCTAAAAAGGCACCTTACACGGTCAATATATTTGCTTCAATCCTCCTTTTATATTTATCAAGTAATCAATTATCCGGATAAAGATCAGTATTCTCCTCATTGCGTCATTATTGTACCTTACACGATGAGTAATACTGGCAATATTTTAAAATAATAAACATTTTAAATATGTTATCGAACAGTAATACTGTCATCATTCTAAAATCTTACTAGGGTGGCAATTTAATCAATAATCAATCTTTACAACAAAATATTTATGTAATTATAAAAAATCTGAATCTCTTGTTGTTTCTTTAACCTTCTTATTGCCAATCCTGCAACACGTAGTGTTGAAGAACACATTGATCCAGTTACCACTTTAAATAGTACTCATTGAGCCTTTTCGATTTACATTACATTAAATTTACATTATCGTTCGATTTTTACCCTAAAACAAGAGAAACCGAGTACATATTGGTGTTGACTTTAAGCTATGTATTCCAAGTGTCAAATGCATAGAATAAAATTATAAATTAGTCTTTTTTAGTAATATACATATGTATTTTAATAACCTCCAAACGCGTTTCTGCCAAGTTTTAGTAAACAATATATTCAATTAATATATTCTGGATAGTTCTGGATAGTTGGCTGAAGGGTAGCATAGCTACAGACACTTAGGCCTCAAAATGGACCCATTGTGAAACCTCCCTTTAAGGCTACTTACTCGTCCCAATTAGTATATTAGAAATATAATTGTATCATTGCTGAAATTTCAATTATATGGCACATTCTTCAAAACACTGTATTTGATTCCCGTATTACTGCTAGAAGACGAAGCAGTTTTTAAATTTAATTTTTAATCATTAATTTTTTCTATATATAATATTGCATTACAATAAATTCATTATGCCTCTTTTTGGCTTTAAATCTTTTGTAAACATAAACACAATATATAATAAGAAAATCAATATACAACTTCCTACCTGTGATTTGACAGCGCAAAAGCGCAAAAGTAACATGTAGAATAGAAGAGAGAATGTAAAATTAATATGTATGTAAGAATTTAACGATATCCGTATAGGGCGGTCTATTCTGTAAGTTTAGACAAGTCTAGTAAAAAACCTGACAGACTTATTATCCATGGTAACCAAATAAACAGCTGTTTCCGCGTTGGTATGCCCCAGGATCCGCGAAGGCTAGTGAAATAGTACTGTATGTCAAATGTCATAAATTTGTCAAGAATGACAGGATAATAATATATTTTACTATTTTCACTATAGGCAAATTTGTGACATTTGATACAATGCAGTATTTCACTAGCATTTGTGGAGCCTGGGGCATACCAACCATAAACCATTTGTTTATTTCGTTGCCATGGGTTACAGATAGGTTTGATTTGACAAGACCGGTCTGAACTTACAGAATAGCCCCAGGTCTGGTAAAAGGCCAATAGAATGATTATAAATGTATTCTTTTGCAATTGTGTTTAAACGCAAACTAAATTTATTGGTTAACAGTATTTCATGCTTTAATTTCTCTGCCAGATAATTGAAGATTTTAGGTAATGTTATTTATTATTAGCTATCCTTATTCCGAGTGTAATTCAAAGGCAATCCATTAAGTGCACAATGGCACAGGCTACTTACATTTTTTAAACAATGAATTGGGGAATTAAATGATTGGTGGTAAATTAGTTTTAAGTATTTTTTTTGTTTCTAATCAATGGTCCAAATTTAAATCTGTATATTTATAGTAGTTTAATGTATTACATTGTGTGAGTACGTCCTATAAGTCTAATCTAGGAACATAGGGCGCAGATCGCTACCTAGTATGCTACTGGGAGTCCTAGGCCTGATCTTAACTTCGTGTTTTTCCTCTCAACCCTACAACTTCCCTCACCCACTTCCTTTTTCTTGCCAGCCTTTTGCAGATTTCCACGTATTTCCCATCCTCTCTTAACCATTCACTCAACTTCAGTTTCTGCAATCCAACGCCCACTCTCCTTTCACTCCCTTACATTCGTTGCACAGGTGCCACCACGTGACCACCATCACTAGATAGTACACACAAGGTGTACCCTTCCATCTATACTTTCCTTCCTCTCTCTTCCGATCAGCATCTGGCTCGTGCCATGCATACTTAATCCTTGCTCCACCCCATCCTGGTTATGTAGCCCGGGTTTTCTTTGGTATTTACCACTCGAAATAACTGTACGAGATCTGTCATTATTGCCAGCCTTTCTTGCCACTCAACATCCCTTATTATCTTCATCACGTCGGTGTGTATATTTTCCAGTTCTCATTCACTCACACCTTAGATATTGCCACTATTTCATACATCATTCCTCTATCCATCCTCTCTGCCCTACTGCTACATCTCATCAACACCTCCCGCACTAATATTTCTTTCGTCAAATTCTACAGTCTTCCTCCAACTTTACTATTCTCTCACTTCTACTATACGATTAGTTTCCTGCAGGAGCACCATCATAGGCGTCGATCATTCAAGTCCTAGCAGAATCTCCAGGAACTAGTCTTGCTCTCGCAATCTCCAAACTCAGTACAACAATATAGGCGTCACACGCGCATCAGAGATCTTACATGCTATTCCTAGATTACCAACCTATCACATTCTGGCCATTGCTTGCACCTACTCCAAATGCTTCCTAAACTCACCTATGCAGTAAAACCAAAAACATAAATAATTAATACTATTCACTATTTCAATAATCGAAACTCTTTAGTTGGCATACCCATTATCTAAGAATCAATAATAACAACTAAAAATATAACCCTCATCTCTTGTACCTTCCCTCGCCAATTTCCTCTCCCACGTCAGTCGTTTGCAGATTTCCACGCCCTTACCATCCGCTCTTAACCATTCACTCACCTTTTTGAACTCTGGCACCCACTTTGCTTTTACAGCCACACATTCATTCACCACTTGTCACTCTCCTTACTACACAGTACACAGTTGGTGTATCAAAACCACACGTTCCTTCCTCTCCTTTCTGAACCGTACCTACCTATTTCCATACATACTTTAACCTCCCAGGTCCAACCTCCTTGGTTATATAGTTTGGGGGATTAACCGTCAGTTGCCACTCCACATAACCATGGGAGCTCTCAGTCATTCGCACCTGCCTTTCTTGCCACTCAACTTCACTCAATCTCTTCCTGTCTTCAGTTCCTAGACGTTCCCCAATTTTCTAGACTTGTCCTCCATCCATACCTCAGGCATTTCCACTCTATCATGCATTCGTCCTCTGTCTTTTCGCCGTCCGCTATCTACCCTACTCTTATATTTCATCCACACTTCCCGCACTAGTCTCTATTCCCCCAATTCTTGAAATCTTACATCGAGCATCACATCCCTGAACACTCCCACCATATTCTCATGGATCTTTCAAGTCCTAGTAGATTCTTCAGAACAGGCTGCACGCAATGATTAGGATACCCAAAAGCCATTTTGCCCTTTGCTGCACCTACTTGTTAAACCCCCCTTATATGAACGCCTTTCTGCAAAAAGGAACCAACCTACAAAATTTGTTTATTTTTCTTACCTTTATACTCAAGGTAAACAATTTAACTTAACGAAATAAAAAAATAATTAAAACATAAACACTGCCTGTAAAGGTTCTTAAAAAAATATAGTTCTACAGCTCTAGAAGTCCAAAATTAATCTGAGATGAATAGATAATTTATATAAATCGGTTTTCTCAACTTTAATAGTATGTGGGTTGGTTCCTTTCTGCAGAAAAGCATCCATATGCCAAACTAAAGACCTAAATACTTAATACAATCCATTCGTTCAATCACTGCCTCCTTCTCTTTCAACTCTACCACCTACACTTATTTATAAATATGATCGATTTGATCACTACTAACCTCATCTTATCAAGGTATCTTCCCATTTTATCCAATATCTTCCCTTACTAAACCCACCCTGACTTTCGGCCGCAAGAATCTTCTATCTATTTCCCCTTCCATCATATTGTTTACCACGGCCATCCTTAACTTATAATCCGTACATTTCTTTGAATATTTAAACATTAATTTGTCATGCAATAAAATAAATCTTCTTCATATGGCTCTACAGCCTAATTTGGGCATTGGTGTCCTACAACTTCTATCATTCTCTATCGCCGTTCTTCTCCAGACTCGGATTCCCATAAAGTCGTATTTCGGTGTCTCCCGACTGGCATTTTCCCATACATTCGAATGTTTAAAGCTTTCTTTGGCAGGCTTTGATCCCCCATCCTTGCCATTATTGAACAAAATTATTAGGACTTTTGGTAATCCTACTATGCACTAAAGGATAATTCGAATTGCAACGTTATAGAAAAGTCCAACAAATGGCCCATGGGATGCTATTCGCTATCTATAACTCCTTCTTCATAATCCATTTGTTGAGCAGGGGAGAAGACAATGCAAAAGAAAAAAAGTATTATATTCAGTGGGCGAGAAGAAGAAGATATATTTATTGTAACATACATACATACAAGATATACATACATGTACAAGAGGCTATCGACCGTGGTCTATCAGCCTCCGTGAGCGTATATAATACTTTTTGCCCTCTAGGTGTCGAGGCTTTTACTTGTACTTTGTTAACTATTTTCTGTTTTTATAAAATTGTAACCATTTCTTTCTATCCATTGCAGTCTCTGTTGCTTTTTGTTTGCATCCAGCAACAGTATATAACAAGGACACCATGTTTCCTAGTACCTTCTTGTAATTTGAAAACTAACTTAAAGCTTATAGAAGCTTAAGTATAATTCCTCGAAGATCTCTTAAATTTATTGTAATTATTGCTAACATATTCAATTAACAATGTATAAGTAAACTTGTGAGATTTGCTATTTTTTGGACTTAGGGCTCGAATTGCAAATATCTTGTACATACATTACATCAGAGTCGGACATGCACGTGCAGGTATTCCTGCCAGGTAACCGCACTGTTGTAAGATAATAGAAGTAAATACATATATTATATATTATCTATTTGACTTTTACCTTTCAGTGTAGGCTAAAGATAATAGAAATAAATTCATAATATTATTAATATTGCCATAGGATTTCAATGACATTATTATTAAAATAAAAACTTCAGACGACAGATCCTTCAAATTCGTTTCCAATTGAATATTTTGTATATCTCTTAATTTTAATAATTTTCTATACGGGAGTCGGGAGCGAACTCACTACGTTGAAAACTTTTGAAAAACTATCATATTTGAAAATCACGATATAAGCTAGTAGAGAATATGAAATGAAATAAGTTAAACTGAACCCCCTTTCAGGAATACGAAAAATAACTCTATTGTCTATGAGACCATTTATATTTTGTATTTTTAGAATATAATTACTATTCTTCGTATAATTTATTGATATCTATATAAATGTTATTGAGAATGATAAGTTATTCTTATCCTGTACTACGCAGTTGTCTACTATATAATCCTCTTTTTGCCATTCTGTGTTTGTTTCATACATAAACTTATAGAAAAGAGCCCGACCTGGAGCTGGAAGGACTTCTAAAGCGGCACTACACAACCGTGGAGTTTTTTCAGGGAACGATGATGAACGCAGTTGACCTTGAACGCGTCAAGGTAGCATATCTAAAACGGAGAGCCACGTATTCTCTACTTATAAATATTGGACCGTGTGTTATATTTCTGCTTCTTTTTTATATATACATATACCTCGCAGCACTCGTTATTACAGTACTTTTCTTTTTTTTATTGGACCGAGTTGCCATCGTGCCGCTCGTTCGCGCATAGTGGTCGTAGAACTGCATGGTAAAACTATAATCTGCTGAAACTGGGAATGACAAAACTTATTAAGGATTATGTAGACTTGTGTTTTTGTTTTCGATTTGTTTTTGGTTTAACTCTTACGGATCCGCAGGAAGCCGCCCGACCTTGAGTTGGAAGGTCTCTTCAAGAGACACTTCACGACGGTAGAATTCTTCCAGGGTACCATCATGAACCCTATTGATCTGCAGAGGGTCAAGGTAAGAGACTGGGAGGATTGTTGTACGACCCTAAACTATGTGTTTACGTATTTGTTTGTTCTGGTCGATGGGGATTGTTTGTTATTTTTAAATGTTTTAACATCATCAACCAAAATCATTCAATCAAAGATCGAAATTCTTTAGAATATAAATATTAAAGATTAAATGAATAATATTTATATGAGAACATAGGTCTTGCAAATATAATTTAGTTTCAGTAAAAGTGAGTCCAGAATTATTAATAATTAGCAAATGCAAGGTAAGATGTCTTAATGATAACGTTTAATCTGGACAAAGTTTTACTATTTACCCAAAGACCAGGTGTATAATGACAAACCTGGATTGTTCGTACCCCTCCCTATATCTCATGTATCTCTCACATAATTAGTAATTATCAATTCATTCACTAATTATACCAGCATGGTGATTTAAATACAACATAAATAATCCTATATTTTAATACATACAAAATAAAAACTAGTGATGGGAAACCCCCAAAACTCCGTGAAACCCGGAAAAACCGTAAAATTAAAAGAACCGAAAACGAATATTAAGAATCGCGCACCGCGAACGACACACCAATCGAGAACGAAAAGAGATCAATGTTCTTTAAATCCGTCTCGATTACGCGTCACTAATTTTGAACCTATCAGTACTTATGAAAACAATAAATGGGATTTTTAGAACTAGTATCTCCTATCTTTTCAAGAAGGTTTTCAACAGTCAATTGTCAATTTATCCATTCAATAGCTTAAGGAATCTATAACTTTTATGTGACCTTGGTGAATACGGGTGAGAATAATTAATTATATTTAAGTGTTTGTCAATTATACCTCTAAATAGAAACTATGACTTATTATAGATTGCCTTTTTTAAGTACCTCTGTTTACACTGCTATTAATTCAGACTGGACGGGTTGGATGAAGCAATCTATTGCGGTGGAGATAATTTCACGGGCGCAATTTTTTAGGTCACTGAACTATCTCCATAGCAATTAATCACTTGGTCCGTTCCACGCGAACCAAATTAATAACGACGTAAACTAGGCCAATATCACTTTAATCTCAGTCCTGTTTGATCCAA
Organism: Lordithon lunulatus; assembly: GCA_963942505.1. Classification (NCBI taxonomy): domain Eukaryota; kingdom Metazoa; phylum Arthropoda; class Insecta; order Coleoptera; family Staphylinidae; genus Lordithon; species Lordithon lunulatus. Next base: position 17,341,582 of record OZ012672.1, on the reverse strand, counting down.
ATCAGTTTCTAGTAATATATATCCCCCTGAAAACGCCCTGATAAGATATATAAAATACTGATATTGTGAGGGGTACATAAGATATGTTTAGTACTAGGAAAATGTCTCTATTACTCCCCCCAAATGATGCAGGGCCATTCCGTTGGTAAGTTGGCTCTATTATTGGCATAGCCTCACTTAGTATTTCTTTATTTGGAAATTATCGACTAACAAAATTTCAAGGCATGTTTACTCTTGTTTAAACACTAGCCTCCCACCATCACCCCATATTTTTACTCAACATCTCTGACACTTTTGCTACAATATTAATCACTTCTTAAACAACTTCCATAATAATACATTAACATAACAATAGCGGAGGCTAGTATGCATAATTATTATATTATTATATTTGCACAAATTTGTAAAGAAAGGGCGCCCTTTAGAATTTGCATGTTATATTAGTGAAACAATAATGAGAGTAGAGACTTAGATTTTTTATTGGATACTAAATGAAGTTTATTTGAGTGTGTTATAAGCGCCGTAACACATTCATTTATTTGTAATGTTAAACAACGAATATTCGTCTTGTTTTTGTAAGCTGTGCTCTAAATACAATAATTCAATTTACCTAAAATAAAATGTTTCACGTTTGATAAACAATAATTCCTATATATAAGTAAAAATACTGTAAATTTTGATTTTGATGTTCTATACATTTTAAACAGTTTACAATATTTGATGGCGTGTATTTTAGAATTATACAAAATTTTAGATAATTAAATATCTTATGCCTAAAAATAGAAAAAATATGGCTATTTGTGTATTTCTATAAAGTGATTAAATCAACGTTTTTATTGTTTGTTTTTATTTTATTATTTATAGTATAGAATTTAATATTTATATATTTTATGTTGAATACTAAAGTTAATGTAGGTTATTGTGAATTTTACGTCTACATCAAATATTTAGGTCTAAATTCTAGGCGTATTATAGTAAACTTGTTTTCAAATTTCGCCTATAAACTATTTATTAAAATTTGATTTAGTAACATAATATTTATTATATTACTAGTACTAATAATAAAATCTAATCATAGTGAACTAATAATATATAATAGAGGCACAGCTATCAACAAAATCGAGACGTATATTACTGAGCTGTTTACAATTACTCAGGCGCTTAGAATATTGTTTATATCCTTTTAGATATACTGTTACTATAACGATATTTCTCGTGTTTAGGTACACGAAGCCGATGCGTGCCTAGTTTTAGCCAACAAATACTGCCAAGACCCGGACGCGGAGGATGCTGCCAACATCATGAGAGTTATCTCAATCAAGAACTACAGCGACGACATCAGAGTCATTATACAACTTATGCAGTATCATAATAAGGTGATGATTTGTTTTTTTTTTAAATGTATGGTCTGGTCTGTATATGTAAGTGTACTGCTGCAGGCTTATCTACTCAACATTCCTTCGTGGGACTGGAAACAGGGTGATGACGTCATTTGTTTGGCTGAACTCAAACTAGGTTTCATTGCTCAATCGTGCTTAGCACCAGGGTTCTCCACAATGATGGCGAACTTATTCGCTATGAGATCCTTCAAAACGGTAAGTTGTACACAGTTTTATTGTTTAGAATAATAAGGGATTTTTATTACGCAAAATTTGGCAATAATTATAAACATACAAAATATCTATCTATTAATGTCGCGAAACGCTACGATCATGCTCCTGCAATATATGTAGTGTTATAATATATAGACATGAGTAAGTTGATATACATTTAGTAAACAAAATGGTTTAATAGGTTCTTAATACATCTAAAGAAAAATAAGTATATTAGTCTTATTATTATCATTATTGCCTTTGAGAAATAACATCAAAATATCACCTAATAATTGACTCTATTCAAATTGAGATGCAAACAAATAGACATACCTATTACTTGGATAAGAAACAAACATCAATGACTACACCATAGCAATCAAAATCAGAATGGAGATGGCCACAGCTGCCTTCCTTAACTTTTCAGCAACTGCGATTTAACGCAGGACCTTCATGTCAGATTGATGAGATGATACGTGTTTCATTCTATTATAAGGACTCAGCAATTGGCTAAGAAGCTCCAATCATTCGAAATGTGGGTATATAGAAAGATTCTGAAAATATCATGTACAGATAAAATCCACAAATGTCGAAGTTCTAACAAGAATGGGAAAGCACCTGGAGGTTATAGATACAATTAAAGCTGGTATATCTGGGTCATAAAATGCGGGAAAACAATGTTACTGCAGCTTATTTTGCAAATCGAAAAAAAAGCGAATTGTTAGAAGGCGCCTCATGCTTGAGAAACCTCAGAGACAGGTTCAATTACACGTCAAAAGATCTCAGGAACTGCAGTATCAAATTCTGATATCGTTAATTTTTAATGATATTTACAGTATAAAAGGTGTATGCTGTGCTTGCATGTATGTTCATATTTATAAATAGACATTAAATCATTTAAATTGCTACCGAATATTGAATCGGCGACACGGCTTATTTTCCGCACTTGTGCGGGAAAAAAACATTCCCACACCCAATCATCGAGAGAAATGACTTGTCTTAGGACATGAGTACCAAAAATATTATATAAAACGAAAACGAGTGCTGATTATAAGAACTGGAACATAGAAACATACACTGCCACCAAAATGGATCCAGCTATAGTAATCGTACGACTCTGAAAGCCAATATAATATAATTGCCACAAACTTATAAATTAGTAACACTCTTCGCAGCCTTATACCAGGGACTTATACACTCCGTCACACGTCCAGGTCTTTTTTCCCGCGGGTGGGTGACTTCAACCGACGAATTGCTTTCGTCGGAAGAGTGTCGAATTCTGACGGTATTAGTTGCCGGACGCCTACAGACTAAACACCTAGTTTGATAATAGAAGCTCTTAGCTTATCGCCGTAAATGAGGTTGTTTTTAAACTTACGGCGCATGACCATCTCAGCAAAGCTAGTCAGTGTCCTCCATTTCTCTTCCGACTCAAGCATTGCCTCGCCAATGCCTTCTGTGGTTGCTCGATCTTCAATCCCCGCCTCCAGTTCGCTCGATTCGTCCACCCACTGGGTGCAGGTTTCCATCATGTGCACCGCGTCGTCAGGTCCCCGGCGGCAATAGCAGCAGGTGTCGTCATCTATCTTCCCAATCCTCTACAGGTATTCCAATGGTCAAGGTGTTCATGTCTTTTCTCCACCGATCGCCTGATCTATGGGACCGCTCTCCTAGTCCATGCCCCTTTGGTGTAGGTGGACCAGAGTTTCTGCCATATATATGTGGTCGTCTGTATGTTCGTCTTGTCCGCCTCCCTCTTTCCGGCGCCCTGCTTAACGGCCTGGAATGTGGTGGTCCTCTCTATGCGTAGTAGGTTCGCCGGCACCGTTCCCGCTAGTATTTCCACCGAGTCGGTTGAGACTGTGCGGTACGCTCCGTTAGTCGTAGAGAAGCTTACTACTTGAGACTGTTGCTAGTAGCCTCCTCCTGCGTTGCTCCTCCGGCGTTTGGGAGAAGTCGGGCGGTGGACGCCTCAGTTCCAGCCGCTCCCTTTGTAGACTCCAGCACTTATGTATAGTGGTTGACACTTGATGCGAGCGTGATCCCGAGAAGCCCCGCGTCCCGCCCTCTTTCTTGTCGGGAGGGCTACCTCAGTCTTCCCGGCCGCGAGTATCATCTGCGAAGGCGATGGTGTTAATATCGTTTAGTATCGACCGCCTTTTGCCCCGTTATAAATGAGGTTCTACAGGACAGATATCTGTGGCACCACTCATGCCATATCCGTTCCCCCTTGTTTTACTCATATCTGATTGAGTCGCTCAAGTATACCCCGATAACCCTGCTATCTTGTGCGGGATGCCGAGTTCCTTCAGTGCTATGTTGACGTAGCCTCATGATGGAGTTAATGACATTACTGACGTTGAGGTTGACCATCAGACAATGTCTTTTACCCCTTCGTGATCCGCTGTTGCACTCCTACATGGCTTGGGAAAGGCCTCCGGCTTCCTCCGCCATCGTGTCTAGCTTATTGAAAATTAGCCGCTCGAAGGTTTTTGCGAGGTCGTCGAGGAAGTACATAATCCCATAAACCGCTGCGTCCGTGCTTCATTCCCCTTCTTGGGGATGAGGACAAGCTTAGCACCTGAAACTTACCCCTATCCAGAGTATGGCCTTGAGGTCGTGAGCCACGCGGGATGCAACCGCCTTGATGATCTCGTTGCGGAGGCTGTCTGGGCCCGGTGTTTTCCTGTTCACGAGTCTGCCTCTCAGGGTGGTACCTCTCCTTGTTGGTCTTCAGTTCTTATCTTCGTCTGGTTCTGGTACGATGTTAGGGAAAAGATTACCGCCAATGCCTAACGTTGCCTCGGGCCATGGTGTTCGCCTGCGGATCTTGCCGGTGGCGATTCTATAGAGGAGGCTCCAGGGGTCTTCCTGGACCTCCCCACGGAGTTCGTCCCAGCACCTCCACTTGCTCGGCTCGGTTGCCTACAGGTTTTCCTATACAGTTCTATGTTAGTCTCGTACCCGTCCGGGCGTCTATTCATCTGGTGCCGCATCCTCTTTCGTAGCTGCCTCTAGCCTCCTTGTTGTACCAGTAACTTTTCCTGGTAGCACGACCTATACGCATGCATTCCGTTGTGGTCTTCTGCGTACGTCTGCCAGTGCGTCCGTTTCAAATCCCGTTGCTTTACCTTTAGTTGCATGTGGGCCGCCAGTGCTTCGGCGTCGTCTGGTGGCCCATCTAGTGGTCTCTGATGGCGGTGTTGTGTGTTGCTCACCTCTCTGAGTCTTGATGGGGTACCCTATATACCGATGATTTAGTTCAAACCACCATCTTCACAATCACAACGTACGTAACCATAGCCTCGACGAGATTTCGACGTACCTGAAGTATGTTGACCTTTCTAATGTAGTTATATAGGTAAATACTTCCAATATCGTGGAGAAAGCACCGAACGAATGTTTACAGCTGGACTTATCTTGAGATTGGTACTACCCTGTCTAAAATAATATGCCAAAGGTACCTGCAATATTTCGGTCATATATCAAGATGAACCGATGGCGTAGACAAGCTCACGATCCACGTCATGTCACGGTGTGTCGATCAAATTCGACAATTGATCGAAGTTTGTATACAGCTACCTAAATAGGCCAGGGCAGAGAGGCAAAGAGATAAGCGGTGGAACTAACGACCACATAATGCCACCAAATCCTTGCCGTGGGTCAAACGGAAGCAGAGAAGAATATTGCCATAAAAATCAACATTAAACAAAACTTAGAAAAATATTATTAAAAATAATGGCAATTTCATCTTTATATCCAAAACCGAGCAATTACGGAAATAATTGCTTGGTTTTGGATATCTACCTTTTCTTTGATGGGCGTGGCCGGCCAAGGGTCGGGAACCACAGGTTATCCTGATACCAAGCCATGAGTGGATCATCTCGCAGTACAACTCTCGTTATGCTAAACTAAACCAAGCAATACCTAGTGCAAACGAAAATAAATGAAGCCTAAACTAAAAAAAATAAACAGTGACGTGAATACTAAAGAAGTAACGTCTGTTCGGAACTAAGAAATAAGAAGGAAACACAATAACTGCTGAAAATCTTTGACTCGAAGTACCTCAGTGGCAAACGCTTGGAAAACGTTCCAGACCCCAGGGTTCTCTAGGGCCAACGATGCCTCGGATGTGAGGCTTTCCCCTTGGACAGCCGCTCTAAGGATACTTGCTTTGTGGTTCTCACTTCCCGCAGTCGATGAGGGCATAGGTGGCGCACCCAACTCAACAAATGATCGCATAGACCGGATACCTCTTTACCGATGCGGCGTAGGAAGAACCTGAAACAACCATGTCCCGTTAGTATTTAGCTCAGGTGGTATGCCATGTTGCCGTCGGGATCAGTGCCCCTTTACCTTCGCAGCCCATTTATCCATCTTGCGCGATTCTTAGGTTGCCCTGTCACAGAACTGAACGCACTTTGTCTCGGATTCGTGCCAGATTCATTCCACAGCCAATGCAGGTGTTCCGTGTAATATCTTCGCAGTTGCAACCCCTGTGAGAAATTTCCGCGTTTCATTGGCAGCAGTCTAGAAACGGTCCGCATACTTCTGACTGCGCCCTCGGCCGCCCTTTGGATATGACCGCTGTGATTTCTGTTGGCGTTCATAATCAGTCCCAAGTAGACCAGGTAGCTCCCCACCGTCTGGATCATGAGATGAGTCTGGAGTTATTGCGGCGGCTAGGCCTAGTCTGTAGTGGATTGTTTCATGTAGGCAACGGTCCGTGGCCAATACTGCCAGATCGTCGGCGTCTATAATTTGTAACCCTATGCCTACCTAGCCCTGTGGCTGAGAATATTATGCAGGAAATAGGTCCAAAGGAAACTAAATGTAGAGGATTCCAGGATATTTTATATCGAAATTAACATTAGGTTAAAAGTAATAAACACATGTGCGCAAATGTTCTAGATTTATATATTATATATTGTGTACAGTATACAGTAAAGGCAAGATTAAATCTTTCATGTCTTAAATATTTGTTTTCAATCATAACAGGTTCGTACTAATATGCGAGCTGCATTCTTTTGCAGTAAAATTTTTTGCTAACTTGATGAATAATAGCCCTATAATTTGAATCCAAGTCTTAAATTAGATTGAAATAGAGAAAAATATGATTGATGCAAACATTTGCGGATATCTATTGGATATATTTCTACTAAACTATTTGCACAAATGTGTTAAATTAACATCAGTTTGCTATCAAGAAAATTGCTAGCATTATGGGTCTTGATTGCCTTTTATAACAAAATTATCATATCTAAATATTTAACGTAACTGCAACCTACTCAATAGTAACCTTCTTTGTAGTGTTCTTAATACAAATATATTCGATTTACAAATTCATAACTCGTTGCATTAATTAAAATATATGTGTATACGATATTATGTAAGTTTTAATTAAAACTCTACTCATGCGTACCGTCAGTTAATCCCGTATTAATATAATTATTGCTAAATGTTGCGCCAAACCATATTTTGTAATTAACTACCTGCACAACAACCCCCAACGAAATTGGTACATGGATTAGGTAACAAAATGCTGGTTTGAGGAAATACAAAATGAATCAGTTATATTGAATGATCAATCATTGCAGTCTCCAGACATGCAGGTGTGGACCAATGACTATTTAAGAGGCACAGGGATGGAGATGTACACAGAGACTCTGAGTCCATCCTTTATAGGGATGCCCTTTGCTCAGGCGACAGAGTAAGTCGGGGCTTGGGCATTCGCATCGCTAAATCTAAAATGCCAATGCCGCTACTGTATTGAGCATTCTAGATTCATTCAAATCCTCTGTGGATGCACCCCTCTATATTTATACCCCTCAAATACAAAACAAAATCAATAACAAAAATTAAATGTAAATCTAACAAACATAGATTCCGCTTAATGTGTGTAACATCGTAGAAATCCTTTTTGTAACATATTGGACAAATCGAAATTATTAGAGGGTGTATTTTATTTATCATAATATGCGCATAAATGGTCATTCTATTTAACTTTTCGCAAGCTTATGTCTTATCTGCTGTTGATGTTCTATATATCTACTTCATTTTTGTGAAGGCCTGAGGACGTGGATACCGCTTATATTTGTTTATTTCTTGCAGTCGCCACTTTTGGATTAACTAGTCTATCGCAGGCTACCAATTCAATCATTAGACAATGCTGTGTTATTGAGTAAAATTATATTTCGCAGGTCAATTTTGTATTGCAATCGGCAATTGTTTAATACATTTGTGGTGGCACCGTAATTATTATTGGTTCGGCCCCCATGTTGGTCTGGATTGTGTGACATGTGGCGGTGTATTGTTTTTCAGTCCCCCGACACGCAAGTCTGGCAGAACGATTACCTGCAAGGCACGGGATGTGAGATGTACACTGAGACTCTGTCCCCCTCCTTCACGGGCATGACATTCCCGCAGGCCAGCGAGTAAGCTCAATAAAACACACACGCAACACACATCAAAGTTCTATTGGTTGATAATATGCAAATCAAAAAAGGAATTTGACAATCATATCAAATTGGGTGTATCAAAAACATTTATGTATTTATTTTGGTATTCGGCTCAATGATTTATAATATGAATTTAAAGATACGCCAGTAACATAATATAAGGCATTATGTTGGTATTTGGACAGTTTTTAATTTAATAGTTTCTCATAATATTACTGATCGTAAGAATTTGTGACAAATTTACATTGACAAGTATAGGATGGAATGTGATCTGTGAACTAGCAAATTATCAGATATCGCACTATGAGATGACAACTGTCGTAACTTATATATAATATATAATGCATTTTAAATATTGTAATAGTACCAGTAGTTGTACTATTTATTATAACGTTATGTAATTGTTTTAAATAATAATTTGGTTTATTCAAACCGCAAAAGAAGAATTAAAGAAACGTTAATATATACAAAACAAAAATTAAAACCTGAAAATTCATTTTGGAAGTTACGACACTTGTCATCTCACAGTGCAATATTATAAACAAACCGAGACAAATAAAGCCATATATCCTTGAATTCATGTTCAAAACACATACACAAACGAAGTTACATAAAAGAATTCAATAATCTGTTAATGAAAAGGCTAAAACAAAGTCAAATAGAAACATAAACCAAGCAGTCAGATTCTTGTTCAGACGCAGCGCTACATGTGATCCTTTACTTCTCTAAAGGGTTTGTATAGTCACGTTTAATGGAGGGAAAACAAGGCTAAAACTTTAACCTTGGAAAATTACTTTTTGTATTAGTGAGAGTATTACAATATTTTTCGCTATGAATTAAGGTATGGATTACATTGCACCAGATTCGCCAAGAAACTTGAACAAGTTCTTAGTTAATCAATTATCATATAAGTTCTGTTGAAGTAAATCATAATAGCTATAAATTCGGGTCATATTAGTATGTGCTATGTTCTGCTCATACTGACCAACGTACTGCGGATGTCTAGAAAAAAAAACTTGATTGAAATTAAACAAAACGCAAGGCCGGACCTATGATTTACACTGTACAAGCTTCAGCTTGGATATATATATATATATATCGAAGTTTCTTGATGAATCTAGTAGAATGTAACACAAGAATGGGATCCCATAGACTTTTCTCATGCGAAATGTGAAATTATATTAAGCTTTTGGAAACCGTACAAGAACACGTTGTTGTTGGCTTTGAAACTTATTTTTATTGACCACGATTCATAGATATAGAATGTAGAAGATATGACTCTATAGTTGTGATACATTGTCATTTCTTCTACGTTCTATACATAACTAAGAGTTATGGTAATCACTTCATTCTGAACATTTTTTAGGGTCAACAAAAATGTGTTTTTATTATTGTACATACATCATAATCCTTTCCGTTGTGTATTTTTAACCAAAAGCTCAATACAATTTCACAATTCATGGCATAAGAAAAGTATAGACGTGATTCCACCCTTAACTTATGAGAAATAGTTGTTAATCCGCTATATAATTCGGAAAATGGGTGACAGTTTACGAATAATATGGTAATGAAGTCATGACACTATAATAGTAAACCCCATATTATTAGATACAAATCTTGACGAATTATGTAAATAGCACGAACCGCCCTCATTATGAAAGTAACTATTACAATCAGCCAACAAACGATAACGTTACGCCATGTAACATATCGAAAGCATTTTTCTTTCGTAATTTCGAGCCATGTCTTGTACTATAATAAAATACATAATAATGTTTTTGCTACACAATTGTAAAAAAAAACTTGCAAGATGGAATATTACTTTGTCAAAGAAAAAGGGCGAATAAGACATAATCTGCTAAATTCAAACGTCCAGTGAATTAACTTCCTATAGAAAATGTAGTTCGCTTCCAAGCTGTTGTGAGTAAATCAATATCGGTTTCACCGCCCTTAGTTATTTTCCAATAAATTAACACTAACCACACGTTTAATGCCTAAGTATTCTAACATAGTTATATAGAGTGTGTTCTGGCTGACTAAAAAAGTGTCTAACAGCCGAAAGTTTGTGTTTGCGTGTTGTATTTTTTCTAGATGAATGGTTGGGGATAGAGCTGAACGTAAATAAACTTAGAGAAAAGTAGAGGAAGTTTTAAAAAGTGCATTTACTTAGCTATAATATATTTACACTGTTTTTTATTCTTAATAATTATTTACTGTATAAAACTAATTACAATTGTTTTTTTTAAATTTAAATCTCTTGCCGTAAGTTATGATCGTATGAAAAACAAAGTATTCAATCTTATTGCTTATCGGCATGGAAGAGCAGTTGATCGTAAGAGAATATAAATAACTGTGTAATAAATTGGAGAAATAAAAAGAATTCGCCCTTAATGATATTACAAAAAAATAAATTCGAATTACATAAGGGACACCTTATTTCATACTAAAGCCGTGTCATAAAGTTGTTGTTGTGACATCATTACAATCTTTAACGGCTGCTTTTACTATTCAGATTTCATAGGAAACTCGGTCATTCAAGATTCACTGTTTCTGTATAAAATCTAGTAGGATAGGATTCCCGAGTATTTCAATAACAGCCGCCTTATTGAAAAACTCGGGAATCCTATCCTACTAGATTTTATATTTATATATTGTAGAGAAAACAGAAACTGCTACCAATTGAACTGCAAAATTAAATGATAATAGTTAGCTGTAACAGTTGTGTTCGGGCAACACAAATCATGATCATGCATTTATTAAACATATTTCATTAGGATAATTGGGCTATTAATAGACTGAAATAAGAAATAATTTAATTTTTTAGGGAAAGTTTATGCTGACATAAAATAAAATAAAGTGAGAAATCAATTTCAGAGGACCATTTTCCATTATTTAATTATAGTATTGTGACAAAATAAGTATTAAGAACTAAACGATAATACCTATTTTGTATATATATATATATATATATATATATATATATATATATATATATATATATATATATAAATTTGGCGTGTATTATTATTGCCAAATGTAAGGCTGTAAATAGGTAAACGTGAATGCTCTATATTCCGGAGGGTGAAATTTTTATTCACGTATTAGTATTCACGTTTATATATATATATATATATATATATATATATATATTCATTAATTTCTTCTACCTCGTTTCTTCCCATTGTTGTTTATTTATTTTCTGTCTATTTATTATTATTCTATATATTAAAAATATTACAATAAGAGGATTAACATTCAACACAGTTTAATTTTCAATATATTTTCTGTATATTTTCCTCTGCACCAGCTTCTGAAAAATTAAATTGTACCAAATTCCCGGGTTTTCCCTGTAATTTTATATTCTTTTGTCCTGTAACGATTATTTATTATTCTATATCTTGTAGAGGGCATAGCCAAGCGGTAAAACGCCGGTTTTACAAGCAGCGAACCCTTGTTCAAATCTCAGTGCACTTACACACAAACGACTTTGGCTAGAAATCCTATAATAATATACTAGGAAGCTATTTCAGCAGTGGGGAGGGAGCTTGCAGCTGTATAAAAATACGTTACGTAATTGTATTTTATTTATGATTTTATGTCAGCATTAATTTTGTAGCAGCGTAATCATAGTTATCAGTAAATCAGAGTAATCAGACTAATCAGAATAATTTGAATAATCTAATTCATCTAAGTAATCTGAATCTTAAAGAATATTAATTTTATTATATTATTCAGTATTGTATTATTCAAAATGAAAAAAAAAGTGTAAATATATTGTACTATAAGTTTTTGAAAGAAAAAAGAACTATTAGAGCAAATTAGTATATAGACTTTTCTTATAATTTCGAAACCAAAAACATCTCGTTTTAAACTAAGCTCACATCGCTTGCGCATGCAACACGCTTTGCATGTACCTCATTTTTAGTTTTCTGATATACATACTTTCTGTGAAACCAGCCATCCCTTCATCCAGAAGTAAGTGAATGTTTTCTTACAATCGATGTGAATGTGCACGTCGTACGCAACAACAGCACCCTCTAGGCTGGAAGTGTATGTCGTGCTCATGTGTTATTTGCGGTCGACAGGTTGTGCTTTACGAAGCTCAAGCTGCTGCTGCTGGCCATCGAAGTAAAGGGCACCGAGGGAGTCGACACGAAAATATCCATAAATCCACGCGGCGCGAAGATTGTGGCAAATACTCAGGGATTCTTTATTGCACAATCTGCCGACGAGGTCAAAAGGTAAGCATACTATTTATTTTCTTGTACAACGAATAAACCTGTGTTCTAGAAGTAATATCAATCACACAATAGCCTACAAAATAAGCACATATTGTTCTTTATGTAGACCTAAACTAAAGACTATGTACGCATACAGAAACATACAATTAATTTTTTCTCGTCGTTCTTTTTAAAAATGAATAAACTAAACAAACACTATGCCAAAATATTTTATTTCAAAGTTGTGGAAGCATTTTTTTGAAGTCCAGATTAATTTTGTCAACTATTGATCGTTGGACAAACTGAGATTGTTTTGTATGCTTTTCGACTAATGAAAATGTTAACGGATTGAGCTAGTAAACATTTTTAATGCTTGAAACGTTTTGTTGTAATCTAGTTCTGTTTTATCGTTTTGAAAGCTTTGATGTTTCAATATAGATATCGATTTGTAGCAGAATTCTTTAGTACGTACTGGCTCATATATCCTCCTCCCATACAATTTGCCCTTGACAAATAGAACGCGTTATATTTTTCCACTCAATCTACCATCCAATTCAATATTTCAAATAATTTGCTGTATGATACGAAACAATTTAGATTGTCTCGCATCTTGACTAACTTTTGAGCCAAGAAATTGTCTTGTCTAAAACGACCTTTAGCTAGGTATCTATGATCATAATTTAGTCCTAAGTATATGCGGGGGCAGTGGTTAGGGAATTGAACTGCTGCGGTGACCAGTGTGGGGTTCCACGTCTAAGTTCCCCAGACATGCCTAGGTTGTCACTCCGGTCTTCCTGCGCAAACCTGAATTTGCGCGGGCAAGCCGGAGCGTTTATGGCCGGCTGTGCAGGCCTCTTGCCTAGCCTGAGCGATATGAGAACTGTTTAAATTTGGCCCGCACATACCAAAATAAACCAAAATTCCATCATTTCACGAACTCTAATTGTGAGTTATTCAAATTTTTCGGAGCTACAGATATGCGTATACGTTCGACGACTGGTTTTAGGAATCTCAACCCAAATACAATACAAAAATAGTTTTTAATTTCAGACAAATCAGAAAACATCACCCCTGTTACACCGAAAGAAGTAGATTAAAACTAACCTAAATCTCGATCCTTAAACATTATTTATTCTAACAGGAAGGATACAGGTAATACATCTCTTCATATTTATGATTGCTTGCCAAAGAGAATAATGTATCTCATAATCTGGTACTAAGAGGTATATTAATTCTTCTTAGAGGTCCTCGATCTATCTCCTCAGTTTTTCAGTTTTGTTGTTCAAAATATGTTATATTTCCTTTTGTGTGTTTTGATAAATACTTGTTGTGTGAATCTACTTTTATTGTTTTTGGTATTTGTTATATGGTGGTAGATGCTTGCCCTCTAACTGTTTTCGTTTATCGCAGTCAGCACATGCTACTCCGGGGTTATTGTCACTTGTTCCATGTTCCGGCGCACGACCGTAAAACTAGGAGCGATCAGCACGCCACGAGGCGACTAGTATGTTGAACGAAACCACCCTCTGTCTCTGGTGCATATCGGAATCACTAGAAAAAGTGGTTTCTCGTAATCTGCTGCTTTATTCATAGTTTGACGTAGGGTACATATTGCGTCGACTATCGATTAGGTTTGTACTCTTTAGTAGTGCTATTGCCCTTTAGTTTCAGGGTTATTTTTGTTCCCTTTTTTGTAAATCAGTGTCGTGGTGAGAGTAATACACTAATTTATAAAAAAGGGAACAAAAATAACCCCGAAAACTATTATATATTAATATTATATTATTGATAAACTTCCATTCTTCCGGTATCTGTCCAGTTGACGTTATTGTTTGGAATAGTCTTTTGATTGCTATCCCAAGCGCAGGGCCGCCATTCTTCCACATTTCGTTGAAGGCATTATCAGGTAGTATTTGTTCTTTATCACCACCAGTGTCTTATGCACTTCATCTTGTGTTATTTCAATTTCATCTTCTGTTCACTGCTGGTCCGGTTCTTCTCGGTTTTCCTCCTATTCTTCCTCTTCTTTCTCCTACTCATTTATGAATAATATAATTGATTGATTTAAAATAACAAAAAGCTGCTGGGAACTCATCTGCAAACTGCACTTAGTCCACTTGTGTGCATCTTCCAGTTAACATTATAACTGTAAATGACCTTTAGAGGTTGACGCTTAGCGTGTGTAGGTCTAGACCGGGTCTAGTGCCACCTGTAGCTAGACTTTCGGAAGTGACTACGCGACATTCACAGGGGACACGAACTAGAATGCAACCTACAGATGGAGGTACCTGTCTACATAGAGAATCAGCAGGGTATCCCATTCTGTCGTGATGGTGATGCTTTAGCGTGCAATAACCCGTTGCAATTTCTGTTGGCTTTCTTAAGTTGTCTCTCAAGATTTACACAAAAACGTGCCAGTACAGTATTTCATCCTGAGATGATTTTTTGTATGTTGGCACTTTGGTGACTCTTGAAAACATATTAGTTTATGAGGTATGAGCGTTGTTTGGCGGCGAATGGTGCTGCAGGTTCAGGACCGAGGTAGCGTACGAATTTTTCTTTTTATCACTATACCCCTTAACTCATTGAAGAGTTAACCTTTTACGGATGACTACTTTCTTCAAGGCATGATTACATGCGTATATTAGCATATATGTTAGTTTTACCTATACTAGTGCTTGCAGTGCCTCTGCTGTCCGTGCAGATACATGCCCTTGTATACTTCTTCGCATTTTTTGTCTGTATCGTAAGACGTTCCATACTCTTCTGCATGCAGGAAAATCTTTTATCTATCGCTCATGTATAGGCAAAAGATTTCCCAGCATGTCTGTTTATCTTTCATATTCTTCTGCTCTTTTGTGTTTCTGTATTTAAGGTTGGATTCCTTCTTTCATTCTTCTAGTCTTCCTAGAGCAAAACAATTTTCCCCATAGTGGTTTAATTGGCTTAATCAGGGCGAACTCTTCTTTTAATAACGGTGTCGTTCAACGTTAAATAATTCGTGATCAAAATGTTCTAGAACTGTAAATTGGGTCTATAATTTTATTTATATATTGATATAAGTTACCTGTAAGTAGGTTCACCTATTGAATGAGGGAAATCTTTTCTCAATTGGTTGACTTTATTGTATTTATCTAGATTCCTGGATGCTGCAATAGAGTTAAGTAGTCTTCTTCCGTAAGGTTGTCCCATGGTAGGCTGTTGCCTATTTTAAATTTATATTTTGTAGATTTAACTCCAATCATTGTCAGCTACTCATTGTCAATGGATGTCATCAAAGTGATTATTTTAACTTAGTTATAATCACACATTCTTAGATTTATTATCTAGATTCTAGATGGATTGTGTTGATTATTAGGTAATCCGTCTAGGTTGTCTTTTTTGTTCAAACTGCCATTGACATTCCATGCCGATATTCGTATGTCCTTCAAAGCCGTAAAACATTATTCATCATGAATATGGCTCCAGTGCCTCTAGTTTCTAGTTGGCCGTGTCTTTCATTGACTCAATCAATATTTTTTCACCATAGCATAGATTGCACCGATCATGTACCGATCGATGAAGCATGGTAGCATTCCGTTGGTTAATCTTACATTACTGGCAAGTGAGTAGCCCCAAGTATGACTATGTTTTTGTGGTTTAGTATAGACCTAAATCACACAATGTGTAAAATTTGGGTAGATACCCAAAATACCATGATGAATAAGGCAATTTATGACAGATGTCAGTATTAAACAGCTTAACGCGTATGTAAAGCTTTCGAGTGTGCTTCTATTTCGTTGCCTTGTCCTTCTTCCTATTTCAAGGATTGCATCCTGTTTTTCTTCAACATTTACTATTGTAGTTGAGGCGCCGAACTACAACTGTCATACCAGCGTATTAGTGGGTGCCCCGACTTTTGATCATGGGAGTCCCCTGTCAATATGATCTCTCCACTTCCGTCTCTTGTTTCGGGATCACCTGACCACGTGTTGAATATCACAAAGTGCTCTATGCCTACGATTATTATGTGGTCCATAAGGCTGCATCCTACCAATTTTTGATGAGTACAGCCCCCGCCCTTCAGGGACCTACTATGCCCCATATATGATGTGCTAGCCGAGTAATTCTTTGTGCATGGATCTAAAAGATCTTAAGAGTCGTTTTGTTGTAGCGTTTTCTGCTTTTCTTCAGGTCTTGTATATTCTTACTTTACTTTCCACACACATATATTTGTTTCGCCATATTACATCTCTCAAGTGTCCCGATATTAATGTTGTCTTCGTTGTCTTTCACTTATTCTTTTAAATTCCTGTTTCCTTGTTATGTTAGCTCCAAGTTATTTTAATTGCATAACTTGTTTGACCCTCTTAATGTAAACGATGTAAAAGGCGAGTATACATCTGTACGAATTCCTAGATATCGTGCGTTTGATGCAGATACGTTCAAGTTGAACCTTGACACGGTATGATTTCACTTGTAAGAAAGCCTATGCAAGTTGTCTTCATTCGGATCTTCATGCATCGTTGTCAGCATGGCATACAACTTTTATCTCTTCGCCCCAAATTCGGTACGCTCTTTAAACCTTCTTTGAATTATGGCGTTATATATGATTGAACTTAAGCTGTTTTCCTGCCTTATTCCAGTTGGTACGAGTGCTTTATTGGATAGTTTGTCTGCTACTTTTATAAAATTTTAGCTATCGGCGTACAGTTTTGTGAAAACTGCTATGATTTGGGGTGAATATTCACTTTTTGCGAAAGTGCAACGTCAACACACTCTACAGAAGACCTGGGTCAGATCGATAAAGCACATACAAGCTGTTTGATTGAATTCTGTAGCTTTATCGGTTTTCTGACGGATGGTGAATATAGCGTAAATAGTGGACCTATTTTTCCTGAACTCCTGTTCATAGCATATTCTAGAGGCAACAACTTCCCCCAAAGAGTAGGATTCTTCAAACTGTACTTAACAGGCTAATTCCTCTATACTACGACAGATCATCTGGGCCACACAATCCACCCAGTTTCGTTGCTGGCAGAGACCTATGAAGATAAAATGTCAATATAACATTAAAAATACTATTATTTTTATACAGTTAATTATTATTGGTTGCTAGACAATCACCGCTTAAAAATCTAATATGTTGATAGTGTGAAAGTTTCTTTAATCTGCATCCTGAAACAGTAACTCAATTAAAACTCTCATTATTGCGAAATAGGGTTGTACTACATTTGGTAGAGATTCGGCTAAATTATTATAATGAGTATAGTTTTGGCGTATCAGATAGATCTTTATGCACTGTTGCGATATTGGAGATTCCTGTTAATTTATTTTTTATCCTACAGCACGTATATTGACAGTTTATAGCTTTTATTATGACATGCGGCAGTTAAGAAGGACTTTTGTTTGATTGGACTATATATCTTATATCGCTCTTCCTGCGCTATAACAGCCCTATTTAAAATTTAATTGTTAACTATAAATTTAATAGAACATGAAAATACTGTAATCAGCAATATAACCTACCACGCGAAATAACCTTGTTTTATAAATTGAAATATTCTCTTTATCAGAACTTACGAATTTTTGAAAAATACACTTTTAATAACGTTTCAGTTTTAGAATTTTATGAGAGTTAATTTATTTAAGAGATGTTTATTTTGCTGTTATGCGATATGATTAATACCTCATACAACTCTAAATGCATTTTAAATATTATAAGCTCATAGAAAATTCGCTACGTGGTCTTACAATCCAATAGTTTGTATTATAAATAAGTAATATTGTGCGAAATTATAACTTTTCTAACTAAATTAAATTATTAACTATAAATATTAATTTATCAGTTTGTAGGGATGGCCAACTCAGTTAGTAATGGCAGCTTACAAAGTTCAGCAGGTCGAATCTATCGCAAGATACTTCTTTTTCATATGTCTTTTCCTCAAAGGAGGACCACATGTCTGTACTCGTACCGATCATGTGCGAGTCGTATTAATATGGGAGCTTTCTTAATTTCGAACCATTGTCGAAGATTCCGGAACCAGGGAAACTACGTCCTTCTAACTCCGCGGTTTTCCTCTATTTTGCCATTCATGATTAATTGCAAACATTGGTATTTGTTATTTCGGATAATGTGTCCAAAATACTTCTTTATTTGTTACCCTGTCTGTCTAGGGAGTTTCAACTTCCAATACAGCCATATCTCAAAGGCTTCAAGTTTCTTCATAGAAAATATTTTTAATTTCCAACCTACGAATCCGTATAATAAAACCGAGAAAAATGTAATATTTAATGGTGCTCCATCTGATGTTTAGTGAGAGGTCCCTGCTACTGTCTGAGTGTTTGAAAGATGTTTCTGGCTATATTAATGCATGCTTTAATGTCTTTTTCATGTAGCCAATTGGCTAGATATTTGAACATGTTCGATTGGTTCACCATTAATGGTTAATACAGCATTGCTTGCGACGTTGTTCTTAGTACTAATCATTAGTTTAGTCTCTGTCATTTTTATATTAATCCCATATTCATGCAATATGTTGCAAGTCATCAATAGTGTTAGCTATGATCACAGAGTCGTTTGCGTATCGTATGTTATTGACTGCCCTTCCGCTTACCTTTATTCCTTGTGTGCATTCATTTAAAGCAGTCTGAAATATGTATTCGGAATATAGTTTGAATAGAATCGGTGATATAATGCAATCTTTACGGGCTCCTTTTATTATTTGGAATTGCTCCATTTGTTCTTGTCCGACTTTAAATATCTATTTCATTTATATTAGTTCTTTTGAGCATTTCAACAAGTATTAGATGTTTAACATTATTGAATGCTTTCTCATAGTCGATGAAACAAGCATAGACTATGCGGCGTTGATCTAAGCACTTTCGAGTTAAAACCTGCATGGACAAAAATGCCTCTCTTCTACCGAATCCGCTGCTGAGACCAACTACGCATCGCCAATGTCTTGATCTATGATTTTTTTTTTTAAATTCAGGTGTGTATAATTCGCAAGAATATCTTGGCTGATGAGGCTAATAAGACGGTATTCGCCACATCTCTATTTTGGAAGGACAATGAAGGTAGATTTTAGCTAGTCCTTATGGAGGAATCTTGTATTGTAGGTTTTATTATACAACCGAAGCAGATGACTCAAACTCATTCATCAACGGCAAAAGTTCAGCGGCAATTTCGTCTGGAACAGCAGCCTTCTTGCTTTTTGCATCTTGAATTACTTTTCTGAGTTCTTCTTTAAGGACGATCCGTCCTTCTAGAAGTTCTAAAAGTGTCTGCTTCATCTGAGTTTGGTGCTCTGTCGTTCGAAAACATCTTCTTTGTAATTGCTTCCAAGTTTTTAAATGAACTTCGTATTCAGTCATTAGTTTTCTGAAATTATCTATTAGTTTTCTATTTACATTCATCTTAAAGTATGTGTTATTTGCTTAATTCCTTTGTGGAGATTGGAGGAGTCGTGTTTTTCATGAAATTTTTGTTAAGCCACGTCTCTTGATATTCGAATTTTATTTTTTGATCTGTATACACGATTTTGAATTCTTTTTGATATTTATAAGTGTTCTCCGTTATTCCATTAATTGTAAGATATTATCGTCCTCCGATTCTTGCTTGAATTCTCTTTTACTCTATTAATTATTAAGACTAGTTGTATTGCCTCCCTGAGTTGTTACCATATTTCTTCTACAGCTGTAATCTTGGTTGGTATTATATCTTTTAGCATAAGCATTTTTGCAGTAACGGGATCTTTAAGTTTCCTCAAATCTATCTAGATGTTAATAATGTCGATAATGTCAAAGCTAATTTATAGTGAAGTACTTCTTGCCATTGTCGGCTATCTGAATGAAGTACTTCACTATAAATTAGCTTTGACATTATCCGAGAGGAAATAACCATTCAAAAATTGCACCTTCTAATTATTCACACATCGACACGGCTGTACGAGCGAAATCCAAAAATCCAATTGGACTCTCAACACAGTTCATGCGTCAATTTGTGTAAATAATTGGACATAAGAACATCTCACGCGCTATCCACTACCACCCTCCGTGGCGCAGTTGGTAGCGCGACGGCCGCGATAGCCGGAGACGTGACCGGAGAGTGACATTTTTGAGAAATTATTATTATTATTATATATATATATATATATATATATATATATATATATATATATATATATATAGACTATACATCATGGGCTATGTATTATGATTGGTCGGCAATTTTGGAAATAGCAATATGTCGGGCAAAATTTCTCAAAAACACGTAAACTCGTAGTGTATTATCCTCTTAAAATAAAACGCGTATATACTGTAATAATAATTAAAGGGCAGAAAGACTTCGACTAGGCCACTGTGTTAGTTCTCAATAAACAACAGTTAAATGTGTTCTGCATGTGCACCTAATGTTCTCTGTATATTGGCATATAAGTTATATATACAATACATATTTCGAAAGGTGTTTGTATACAGCGTCTTAAAGTATGGAATAAATTCGATAAAACGCAAACATTGCTTGAAGACGTCGATTTTAATTGTCAATTTTTAATTTTTAATGAAAGTGTCAATTTTTTCGACCATTTTTCAGTATGTAATGATATCATCGACAATTTTTAAAATGACAACCCCATTTTTGAATATACAATGACGAATATGGAAATTTCCAAGAAAAATCATATCAAATGTCAGAGTGAAAAAACATGAAACGCTTTAATTAAACAATAAAAAGTTAAAGTAAATGCTCAAACTGTGCACCGTTTACAGTATGACAATGAGCTAATCGAAGAAGAAATTCGTTTTCTAGAAATTAATTAATTAAATTAAATATTATTTTGCATTTCATGTTTTTTCACTGTGACATTTAAAATTATTTTTCTCGGATATTTCCTTGTGTAACCTATATTATAATATAAATCTCTGATCGCAGAAAAATAATCCCTTCAGAATCTGTAATAAAAAAATGTTGTCATTTGAAAAACTTGTCGATGATGTCAATACATATTCAAAAATTGTTGAAAAAATTGATACTTTCATTAAAAATTGGCAATTTAAAATTAAAAATTGACGTGTCTGAGCAATTTTTTGCGAATATCATAAATAAATATTTGATCGAATTTATTCCATACTTTAAGGACATCCTGTATACGTATGTATATATAACGGTTGTTATTATTATTATGATTACTAATTGAATGAATTCCCCACAGAGCATGGTTTTACTGCAAGGCGTGCCACGACGAAATAAAAGACGAAACACTAATCAAGAAATGCAAGTGTAAAAACTGTAAGTACAACCTTCTTACAAACCCGTTCTACCTCTCTAATCTATATAAACATTTTTGTTGATTTAACGAAAACACACATCCGTGCAAGAACCGGTTTGAACTATTAATTCTTTCTTTTTTAATAACCGTTTTTCTTATGTTTAGAACTCTCCCACCACCACCAGCCCCCCTCTCTCTATCTCACTGTGTTTTTTTAACATTTAAAATATTTTCCACATTCGCTTATAATTTTGTTATTCTTTAACTGCATAATGCAAGATCAACTCTTCAGCATTATGCATATAACAAATGGTGATTGACTATGTGTGACCAAATTTATTAACCGGAATCACTTCTAGTGGCAGTTCAGCATCGTAGTAACTGGTCCCACGATTTAGGTAATTTGATCTGATTGACTGATATAGATCTGTCTAGATCCCGATGCTTGATGAATCGGCTCGTTCATTTTTCTATCTCTCTTATTATTATTATTATTATTAAATAGTTTTGTTTTTGCTCTAATGGACTGCCTAAAATTTACTTATTATATTTTGCATTCGAACCGATTCACCGTTTTCAAATTATACTAATTATATTTTTAATTGTCACCGAATATAGTTATTGCTATTGGTTTGTGTAGAGTAACTCTTATTATTGAAACGATACCCGAGTACACTTACTGTAGGTACTATTTTTTTATTTAATTGCGACCACTCGGTTACTGGATTGCTAAATTTTGCCTGACGGAATGTCTTTTTGACACACACATTCTGATCCCTATGCACATATTTCTATTACGCATGGTTCAGTTGTCTCTCTTTCATTACTTTCATCGTAATTTATTTTTTTAATTGAATTTTTAATGCGAACTGTGTTTTCACCCTGGGCGTCCATTAATTGAGTTTTTTTTTATGTTTTGTTTTAACAATGCCCTCGTTTTTTTTGTGTACATTCATACTTGTACATGGGAAGTTTTTTGGTTTGGCTTTTTCAGATGTGGGTATGATGATGATGCAGTCAGGCATGGTGAAACAAGGGCTTAATTCCACCTATCACACTCTCATGGAGGGTAGGCTACCCTTCTACATACCATGCTCAGCTGCTTTGAAATGTACTAAAATCATGTTCCTATACATTCTAACATAACACACACATATTTTTTAAATTATATTAAATTGATGCAATCTATTTTATTTTGAAATCAGATTCCAAATCTATCGTTATTCAACTTTTTTCAACTTATGGCGCACTAGGTTATCATTTATTATATATCTACGTTTCGCAAAAATCAGTAAGCTGAAAATCATTGATCACATGTAATTTTTAAAATTATATTTAATTGGTGCAATTTATTTTATAATAATAAAATAAATTGCACCAATTTTAAGTAATTTTAAAAAATTAAATAAAATAATAAACAAATTATTAAATATAATAATAAAATAAATATAATCGGATTCTAAATCTATAATCAACATATACAAAATATTTTAAAACTCATTGCACACTAGATTAGCACACGCAATTTTCAGCAAAGCTGAAGAGAAATGATAAAAATCAAACTTCAGGGTGTGGATTACGTTTTAAAATGGCGCGAATTGTTCAATTTTTTTGAAAATTCAGGGAAATGTATGCACCGGACTTTTATAATTAATTTTTTTAATTTATGCAAGTTAATAACAACACTTTGTTGGTGGCTCTGCGATGTATTGTTTTAAGAATTAATAACCCTTTTTTGTTCGCTCTAATACGTATTTTATAAGACTTGATAACGTAGATTTTATAACATTGAATAATAATGTTATAGAATGTAAGTTATCAAGTCTTATAATATAAGTTGGATCCATCAGTATACATGGTTATATTGGCGCCTTGTGGGATACTATCCAGTATGATGATCGCCTACAAAAAAGTGTTATTATTAATTTGTAAAAATTGTATGCTATTTCATCGCATACTTTGTTGCTAAAAGTTCAATACACTTTAATAATACTAGCCATAAGAAAAGTATAAACATGATCCCACCCTTAAGCGTGAACTACACTGTACTACATACGTCAAGAAACTTAGGCAAGTTTCTAGTTTCAATTATACATGGGCTAGCTCATACTTTGACCAATCACGTACTGCATATATCTTTTATTCAAGACCATACGTGATTGGTCATAGTACAAATAGAATTATTAAATTACTAGTGTTTCCTTCGATCATTTTTTTCCTTAATATTCTGAACTATAATACTCCTGTTTTAATCTAAAAGATAAAACTGCCTGACAGTAGCTAAGTTTTTATGTTTAGGTCAAAACCATTGAAGGACATAGTCCAGACTATACTGTTTCTAGAAATTGAAATAATGCTCTACATAGGCTGTAAATAATAAAAACTATGTTGACCACACGTTGATATAAAGTTACTGCATCTTATTTAAAAATGAAAATGACAATAGTTGATGATCATAGTTTTTGATATGTTGTTAAAACTTGGATTGTCATCATTATTAAATTAAAACAGCGCATTGAAATAGTTGCAATCAATATGTTGATGTTGATATTGTTAAAACAATTTTATACCAATTTATTGATTTATAAAAGTGTGAATTCACCTCTTAGCAAACTACATATATAGATTTCGATCTTGTTAGATCAGTATAGTTGAGCTTGTGAGGGTGAATTCACAAAATTTCAAGTGATTTATACACAAAGCAATACAATTGTCTCTCTAGAGAGAAAATTGTAATTAATTTATTGATTACATTTATATATTATATTATACAGCGCATTGCAACGGGCATAATTAATACAAAATTATGTTTGATATTGTTTTAAATCCACTACACAATTGATGACTATTATTTCGGATTGATAAAATATTTTTAGAATTCGTTCTCTGTCTGTTTAATTTGATTCTGCTCTCTAAATATAAATAACTAATATCACGTACTGTTAGTTTTCAGCTTCATCTGATTTTGAAATAAAGAAATAAATATTTGAATCAATTTAATATTTATAAGTCTACATGTTTCACACATTCACACAATTACATATACACGAACATTGAATACTTTAGGAATGTATGGGAACATTGTTGCTTTATTTCTAACGAAATAATTAACTCCGTTCATTTTCTTACATGTTAACTACTTTATTTTTGTTCGAAGCGCAATTAACTGCTGCTTTTGTCTGCTTTCGTTATAATTGTGAGCGCTAAACACACAGATACAATAATAATAACACCTTAGCTAGGAGAATATATGTGATAATAGTATAGGAATCAAAAGCAACAATTCTGTAAGAAAGTTTTAGAGACTGTCTATGGTAACTTTTCTAACCGATAAGTAATAATAGAACAATAAGATGTTATTGTTTACTTCTAACTAACTACTGGTATATATACACCCTGCAATACAAATATAAACAACTAGAGGATTTACCCACGTAGAATATTTGGGATTAATGCAGTGTCTCGGGTATTTCCGATAATGTATACTGTAATACATAGTTATAGCTATCATCTACAAGAGCTATATGACACTATGAGAGCAATAGTGGTATAATTCTTAAAATACTATAAACTAAGTATTGTTTGCAACTACAGTATTGGCATTTGTTGTGGTACGAAGATTCGTTTATAAACTTCAAATAATTTTCTGGATAAAAAAATGCCGTCAAGAAATTCGCATTTATCTTCATAGCGTATGCTTGCCGGTTAGCGCACTATTGCTCACATAGCCTCCTACAGCTCTTGAAGATTATAGCCATTACTATGTATGACAGTATACATTGAAGTATCCAGATACTGTATTAATGCCATATCTTCTACGTAGTTAAATCCTAATGTTGTTCAAATTTGTTGTACAGTCGATAAATGTGTGCTGCAAAAGTTGTCGTATTGTAATACGACTAGTATTTTAGTAAAGGACTGGGTGAATTATAAAATAATCAATATAACGAGCAATTTTACAATTTGTCCAAAATCTAAAAGTTATTTTTTAAAAAACTCCCTTCGTTTGTATGAACATAATAATAATGAACCTGTGTCGCTTTATAATTCTGATCGATGTATATCACACATGTGTATTAACACAAACCAAATAAATAAAGGGCATCTGCAGTGTGATATACATCGAGCAGAATTATAAAGCGACAATGATTAGCGTTTTACAATACACAGAATAGTTCACCATAAGGTGGGTTTACATAGCAGGTTTAAAGTTTACATTCAATTTAAAAGTAACATAGAATTATGTGATAGCGTTTATATAGGTTTTTTCATTAACAATATCTTCTGCAGTTACCTTGAACGTATCTATCGCGTTGAGTACATATTGCATCATGTCCATGCTGAGAAAGAAAAAAAATCAAAAGAATGACAATATTGTTTATAACATTATACCAATTCATAAACATATAGACTGCAAAGCCACTGCCAAATTAATATTTTTCGATTTAATATGTAACAATATTTTTATGAATTGACTACTGTTATAAACAATTCATCATTCTTTTGACTAATTCCTTTCTCAGTATGGGATGAAGTATGTACTTTTGCTATAAAATCGGAAAAAATATTTTTGACTACCTGATAATAGCACCGTTTTCATACGTAGCTCTAAGTTAAGATTGTGGCTACAAATGACACGTTTGAGCTTTGTGAATCTTACGCGATCTTTTGTACTTCTATGCCTGGGTCGTTGATGACAGTACCTACGTATTTTTACTTTTCAATGTGCTCTAGTTGGTTGTTCTCTACCGCTATACCAGTATCCTATATATGTCTATATTTTTACTGATATAACGTAATGTAGATTAAAATCAAACTCAATTTTAAAATATCTATAGTTACAAATAATACAATTCTACAACAATCGCTGAGCTAGAAATACAAGATGTTCGCCGTGCAATGGCTCGGCGAACTATATGTTCCCTGTTGTTCTCTGCATCCCTCGAAGGTATCGATGAGGTGGACTTAGCCCAAAGCGAAAACCCTTTAGATTAGATTAGTTTAAAATTGGGTAGTTTTATAGTACCTACACCATTGCGCCTTCTGTAAGGCACTCGAGGTCCCCGGCGTGTCTAAAAGAACTTCTATGAGCTCTGTATTGGCTGGCAGACTGCAAAACCTCGATGTCATTGTTTGCCGTTCCTGAATTGTGTATTTAATTGCCTCGCAATGGCATAATATATGTGGTCTTTTCTTCTATAAGAATCTACTAGATCTATCCATGTGCTGGTTAAGCCTGCGGTAGCCTATTAGGAGGCCTACTGTCATTCTGACGGTTGTCCTATCTTGCTATCTAGTAAGTCCTTTGTGAATTTGAGGCTTCGGCCTATTATGAATTATTTTACGTCTGCTGTGCTCCAGTCCTGAGAGTTTATTGTCATCCATTTTGTAATGAATGTCTTCGTGATTGATTTTGAAATACTGCAATAGGGCACCACGCCGATTAAGGATTTTGATGCGCTTTCTCGGGCGAGTTCGTCTGCCCTGTTATTACCTCGGATATCACCATGCCCTGGTATCTAAGCTAGGGTCAGTTTGTTTTGTCTACCTAGCTCGCCAAGGCTTCGCTAGCAGTACCATACCAGTCGGAGCTTAACATGTGGTAGTGATCGCTTTTATTACCGCTTGACTATCAGTGTATATAGGAATTCATCTATTAGTTATTTTGCGTCTCAGCGTTTCCCTCTCGCAGTGTTGTATAGCCACTATTTCTGACTGAAACACTGTGGTAAGCTTGCCTAGACTTATTGAAGTATTTGTCTTCAGGTTGACGCTGAAGATACCTGCACCTGTTCTTTCCGCTGTTTTTGAGCCGTCTATGAACCAAGAGAAAGCTGTTTTGACAGGGAGGCCATTTGACCAGGCCTATCTTCCTGACATCGTATTCCTTACATAAGTTGTATTTAATTGTCATGCTGTTTAGGGTCATGCCCATTTTTAGATCTACCCTCAGCTCGTTACACAGGTCTAGGTAGTTCGCCTCTTGTTGGTTGCTTATGCGGTTTGACCTTGAAATAATTTGTGGCTTATAGATCTTGCCTCTTTTTCAATGAAGATGTGATGTGGTGGTACGTCCAGAAAGACATCCATTGCAGTGGGGGGTATTATTTGCATGGCTCCTGTTGTTCTCTGGCAGTCTTTGGGTGCTGCTGAGGAGCTGACCGTTGTGGCTTGCTTATAGTCTTGGGGCACCATACTACTGAACCATATGATATCATGGGTCCTACTACCCTAGCCATAAGATTATTTTGGTGTTCAGGCTTCCGTTTTTCCCTCACGTTCTACTGCACCTACCACTCCACCCAAGTAAACAATAACACATTATTGTTCTATTTTATGGTTAATGTAACTTTCTATGTAGCTTTGATTATATGTAAGCTCCTTGTGAGTTTTTAGTCAAAGATGACTCTGAAGCATCACACCCGATAGCATCCCCTTTCAGATCGCTCCTTTATGGTGGCCTCGCCGAGTAATTAAAAATGATATGATGATCATGTACTCTAGACTAGCTTGTACCCTATGGCATAGAACTTGAGGTATGCCTTTCTCCCGTAGTGCCTTGGCCAGTGAGTGTGTTGTAGTATTTTTTAATGGCCCTTCAATGTCATGGTACGTGGCCGTCGCCAAGTCTCAGTAGCCTGTTTAGGTTATTCAACATGACTTTTGACTTTCCCGGCTGGTAAGCGTATTGTCCATTGCTTAGAGGGTTAGTTCTCAGTATACCATCTGTATCTGTCTATCAGCCTTTATAACGTCTAGAGAAGAAAACACGTAAGGATTAAGTGTCTATGTGACTTGGGTGTGTGGTCGTTCGTTCTTCCCACCTTTAGATCGAAGATGACTTTTGCCTTCCGCCACCTCTGCGGAATGTACTTCCAGGCTATGCTAGCTCTGAATATTTTGCACAGGTGCGGGACGAAAATGTCATGTCCTGTCTCCGTAGTAGGACTGGACATATTCCATCCACTCCCGGCGATTTAAACTGCCGCAGTTTGCTTACAGTCAATCTTATTTCGTGTGGTTTTGCTATTTCTGTTGTTACGAGTTTCCAATCATTTGCAGTAGGCCGTGTGCTTCCTTTGGATACTCGCGATAATTGTTGCGAGTAGCCCTCCACTTTGTCCGCATAGGCTCTATCCTCTTTTTTAAGAAAACTTTTTTAATACCTTCTTTCCACAATACTCCAGGATATACGTGGGTTTCGTTTACCTGCTCACAGAACTTCCTCCTGCCGTACCTGTTGCCTTTGCGAATTTCTTTCTTGTACTCTGTTAGTATTCGCTTGTAGGTCGCCCAGTTTTCGTTTCCGTTGGCCTTGTTGAAATGGCTTCGCGATTATTTTAGAAGTTTTTCAGAGTACCTGTTCCACCAAGCTGTGCGGTCCCTTTATCTTTTCGTTTTCTCCGAACAGTTTTCCTGGTAGGCGGTATTCACTGAGTCACTTACCAGTTCGTCTGCCAGTTCATAGTATCCTTCCCAGTTAGTCACCCAGGGGTTCCTAAATTTGGACAAGATGCTTGGAGGTGTTCTTACGTCGAACCTGATATGCTTGTGATGATTCGTTCCAAATATGTCAGTTTTCTAAATTGCTACTTAGCTTAGAGTCACGTCTAGAACTTCTCGCCGACTGAAGTAACAAACGTAGGTTTATTGCCCGTGTTGGCTATGTTTAGCCCTGCGATTGATATAATTTAAGGAGCGACTCACTTGTTGATGTTTTGCTTCAACATGTGATACGATGGGCATTAGCATAGCAGTCGTTGATAAGTTCGAGGTTCCTTCCTTAGCAATAAGCAACATATTTACTCAATATCAGTGGGAGACACCTATCCTCAGTGAGGATAGGGCCCTGATCCCGTCCATTATTCCGGAGTGGTCAGATTCACCGGGACTATTTCTTCTCCCTCCTCTATCTCCATGCATGCGTCAGCCTTCACGATTAGCCTACTGGGCAGGTCGCTGCCTTCCGGGGTATTTCTCTCCTCGGCTATTGCAGTAAGGTTTTAGTTAAGTCGGGGCTAGTTCCACCACTTCCCCGTCTTCTGTGTGTCCCCTGGTCTTCGCCCATAATTTTATTTTTCCTATGCCAAAGTAGTAGGACATACAACTTACCTCCAGGCCCGCATGTAAACCTGTGTCCATTTTGAAGATCCATACTTGTCCCATCTCCATAGGGTAATGCCCCAAATGGTCCACAGACTCGTCTTCAATTCGTGATTGGCCACTTGCCGCCTTTTTAGAAGTTTGGAGGACTCTAGCCTCACCCCGTATTGGTACGAATACGGTACATGCACAAGGTTCCGGGACGTCTTCTACCTCCTCCACTTTCAGTACAATCCCCTCTATAGGCTGTAGTGTTGGGACTTCGTCCTTTAGCCAATTCGTTGTTAGTTGGTCCGCGCAGGTAACGACTAAGTAACATGACCTGTAGGTGCATTTTTCGAACCTTACCTTTTTTCAAGACATAATAATCTCTCCACACGCTGCCTTGGCATAGGGTTGGGATACTGGGTGTTCGGGGTTGTTTTTTTCCGATTCCAGTTCTCTAATTTTCTTATATTTCTGGTCTGAAATATACATGTTGGGTTGGCCCCCTCCGCCTTCACCTCTGACCTTGATTTTTGCCTCTTTCCTAGCCCTTCTCTTTGTTAGGCATCGGAGACCCTCTGCGATATGGTGTTTTGTCCTGCATAGTGCGTAGTAGGCAGTCTGCCTCCTACATCTTTGGTCTGGTGGCCATCTTCCCGAAATCTTAGGGATAGATTTCTCCTATCGTTTCAACACTCGTAGGCCCGGTGACCATCCAGCTAACAACGGTTGCAACATTATGGCAGCTCTTACCTTCTGGTGTCTCTATATTGAATCATGCCTACTTTCAACTGCAATAAGGCTGAAAGTAGGCATGATTCAATGTAGATACACTAGAAGTTATGAGCTGTAAGGTCATCCGCCCCTTTCTTGGTTGTTGATACCGAGATGTTTTGCGTCCCGTTTAGGGCCAGCCTCGGCTCACCTACTCTATGGTGGTCTCTACTCTTTGTTGCCAGTCTAGGCTCCATACACGAGGACTGAGAAAATATAGCAACATACTGTTTTCATTCTCATTCTCATTCTCAGTTCCATATTATTTAGGTTATGTGCACATACTTTTTTTCAAGCCTATAAATGTGGATCTCGCCTGTTCGATTCGCGATTTATTTGCAATGAGTGATTTCAGTCATGACTCAACACTTGCTATATTTTTTTACTCTTTCCTTGCTACTGGTTCTAACCCGTAATTCCGCCTCGCTAATTGGTAGTTTACCAACACGGTCGCAACTTTACACCAATCGGTCAAGAAGATATTCAATTCCCTCTATACTTTTTGCCTATCAGACACCGGAGGTTGTTGGTTGCGACTTGTGCTGACAAAACAATAAATCTTTTGATTTGTTGTTTTCTCAGTTTGGCTTGTGCGGAGAGTGTTTTCAGTATGTGAATCGGCTGGCGCCATACTAGTTATAAAGTAGCTGCGAATAACTGTATGTTGTGGCACATCCTTAAAACAGCCTTATATATGGTTAAAATATTACGGCATTGTTACTGGTAAATTACAGTTAAAATTAAAGTACATTACATCTAAATCTGTTATATAAACCCAATGACTGTATACAAGAGGACGTCGCAATGCTTTCATTAACCGCATTGGTCGATGGAGCCACCAATCCAGCGAAGGAAACATTTGACGTCACCGAACTGGCTATTACGAATATTTGGCAGTAAATTTAAATATTTTAATTTAAATGTCCTTTTGCATACAGTAATTGCTTTTTGCATACTACAAACAATACAGCAGATTTAAATCTTGCTCGATGGCAAAGTTATTTAAATTTACCGCCAAGTATTCCTGCCGGATCACAGTTCGATGTCGACACATGTTTTTCTTCACCAGATTAGTGGACTAAACATGCTACGTCCTCTTGTATACAATCTTTGATATAAACCCACCTCTGTGGACAGTTTTTATAATGTGCGTTAATAATATGGACGTTTTATAAAAAGACTGAAAATATCAGTCAAATTGTAAATTTTCTTGTTATATTGATCGTTTTACAATTAGCACAGTATTTTACTAAGAGACTGGAAATACGAAACAATTGATTTTGCATTACCACTACAACATTACATATAATAGAAATAGTAAAAGTAATTAACAAGTCGTGTGCACGGCTTTTTTATAATATATACTTAATATATAATGTTGCATAACACCATAAATAATTGTGCAAAATATAACGTGCGTTAATAAATATCGATTTATAGTTTCA
The DNA here is from genome assembly GCA_963942505.1 of Lordithon lunulatus. Classification (NCBI taxonomy): domain Eukaryota; kingdom Metazoa; phylum Arthropoda; class Insecta; order Coleoptera; family Staphylinidae; genus Lordithon; species Lordithon lunulatus. The sequence continues at coordinate 17,309,754 of OZ012672.1, read as the reverse complement.
ATTTTGCGCGCTTTATCTGACCAATTCCTTTGCTATCCATGCTTTGTTTGACAGATTCAGCCATAATGGTTATTTTTGTTGTCTTTAAATTGTCGATGTGAATTTTGTTGAATATTGGCTTTCACAAATTAACATTATAAGTTGAAACGTATTTTAAATAATGAACTAACAGTGTATATCATATAAATTCATCAATAAGACAAATTTACATCGATTTTTAAAACAAATTAAATACCACGCGCAGGCGCTAAACCGCGAATTACATTGTACTAAAATCGTCAACAAACTTGAACAAGTTTCTAGTTTCAATTATTCGTGTGCTATGTACCTCATACTACGACCAATTACGTATTGTATAAAAGACATTCGCACCACATGATTGGTCATATGTCATACATAGCATATGAATAATTGTAATTAGAAACTTGTTCAAGCTTCTTGACAAATCTAGTACAATGTAATTCAAGCTTAGCAGATGTATCCCAAATCGCTGCGGCTCATTGAAATTAGTAAATTAACCCGCACTAAATTTAATTCATAAACCGATATTTATGAAAGCGCTGCGTCGGATATCTCTTAATTTTTACTTAAATTTGGTGAAAATTGATTTTTCAATATATTTTTTTTTATAATTTTTATATTAGATAATATGTAAAAAAAGTAGATAAATATTACGAATATATACAACATTAAAATATTCCGTTAAATTACTATAAAATATGTTTGTTTTTTTAAATAATATATAAAATTCATTCAGTACCCTTATTTTAAATATTACAAATATTTAAAACATTAAAATGTTGTGTTAATTTACTATAAAATATGTTTTTTTAATATAATAATATATAAACTTCTTTGAGTACCCTTATGTTTTATACTAAGTTAGAGAAATTTCCCTAACGAATTCATAAAACTATAAACTTCTACAGAATGTTGCTTTTTATTCAAAGAATGCTAAACACTAACCAACAATTAACAAATAATCAATCAATAACAATCATCGTGGAAGAAGGTCACCTCAGAACATTGTCAAGTCCCTCCCCCCACCCAACAATTATTTTTGAAATGCCCAGGGTACGGTTTTGACTAGCCTTATTGTTTTAATTCAGACCCAGACACATATAAAACATATTTTCAAAACAAAATATACAAACGTCACGTGGTAGGTGTTTCGCTGTATTTTGCCTTTTAACTGGACTAACAACTGTTTTTGTCTGGTGCGCTTTAGTGGCAACGTTCAGGAAGGGCGTACGGGCCATTCAAATGGTCGGCCGAGCAAGTACGTATACTCTCATCTCTCTCTATACAAAACTCCCCTCATATATACCACCCTACCTCAGTAAATAAAAGTAACACCATTTTTTATAAACACACACATGGAAAGATGTACATATTTATGAATCTATCTAAATGTTTGTTTGCGATCCCAAACATTTTCAATGTGTTTTTATTTAATTTTATTTGTGTCGTAATTAACATTCTTTTCTTTCGTACATACATACACAATTTTTAAGTATTAGTCAACAAAATAGTAATAATAAATGTTTAGCTATGGAAAGTAACTATGGAGTGACTTAAAATGGATAGCTGTGTTTTTATAAATGTTTATTATTTTATTTTAGTCTTGGTGTTATACATCTCGAAGGTATTAGTTTTACTTTGTAATGGGGGATGAGATAATAAGAAGGAATGTCAATTATAGTTCTGAACTACAACAAGGTTATATTTTGTAATAAAATTATGGTAATAGCGTTGATGGGTGGTAATTATTCTTTTGTAATGCAACTTTCTTTCTATAGAGAAAGTTTAACGCCATCACGCTGATACCACATCAATTAACAATACACGCCCATTTGGTAATTTTTAATTGATGTGGTGTTACCAGATGGTGTTAAACTTTCTCTATTCAGAAAGTTGCATTACTTTATAAATAAGCACTAGAGATATTATGTGAATTCATCCTCACTAGCTAAGCTACACTGATGAGATCTAACAAGATCGAAATCTAGATATGGAGATTGCTAAGAGGTGAATTCACACTATAGTTTATTCGTTTGTTAAATGATAATTTCATAAAACACTTGGACATGAATGGGTCTATAGATTTCGATAATCTTAAAGGAAACAACCCGATTTAAGATTAAGATATTACATCCAGAATTAATGAGCTCCTTAATTTAGTGATGGGAGCTACAGAATGAATTCGGATATCACTAAATCATCAATTACATCACTTGAAAAAGTAATTAGAAGCACAAACGTGAAGAACAGTAATTGAAGCCCTTTTAATGTTGAGATGTTTGTGTTACGTAAATGAATTACTTTGTGAAATTAGTTATTATAAAGTGCTTTCAGCAGTTTCATAAGCCTTCAGGTACTCAACAATTCTCAAATTTGATTCGTATTACTTTAAATTGTTTCAATTACTTATAAAATGCTTTGAATATATTTGCTGAACATATGCTTCAAATCCAGTGTATATAATACAAAAATGCTGTCACGCACGGCTTCAAGGCTTCAAGCTACCTACTGCCTAAATTAGTTTTAACCGCTTCAAATTACTTTAAAATTATTGAAATAATTTTAAAATACTTTGCTTAACAGGAATATATGTCACGGGGTTAAACAAATAACATTTTGATTTAATTTATGTACTTCCTGGACACCCTAAAGCAAATAGTAACATGTTTAGGATTACATGTGTTGATGGTATTAAATTCTAAAGTGGGTTAATTAGTTTAAAATATCTGTTGAAAAATATTGTACTATTGTAGATTATGCTGATGATAGAGATAGATGATACTGATGAGGGTATGGGGTACATTCGTTTGAAAGTTTGGCCGCGGAACTGCACCCTTGATAATTTTAGATAATCTCTTGAAAGTGTATGATGGTAAATATTTCTTCCGCGTTTTCAAAAAAAAAAACTGTCGCAACTGTGGCTATTATTAAATATAATGCACATTTGGATAGATTTGCGTAAACATTTGTAAGTAAAAACCCATTTTTTCTGAAAAGTAATAGACAAATGCAAGTAGTCGATCTATGAATTAAAATGGCATTGTAGATATTGCTATATTGACATTCCCTCTTATTTATTTTATAGCAGAATTGTCCAACTTATAATGTAGTACATACAAAAAGTACTTCAAAATGTAAAAAACATATCAGCGAGCATGAAAAAATGTATTGCTGTAAATATTGATTGGCGTTGTCAAATGCAATCAAATTAATTGGCCCGGCGCCTTCACCAATATTATAGGTCTTGTTAAATTTGAATTCGCTTGGATGCTTATCGCATATTGCGATCATATTTATATGGCCACAGATTTACAATAAATTTTAGTGGCACTCCAAAGTGAGAAAGTGGTTTTTTTTTCTAAAATAATAATACGTAATTCATATATTACTTGCACCAAATGTTCAAAAAGTAATTTTCCAAAAAAAAAAGTGATGGAGTGTTGCACAAACGGCATTTAGATTATCGCTCTGGGATAGACTGCATTTTGTTGGATGACACAAATCAACTTGACTGACTTGGTAATAAATAACACTGTGACAAAGACATGGTTTATTATTATTTTATTTTATGAAAATGTTATATATCAGGAAATTATAATAAATTATAATTATAATAACATGAGACATAGTTGATGATGAAACTCGTACTAACTATGCCACAATCCAATGACATCCATATAACATTTGTGTGTGTTTATATTTATTAGATTATATTTGTGGGCTTGGATGCAATGCAGCTAGGGATGGCAAATCCGAATATGGAAAACCGGGAGCAATTTAACCGATATTTAAATATCGGTATTACTCTAAAAATATACGTATTTCGATTGTATACCTATTATTCGAATTTAGATCAAAATAAATTCATATTGTGTGATTGTAATCTCAAATGATAATTGTAACCATTTGGAGATAAACATAAAACTCGCGCATATAGCAAGTACAAAAAGATTAAAAATACAATTACAAAGACTATTTTAATAAGATGTTGCATAAATGATTTATATGTAGTATTCTTTTTATGACATTTTAAACGAAACAAAATCCAACAACCACACAACTTTATGTGATTTTTCAAAGTATTTTCATTGTATAAAGCAAAATAACTAGAGTTTTCGTAGTTTTAATATCACTAAATTTATGCTGGTTATGTGAACTATATTTAAAAATATAAATTTACAAACCATTATCACTCAAATTAACTTTTTTACAAATTTTATTAACAGCAACTTGTATTTCATAGCAATTTCGGTGTTTATCGTGAAATAACTCGAGTTTTCATAGTGTTAATGTCAACTAAATAATGTTGAATAGCTTTAGTTATGTAGCTTATAAACAAGTTTCATTTACAGCAAGGTTGATAATGAGACTGTGATTGCTCTAATATGATTCGCATAATTTTTGGCATTCAAAATATTGATAAAACGTAAAATTATAATATTATATTATTATATAATTTTAATTATTATATCATAATAATAAAGTTGGACAGTTCTGATAAAACCCCCAAACATATCTGTTGTACCATATAGTGACCATAGTGTAAAATTATTCGATGTGGTACGAAACAACGAAATACTAACTCTGATCGAACAAAATTCAATCCTTCCTCCACTTACCACTATACTACACATCCTACCTCTCTAAATCTATCTGTGTCTATCTCTGTCTATTTCGCTCTCGCTCTGACATTCTAATCACTCTCCCCCGTTTTGACTTCGGCCGGCAGGCGAGGACTTCACGTACGCAAGTAAGTTCGCTCGAAAATAACGCACCCTCCACCACGAAGGGCCACCTCCCACCACCACCAGGACCACCGAACAAAATCATTCTTTTATTTTCTTTCGAAACCCCAAAAAAATAATAAGTGTTATATAAAATAACATGCCCACCACATGTTATATCAATGTTTATTTAATTTTAGAGCCAACACTTCTTCCACTACTTCACTCTCTCAATCTCTCTAATCTGTCTCTTATCTTACGCTAGCCACATTGTAGTTATCTACAGCAAAACTCCCTCTCTTGAGAAATATAGCTAGCATGCGTGTGGTATGCGGCATGCCTCATTGTAGTTGATTTGTTTTTTTGTACTCGCATGTTATATTGTATGTAGATTGGTTATAAGGTAATTTTGTGTAGATGTAGTGTAGATTATTTTTCTATTCCAAAAATACTTCAAATTTGTATAGAACTACTGCAGTAAAATTATAGATAAATATTTCTATATTATATATTATCTATTTGCCTTTTACCTTTCGGTATAGGCTTAAATATTTCTATACAGATTATAAATAACTGCAATTATTTTATATAATTACAACAAAAAAAAGTATTTTCAAGTTATAAATAAACATTGTATAATATAAATAATAAATCTATATTATATTTAAATGTACTTATTACCTATGTCAGTTAGGTTAAAACAAGTATACAAATTGTATTACAATATATATATATATATATATATATATATATATATATATATATATATATATATATATATATATATATAATCAATCTTTATTTTGGGTACAAACCCATACATGGGGCTTTACGCCTAACAATTTTTTTTTGTATAAAGTCATGATTTGCACTATCTTACTTGTTTATGTTCTTTAGGTGTATTTTTTATTTTTTTTAAAGAGAGGACTTATAAAGATAGTCTATATAGACTCATTACAAAGCCTACATGTACGTAGATACAAATTTAAATATATAACCGACATTATACAAACAGTGCTTTAGATAAAATTATCATATAAAACTATAACTAGTAATCCACAGTAAATAAATAAATTACTACAATCAAAAGCATATCACAGTTAACTTACGTACATACAAATATGTATTTATATATTAGTTAGTCAAAGAGGATATGAGAATGAAACGTTATAAATAAATAAATAAATATATTTTTTTATTTACAAATATATATTCAAAATAATTCCAATCTAAAAAATTTAAATTTTTTAAAGTGAGAAATAATTTGTTTGATTTACTTAACGGGCAAGGTCTCTATTTTTTAAAGATAAAGAAAATCATAAATATTATTTATATCATGGCACTCACTTAACAATTTTACAGACCGGATGAAGTTTTAGTAAAACTTTAATGAATAATAGTAATAGTCAAAATGCATTTTTTTTCACGGTATATAAATTGAGTATTCTAATTACATTTTCTGATTTTATAAAGTGTCTAAAGTAATTATTTATAAAGACTTTTATGCAATGCAAATTATATTTCTAGTTTTTTCTCTTTTACTTAATTAATAATTTATTTAGATGGATACTTATTTGCATATTACAAACAATTAACCTATTATTAAGCAGTGGGGAAACTGAGGACTTCATTTATTATTATTAGAAAATATATTTGTCAAGGATTAGTTTAAAGTCCTACTACGCTGCCTCTTAATCTGAAATAAGCGTCTTTTAATACTTTAAGGTTCGATAATTTTAAGAATCGATTATATACAGATTATTTCTATAGTCGTTATTCACATTATTATTTACATAAGATTCAATAGTAACAGAAATTATTCTTCCATGACGTAATTTTTAGCAAAATCTCAAGACAACATCACAGGTGGCGCAAGAAGAAAAGTATAGCCATAATCCTAAGTAAATTAATCCGGTAGTATTTTTGATATTTACTGTGTAATAGTTTTCTAATATACAGTTTGTATTAGCAAAACAAATTCAATTTCAGTACTTATATTTTTGGAATAGAAAAATTTAGTAAATGGTGTACATTCATATAGATCACTATATACAGTGTGTATATTAATTCAATCTAAAACCCGATGTACTAGATTGATTTGTGGTTGCAGATGACCACCACCCTCCTCCTACCTTCACGCCACCAGAGTTACCCAAGAAGGTTCACGTCCGAGGTACATTAGTTAATATAAACTGTATGTTGAAATCAGCACATTACATCATTCAGGCACAATCATCAATTTACATGACCATGTACCTAGTTTTTCAGTTCTCCCATAGTTTTGGTAGATTTAATTTTCTGTTACTCATCAAATTTCACGATGCACTTCTTGAAAAACTCTGTTAGCTCCTGTAGCTCCCTCGATAATCCCTGTGAGACGTATCATACATGTATTTCCGATTTCTGTAGGTGTGTTTTATTATATTTTTACTGGTTTACTATATTTGAGTGTTGTTTTTACAGGTGACATGAACAGGATACCTGAAGACCAATATAGTAAGTAATCTAACTAATTTCAAATGTCAAAAAAATCATTCTTTATAACGACTTTTGCTAATTCTAAGTACTCATATCATCATAGTCAGAATGTACAGGATGGTAAAAAATTAATGAAACTTGTAAAGTAGCGTATGCATAAAGAAATTAAAAATATGATAGTTAACGATTGTTACCTATAAAATTTTTAATTTCTCTAATGGCAATGGAAGCGCAGATGTGCAATGTGTACGCTTTCCCTCAAAGATTTTTTTTTTTCATTAAGAGTAAACTAAAGGTCGTTTTAGACAATACAATTTCTTGACTCGAAAGTTAGTCAAAATGCGAGACAATCTAAATTATCGTGTATCATACAGCTAATTATTTGAAATATTGAATTCGATGGTAGATCGAATGGAAAAATACAACACGTTCTATTTGTTAAGGACAAATTGCATTTGAGGAGGATATATGAATTCATTTCTTGAACAACTTTTGAGCTAAGAAATTGTCTTGTCTAAAACGACCTTAATTGTATGTAACCAAATTTTCTTTTACTATTTTTTCCCAGACTTTTTTAACGTTCCGCAACAACGTACTGAAAGAGAAATACCGTGTACAAACTTGAAAATACTTAATTATTGGCAAGATAAGACGTCTACTTTGTGATAATTCATTTTAAAGAATAATAATACGATTTAAATAATAATTAAAAAAAAAATTAATTGAAAATTAAAATTAAAAATAAATAAAAATAAAAATAAAAACATAGTAGTTATATTCATCTCCTTTGAAAATTAATTACCACGAAGTAGACGCCATAGCCATTCAATTTCTAATGTTTACCTTTTTATCACACTTTAGTTACACTTTGCAATAGTTTCGGATAACCCATTTTCGAGCTCCTCCGATGAGCTCAAACATATAATATTTCTATCACACTATAGTTACACTTTGTAACTACTTTCGATTAGCCACTTTCGAGCTCATCTGAGGAGCTTGAAAATGGCTACAGCTTAGTCAAAACTAGTTGCAACGTGTAACGAAAGTGTAATAAAAAAAAACAAAGTTAGAATTTGAAAATACTTACTTTTCTTGGATTTAGATTTAATTTGTATGTGTATTATAAAAAATGTCTTTTTATAGTGACACATAGAAACCACAATCATAGGAATAGTACATCGATACCAAACTCAACAATGATGAATTCTACAAAGCAGGTGAACAAAGTGAAACCAAACGTAAACAGAACGGCAACAGAAAATGTCGTTTCACCCGGATATAATTCAAGGTAAGAAGAGAAATTATACAACAAAGAAATGACAAAAAGAAACGAATCAGATATAACACAATTATTTAATAATAAAACAGTAAAGATATACAAAACGCGAAATTATAGAAAATTAGAAACAAAACTTATTTTATAATAAGCAACATTATATATACTATGTAATAGTTGATATAGTGCAATGGTTCCCAATAAAATGTATACAACCGTGTTTATATATATATATATATATATATATATATATATATATATATATATATATATATATATAAATTACAATAAAATCGATTTGTGAAAACAAAATTAACTGCATATAAGCATGGTATGTGCTAACGACAAAATGGTAGATCATTTTGGAGCAAAGGATAATTATCATTTTATAAAATCACAGTAATAATGGAGAAAAAATTACTTCTTATAAAAGTTAGTAAATGGTGTACAATCATATAGATCACTATATATAATGTGGCTTAAATTTCTATGTATTACTACAGTCTATCTCTTAAGGGCACACATACTCTTTGGCTTAAATAATGATGATTACCTTTTATATTTTTCATCATATTTCTGCAAATTGCATCCCTGTGGAGCTAGAGGTTCTGAAAGTGGGAAATAAAATGACAAGAAATAGCTATATTTTTTGAATAATATTTGCTATTTTAGCCAGATGGTCGTCCTGATTACATACTCCGTCCAGCTTTTCCTGCTGCTTCCGCTCCACTTTGCCACTTCCTGCAAATTACTCCTTTCTCTCAGATCTTCCCTCATTATCCTTTGTCGGTGTATTGCTCTGACTACTTCCATTTCCACTGTTCTCACAACCAGGCCTTGTACAGCATACTAGTATCATGTCCTTTATGAATCTGCTTTGATGGTTTGAATCCGTCTGATATTCGCCGCACCCAAGTAAATGAAGGTCATTACCCGTATAACTTTATCAACAGTTCTTTGGGAAGGTTTTGTTTGTGTTTAGTATCATATTTAACAGTCTGTGTAAGCGTTTTGGCCAGCAACACCGCATCGTCTCGTAGCAAATGATGTTGAGTAGTGTATGTCCCATCCAATATAGCCTATATTGTCAGATATAATTTCTGTGAGCTTATTCATAATTTAATTGAATAAAAACGGAGTAAAGAGTCTTCTGATGTATTCCAGTAGCATGTTTTCCTTGTTATATGGTTCACCTTTACCCGTGCGTTTCCATGTTTGTTAATGTCCATCCTTTTTCTGTTTGTATCGGCTCTACTTGTTTTAACCATCCACGTTCTAATGCCTTGGTTTAAAGCACATGTAGATAGAATTGTTACATTTGTGTGCCTTCTCTGTTAGCAGTGCAACTATAAAGATTGCACCGATTTTTTTCTTCTGGATTCCTCCTGTTCTTTCCGCAGTGGTATTTCCTTGCTTATAGTTCTCAGCTATAGCGACGTGAATGCATTTAATGCAGTATTAAAAAATGATAATGCCTTGGTTGTTTTCATTTTTTTTTCTTTTCCCAATTATTCGATCAGTATCGTTATGCTAATCTAATTACTATTGGAAGAATACCAGCTGGAAGTATTCTTCCAATAGTAATTATATTTTGAAACAGTCGTAACATTTGTGTGATCAGTTCACCTTTTCCATTTTTCAGCATTTCGTTTGAGATTTCAATAGGTTCTGGCGCTTTCCTGTTTTTTAAGTTTTCTTTTTACTTCCACATCTTCATATGTTACTTCTGTTGTGTGCTCCTGCATTACTATCCACCGCGGAATCGTTTCAATATCGGTGTCCTCTTTATTTATGACTGTGAAGTATGTCGCCCATTCTTCTATTCAGATTTTATTTGTTTTAACTGTGTCCTTGATTTCAGTTTTGTTTCTTGTTAGTATTGCCTATTTTTTCTTTTGCCCGCCATACAGGTCGTGTTACATATTTGTTGAGAACGTATCCCAATACCCCTGCTTCATTCTCAGATTTACTTTTTAAGTCATTCAGGTATCCTTTATTTGTCTCTTGTGCTAGTTCTTTTACTTCTGGTGTTTTTGCGGTTGATGTTGATTTTCCGTCTTCCTATGGCCTCACTTGCAGCATCGACGATGTTCTGTTTCAATTTATTCCGCTATTCCTCAATTGGACTTGAAACTAGCTTCTGGACTAGTCTAGTTTCATATAATTCCCTTTTGATTTGAGGAATCTTCATATAAGCCCGAAAGGCCTTGCTTGCATTCTCCCTGTGCTGGATTCCAACCCTTCTAGGGCCGACCTTTCGCACCTAGGTGGGAGACCGCTCTTGCATTACTTCAGGCCTAGGTCTCGTCCTATGTCGCCTCCTCTAACGCTCTGGTGCAGTGGGTGATTCGCGATTAAAACGCTAATGGTTTATGGGCGGGGTCAACCAACTCGTAGGTAACGATCAGCTATTGTATGTGTTTAAAATGTACAATTGCACAATTCGATTCGTTTGTGTGTCTTGTTTTCGAGTGTTTTAGAATTATTGACTCGTCCTGTGTGCCGCCTGTTTATTGTAAATATCGATGGATCGGTTAAATGTATCCCGGTTTTAGTATTGCCGGCGCGATGTTAAATTTCGTTAGGTTAGGTTTACAAACAACTAATTTATCATAGGCCATAGCCGACCGTTGGCCCTATCATCGTCGGCATAAAAGATAGTGTGCTTCGGCAATCCCTACGGTCTTCGGAATATATGCACCTATTCGTTACTATGGTCCTGTTCATACGGTGGACTTATTCTTGGAAAATGCCATATCCCGTAAGGACCTGGGTGAGGTGGTAGTTGATCCCCGTGCTTTCTGATCGTCCAGGTCTCGACTTCCGGTATCCGGTTTTGGGTTCACGCTACTGGTTCCGTAACACCTTCCCACCGCTCCTGCGATAGCGTTTGCAATTCGGTTCTATCCGTCTTCTTGTTAGACTCTGTCGATTCGCCGTTATTTCACCCGTTTCGCTCGCTTGGTTGTCTGGACCTCGATCGGAACGATACTGGCCACCACGAGCACTGCCTACCTTGATGTGCTTCTGTAGGCACTTGTTACTCCTCGTTGAGCCCATAAAACCGTTCGTCCTCTCTACAGTCATCTAAAGGTCCCAGGCGGGGGCATGATGCTCTCGGCTACTCGCGTCAGCACCCTTTGCTGGAATATTTGACATTAGACGACCAAGAGCCGTTGTGACCTGCCTTGTCTTTCTGGCCTCCTCTGCCATGTACGCAGCGAAGGTCATCCCTTGGTCAATTCTAATGCCCAGGTTCTTGATAGACTCTTTGAGAGTGATCGTCTCTCCTTGGACCATGAAGCAGACTTGGCAGATCCGCCTTCTGCCTAGCAGCAGCACCGCCCCAATTTTGAGCCCACTCCCCGCTGACCCTAGCAAGGCTTTTGTTTGGTCGGGTCTAGACATCCCTTGCCCCGACCACCAGTGCCAAATCGTCCTCATAGCCGATGATCGTGACCCCGTCCGGGGTTGTGAGGTTCAGTACGCCGTCGTACATGATGTCACAGGGTTGACCACAGCACCGATCCCGGTGGAACTCCACATGTAACTGTTTTAGCGATGTTGCTCATCCAGGTGGTGAGCTGTACCGTCCTCCCCTCCAGGCAGCAGCTAATCATCTTTAGTAGCTCACCGCCGATCCCCATGATTCGGCATCCCTCGACGATAAGGCCCCAGTTCGTGCTGTCGAATATATTTCGCACGTCTATAAATTTCCGTGATCTTCTTTGATCTCCGTGTACCCTCCTCTGCCTCCCAGGTTCTTTGGAGCATCGTATGGAGTCAAATTCTGAAGCCGTTCTGGCCGTACTGTCCCCCGGTTGTTCTGCCATGCTGGACAACCTTCCCCAGTTTAGGTAGTCGAGGAGTTTCCCCATTGTGCCCAACATGCATATCGGCCGGTAAGGGAAATATTAGCGACATCCCCGTCTTCGACAGAAACACCCGGTAAGGGTCTCTTCCAGATCTCTGGAAAGGTGCCCTTTTCTAGGGCTTCGTTGTATATAACCGCCAGTTCGGACGCAAACTCCGCCATGATTACTTTTAGTCCTTGAATGGAATTCCGTCCGGTTCCGGGGCTTTGTTATTGGCCATTCTACTGGCGGCTCGCTCGCCCTCCTCGGAAGGGGGCCTTATTTTAAGATAGCTCATAGTGATTTTACACTTTTGGCCCCAGCCGTCTCCTTTTTATATTCCACTTGATGCTCTTGGACCTATGTATGGCAGTCCTCAGGGCTTTTATCGCCCACGGTACTACTTCCAATATGCGTGTTCATCCAAATCCCTGTTCGCCCTTGTAGCTCGGCGCCTGGCTTAGTCCCGTGTTAACGTGGCAATTTCCTCTGACCACCAATTTCTCCTGCTGCTTCCCCCGCTCTTGTACGGCATGCTCATGTACAGAATCTGGCTTGTGTGAATTGTCCTATTGGTTATTATATAGTCGATCACTGACTATCGGCTTCTGATATTCTGCCATGTATGTTTGTATTTCATTGGATGGTGGAAGAAGGTATTGTCGATCATCGGTGAGTTTGCGTCTTCGATAGATCTTTGAGTAATTCCTGGTAGTTTTGCTTTGCCTACTCTTGCGTTAAGGTCACCTAATAGAAAAATTCGTTCTGCCGCTGATATTGAATTGATAGTATTTTGAAAATTGTAAAATGAATATGTTTCTTCTACTGGTTTTTATAGGTCCCACTAACATCATTTGCGTATAGAATTCGGTAGGGGTTCATATACGGAAATGATATTTGTGGGACCTTCTGGCAGTTTAAATATAACCCGTAATATGCGTTCGTTTTGCATTCTTCCATCTCGATATCATCTTCGAGTATTTCGTATAGCACTATTCCCACTCCAGAGTTATATCTGTTCCCATGGCTTGCCACTGTAAAGAGGAATGTAGTTTCCTATTTTTATCTTCCTTTTATTTTGCTCTTGAATTTTTAAATAGTACATTTATCTATTATTCTCTCTTCGAGGTCCTGACTGATTTCTTGATATTTCCTCGTGGATTCTGATATAGGACATATATCCATTATTCTCTAATCGAGCTCCTGTATGATTTCTTAATCTTTCCTCTTGTATTCTGATATAGCACAATTTCTATGATTCTCTCTTTGAGCTCCTGTATGCTTTCTTGATCTTTCTTCTTGGATTCTAATATAGGATATATTTCTATTATTCTCTCTTCGAACTCCTGTATGTTTTCTTGGTCTTTCCTTGGCCAGGACCGGGATATTTCAGGTCGCAATTCTAGTTCTAGTTTCGTCTTCACAATTTCTTTGTTTCGTTTTCTTGAGTGTTTTTTCGTAGTTGTAATCCGTCTATTTTGTAAGGGTATGTCCGGTTGGTCTGCGGTAGCAATTTTATTTGATGTATACCCCACAACCAAAGCATGTCGAGCTATCCCCTATCCACCATCTGGGGACGCGCAGTATTGAGGTTACAGTATCCCCACAAGAAAATAGTAAACTGCGAGTGGTAAAACTAGTAGTAAAACCAATTCGTACTGAATTGCATTGGGGAGTAAAGGTTCAAAACACATCGCGGGTGAATTTTCGCGCATCACCTTTTACAGTTTTCAGAAGGTAAATACCGGGTGATGTGTCTCTTCTGAGCGTCTCTCTTTACCAGCGGAAAATCATTTCAGCTGATAGGTCTATAAAGATGTATATATATATATATATATATATATATATATATATAATTATGTAACAATATATACATTTGGGCATCAGCAATTTATCCTGCCTTAATAATAAAACTAAAATAAATACCGATCACTTCGATTTGAACAAAAGGAAATATAACAGTAATAGTAAGAATTATGGTTTACAATTACTTTGTAATGGACCATATTGTATACATTGGAAATACTGAAATCTTAAATTGAAACATTGGGAACCAGTGCTATCTATAATCACTTTTTTTATAAGTTTGCTCAAACAAAATACAACATTAGGTTAATATTGAGCTTCTCAGCATGCTTTTATGAACACTTCACATTCCAATATACTACATTTTTTGAAAAATTTACATTAACACATCACTTTATAATATTACACAAACGCACTGAATATTTACACTCAAGCACTGAAAGGCGTGTTTTATATAACAACCACGTATTCTCGATTGCAAACATTTGATGTATCTATATATCTCCAAAATCATAAACCCTACAGCTTACAAATCGATTCAAATTTTAAATCAAAAATGTATTTTAAGTTTATTGTAAATGCGTAATTTGATGCTATCTATATAGTAACCAATACATATGGGGCATTGGGCGCAAAAGTTCACTAACCATCAAATATTAACAATCTAATTTTATATTATTACAAATAATAAAATTGTAATAACGTATAACTAGTTTTTTGAAAATTGAGAGTAAGTACATTTTAGCTCTCAATGATTCGTATTTAGTAACGTAATCGCTAAAAGAATTGAAACTATGCTGTTCCCTCATAAGGACAAAATTCTTGAATTTCTTGTTTGACACCACAACGATTAAAGCTCGCAGACAGGTGTTTAATGTACGAAACATCAATACATATGTGTACACGCCTTTTTATGTGAGTTTTAAAACCCCGTACCACTTACAAAAAACGTCAGTACGACCCAAAACATTATTAAACCATTCCTAACCCAGCAAACACAAGTGTCGACCAGCAAGCAGTTGGCAAAGTGTGCGACTTTTGGAATGGTGCCAGGCCTTATTATTGTATTTATTGAAACTACCTTATGGTCACATAGAAATATGATTACTACCTGTACCGCAATTTAATAAGAATTTATTTAAACTTATTATTTAAAAAAAAAAATTCAATAAACTTTAATATTTGAATCAAAGTTATTTCAAGGATCATGTGATTAACGTAGCAAATATATTACACGCCATCATTTTTTTATTTTGACTAAATGTTCCTATGTCTTAATTTTATATGTAACTGCTAATGTCGCGCTATAGGTAAATTGAATGGCCGATTATCGATGAAGTATCGCAACGATTCACGTGCACGACAACCGCACGGACTATCCTTGCTAACATCACCCCATTCTCGAAATATAGGACTATATTTCGACAATTCACCCCATTGTACGATATATTTTGCGATAATTAACCACTCGGATAAATTAATACCGACTCGATGTTGTTATCATACCGATACTTACAATTATCAGCCAATGACTGTTGGCCAGTACTCGGCCAACATGTTTGTGTTTGCTGGAAATCCCCAAAATATACAATTATTAAATCAACATTAATTTATAATGACATAGTGGCATCAGTGCTAGGTATATGAATTGATATAAATAAATATCCCTAAAAGTTTGCAATTTCGAATGCTTGGTTTAAAATTTTTTGTCGGTCTCTGCTTAATATTGAATTGAAAACTTTACAGGAAAAGTTCAGCGCACTTTTGCTTTTTAACAAAAGAAATCAATAATTTTCTGTTACTACGCTGTGCATCGAAGCAAACTGCAATTTTAGAAGGTGAACATATATTACCTTCTTGAATTTTTAAATTTCTACAATTGAAATATATTGCGTGTATTGGATAAACTGTTTTTAATATGTTGAAACAATATGGTGTGCTATCAGCAGTGTGCTATTTTCAGAGCGCCGGAGCAGGAAACGACATCTTATGCCGGCTATCATCTTGCCTATGAAGTCAAAAAACTCATGTACGCTTTAGCTCTTACTTACACTTATCTGTCCTTGCTTGCTTGCCTGCAATTATTTAGCAAAACAACACGCATGGGAATTGTACGATTTCCATAACGTGATTAATTGTATTAATTATTTGCTGTTTTTTTTTGTTCTGTACCTTCTTCCTTACTAATTTTAATTTGATGTACTACAGAAACCTTATGGTAGGTCCAGATGCATGAGCTCAACACTAAAGAAACTTTTTGACCAGTGTTTTGCGTAAACGTTTGTCATAACTCTTATCACCTATACGAATATAACATTTATTCCAAACAATTGTTGATAATGAAGCTATGACCAAAGAAGAAATTGAGGTTAACTCTGATTAAAAATTGTTATCTGAAATTTGTTAGTAGTAGTTAGTAGTAATTTGCAAAATAAGTAACAAATAATTAGGTTGTACCATGGCCAACTCATATTACATATAGTGCTACATCATGACCGACTTATCACATATTGGGTCGTAACATTCACGCCAAATCCATTTTTTAATATAATTCAGTAGAGGAGAGTAAAGTTAACTTGTAATAAAGTGCCATTTGTAAAGTAATTTGTATAATAAATGACAAATAAATCAGTTGTAGCATGGCCAACTCATTACATCAAGGCGTACGTGTAATAATAATGGATGAAATTATTCATGGATTATTAAATGAACAAAAGATGTTTTTTATTTTGATCATGGAAAACTAGAGAAAACAAATGTGTGTGTCCAGGTTGACAGTTTCAATATGGCATCGAAATTGCCACAGTAGTATCTGTGAGAATAAATTATTTAGTAGGTTATTTGACGTATTGAGAGCATTAATAGTTAATTAAAAAAAGAGGGAACTCATCAAGATGATGGAGATCTAGAGTGCATACATTTATTAGCAGATAAAGCGCAACGAAATTTGTTGTCGGTCACGATCACATGTTTAACTATCTATTAATACACATTCAAGAGAGATTATGCATTTTGCTAAGTCATAGTGTGAACATTCCAAAATCGTTAACCTGAACATGAAGAACTAATGACCATTATCTTTTTTAGTAGACGACCATAATAGCGCAAAGAAATTTAATTAAGTCGGCCATGGTCACGTTTAACAATCGAATAGATATTTCTAACCATTTAGTTGGGATTTTGCGTATTGCCATGTCACTGGGTGAAAACAATTTTAATCTGATCATGACGAACTATAAAACATACATTTATATACGGCCATTAAAGCAAAACAAAATCAAATGTTTAACAATCTATTAATAAACATTTTCTGTTAAACATTGAGTTAAGATCTTTGTGTGACAATTACCCATTTCAATATTATAAATGTAACATATTGTATGATAAAAACTGTTTGCCAAACATTTTACGGCCGAATAAAAATCACTAATAATAAGTTAAAGATTTTTACAAAATTTAGCAGTAGGCACACATGCTACAGTATGATACCTTAAAATTCTGGACCATCATTTATGTATTCAATATTTGATAAACATCATTTGGATGCCTAATGGCAACAAACCGCCTGCTTATTACCTTAATTATTTTTTGTTAGCAAACTCCACCCCAATTTTTTAAGAACATACACAGACGTGACAGAGGTCTGCTGATAGTAAAACCATTATATCAAATTAGTTTATTTACTTCAAATAGATAGTGGCATACATGTTAGTTTTATTTCATCTTCTTAGACCCCAAAATTTAATTTCATTCAAATTCAATCTGCATGAGTAATATCCTTCACAATAACATTCAGCATAAATATACGTTTTTTATTTTTCTAACTGTATCTTTCTAATCCGATTTTTGAAAATAATTGGAATGGTGAATGGTGCTAGCGATTTTTGTTTAAATTAGTGCAGACTTTTAGAGATTTCCGTAGTGACTAGACGTTCTTCCATTGTTGCTGCTCTGTGTTTCATGTCATTTGGGGCACTTGGTTGTTTTTGTAGGCCAACTAGCAGGTCTAGCGGCGGCGCTAATCAGAACAACAACGGAGTCGCACTGCCAGTGGGTCTGGCGGACGACCAGGCCAAGGATTTCGACTTTGAGAAGACTGAGATGAAATACGACAGTACCGGCATGTTCCACTGGGGGCCGGCCAAAAATTTAGAAGATTGCATATTAGTAAGTTTTTCACTATTTCAGTATTAATCCCTAAACTTTTCCTTTTCTATTTGCATTTATTATATAATTCAATATTATAAACTTAGATATTGCAAAGTGTAATAGTCTATCTAAAGTTTAATCTACCTGTTTGATAGACAATATATATATATATATATATATATATATATATATATATATATATATATATATATATATATATATATATATATATACTTCCATCTCGTTACAAATCAAGTCGTCCAAAAATAGAGAATAGCAAATAGTTAACATGTCGAATTAGAAATGACACAACAGACAACGTACCCACAATAATTATAACTAAAACTAGTATCACTAACATTTGGTTGAAACCGTTTTTCTTGCAGGACAGGAATCAAGCAGCAATGACTGTATTAAACGGCCACGTGGTCGTTTGCCTTTTTGCTGACCCCGATTCCCCACTGATAGGTCTTAGAAACTTGGTCATGCCTCTGCGGGCAAGCAATTTTCATTACCATGAACTCAAACATGTTGTTATCGTGGGCTCCGTTGATTATATCAGAAGGGAGTGGAAGATGTTACAGAATTTGCCGAAAATTTCCGTTCTTAATGTAAGTATACATTTCTGAAGAAATATTGAGATGTTAAATGATTGCAATTGCAGGGTTCTCCGTTGAGTCGAGCCGATCTTCGCGCCGTCAACGTGAACTTATGTGATATGTGTTGTATTCTATCAGCAAAAGTGCCAAGCAATGACGATCCTACATTAGCTGATAAGGAGGCTATTCTCGCGTCTTTGAATATTAAAGCGATGACTTTCGATGATACTATAGGTGTGTTAAGTCAAGGCAATGGGGAGCAGGATGCCGCGACGCCTGTTGGGAGTCCTATAGTGCTACAACGGAGAGGGTCGGTGTATGGTGCAAATGTTCCAATGATAACAGGTAATATTTTTTAATATCTACTTAGTACATTAGTACATAGTTGGCCAAAATAATTTTAATAGCATTTAAATGGGTTCAAACACAACTAAGCAATAGAATTGGGAATGCTGTAGTATTTCAGATATTCTATACAGGTATACTTTACTGCTTAAGAACTAGGGTGTAAAATAATATATTTCATACTATGTCGTGTTATATCAGTTCTTTAAAAGTTCCCAAATACAGTTTCTGCTTAATCCTAATGGCATATAGTTTGAATAAATCTCGGGCTTGAGAAATATATATTCGTAATAAATATATTCTTTGTTTGCGACCTGGAGGACGATTTTTGAGCGGTCGGTATGAATATAGCGATCGAGAGACGTTGACTATTATTGCGAAAAATATCGATTTCGTATTCGCTTCGTGAAAGGTGATCGCTATCTCTGATAGAACTAAAAGCTTAGTAGTAGATATATTTTGACTTTAATGTTTGAGCTAATGCTATTACTACATCGATATTAAACTATACGTTTTATAGCACATACCGATAACGATTGCTCAAATATCGCACCCCAGGGCTGCGAGTTTTGCAATATTGTTATATGGAGAGGCTTTCATTATTATTACGAAAGGTGCTGCTTTGTAAACCTTCCCTTTGGGGAAGGTGATCTTTAAGAAAACTGCACAGCGAGTATTTTAGTTTTCTGTAAGCAACGCGAATGGATATTGGCACACATATCAATTTAAAGTTGGCTGTGAATTATTATTTATGCACACCGGCCGGATAGTGTGGGACTCGCCTAGGAATTCGCTACAAGGAATACACAAAACCCCAAATCCTTGCACAGAGAACTTATCTCTTATTAGTCTTCGGGATGGGGTGTATATACCTGTAGTTTTCATGCTGTTATATAATAAATAAAACTCACGTGTGTAAACCTGTGGGGACCTGATTAGGGAAGACCCCGGTTTACAGTACCTATCAAATGTCTAAGACTATATTAGTACACCACAGGTTAAAATGTTCACGTAATAAGTTAACAGATAAATACATGCTAGAATAAATAAACAAGTAAAGAGTAAAGGAAAGAAAAATAATATAGCCCTGTATACACAGATAATAAATGGATTAAAACATAAAAGAACAGCCTTCAGTGAATGCTGCCCCAGGTCAAAAAACAAGTAACCCTCTTGCCAACTGTACTATCGCAAGTGTCTCCCGGGTACTATTAAATTTTAAGATCCATTGACCATTATGCTTTTCGCAACCCGTACCAACATCATCTGTTTGTGGTGGCCCGGACCTTTGGTGTTAAGCATGATTGCTGCCAGCGCCGTAGTGCACCTGGCTACTCTAGCGCTCCACGCCTCCACGTGTTTTCTGAAGGTTAAGCCCTGGCCCACGACAACCCCCAGGTACTTTATTGGAATCACTTCCGTCTTATCATTTGTGAAACGGATCTCGGCACACCTCTTCCTGTCTGTCAGGAGTACCGCCTCCGTCTTCTGCTCGACAACATACAAAAATATGTCAGCCATTGCTGCAGGCCCTGCACGCTGGCCCACAGTTCGTCTTTACTGCTCCCTGTCGCCACATCGTTGGCATGCCCTATAACCTTCGTGCCCTTCGGAACGGGGACTCTTAGAATATTATCAAACATTATATTCCCATATGGTACCTCCAATGCCAACTTCATATGTTTATCCCAGTCCGCGCTTTACACGATTAGCGTGCGGTTCTCTATGTGGCACTTAATCATTCTTTGGGCATACGCGGGGAGACCATCTCCATCTCCTTCCCCGGTATGCCGTGTTAAAGGCGGTACACTCGTCAATTATGACAAACGCGCAAAGCGTACGCCTTCCCCACGACCCACCAGTTTCATCACCTCCAGAACCGCCTCCAAAGCCTGTATAGAAAATCTTACCGGCTTAAAGCCGTATTGCTGGGCCGATAGCCCCCCAGGTGCATCGGTGGTCGGCATGATCCTCGTCAAAAGGTATTCCAGCAGCTTGTCCATGGTATCGATCATACACAACGGTGGATATATCACTGGGCTGTCATCAGAACCAATCGGGCCCTCTTCTACGCGTTGGACAAAACTCCGCTCTGCATCGCCTCGTTAATCACCGGAAACAGCTCCGCTGCCAGCTTAAGAGCCTTCGGCGGGATTCCATCCGTCCCAGAGGTCCATATGCAGATGAGCCTCTTTGTCGCCACACCTATCTCCTCCTCGGCGTACAGTGTCATGTCCTAGGGGATTTCGTCGTTGTCGTAGCCCACAGGAGGTCGTGGAGCGCCCTGCACTTATTTAAGTTGATCTACAGGGCTAGGATTTCCATAGATATATTCTCATTCAGCTGCGTATCGGTCGCCCCAGGTCGCTCGCGCCTTCCTGGCTTAGTTGGTGATAAATGAGACAGAAGGGTGCCTCGGAAGGGCATCGCGTAGTGCCTTGGTCGACGGTGCGTCACAATCGTTCGCCTATCAGCTGTGAAATGCCTCATGCCCCAGTCCCCAATATTTGGGGCATTCACGCTGTTCCTCAGAGCGGGTGGTGACCCGACGAGCCCCACCCTCACTGTGCCTCTCCCGTAGATGAAACGCCCAATTTCCTTTGTCGTATTGCTCTCACGTTCATGTCATTGGCTGACCTCCCAGTCACTTTGGTCAGTGCATCTATGACCTCCTCTTTAGTTGTGAGGTCCATTCCTTTTAAGTGAACCACTGCCCCGCCTTTTTGACGACTGACATTGCCCCATGTACTTAGCCCGCTATGGTCTACCTGGACCCTTTTTCGAGCAGCACATCTCTTATGTCTCCAGTCTTTGTGATATTGGTAGCACTAGTTTTACACCCATCTCTTAGACCTGCCTAAGCTGGTCTCTTCCTCTGTTCTAATCAGGATGGTTTCCTTTCTCTCGACTGTATTAGCTGCTCCTTCCTGTGGTTGTCCAGCCCCATTGGCTACTCTGCTCCTTACTTTGGCATCACTCCTGCCGACTACCTGGTAGTGGGTGATGCTTCCTAGCCACTGCCTGGCCCACCCCTGAAGATTCAACCGCAAGCCTGCTTCAACCAGTGCAGGCGCTCATGCCCTCGAAAAAGTGTCTTGTCGATGTTTCTTCCTTTGCATGGTGGCACATTAGAAAAAGTACCTAATATTCCTAGTGATGGGACGTTCATCTAAAATCTATAAAGTACACTATCCAGCGCGGAAACCGACTGCCTTGTGATGCTGACGCCCGTATGGGCGAAGAGATACTCGGTTAGCTTCCTAGTCACAGCCTGGTCCACCCATGGAGATTCAACCGCAAGCCTGCTTCAACCAGAGCTAGCGCAGATCCCCCTCAGGCTGCTCATGCCTTCGAAAATGTTTCTTGTCAACGTTTCCTTTGCATGGTGGCACGGTGTATGGAAAAAGTACCTAACATCTAGAATCTATAGTAGTATACTTTCCAGCGCGGAAATTGTATATAAATTAGTGTACATTATTTTTCCTACAATCCTAAAAATGGCATGTAAAAATTCCGTTTTTGTGGTTGAAGTTTTCATTGTATGGAGACATTTGAGTGACAGTATACTTCACAAGTTTCCCATATTAGTATAAACATGTATTGTTTTTAATTGAATCAAGTATTGCAACCGTAATCACTTATAATTATTTGAGAGTGTATTACAAGCAATCGTTACCCCTGTCGGTTTTTATTGCATTCATGGAGAAGCTGACTACAGAGATGCAAAAAGCCACTATAATAGATATTATTACTTTTGAAAGCAGATACGATCTCCGAAAAGTAAAACGAACTTCATTCACAATTCATAACGCAACTATTTACGATATATTCAACATCCCAGCATATATTTTATTAACACACTATTATATAATACAATTAAATAGACAATAAAGTGAATAAATATCAGACATTAACATTAATATTAATATTTATATGAAATTCTGTAGTTCCTCATATATTAATTGCAAAAACAATACCAGTATTAACAGTAGAAGTAATCGTATACATTTCTGTGCATTTCTATTGAAGAACATCTATGAATTTCATACGTGATACATTGACATTAGATTAACTTCCAAAATTTTTAGTTATTTGTCAACAGAGCTGTTAAAACTGTCAACACATTCAAAATATATCATAGTCGACGTCAGGTTCTACAGTCTTCCACAAGCGTGGTATTTTAAATTGCCTTAAACACATACATGTAGAAATGTCAATTTTAATACATCACCACGAGCGAGCAGTGCAAAAATCTCACACAGGTACCAAATCGTTGAGCCTCAAATCGGATTCTGGGGGAGGCAAACATTTGAAACTAACCTACCAGATGGAAGTATACACAAATCAACTAGCAACATACAACATCAGAACAACAAGGTCACTGGGGAACCTCATCAAACTAGAAAAATTACTTAACCAAATTAAATGAAATATCTTGAGGCTGTGTGAAAAAAAAACTAGCAGGAGAAACCAATTTGTTGAAATCAGGCTACACATTATACCAAAATAATACTGACAGCAAACGAGGACAGGGAGGTGGGCCCTGCTAGTAAAAAGTTATTTAAAGGATATTTAATAACCAAATTCCACACCATGTCGGACAGAGTTATTTACGACCAAGTAATCAATTTCAACAAGAGTTACAGTGTCCAACTCCTCCAGGGACTTCTGCATGGGCCACAGCTACATTCGGGGACGAAGAAATGGACATTTGTCGATTAAATATCCTATCCGAAGCAATAGAATCAGAGCGTGACCTGTCAAAGGAGCCAGCGACAATATAGCCCCGACAATATAGACTGCGTTAAAATAACCCGGAACAAAATAGACCCGAGACAAAATAGCGCCGCGACAAATTAGCCCGCAACTAATATCCTAAAATTCCTAGTCTCGAAGAGAGACCGAAACAAAGAAAGAACAAAGGAAGACATTCGAACATATAGCACCAGAATATTCAAAAACATCATAAATAATTCCAACATAACCATCTTAATATCAAAACTTTCCATAAATATAATAGTACAAAATTGAAAATCAACGAAACACCTTACACACCGAAACGCCGAAGACATTGCTAAACACATTCTCTTATATCTGTTGGGCCTAAGCCTAATTGATGGTCCCCAATATCTCTAGGCCGTATGGAATGAGTCTTTTCAGTAGGACGTTAGGCATGATTTTGTATGCCGTATTGAGTAGCGAGACTCCCCTGTAGTTTTCACACATTGTTCTCTTTGTATGGGGGATATAATAATGGCTGTGTCCCACTCCTGTGGCATTTATTCTTCTAGTGAAATTCGGTGAAATATTTCTGCTGTTAGTTTTTCAGAGCTTACTTTGTATAATTAATGTGTTAAGTTATCTGTGCATTGTTTGTTTTTAAACTTTCGGATTGCCTCTTCTACTTACGCGCTGGTTATTACTAGTTCCTTGGTTCCTCTTCTTGTCTATCCATCCTGATTGGTTGGTTTAGAATGTTTTCGACATATTGCGCCCATATTTGTAGAACCTTTGTTCGATCCATGCATAGCCCCGTGTCGAATCATATTGCGGTTGACTTTGTTTGAAGCGGTCCACGCATCTGATTTACCTTTCGGGAAAAGGTTCTGGTTCCGGTCTGTTGGTTATCGTCGGCAATTTTATCTATTCTTTCCCTGAGTACTTGCGCTACTTGCACACCATTTCTGAAACGTCCGCTGCTTGCTGAAACTCTTCCTCCTTCGCCCTTGTTCTTCGTTGTAAATTTCTCTTTATCGTTTCTTCTCTTTGTACGCTTCATTACATTATTCGTCATTTGTTGTGGGTGTCGCAAAATCTAACGATTCCTCTGCTGCTTTGGTGATGCTATCTGTTAGTTTTTCCCATTTAGTGTCTATATCCGGATTTCTCTCATCTCTTCTCGATATCTGCCTAGGTTGGTATTATAGTCTCACCTTGACCTCTTCTTTTAGTCGTATAATATTGAGTTTTCCAGTTTGCTTTTCCTAGCCTTTAGTATTTCTACAATGGACTACTGGCGATGTTCTTTGAGTCGATATGTGTTGATCTGAGCACCGTGATGCACCGTACATATAGAATAGGAGTAGCTGTGACACAAACCAGGTGCACCCCTATACACAACGGACCTAGGCGATATTCTATATGGATAATATCTATTTTGAACCGATATGTGTCGATCTGAGTACCGCGATGCACCATACATAAAGCAAAGGGGTAGCTCTGGCACCTGCCAGGTGCAACCCCTGTCCATAACGGAGCTACATGATATGCTCTTTGATCGAAACATGTCTATCTGAGCTCCGCGATGGACCGTACGTACAGAAAGGGGGTAGCTCTAACACCAGCCAGGTGCAACCCATGTCCATAGCGGAGCTACACGCGCTTTTCTTGAGTCGATTAGTGTCGATCTGAGCTCCACGCTGGACCATACATACAGAAAGGGGGCAACTCTGAGACCAGGCAGGTGCAAACTACGGACCTACAAGCGATGTTCTTGTATCGATATGTATCTATCTGAAGCCCATGATGTACATATAGCAAAGGGGTAGCTGTTGATAGCTTCGTTCCATTGTCATTGGTTTCTGCATGTGAATTCTCCTAGAAATTTAAACAACAAAATACCACGTCCAAAAAAGTTGAACTTACCAAACCAAAGTGGTTAGTATCACAAGAGAAACTCTAAACATAGACAACGAAGAGAATCAGATAGTTGATAAAAAGCGTAGAATAAAATTAACATGAGCAGCCTTTGGTAAATTTAAATTTAATTAAAATTTAATTTTAATGCTTTAGCATATACTCAAGATTGAGGATGTACCAATAAATCTCAAGCGAAAAGTCTAAGACTCATGCATTCTACCAATGGCAACCTATGACTTAGAAACCATAGCAATGACAAAAGTGACCATAAACCAACTCGGTATTAGTTTACGAGATAATAATAAGAAATGAATAAACCCGGCGAGGAACCAAGGTTCTTGATATATCAACACGCGTCGCAGACCTAAAGTGATATTAGATGGGCCACATAGCCAGGCAAAACTAAGCCAGATGGACATGAAAAATGATATACTATACTGGACCAAGACAAGCAATATCTCAGTCAATGCAATTGGAAGTTTAATATCATATATTTTAAACACACATTTTGAGGATCTACGTATCGCTCAGAAAGTCCTCATTCACCGAAACCGACAAACCCCGTACATATATCATGGTGTCTCTCTCACAATAATATATTAAAGGTTTACTCATACATGGATGATTATATGACCAAATATATTTAAGGGTTTCTCTGTGTATTTTATTGTTGCTATTGTTCATGCTCTTTTGTCAAATAATAAAGTTTTACTATTTGTTTTATTATTGATATAGTTAATTCTATTTGTCAAATAATACCATCCGGGTTTTATTTTTACACTTTCTTCTTACATTCTTATATAAAACTATTTGTTGCCATATTATCTAAATTATTTCCGCTAATAAGACTGCTTCACTGGCACAAACATGGGAGTTTCTAGCCTGTGTGTAACGTGTTTAGTTAGAAAAGAAGTTTTATGGATTATTGTTTTAGATTCGTGGGTAGGATTGCCAAATATTGTTAGGCCGCAACGGTGACCTATTGTGCAAACTCTCACTTCAGACATCTCACTCGTCTCACCTAGTGATATATTGCATACCTTGGAAAGTGTGACTACTCGTTATTTTGGCCGGAGCAGTCACTCATAATCGTTAGACACGAGTATAAAAGTGCTAAAAAATAGCTGACATTATTATATCCAACAGTAAAGCATAGGTGGCCTGTAACAGATCTCATAAGTCCACTAAAACAATTTCTATCCTTATAGGATTATCAGTCGTGAGGCTTTTCCGCCGGTGAAGGGAGAATGTCAGAGGAGTTTAATCACCCCGTACCTACTTAATTTAATTTTAACTTCTGAAAAACTGTGAAACGTGATACGCGACAACTAGAGAACGCAAGAATACGTTATAGTAATAAAAATAAAAATAAAGAAAACCTTAAATATCAACTTATGAATGCTATTTGATTATAGTCTTTGTAGTAAACACATAATTCAATCGTTAATTATCAAATGTAGTTATATAATATATAAATTGACCATGTGTATAATATTATTTCTTTACTGTGTAGAAAGATCATATTAAGAAATATTACTATTATTATTAATATTATTACAGAGTTGGTAAACGATAGTAACGTCCAATTTTTGGATCAGGATGATGACGACGATCCTGATACGGAACTGTACCTAACGCAACCATTTGCTTGCGGAACGGCATTTGCTGTCAGTGTCTTAGATTCACTTATGTCTACAGTAAGTTATAGCACCATATGACAACATATTTTCCAACAATAATCGTTATGTTTCAGACATACTTCAACCAAAATGCCTTAACACTTATTCGATCGCTGATTACTGGCGGAGCTACGCCAGAACTGGAATTAATTCTTGCCGAGGGCGCTGGCCTCCGAGGAGGATATAGGTATGAATTTTAAAGTTATTGAGCATGAGTTCATAATTTGATTATTTTTTATACAATTATCTTATATTCAAGGTTTATTGTGTCATTTATAATATGCTATATACTGCAGCAGCTTATAAGTATCCGACCGAACATTGATTTACTGCGGCATTCATACGTTATATATATATATATATATATATATATATATATATATATATATATATATATATAAATCTACAGGCCAAAAAACTTCAAATAACTTCTTATTGCATTTGTTTTACATACTCTTATATATATAATCAATCTTTATTTGGCTATCGACCTATACATGGGTCTTTCTGCCTTGCTCTTATCTTCATCTTCTATATCGCGTTTGCAAATCCTTTTATTTATCAAATATTTCATACCGTATGTTTAGTGTTGTTTTTCCTAATCGTATATATATATATATATATATATATATATATATATATATATATATAAATCTTTATTAACATTACATATTTTGTATTAACAATACATTTCATTACATAAAATTAATTACAATAGTTGTAAAGGGCTATTGACCCGCAGTCTTTCTGCCCACCTAATCGTATATTCATTTATCTATCCTTAAATAAAGACGAGTGTTATATGTTTATTCCCTTTCATATGTTCACTTTTCAATTAATCTACAAAGTTATCCCAAAAATAAAATACAATGTAACAAACAATAATCTTACAACAAATTAAATTCTAGTATCTAATACAATTGTCTGCTTTCGTGTCGTATAATTATATAGTATAGTATAGATTTTCTATATTCATATCAAGAAAATATTACAAACCGTATTTGATTTCAGTACGCCTGAAAGTTTATCAAACAGAGACCGCTGCAGGGTTGGCCAAATATCGTTGTATGACGGTCCTCTTGCTCAGTTTGGAGAGACTGGCAAGTATGGCGATTTGTTTGTGGCAGCCCTGAAGCAATTCGGAATGCTGTGCATTGGTTTGTACCGATTCAGAGACACTAGCAATTCTGCAGATGCGAGCAGCAAACGATACGTAATTACGAATCCGCCAGATGATTTCCAACTATTACCAACAGATCAGGTAAGAAAAAATGTTTTTGTTTTGGAACAATTAAACTGTAGTGTATTTGCCTTATTGCGCTTACAAATCTATATGTATTTCTTACTATTTGTAACTGGCTATCAACCTTCGAGTTCTTCTGCCGAGTTTTAATGTAGTTACTTCGAGTAGAGAACTCGGGAACGATTTTCTGAAGTAACTGTCGTTAAATAATTAATTGTATATTCGATTTTCACGGGATATTTTATTGATCTAGCGCAAATATCATTATCGCGAAAATTAGGATGCCTGTATATCGTATAATAAAATCCTATGCTAAAACAGTACAACTTACCCTCGTAGAGGGAAGTTAAACGCCATCTGGCGGCACCACATTAATTATATTATAATTATCAATCCTATGCTTATTATTTCTTGAATTTATGTTCATGTTAACTGATCCTGCGATGTTATCGCATTAACGAGTATCTGATGTTCTGGTTTATAATTCCCAACTTTTTATGTGGCGGTTTTTCTGATAATATTATTATAAAGGACCATTTTTGTGCATGATAGGTGGTAATCAATAGCAGATATCACTTTTTTAGAATCGCACAAATGCAAAACAAAAAACATTTTATACGAACATCGGCCAATAGGCACTTTATCGAAAAAGAGGTGTTAAATGAATGAATTTAACATATTTTCAGAGAAAACGTACATAAAATTGTAAAAGGAAATTCTCGATATTTCTCCCACGGCGGGGCTTAAACTATCACTCCCCATTGCGAGATGGTCTGTGCCTCTACCAAATAGGCCACTGAGCTGTTTTAAAATGATTAATATTAGGGATATTTCTACTTCATTCTAATTCGGTTCATTATGGATATATTTATTCTCCCGGAACTGTGTTTTCAGATAGAAAAGAATGAATTAGCCTAAATTTTCGAGAACATTTATTTTTTCGCTTAAAATACAAGAATCTGTGATATACCAATAAATATTATCATTAAGTCAGCTCAGTGGCCTAGTGGTTAACGGCGCAGTCCATCTCATAATGAGCATTTGTGAGAAAAATTTCAAATCTCATCATGGGAGATTTTTGCGATTCAGGTTTCACTTTATCTTTATAAGTTAAATACTATGTGATTAAACTCCCATGATTTTCGCTATTTACCGCCGGAAAAGTACTTGGGGTATCTCTATAAAGATACAAATATTTTTTATTATTATTATTACACGTCCAGAGCAATTGGTGAAAAATATAAACCGACCGATTCAACGGGAAATGATGCCAAAAAACTAGTGCATGTGTATCATTGATAACACATTTAAGACTCTATCTATCACAATAGTCACAATTCACTTATGATATCCGGATGTTCTAGTGAATCTTATTCTAAATTGCTTGATAGCCATTATTTCTCTCAAACTTAAAATTTCTTATAGACTTGCATCCAAGGTTCAAGCATGGAATTGTTACACAACTATTCAATTCTGAAACATCGACCTAGCTCAGTTTTCCACATATATTTCTATATCATATCTATTGGATATATTTTCTATGATTTTCATTTGTCTTTGCTCCTCCTTTGATTATATAATATCTAAGTAATATTCGAATTAACTAGGGCACATAACAAAATGTTGTTATAATCAAGCTACTTTATAATATGATAATAACAAAAAATATGATTAATGGAAGTGGTGTTGAAATTATTATCTATGTACATTTTTGCTACTATGTCTCTAATAAAATCAACATATTTCACATAAGTTGATTGTCTGTTTAGGTATTTGTGTTAATGCAGTTCGACCCAGGATTAGAATACAAACAAGTGCGTGGTAGAACGGGCACGGGCCAAGGAAGCGGAACGGGCGGCGGCGGTTCCAACAAGGACGACAACTCCTGACTGCTGCTGTGTAGCGCCCTTACTGATGGACCCTACTCTTACATATAAAAAGAGCCGGTCCATCACTTCCCACCATTCCAATACCCATAAATTCCCGCTACCGATTTTGGTTATGATTAAAAGAATCGCACGACACGCTCGACCGATACAATCGAAACGCGACACTTTTAATATTATATTAATTTGTATAATCTACATATTACTTTATATAATCTTCATATTACGTATTTTTTATATATAGTTATAGTTGGTCTAGAAGGGCGTGTTTTTATTTGTAGGTCCCATTTTGTGTACGAATTGATTTCTTTTTCTGTTGGGTGTTGATTATATGGTTGAGGGCGCTACTGGAAGGAAGGAAAATGAACAATTTTATGTCCAGATTTGTCAAAATATATTGTAAATAAACTGCTGCTGTGCTGTTTACGAAGCGATCGAGTGGAATTCGAGCTTTTTTATAGTGTAAATGATGTAGATATGTGTTAGACCAGAGATGACCTAATTGTTAATTATGAATTCGTTTTTATAATAGGGACTCGTTGAATTATTTATAATATATTAAACACACACACACAGAGTTTAGTATGAACATGGAATTGTAAGATATTGTATATTGTATAAATTTATATTGTGATATTGTAAATAATTAGGGTTTATCTAATTTCTACACGATATGTTTGTGTGTGAATGAACAAAACAAAAAAAAAAAACAACTTGTTAAGTTTTAGTGATAGGTACAGTTTTATCTTATTTAGCAATATATCTGACAACATGATACACCAAAAGAAAATGAAGTCCATTGTTCGATGATGCGCTTTCTAGATATTTCGTGCAACTATATCGATGTATGCATTTTGCAAAAAAAAAGTAGTAAGGTTAAAGCGCGCCCATCTCTTAAAATGGAGACTTACGTTTTTTGATGAACAAAAAAAATCGCAACAATCTCACATGAGTGTCTTGTTATTATATAATTATGTATACTTTACAACAAGTGCATCAATTTCACCTCCCATTAAAACACACAAAAAGACTAAGACGATCTTAATTTAATCCTAACAGCACACACCAAAAAAAAAAATACAATCATTATAAGCTTTTTAATTTGCATACTACATTTTGTATAAAAAATAATATAGGTAAAAACTACATATATAGATGATTCAATCAACTATATTCTCAATCGTATAAATATAAATATTTCTAAAAAGAAATTCACTTAAATGTTGTTCACGCTTGATTATTAAAAAAAAACTATGAGTGCAGTTAATTAAATACAATTTGCGTTGTACAATAAATATTTTATATTATTATTAAAAAAATAAATATAATAATGAAAATTAAAATGAGTTCTGTAAATTAAATAAAACATAGAGTATGTGTAAATAAATATATGATTATATACGTAGCTGCCCTCAAAGTTTTTGTGCTTTTTTAGATATTTTAATATAAATTTTTCTACATACCAGTGATAATATATGTGAAATATTTTGCTCTGAGTGGATATTATAATTTTTAATATTGCACTGGGCAATTAAATAAAATACTACTGTTGTTGATGTTATATGATTGTTAAATACAGATGCAAATTGTACATATACTGTGCGATATTCGAAAAAAATAAATAAAAAAATACATGCTCTAAGTTTATTTACATTTATTCAAACGCTCCTGAAGTAATAGATTTCATTCATTTTAGAGCAGACACTGTAGGGGCTAATGAGGACGAATGCACAGGATCTTAAGCAGTTTATACACAGAGTACGTTTATCTCAATACACTTGTCGGCTTTGATGGTCCAGCGCGGATAATCGTATTAGTAACTAATCGGCAAATATCCAATATATGAACCATTATCTAACTAATTATTGGATGCATAATTCAAAAATGTCCAGTCTTTTTTGTCCGGGGTATGTCGGCCTTCTCCTGCTCTTGTCGCCCTCCTCTTCACTCGTATGCATATGATACGCAGTTCAGCGATTTTTGCGAACCACCAATAAAGTCTTCGGCGCCCTTCCACTTCCTCCCCCTTTTCTCTTCATTCAGCTCCCCAGAGGGCTTATGGTCTATAGATTGTAACCTCCTTTCGGGAATACTCTCCCTGTCTCTCTTTCGGCCCCGTCCTCTTCCCCTATATTGAACGCAATATATACAGGTAGTCACTGGCCCTCGTGTCAACAGGAGGACTAAACGACCGAAAGTAGGGCATCTGTAAAGGAAGGTCGACTACGGACGCAATACCGGCGATCCGCAACATTGTCATCGAGGCGAATACCGCCTCAGACGCATTCAATACGATACCGTGGGTGACCAGCAGGGCACCACTCAGGAAGAGAGGAGTACTACGAGACCACTGTAGCTTAACATAGCAAACATAGCAAACTATCTAAAGGATAGGGCGTCGAGTTTTAAGGTGACAGCAGGGCATCTGTCCTGGGGGCCCGGCTGTGAAATGTCGGCTACGACGACACTCAATTGCTTTTGCCGATGATATTGCGCTAGTTGCTACTGGGCGGAGACTTGGATCAACATAATTCAAGATGAAGAAGGCGATGTAAATATGGATGACAGAAGTTGTGCTTAGCATCGTGAGCAGAAAACCGGAGGTGGCCCTACTCTCGACCAACCGTATTATCCTCGACGACACCGCCATTCAAATGAGGGGGGAGGAACACACGATACGGAGAAGACTGAAATACCTGAGAACTACACTGGAAGCCAACACTCTGCAGGTAGTAGAGGCCACAGGGAAGGCAGTCAGAACGGAAGCAGCCCTGGCAAGGCTGCTACCAAATATAAGTGGCCCGGGTGATAAGAAGCGGGACTTGCTGGCAACGGTATGCAGCATCTGACAGGGTTGGCACAAACACGACTCGCGCAACGCAGATAGGTTAAGGAGTGTGCTGTGCACCAGCGCGTTTCGGATCACCCGGGCTTACCGCACCATATCTACAGAGGTTCTAACAGGGACAGAGCCCGTGAACCTACTAGTTGAGGAGAGAGCGTAAGCCTACCAGAGGTTCAAGAGGGGAGTAGACCCTAAATAGGCTACGAAGGAGGCTAGACAACACACGATCGAGAAGTGGAAGAGTAGATGTGGGGAGTCCCCAAACGTAGAGTAGACGAGACACATTATTGCGCCGATGGAACCATGGACATGCTAAGCTGAATCACTGGACGGGCACGACGTTTTCCAAACGTACCTGCTCCGGATAGGCAAGCCCGCGATGAGAAGATGTCGATACTGCTGTGGGATAGATAATCCAGCCGATAACACCGGTAGACAAGCAAACGAGTCACCCTATGGATACCAGGACGACCTACAACAGTGACGTCACGCGACAAGTAACAGACAATGTACACCCGCAACTATGCAGGAAATAAACAGGACATGCAGGAGAGACACAGTGAATACAACCAGGACGAGACAAGAAACAAGAAGAACAATTAGGTGCTTAATATTTCCAATAGCGGTCAAGTCGCTAGTAGACAGAATGTGAGTTTTGGTTTAAGCGGTGGGCTCCCCGGACAGAACATGGATCCGACACTACCCTCCATTCCTACCACCTAGTGGTGGTAACGGAGGGATTCATCCGGATTCTGCTTCCAGCACCTGCCACCTCCTGAGCTTCCATGATTGGTCCTCGCTTCTCTGAGTGAGGTCTAGTATCGAATGGTAATCACTCACAATTCTCACGGCTTCTCCAGACCTCGCTGCGCGCGTTGAAGTCTCCCCCGATTAGAGGTTTTCTGCAACCCGCGCGGCGTGTTCTTCTATCTAGTTCGCCCAGGTAATTTCGCGTACCATCCTCCCCACTGTGCACGGAAAGATAGACAGTTTCCTCCTCACCCCTCCCCACACCCAGATAGCCGCCCCTTCGTCCTCTGTCGTCGTCCAGCCCCTCCCCTTCGATGCTACCCACCTTCCTCAACTATGGCCCACAGAAGATCGTGGGCCAATCGGCAGCGGTCTATAAGCCTCCTATGTAGGGGAAGCCCCTGCCTTCGTCTTTCCTGCGACTATCATTGGTGGTGTCTTGGCCAGTCCATCCTGATTTTGAAAGCCTCGTCTCTCTCTCTGCTTCTTTGATCTTATGTCCGAGTGAAGAACATTTGGGGTTCCTTCCTCTTAAAATTCCTACTTTAAGTTAGTAATAACAACACTCAAAATTAACCGGACGGTCGAAGGCATACCTACAAGTTCCCCACCCTGGAATAGTTAAGCCGAAACAAAGACGAATATCAGAAAAACCTAAAGAAGAAGCCGGAGACAATCACTATCCTGACTAGAATAGAAATAAATAAACTAAATGGGAAAATCACCACATATTTCATATTGCTGTTAGGAACATTTGCAACAAACTCAGGTGCAAGAAGGATCATAAACCAAATACATTAAAACATGTAGAGCAAATGAGGAAAATGACAAGAGAGACAACAGTTTACCGAGAACTAAATAAAAGAACCAGCAAAGAAATTAGTAGAGACATTCAACATATAACAACGTAATATAAAAAAATATCATAAAAGATAATTTCAACATTAAAATCCTAAAATCAAAACGTTCCACAAGCAAATAAGAAAAAAGGAAGATCATCGAAACACCTTAATCAAAAACAGTAAATATATTGCCACGCATATTCATCACCGAGATGCTCATAAAAACATGAACCAGTATAGAAGATGCACTACAACTGCTTTTCAACAGATACCTACCTATAGGAGGGCAAAATACCCGACACATAGAAAAATCCTGCTCTTCAAAAAAGACGCCACCGCCAGTATGAATTACCGTCCCTGCCATCAGTTTCCTATCATATGTGTACAAACTGTTAACTAACAGTAGAACAGGCGTGTTTTAGAAAAGGGTACAGCACAATCGACCATCTACAAACAATTGATACGTTGATCGAGAAGTCAACAGATTACAACATACCCCTTCATCTAATATTCGTAGACTTCTATAAAGCTTTTGCGGGCCTCAAAACCTGGGCATTGCATTGCAAGCAATGCAGTCAGACTAGAATTCACTCTCGTCACTTCAACCACCTGAAATACAAATACTAAAATGCCACACAAAATAAACGAAACCCCAGCGACTAACAAAATTCAACTTAAGAGAGGCGTAGGTGAGGAGTCATCTCTCCAAAGCTTATCTACCTGGCATTTGAAAACATCTTCAAATCACTGCCATCAGAAACTAAAGGTATAATGTCGGTGGAACCTATTGAAACCATCTAGGTATCGGCGACGATCGTTATAATAAACAGCAAATCCAAGAACTATATGAGATGCTAAAATAACTAAATACAGCACCGAACAAAGTTGGGCTATAAATGAATTTTAGCAACACCAAACTACTCAATAGCACAAGGTAAATTCTAAACATAGGCAACGAAACCGTGACGAAGACGTATATAAATACTTCTACCTAGAATGGAACAGCTGAGATAAAGGATAGAATAAAATTAACATTGGCAGCCTTTATTAAATTAAAGCATATACTTCAGGAATGGGCGTGGACCGCATAGCCGAGCGATAAAACGCCGGATATGCAAACAGCAGGGCCCGACTTCAAATCACGGTGTCGCGTTTGCATGCATCTTAGTTAGAAAACAACTGCGCTCCACGGTGCTTCGGAAGGGACTTAACCAGTTGGTCCAGTCGAAAACCTACCTAGCACTTGCCCTATTACTTACACATAAAAACGACGTCAAAATCAGGCCCAAAAACCCACCTAGGGTTGAGTAGTGCTCAAGGTACTTCAGGAATGAGGATATACCAATAAATCGCAAACGATAGTCTGACTCATTTGTACTGCCAGTTACAACCTAAGACCTGGAAACCATGTCAATGACAAAACAGAGTATAAACCATCTATGGGTGATACAAAGAGTGCAAGTGCGAGCAATACTCAGTATTATTTACGAGATATAATCAGAAATAACGACACGACGAAGCACCAAGATCGTTAATATGACAACACACGTCGCAAAGCTCAAGAGGCAATAGCTCGACCAAGTGACCAAGGAAAACCAAGACAGGTAGACATCGAAAATAACATACTGACGACCAAGACAAATAAAAAGTAGAAGGGGCAGACCAATGAACATATAACTAGCTGACATCAAAGTAATAGCAGAGAAGAGAGATTAATCAAGGCAACACAAGACAGAGAAGCATACAAAACAGTGGAAGAGGCCTACATTCAGGAGTTTATTTTTATTAATATTAAAATGTATCAAAACAGTAGGTATAGTTTTCAACAGTTTTAATTAAAAGTTTCGTATACATATAACAAGTGTAAAAACATTATGGAAGCAAAAGTTAATCTTGTACAGACTCAATAAATCTACTTCTTTTTCTAAGTGAGCTCTTCCTCAGGCTACCAGTAGTAAGTCCACTCTCCGGCACTGAAGTACCCATATAAAATTCAGAACTACTTTTTCTAATCCCTCGCGATGTGGCCGAAGTCGATAATATAACGAAATCCGTGTCTTTTTTAGTAGGCACGGAAGTGGTATGTTGGGAAGGCACGTACGTTGCTGGAGCGTCCTGTATGCTTTTCAACCAAGCCATTGTCATACCAATTTTACCACTATCCCTTTTCGACGGCACATTTAATGGAGCGATTTGCAAGAAGCTACCGAACTCGATGTCCAGCGTGTGAGGATTAAGTGTGTTATTAACAGCCAGATCTCTGTTAGCAGTAAATGTTGTTGAAGGAGTGCTGCTGTGATGGTGCGAGGGGTAGATCTCCCTCAGTAGATTGTCTATCACAGGTAATTTGCGTGTGGTGTTGTTCCGGGATGCGGCGGACGTAGAATTATCACAGTTTTTTCGTGGCCCAAATACTGATTTTGCTGATACACATATGGAGTTCGATTGTGTTGTCAAACTAAAACAAACAAACATGTTAAATGATTATATTTCTTAATAGAACTAATAATAAAACAATTTAGAAGTAATTATTGTTGTTTTACAATTGACCGTGAACATTGGCAAAAGCAAGAACAGCTCCGAAAAATGCTAAGCACACCTTACACGTATATGCGAGGTGGCAACAGGGTTGAGACAGAATGATGGTGATGCTGGGAAAGCTCCCCTCTCGATAGATGTTGGTAGGGTTGATAGTGGAAAGCCAGGAGAACACGGCTTCCTCCTTGGCACACTTTTCGGGAGATGTACTAAAGTCCAAGTTCTAGGATATCCTGGAGATACGGACACTCTATACTTACATACACGGACGTCAAATGCCACATGGCGATGCCAGCGCCGTTCGGGGAAAGAGGTGGGGTTTTAGCTGATAGTTCGGCCCTAGATGGGTTTGAATTCACACGAGACGAGACATTACACACATAGAAGAATACCAAGACGTTGACCAGTATATATATATATATACCTAGGAGCGCTCATCGCGATCGAAAGTGGTTCCTCGGAAGAAACCAACAGCAGGTGTGCAATGGCTAGTAAGTTCATTATAGATCTACGAAAGACATGCGTAGACCGCGGCATATCCTTAAACACGGAGAAGATAAAAATCAAAACACTAGTATCCCCGGTGCTCATATACAGAGTGGAATCGTGGACACTAAAGGCACGAGACAGGGAAAAAATCGATGGTTGTAAAATGTGATGCTGTCGAAAACTGCCAAGAGTCCCCTGTACTGCCAAAAGAACCAAAGGTCTTTGGTTCTTCTGACGATTCCAACCTACATAAATGCACCGCAACGACTATCGCAAATTATTTCATGGCTAACATCGCTAGCTGAAGTCAATCGTCAATTTATACTCACAACGTGTATATGCACGTATCCTTAATATCATGGAATAGGCAGGAGAGAACTTGGACTATAAGGAAAATCGTACCACACCAAGGGGACGATCTGCAAACTGATGGAACGACCTCATCAAATCAACCACAAACAACACACTAAAAAAGCCAGTAAAAAGAAAGATGGAGAGAGATCGTGCGAAGGGCCATAAAATGTCAAGAGGAAACACGACGAAGAAGAAGAAAAGTCCCACCGTAGACTTATTAATAAGCATATTTCTCTGTTATGTTTCACACATGAAAACCTGAGTAAATGAAACAATGGTGGTGTTATACGAACAAAAAAATAAAGAAGAAGTAAACGATGATATAAACAAAAAATTCCGCGGAAATAAGAATTATTTTAGAGTGTTTATGATCACAAAATAAGAACATATTTCCAACATTTATTTCTTATTACTTAATTTGTCAGAATAAGCGATATAATTCATTGATTACAGGAGGTTACTAGTGAATGAAAAAAAATATTGTTTGATATTTAGAAAAGCGTACGATAGATAGACGGAAACAGTTTAAATAGAAGGTAATAATGATTGGGAGAGTGGATTGTTTTAAGTTTTTGGCTTGCTGCAGAGTTCAAACAGTCACCGTTTGGTTTTGCCAAAATTGAGTTGTAATGAGGTGTGGGGTATAAAAATAATAATAAATATATAATATAATATTAAAAAAATATATATAATATATCCAAATCATAACGCTAGTCGTCAACTCGTCTTCTACTCCATGTGTCTTGCCCTCCTAAAGCAGTAAGACACATGAAGAAAAATAATATTATAAATATTTTTGAGAATATTGTACTTATTTTTTAAATAGTAATTCATCAATCATTACTCTCAAGAGTATGTTTAGGCACTTTGTATATAAAATTGAATTATTATTATTATTAATAGTATATACTCTACCAAATCATTACAATAACACAATCATGTACCCTGTAAACCGTTCCGTACATATGTATATGACATTTTTGAAATTTCTTTGAAAATTAAATTGATCTTAGTGGTGCAACTTTATGTAAATTCATTAAACCACAAAATACTAATAGAGTTACCTTAAACATGGAAATGTTTTTATCCACAACTTGTACTCATCACGATCATAACGTGCAGGTATGTGCTCCCTGCACTGAAGCACCCTCTCCATCCTCTCATATTCCTCCTTCACCATCTCGGTGGCCTGCGCCTCATAGTCATCCGCCCAGCTAATTGAACTCACTGAGCTTTTATCAAAACTATCCTTTCTATCGTTTAAATACTCCTCGCCGTCCGAGCTAACACGTGATGGGGCCCACGGCACGGGCCCCACGAACTCCCCGAAACCGAGTTTCACATCAATCCCGGAGTCTTCAGTCGTGCCGCCGCCCGCAATTGGCTTCCCCACTGAGGATCCCACGCGCAACTTATTCCTGATGTTCCTGTTGCGGTATCTAGACATATTCGCACCTATTTATTTAAACAAAAAGAAAACACACAAGATGTTTACATTGCGACTCTGAGAGAGGGGGCGATTTATCGAACCGCGACCAGTCGTGGTCGTGGGAGAAATAATCAATAGGTTTGTTTGTAATGAACTGACACGAATAGGAACGATTCGCATTCTATTGTTTTGTTTTATACTGCGTTGCGAATGTTTTTCATAATAATTATACTGACAAATTGACGATGTAGATTTTGTAAAACGAGTAGTAACATATAGAATTATAGATTAAAAAAATAAAATAATTTAAAATGTTGCATGGCAAAACACTATTGGAATGAAAATATGTACATCCACAATATTGTTGCAGTAGTGAGGTGGACATTGGGTGAGGCGAAGATAATTTATTTTATTTTCAATAACAAACTGCGACCATGAATTAATATAATTCTATAAGTAGTGGTAAATTTTAGCTAAATTCAAGAAATGAAATAATTTACACAATTTCTAGTGGAATGCGTATTTATTCAATTGTATTTCTTTAATTTTATGTTTACGATGCAACATGTATATAAAAATAGTGCAGTAGTATGATTAAAGGTACGGTTAGTGCATCAAACTCAGGCCTGATAAATATTTGATATTTTAGTTTGTCTAAAAAAGTGTGTTTTTGATATTTTAGTTTGTCTAAAAAGGTGAGTTATGCGGTCAAATTTTCAATTTTCAAGTTTATTTGCACTCATTTTAGTTGTATCAGTACTGTGTGGTATGTACTGTTGCCCAGATCCAATACATTTACACAACATATTAATAAAATAATAGGCCCAATATATAATAGAATCGAGCCTAAATGAAGTGGGTCGCCTAACATGACAAAGTTTTGTATGAAAGTTTCCGTTTGATAAAAAAATTGTAGAATCTCCGATAACCGCCGAAATTACATTCGCATTCTTTGGTTATTTAAAGAACAAGAAGAAATCTAATGCTGGATATTTCGCTTTGACTGATGAAGCATAACTCTTAATTTTTTTATTTGAGTAAAGCCGTCGCCCCTAGGCTGTGTGCACTGTGGACCTATAGCCTCATACAACATCCATGATATGCTTGACTTGAAACGCCCCTTAATGCCTCAAAAGAAATTTTAGATCAATGATTCTCCTAAACGAATAGGAATATGGTACCTCAGAATTTTATTGAAAGCAGCAAAACTACATAATATAATAGCGGAAATACGGCGGAGATCATGAACATTTTATTTTAATCATATACCTTCTACCGTACAGTGTAGAGGTCATGGACAAATAATGGTAAATCCAGGATCAAGGAAAATGCCCCATCAATGATTACCACATGTATTACTCAGAAGTTATCATTGTACAACACAGATATGGAGTGGCCGTTATAATATCAAAGAATATCTAATATTCAGTGGTAAATATGGTAAACCTTTCAAATAAGGGTATAATAATACAACTCAGATCCCAGTTAGGCAAAATAAACATCAGATAATAGTATTTCAGCGGGCTTTTCGGCAGAATTATTGATCGAAGGAGGTTGGCCAAAGAACAGAGTGCGTGTTCACTTAACACATAGAGCTCCAGATCTTTATTCCAAAATCAATATTAATTATACTTCCTACCAGATACAACAGATGCTACAGTTGTAAGTTGTAACACACTTAAACTTGATTTTAAATGCTGCAGATGCAAATTGCAACACAATTATGATTTCAAATGATATAAGACATGGAAGGTCCTGGCAGCACACTTGCTAACATCATTATTTGACCCTTAAATACAACTTGAACTGGAACTTATCTCTTTTACATTAAACTTTTTTTTACAACTAACTTAAAACTAGGCACAATATGGCACTAAAGTCTCTTAGGGGGTGCCTAGATAAACCATGTTACCACGATGTGATTACGTTTACATCCCTCGGCCCGTTATACTCAATCTGGGTACCAGATGTGGTCCAAAACGGGCTGGAACGCGATGGGTCAGTTTATGTCCTGGGAATCATCCAATTCCAATGTCGATAGTACACAATATAGCAAGTAATCAACAATATAAAATACGTCCACCAGTTTCAGCTGAATGTCGTACATCGCACCTGGTGCACACTCGTGTCCCTAAATATGGGAGATATCCAAATTATGTCAGACTTGATTTATTAGCCATACACAAGAGAAAAACGTCTCGAACAATTAGTGAGGAGGCCATGCTACCAAACATCTAACGGAACCTATTTAACAATTGTCTAGATACTGGTGAAAGGCCTCGACATTGTAAAACCGCTTTAATCATACTCATTCATAAAAAGGGCAGCAAAGGTGGACTAAAGAACTATCAATCTTCCTCACTGCTCAACCATATATAGAAACTGGTCATGAAGGTCATTACAAACAGGATATTATAGAAACAAGACCAACTCGAAGATTCCGACTTTTAGCAGGCACAACCAGATTAATACAATCAGATAAAGTATGTAAAAAAAGTAAAAGAGTATTATCCAAGTGTATAACATCAACAGCAGAGTGAGTAGGGTATACACATTTTTTATAACCTACTATTGATTTTATCGCTAAAGTGAATTGAGTCATATGTACATGGGGAAAGAAATGACTAAAGCGAAAGTCTCATTGAATTTGACCAGGCCAGAAGTATGGTAATTACAAATACATGGTTTAAACTGGCTACCTTGTTTCCTCTCCTCTCTTGGCACGTTTTTCAGGACTCTTAGAACCGTCCGTTCGTCCGGAATTACTAAGAAAGATATTAGTTCCTCGCAATACATTCTTAGCCCGTATTAAAAGATTTTTGTATCTAAATCCGCAAATCTGACGAACTTTGCGTTCCGTTTTTTATGAATATATTCATTTCCTGCACAGTCCTCTACAATCTCCACAGTTTTTTTTGTCACTCTCAGTTTGGTGGTGTCATGTTAAGTTGTTGCCTTAACATGACACCACCATTGTTAATTAAACGAATACAAAACCTAATAACATGACCAGCAATTCTGGATGTGCTACGCATACCAGGCTGACTAATTAAAAACTAAAGGCCAGTTTTCCTAAGCAGCGTATCTAATACGCAGCATGAACTGACGTCGGCGGGAGCGTATGAATTATGACGCTGCGCATTGCTGTTTTCCTAGCTAACGCATAACGTAGTATACAATGTT
The DNA here is from genome assembly GCA_963942505.1 of Lordithon lunulatus. Lineage (NCBI taxonomy): Eukaryota > Metazoa > Arthropoda > Insecta > Coleoptera > Staphylinidae > Lordithon > Lordithon lunulatus. Next base: position 17,266,625 of record OZ012672.1, on the reverse strand, counting down.
GTCAGGGTGATCCGATTGCGAAAAATTAAATAAAACTATTAGCTTTTTTACTATTTCAAAAGCATTTGGTGGATGAGGATGAACTTACGTAAGCAGAAAACCTATCAGCAATGTGTTTTTTAAAACGTCAAGAGGAGGGTGCTTTTAATATATTGAACAACAGCCATTTGGTTGATGAAGAAGAGTAGTTTAAAAAACATTTCTTGTATTTTTAGACATTCCTCTGAATGTAGTCGGCCTTATTACGTTCGACGTACCACGCTGGCGTAGAACGTATTGCGCTGTATCGGAGAACGGTAGCATTCCTCTCCTATTTTGTAGTGGCGGCATATTGCGCAGGGCGTATTACGTCGTACGCATCGCAATAGATACGCTGCTTAGGAAAATCATCAAGAAAGTGCACATGGACGGCAGATCAAAGAACATGGGAGAGGCTGACGCCGGTGTGGTGGAGGAACTGGAAAAAGAGGTGAAGAAAACTAGAGAGGAGAGGCATAGTTGGCTGGAAATATTAAGATCAGAAAAAGAAACAAAAATAGCTCTCGCTCGTTATTTGATGAGGAAACAAAGAGAGAAGCGGATACGGATGATGGATGGGTGGGGCGAGATGCAGAGCGAAGTGAAGTTGAGCGAGAAGAAGGAAGAGTCCGGCAGAAAGTACCGGAGTGGGTGCGGATGGTAAAAAAAAAGATGCAGTAAATAGAAAAGGGAGAGGAGAACATATGGAGGGCAGAAAGAAAGAACAATGTTGAGTATCTGGTATTGGAGGGAAAGACGTAATACCGACGATGGAGAGGATTAATCTACAGATCCAGACGTGAAGGGTAGCTGATCTGGGGAAGCGGGTCAATGAAGTCCTGCTGAAGTTGGCGAGCTGGGTGAGAAGAGGAGTTTGATGCAGGCGAAGATACACTTTAGTATACTACAATAATAACCTGAAGGAGCTGAAAGAAGTATTAGACAAATCAGTAAGGGTGGAGAGGAAGGCGATCTCAGGAGAAGTTTATCAATCAAGAAGAAAGAAAGTATATGCGGAATGGGGGATAAAGGCGGGGTGGATTGTTCGCATGGATGTACATAGGAAACTGGGAAAGAAAGACTTTCTGTGGCCAGGGAGATGATTCGGTGATATACTCCGTATTAACCTAAGCGTACAGAAGTAATGACATATGCTGGTAGCTTGATTCAATGTTCGATAGTAAAAGTCTTGTAACACGTCAAATAATTATTGATGAACAACACGGCTTTATGGAGGGCAGGTCTACCACAACCAATTTACTGTTATATCAAAACTATATCCTAAAAGCTATGGAAAACCGGAAACAAGTAGATGCAATCTATACGGACTTCTTCAAAACATTTGATCAAGTGAATCATAGATTATTATACGCTTAAATTAAGTACCTTAAGATGTCATTCTCGTCGGAACGTTCTCAATGTGTTAGGTATGCAGAATGTGTCCCACAATGTTCCCATTTTTATTTCTTTTATTTATAAATGATATTAATCACTATGTAAAAACACCCGTTTTTAATGTTTGCGGACGATATAAAAATGTTTACATGAATCAAGTCTACAACTGATTCCCAATGATTGCCGGCTGCCCTGCATAGATTAAAGAACTAGTGTGAAGTAAATTGTTTGCATATAAGCACCAGTAAGTACATATTTCATTTTTTAGGAAGTCTTCGTTGGTGAAGACACAATATGTTTTACACGACATTGTGTTAAAAAGTATAAATGAAATTCGCGACTTGAAGGTTCTATTTGACTCACAATTAAATTGTTCTGCTCATATATCGAAGATAGCCGGAGTCGCTTTTAGATGCTTGGGATTTATTTATCGCAACTCAACTCAAAAGATTTCACAGCGCAGACTACTAAACATCTCTTCGTTTCACTTGTTCGTCCAAATAACCGAATATGCCTCGGTTGTGTAGAATCTAAATTACCAAGTGCATTGTAATAAATTAGAAAGAATTCAGAGTTCAGTTCTTGGAGTAGAGGGCATTTAAAACCAATAGAATTACTGTTGGTAATGCAATTATTTTAAACAGTTTTAATTTATTGATTTTTGGCAATCGTAGAATAATAAATCACATCCGTTTCCTCCATTGGCTAGTGAATGGTTTTATAAACTGTGCAGAATTACTAGGTGAGCTTGACTTTTATGTTAATCCCACTAACTGAATTACTGGGTGAGCTTGACTTTTATATTAATCCCACTAACAGACAAAGTAGACAAACACATTTACAGTAAGATTTCATACCAAAAATTATGGCCGTAATTCCCCACTGACTAGAATCGTTGAGTGAAGAATCAATCAATTTAATTCTTCACTCAACGCTAGAATACAATTGTCGGCAAATTTTTATAATGCAAATGCGGATATTTTACTTTATAATTCGTAACAGTCTTTAAAAGTTTATTTTTAAAATTGATTTCACGTCTTAGTTTAAATAAAATTAAAATTTTCACATGTTTTTATATGATCATTGTATGTAATGTACACTTAGTTATTTTATTTTATAAGGCACCTTACACGATCAACATTACTTTCAATATTTTAGAATAATGACAGTATTACTGTACTATAATATGTTTAAAAAGTTCATTATTCTAAAATATTGCCAGTATTACTCATCGTGTAATGTATATTAATGTTGTAATGAAGAGAATACTGATCCTTGCCCGGAAAATTGATTACTTGATAAATATAAAAGGAGGATTGAAGCAAATATTGACAGTCTAGTATTGACAGTATTATTGACGGTACCTATATAAGGCACCCTACACGGTCAATAATACTGTCAATACTAGTACTGTCAATATTTGCTTCAATCCTCCTTTTATATTTATCAAGTAATCAATTATCCCGATAAAGATCAGTATTCTCTTCATTACATCATTACTATACCTTACACGATGAGTAGTACTAGAAAATTTTTAGAATAATGCAGATTTTAAACATATTATCGTACAGTACTACTGTCATTATTCTAAAATATTGACAGTAATATTGATCGTGTAGTGTGCCTTTATAGGTTGTAATATTTTGTATTTTATATTTTATATTTTGTAAGAATTTGTATGAAATGGCGTTGCAGTAAATAAAGAATTATTATTATGATTATTAGACATGGCGGAGATGATGGGGGCATCGTTGGTTATGAAAAAGTACGGCAGGAAGTATAAGGCGATATTACGGAAGTAGAAGGAGGAATGCAGATATGAGAGACGTGAGTTGCAGATTGCCAGCCAAACGAAAAGGAATTTTGAGAATGTGTGTGAAAGGAGAAATGTAGAGAAGATTCAGAAGGTGAGAAAGAGGCTAAAGGAGCGTATTTCGGAGAAGTGGCTGTAATAAATTTTGAAGGAAAGGGACACAAAGGATAAAATAAACATAGGTCTGGCAGAGTGCAAAAGAATTGCAAGGAGGTGGCGGAGACTAAATAGGATTTGGGGAGTCCAAGAAAAGGGGACAGGACACGAGGAGTTCTCCTTGAATGAGCTGAAAGTGGCGCAGGGTCAGTTGAATTAAGAGGCAGCTGGAGTTGACGGGATGAAGGCTGAATCATTCATTCAAGAGATTGTCAGTGCAGGGACGGTAGAAACTGCTACATTGCATCAATAGGATGTGAGTGGAGGGGTAAAGGTGCGGAAAGAGGGCGTGCGGGTGTGATTGTTTCAGTGCATTAATGGCGAGTGTCCTTGGAGCTAAAATAAAAACGATAGGGGAATCACGTGGGTTAGATGCAAGAGATGATGGAAATAATGGGAAGGTACCTTATAATAGGGCGTTAGTAGTGAACAAACCAAATGGAAGATTTATATATTACTCGTGTATGGATGCGGTGAGCGGAAGAGTTGAAATGGATGGAAAGTATGATTGAGAGAGTGAATTGCTTTAAGTATTTAGGCTTTTGATTTGACTGCAGCGGTGGGTTTAGGAATTATTTGGAGTGGATGTAGGCAAAGGTGAGAATGGTTTGGGGGATGGCGAACAGAAAATGCGGGGCAAATCCCCGGAGCCAGATAACCAGAGAAGGGTGGAGCAGGGAGAATAAAGTATGTAGTAAGGAGAGTGATACGTGGTAGCATCTAAGCAACGCATGTGAGGGTATGAAAGCAGAGTGGTTGGGGGATTGCAGAAATACTGGCATGGAAGAGGAAATGGGCCAAGGAAAAGAGGGAATAGTACAAGGGATGAGGGTTATATTTATAACTGTTATTATTCTGAGGTGATTTCATGAAGGGTTACATGATGAGGGTTATATTTATAATTGTTATTATTCTGAGTTGATTTCATGAAGGGTAACGTCAATACAAGTTGTTTAACTTTTATTGACGTTACCCTTCATGAAATCAACTTTTTATACCTAGTCGGAATTTCGAATTTATAGGGATTTTGATTGTTAACACGCTAAAGGAGAGTGTTTCGGAGAAGTGGCTGTAATAAATTTTGAAGGAAAGGGACACAAAGGATAAAATAAACATAGGTCTGGCAGAGTGCTAAAGAATTGCAAGGAGATGGCGGGGACTAAATAGGATTTGGGGAGTCCAAGAAAAGGGGACAGGACACGAGGAGTTCTCCTTGAATGAGCTGAAAGTGGCGCAGGGTCAGTTGAATTAAGAGGCAGCTGGAGTTGACGGGATGAAGGCTGAATCATTCATTCAAGAGATTGCCAGTGCAGGGACGGTAGAAACTGCTACATTGCATCAATAGGATGTGAGTGGAGGGGTAAAGGTGCGGAAAGAGGGCGTGCGGGTGTGATTGTTTCAGTGTATTAATGGCGAGTGTCCTTGGAGCTAAAATAAAAACGATAGGGGAATCACGTGGGTTAGATGCAAGAGATGATGGAAATAATGGGAAGGTACCTTATAATAGGGCGTTAGTAGTGAACAACCAAATGGAAGATTTATATATTACTCGTGTATGGATGCGGTGAGCGGAAGAGTTGAAATGGATGGAAAGTATGATTGAGAGAGTGAATTGCTTTAAGTATTTAGGCTTTTGATTTGACTGCAGCGGTGGGTTTAGGAATTATTTGGAGTGGATGTAGGCAAAGGTGAGAATGGTTTGGGGGATGGCGAACAGAAAATGCGGGGCAAATCCCCGGAGCCAGATAACCAGAGAAGGGTGGAGCAGGAAGAATAAAGTATGTAGTAAGGAGAGTGATACGTGGTAGCATCTAAGCAACGCATGTGAGGGTATGAAAGCAGAGTGGTTGGGGGATTGCAGAAATACTGGCATGGAAGAGGAAATGGGCCAAGGAAAAGAGGGAATAGTACAAGGGATGAGGGTTATATTTATAACTGTTATTATTCTGAGGTGATTTCATGAAGGGTTACATGATGAGGGTTATATTTATAATTGTTATTATTCTGAGTTGATTTCATGAAGGGTAACGTCAATACAAGTTGTTTAACTTTTATTGACGTTACCCTTCATGAAATCAATTTTTTATACCTAGTCGGAATTTCGAATTTATAGGGATTTTGATTGTTAACACGCTAAAGGAGAGTGTTTCGGAGAAGTGGCTGTAATAAATTTTGAAGGAAAGGGACACCAAGGATAAAATAAACATAGGTCTGGCAGAGTGCTAAAGAATTGCAAGGAGATGGCGGGGACTAAATAGGATTTGGGGAGTCCAAGAAAAGGGGACAGGACACGAGGAGTTCTCCTTGAATGAGCTGAAAGTGGCGCAGGGTCAGTTGAATTAAGAGGCAGCTGGAGTTGACGAGATGAAGGCTGCATCAGATAAGAGATTGCCAATGGAGGGACGGTAGAAACTGCTACATTGCATCAATAGGATGTGAGTGGAGGGGTAAAGGTGCGGAAAGAGGGCTTGCGGGTGTGATTGTTTCAGTGCATTAATGGCGAGTGTCCTTGGAGCTAAAATAAAAACGATAGGGGAATCACGTGGGTTAGATGCAAGAGATGATGGAAATAATGGGAAGGTACTTATAATAGGGCGTTAGTAGTGAACAAACCAAATGGAAGATTTATATATTACTCGTGTATGGATGCGGTGAGCGGAAGAGTTGAAATGGATGGAAAGTATGATTGAGAGAGTGAATTGCTTTAAGTATTTAGGCTTTTGATTTGACTGCAGCGGTGGGTTTAGGAATCATTTGGAGTGGATGTAGGCAAAGGTGAGAATGGTTTGGGGGATGGCGAACAGAAAATGGGAGAGGTGGTGGGATGGAAACCTATTTATAGCGTGTAAAATCTGGCATGTGTGTTAAGCTAATATTCTTGTATGGAATGGAAGTGTCAGGATTTCGAATATAATCGAAAGGGAGCAAGACAGGTTCCTGAAGAGTTTGATAGGTCTCAAATTATCGACGCCTATGTCAGTACACCTGCAGGTTGTGTTTCCCGCTTGTTTATCGTATGGGCATATGGTGGGAGTCGTCTGGAAGCGTAGTAATTTTCGAGGAGAGATTGCAGGAGTTGAGGGATGAGAGACTGGTGCGGTGGATATGCCAATATGGTTGTATGGATTGGAAGCGTGAGGACTGCGAGAGTGGGATATAATCGAAAAGCAGCAAGGCTAGTTTCTGAAAAATATGCTAGGACTCATAAACGTGAACGCCTATGACAGTGCACCTGCACGAAACTAATTGGGTGAGCATTTGGTGGAAGTCGGGGATAGTGAAGGTCGAGGAAATATTGCAAGAGTTGCAGGATGAGAGACTGATGTGGGGTATGTTGATGAGATGTAAGAGTAGGTAGGTAGCGTATGGAGAAAAGATAGAGGAAGGATGTATGAAAGAGTGGGTATATCTGAGGTGTGGATAGAGGAAACCCTGAGAAGAGTGGCAAGTCTAGGAACTGATGTGAGGGTAATGAAGGATATTGAGTGGCAAGAAAGGCAGGTAAGAATGACTGATAAATCGTGCAATGCTGGTTATGTGGAGATCCAAATGCGGGGGAATCCCCGGAGCTAGATAACCAAAGAAGGGTGGAGCAGGGAGAATAAAGTATGTAGTAAGGAGAGTGATACGTGGTAGCATCTAAGCAACGCATGTTAGGGTATGAAAGCAGAGTGGTTGGGGGATTGCAGAAATACTGGCATGGAAGAGAAAATGGGCCAAGGAAAAGAGGGATGAGGGTTATATTTATAACAGTTATTATTCTGAGGTGATTTCATGAAGGGTTACATGATGAGGGTTATATTTATAATTGTTATTATTCTGAGTTGATTTCATGAAGGGTAGGAAGTTGTTTAACTTTTATTGATGTTACCCTTCATGAAATCAACTTTTTATACCTAGTCGGAATTTCGAATTTATAGGGATTTTGATTGTTAACACGCTATAATTATAATGTTTATTAATTACAAATATAGCGTTTTAACCCTCAAAATCCTGATAATATCCAAATGCCGATAGTGTTCAAATCCCGACTAGGTATAAAAAAGCAACCTTTATTGACATTATCCCTAAATAAATAAATTTATGTTCACAGCGAACATTGTTTGTACTATCGGGAAGTTTAGTGTCTGGATTATGAATGTCGGTATGTAGATATAGACCCGTGCATAATGTTCCTGAATTTTTATAAAGACTTTAAACCCGAGGTTTTACCATTTATATGTTAAAAGTTTATCAATTAGCATTCATGGGTTATTGTAGAAATAACAACAATCGTCTATATTTTTGTGCTGATTAAACAATAAGAAAGATCAGTAATTGGACGAAACCATTTGTCGTTTGAATCACAACTAATGTCACAGTTCAATAATGTTAGGTATTTAGTTTAGTATTAAAAATATAACTAAACATTTATGAAATGGACTTTCAACATTCGAACAAATAACAAAGAAATTAAATCATGGTTAAACTATTTTAAATGTTGATGAGTCAAGTAGTAATTATCAAACAATGTTACCTGTAAAAATATTTTCTATATTTATTAGTTACAATTATGGCGCCTAGGTCAAACTGAATTCAATTTAATAAGGCGTAAACGTTCTGTGTATATGGCACACAAGCATAAAAAGCACTCTTGGATGATTCAATAAAAAAAAGTGGGTAATATCGATTGAATTGAATTTTAAATTTTCCCACGCAAAACCCATCGTTTGACTAGCGTACTTCCGGCCACACAAAACGCGTGAATGTAGCACCAGTTGCCAACTTAAGAACGTCATAATCGCATTAACTAATAAATCCCATCACGTAAAGCATCAACACGTACAATTATAAAACAATTATGATTAAATCTACTGGAATTCATTTTACATACGTTGCTTATTAGTCGGTCGCATACTAGTCGCCACCGGTCGCTACATTACCAACCATACAGCCAGAGCGGAAGTGTCACATCACCCCTTCAAGTGCCAACAACAGTACCGTCGACCTGTCCCGTGTGGTGTGTGTTTTGTGTGTGTGCGAGTAGTAACAATAAGGGAAACCAACTTCCTAGCGCGATTTAATTATAATTTAAAATTCGATCCACGTGTGAGTAAAATATAATACTACGCAGCTTAAGCGATTTACATGACCCGAGCGATTGTAAAATAGAAACGTCAAAACTAACTGTCATGTTGTCATAATATCTACGTAACTTTGACGAGCGAAAACAGCGTTTCAAACAACAATTAAGCCACCGAATCGCATTTAGTAGTGCCGTGCTTGCTCTGCAGAGTGTTATTTGCGTAGATTATTTTTGAGTCCCTTGTTCACCAGCTGGGTTATTTCTGTCACTAATTGTGCCCTTCATTTTTGCAGAGTTATAAATATGTTTATTTGGGACTGGTTTACGGGAGTTCTAGGATACTTAGGTAAGTGCTTTGATATCATTGTTCGAGGCTACTTGAAGGTTTGATGTATTCGATGGCCTTTGAATTATAATGACTGTTTATTAAAATTTAATTGTAATCAATGGGAGAAACATGTGGTTGTAATATTTTGCATGTCATTTGTTTTAAATGTATGCATGACCCACTATGGAAAATAGTCGCTGTCTTGTAGCTGGTTTTTCAATGTGTTTTTATAAAATTGAGAGCTTGCTGCAAATTTAAGTCGATTTATTCAAAGATATAATAAAGAAAATAATTAAGTTTAAATAGAGATTATTCTGAATCATTTATGCTCACAAAATTATGAAATATGCTTACAATTGACTTATTTTTTCACAATAAATTCTATAATGGGGTTATGTTTATATTTATATATTAATCAACTCATGTATAGAAACTATAGCTTATTGTACACTGAGATGACAAATGTATGTACCTTCCAAAAATAAATAGAGATAAATGCATTTTAAAGATTGCAATAGTTTTACCATTGAGTATGTTTTCTAATTTTTTTTGTCAAATAATAGTTATTGTTTATTCTAAACACAAAAACAGATTAAAGGAGTGTTAACATATACATAAGAATCATTAAAAAAGAAATCAAAATCTGATAAGTAATTTTGAAGGTTATGACACTACATCTCATATGCTGTATTCACTAACTTTCTATCTTAAAGGCACCTTACATGGTCAATAATACTGTCAGTCCTAGTACTGTCAGTATTTGCTTCAATCCTATATTTACCAAGTAATCAATTGTCTGGATAAACGTCAGTATTCTCTTCATTCTATCATTACTATACCTTACATTATAAGTAATACTGTCAATATTTTAGAATAATGAACATTTTAAACATGTTATCATTAAGGCACCCTACATGGTCAATAATACTGTCAATACTAGTACTGTCAATATTTGCTTCAATCCTCCTTTTATATTTATCAAGTAATCAATTATCCCGATAAAGATCAGTATTCTCTTCATTACATCATTACTATACCTTACACGATGAGTAGTACTAGAAACATTTTAGAATAATGCAGATTTTAAACATATTATCGTACAGTACTACTGTCATTATTCTAAAATATTGACAGTAATATTGATCATGTAGGGTGCCTTATTCAGTAATGCTGTCATTAATCCAAAATATTGACAGTATTATTGATTGTGTGACCCCTGTATTCAGCAACGTTCCATAAATTTCTCAATAGCTATTGAACCCATAAGTATTCATTCTTATAGCAACAATGAATATATTATCTAGGGAATGTAGTTACTTTAGATTCTCTCTATTGCAAACACTGAATAATTAAACAAAAGGTGTCATCAAAGCTCCAATTGCAAGTGCTATTTAAGGTGTTTGGCAATTGTTTTGGCATATTCTGTCACAATGACATTGTCAATTTATCCATTCAATAGCTTATGGGACCTATAAAGTTTATGGGATGTTGGTGAATACAGGAATAAGTTGTGCTATTGAACCCATAAGTATGTGTTGTTATAGCAACAATAAATAGATTATCTAGGGGATGTAGTTACTTTAGATTCACCCTATTGGGATCACTGAAAAAATAAACAAAAGGTGTCATGAAAGTTCCAATCACAAGCACTATTTAAGGTTTGTGACACTTGTTTTGGCATATTCTGTCACAATGACATTTTAAATTTATCCATTCAATAGCTTATGGGACCTATAAAGTTTATGGGATGTTGGTGAATATGGGCATTAGTGTGATATAATCTGGTTTTGTTTATCATTCAGGAGCTGTTCTGGGCTGCTCTTAGCTGGCTTGGAACATATATATGCATAGTAACATTTAGTTTATTTGACACTATCTGATTGCTATTATTCTAAGCTTAAATTATCAATGTGTATTGTATGTCATCATTATTGTATTTGTTTAATGTACCATGAAACATTTCAATTGTTAAAACTCAACACATGAATGTTGGTTATTTCTGAGGTTTGGTGCAGCGTAAAGGAAGGTACGCCTTTTTTGGGCTTGACAATGCTGGGAAGGTGTCATTAATGCAGCTGCTGTGGGAGGAAGGGGTTATAGATGCCTGGCCCCCCAATGATCAGGGTGAGTGTTTCTAAATGTTGCTAATTTAGGCATGTTGTGTGTGCAGGCCTGTGGAAAAAGTCCGGCAAGCTGCTCTTCCTCGGGCTGGACAATGCAGGCAAAACCACCCTGCTTCATATGCTCAAGGATGATAGGCTCGCGCAGCACGTACCTACATTACATCCCAGTAAGATATACACTTTTAATTAATTATTAATATTTCCTTCTTTTCCGCAAGTGTAAATAATAATTACTAATTTTGTTTTGTGTAACTTGCAGTTCTGGCAAAATTTATAATGATGTCACTGTATTCATGTTTAGTATATAATAATTAGCAACAAAACATGCTTGAACTAGGGTTGTAAGATATGTTTATATCATAACTGACATACTAGGGAGGGCTATCAGGAATTTAACAGGCAAATACTCACTAAAATGGGCAATTTTAATGGGCTCTTGTGATTCATCCAGCTATACTGATGATGAAGGAATTTGTATAATGAAGAGAGTGGGACATCCTATTACTAACTTTTTTGTTTATACTTGGAAGAAATATTGCATACTGCCCTAGAGTAAGTGACGAAAGTAATTTAATTTAATGGAAAATGCTTCAATAACATCTGTTAAACAGATGACACTGTGGTAATAGCTGATAATACAGAAGATATCCAATTTCTGAAGGATTGAATAAATGAGGCAAGCAAACAATATGGGCTCAAGATGAACATACAAAAGACTAAGATTATGATAATCATCAACATACTGTCGTATACTGAACGTCATGTTCAGTCTAGACGATAGACAAATTGAGATAGTACTAAAGTTTAAATATCTTGGCTGCTGGCTTAACGAGACCCTGACATTGTAATCAAAATAAGAGTTGATTTGCCAACAGGAATTTGCCTGAGTATGAAAAACTGTATATGCAATCATAGTCTTCACTTTCAAACACGATATCAAATTCTGCGGGATAGAGGCAATGGCAACTTCCATTTTAAAGTAATGAATATGTTATAAACACAAATTAATAAATAAATAATAAAAAGGGCATCTATCTTATAAAACAAAACTGTTTAATATCCATATAGGTCCACATATTGGTTTTATCCAATTCCAAAATAGCTCCCTAGTATGCTACTGTGAGATATTTAGCCTAATTTTTGACTTTTATTTGTAAGTACTAGGTCAGGTGCTACATAATATGGATATTATACGTTTTTAAATATATCCCTAAATTATATGAATATTTTAGGTATTTTTATTCATAATAACTAAACCTGGATACAGTTTGCAACTGTTTTAAATTTCGAATAGTGATAGCACTTTCTTAGTTTATATCTTTGCACACATTGTAAATGTTTCTTATTATTTGTTCACAGCATCGGAGGAATTGTCAATCGGAAACATGAGGTTCACAACCTTTGATCTAGGAGGCCACACACAGGGTGAGTATATAGTAGTATACTATAGCTATTGAACCCATAAGTATTCGTTGTTATAGCAACAATAAATACATTATCTAGGGAGTGTAGTTACCTTAGATTATCTCTATTGGAAACACTGAATAATGAAACAAAAGTTGTCATCAACGATTCAATCACAAGCGCTATTCAAGGTGTTTGACATTTGTTTTGACATATTCTACCACAATGACGTTGTCAATGTATCCATTCAATAGCTTATGGGACCTATAAAGTTTATGGGATGTTGGTGAATACGGGCATTGATGCGTTATAATAGGTAAACATAACCTAAATGGTTAATAAATCGGAGAACAAAACACTGAAAAGTAATACATGCATAACTGATGTAATTAAAAAATAAGCAGGAGGAAGAAAATATAGAAGTTGATAGAGCTAAGCAATTCCTAAAACTAGAATTAATGAAACAATTTAAATCAATGCATTTTTTTATAACAATATTGCAATAGATTTGCAAAATAATATTTACTAAGATATCTCTTGTTTCATTATTTATATTTGCAACATCCACATCTGAAGCAATGGGTATAATTGTTCAATTTGTGATTTCATTTCCTCATCGGTGGGTGGTAGTTCAGGTTCTGAACGATTACAAATGTAGTACTGCAGTAGCCACTACTACTGCTTCCAATTGAATAGATAACAATTTTATCCCGATGGCTAGTATGAGAAAGCTCCTTTCCCAAAAACCAAAGCATCGCTCAATGCAATTGAGTGTACGAATTTGAGCCTCGTTGAAGAAATGTTCCTGGGGTTCACCAGTGGAGTGATTAGATATCGTTTAATACTGTATCCTCTGTCTCTAATCAGCAAATTATCACCCATCTGTCCATACCCTAGTTTTGCTCGCAATTGACTGTTGAAAATTGTGGAATCATGATATGATACTGGCCGACGACATTCACTATTTCTTATTTTTAATCGTAAAATATCGCTCACAGTGGACATTCATTGAAAAATATCCTTTGCGATTCAGGTACATTTCAGTATCATCTCCACCTGGCGATTATATCTTGATATGTGTACAAACCAGGCCACCAATACAGTTGGGAAAACGTGCTTTCTGGTAAAATCATGATACAACATGTATTTCCGGTTCACTTTCTGGCATTTTATAAATTGAGTATGCAATACTCTTTTAGTATTTTCGTCAGTCGAAATCTATTGTAGATTTCCTCATCAGACAACTTTTGAAAATGTTTTATTCTTTTTCTAAATAATGGTGTTTTTCTTCATGATCCCTCCTCAACTACTTTACTAATTCATCAAAATCTTCATCTTCAATCATATGCATTACATTATAAAAAAAGATCTTTATTGGCATTTCCCTCACTGCCCAACCACATCACCAACCACAACAAAAATATACAAAAATACAAATATAAATAAAAGTAATACTCCGCAAAAAATTACAAATTACCCTCATCTATCACCGCTCCCTCGCCACTTTCCTCTCCCACGTCAGCCTCCTGCAGATTTTCACGGCTTCCCCATCCTCGCTTAACCATTCATTCAGCTTTCTGCAGTCTCCCACCCACTCTGCTTTCACTCCCTCACATTCTTCGCTAAGGTGCCACCACGTGTCGCTTCCCTTACTACACAGCGCACATGCGGTGTATACCACACCCATCCACACTTTCCTCCCTCTCTCGTCTGACCCACACCTCGCTCTTGCCATGCATACCTTGTCCTCCCTGCTCCACTAACCCTTGGCTAAGTAACTCGGGAGTTTCCCACGCACTTGCCACTCTACGTAGCCAGGGTTGTAAGAGCTCTCATTCATTCTAGTCTGCCGTTCTTGCCATTCAATATCTCTCAATCTCTCTCTTACCTCAGTTCCTAGGCTTCCCATTTCTCTCAGCTTCTCCTCTACCCACACGTCAGACATACCCACTCTACGTCCGTCCTACTCTTATACCTCATCCATGCCTCCCGCACCAGTCTTTCCTCTCCCAATTCATGCAATCTTTCTTCAAACTTCACAACCCTTACACACGACTCCCACCACATACTCATACGATTCGTCTCCTGCAGCAGCACTGCTCTTGGCGTCGACCTTTCGAGACCTAGCAGACTCTTCAGGAGCAAACCTTGCTTTCTCTCTCTATCACATCCCACTCACGCAATCCCCACACTTCCACTCCATACAACAGAATAGGTTTTACTCACGCATCCCAGATCTTGCACGCCATTACGAGGTTACCGCCCCACAACCTCTCCCATTTCCTTCTCGCTATCCACCAAGCCGTTCTCGCATTCGCTTGCATACATTCCACATGGACCCTAAATCCTCCTCCACTGCCCAAATATTTAAAGACATTCACTCTCTCAATCATCCTTCCCTTCCATTTCAGCTCTTCCACTCTACCCCTTCTGCCCCTATTCCTAAACATCATCCATTTAGTCTTCTCCACATTTACCACTAGCCCTCTTCTATCCAGGTACCTTTCCAACATCTCTTGCATCTCTTCCACTCTCTTGGCTACTAATACTATGTCATCAACATATGCCAACATCCACACCTTGGTTCTCCCCATCACGATCCCTCCAGCCTGTCCTCTCTTCAGCACCGCCTCCAACTCCCTTGTGTATAGATTGAACAGGAGGGGGCTTAGCTGGCACCCTTGCCTTACACCTACATTCACCCTACTTCTCCGACACTTCTCCATTCACTCTCGATTTTGCCCACGCATCTTTATATATACTTCTCACCCACTCCACACATTCATCTTCCATACCCAATCTATCCATACATTCCATGAGCTTTCCTCTAGGAACTGAATCATACGCCGCTTTCAAATCCACAAACATCGCATACACTCTCCCTGTGCACTCCAACGCTTCCGCCGCCATTCTCGCTAACGTGAACATCTGCTCCCTCGTCCCTCTTCCCTTTCTGAAACCCCCCTGACATTCCGGCAGCAGCCCTTTTATATCCACTTCTTATTTTTCACAATTGTCATCATAGCTTTGTACCCCGCACTCATAACGGTAATACCCCTATAATTGTTTAGGGCCGATGTCGCTCCCCCTTTCTGTGGCCGGGACCACCACCCCCACACGCCACTCTTCCGGCAGCTCCTCGCCGCTCCAGACCCTATTCAAAACCTGCAGTAACTTATCTCTTCCTTCCTCTGGTAATCTTTTGAAAGCCTCTGCCTTCAGCTCATCTTCCCCCGCCGCCTTTCCCAGTTTCAGCTGCCCTATGGCCACGTCGACATCTTCCCGCGAAACGCCTCCCTTCCTACCACCGGTCTCGGACTCTCTAAATCCACCTCTGACCCCGCCATCTCTCTACAGCTCTTCTCCCACTCTGTCAGCTCTATGTTAACTTTGCTCTTTTTTACACTTCCCTTCAGAATTTCCCACAACCCATTCTCTGTCACACACTCCCTCAACCTCGTTTCTACCTTCTGCAACTCGTCTATCTTCTTCCTCTCGCAGGTTCTCTCGAACTCCCTCTTCGCCTGATTGGCCCTTTCCACTTCACCTCTCCCATTCTTCCACTTCGTCAGCTCGACTTCTTCACTCTACATTCCTCGTCAAACCAACTCTCCCTCTCCCGCATTACATTATATATTTTCTAAATACTAATTGGAGCACTTTTTTAACGTCCTCTTTAGGTTATGTTAGATTAACTCATGGTTAAACCCAAGGCAAACCGCCATTTCCGTGAGTCGGTCTGACACTGAGTTAACCCATGACTTGCATTTATACAACATCAATAGCGACGTGACAGCTGGTTAACCTAGCATAGGTTAACTCACTTTTATAATACCTGCCCTTAGAGAGTACATACATGGTAAATCGTTGTCCCATCCACACTTCCCTTCCTCTCTCTTTTGAACTGCACCCTGCTTTTGCCATATATACTTTGTCCTTCCTGCTTCACCTTTTCCTGGTTATGTAGCTCGAGGGTTTTACACGAACTTGCCACACGTAACCAGGATTGTATGAGCTCTCGTCATACTCACCTGCCTTCTTATCATTCAATATTCTTCATTCTCTCCCTGACTTTTCATTCCTCTCAGCTCAGCTCAGTTCCTCCACCCACACCTACTCACTCTTTCATGGATTCTTGCTCTATCTTTTCTTAATCTGTTCTCTGCCCTACTCTTATATCTCAGCCCTGCAATCTTTTCTGTATCCTGCCACACCACTCTCGCCACATTCCCTAATCGAATGAGCTGCACAAGCACCATCATACGCGTCAAGTTTTCCAGTTCTAACAGATTCTTCAGAAGCATTGCTCCCTTTCGAGTATATCACACTTGCAATCCCCACACATGCACACATATTGGCTTCACACATGTATTTGCCAGATCTTACTCTACCATTTTCTCTTCACCATCCCCCAATACATTCTTGCCTTTGTATGCACCCATTCCAAGTGGTTTCTAAACAAATTTCAACTATCAAACTAAAAGCCTAAATACTTAAGGGGTTACACCACCTTGGCACTCGGAAAAAAGGTATACATTTAAAATATAAAATAGACGCAGCCGTTGAATATATATAAATAATATTTTATGTTACACATATACGTGATAGTTTTGTAAACAATATTAAAGAATAACGAATAAAAAAAATAAAAAAAATAACGGAGATATGAGTTGTCAAGTAGGGTCCTCTTCTGAAATTCCTTCCAATAGTCAGGCATCGGTTGAAAAAAAAAAAACCAAATGTGTTCTTAGTTAGAAAGGTGATATGAATTAGCATAGGATATATTAATTTTTTTGTAGAAATGACAGCTGTTTGAAAAATACTCAGATTTTTAACGAAATTTGTAACTCGTGATCGCGGTACCCGATCAAAAAATCCTTTGGTACTTCGTAGATAATATTATAAAAAATATTTGTTGCAAACTTTAACAATAATTGTTGAGTAAATCTTGAGATATCGTGTACACCAGTTAAAAAATAGTTTCCAGATTTACTTAATCATTTTGATATATTCCAGCAAATATGAAATTATGTTTGGTTTTATTCATTTACATTGTCTGAGAGTGTGTAATATTTCATACTAGATTGTACATATATTTATATCGTCACCAAAGATCTAAAATTGTATTCGAGGTTGACAGGACAGAGAAACTAATTCTAAAATGTGTAAAATCAATTAAATATTCAATACAAGTCGTCCTTCAGCTATTTTTAGTATGATTAAATATGTACATTTAGGATAATTATACAATTTTTTTTAGGATGACCTTTGAATATGTCCAATTATGTAGCCTAAAAGAAAATGGATTCAATTAAAATCACATTTGATTCATCTACCACGACTTTAAACATTTATTTATCCTGCATTGCGATGTGAATGCAGGATAAATAAATCTGTTCAAAGTCGACTTTTAATTAGATGTTATGTATATATAGGTGATGTCTTAAAAAATCCAAGAACAAAACTAATTATCACTTGTTTTGGAAATACAGTAGATTCTGCTTTATTGGATCGGGAACAAAACATTTGTACCAATTAAGCAGCTGTAGTGCATACAGAAATTGGGTTTTATTGTAATTTGTTTGATAATAGTGTGAAGGTTTTTGAGTTTGGAAACATTTTGATCTCATTTTGTGTCATGTTGTCTCCACTTGTGTCATTTTTGTTTGCTTGCCCCATTTAGCCTAATTTAGTCTCTTTAGCTTCAGTTATCCCCATTCATTTCGTTTTGCCTCATTCGCTCTTCAGGCGCTTTCGTTTAGCATGGTTTATCATTGCTAGTCGCCCCCGTGGCGTGCAGTATCGCTCAGGTCTTGCGCCGCCGGTTGTAAGGGCCGAGGTAGAATTATGCGCATCGGAAGAGATCACCCTAGCTCGCTTTCTCGGCCTATTTTGAAATTTGGTCGCGATCAATTCCGGTTTCCCGGAATTTTATTCACAGACGTCCATACATCCACAGAAATTTTCCAAAAATAATCTATTTCCACTAAATTAGTCATGAAAAAGTTAAAATTAGCAATTCGGATTTTTCGCGATAACAATACCTTCCATATACAGTATATTTATTCTAACAACATTAAATATTTATTATTACTTTTCGAATAAGTGCTGTATTTGAAAAGTAATAATAAATATTTAATTTTGTTCGAATTGCTTCATATATAATTTACCTGAAATAGCACATTGTTAATTAACCTCGCCTTATTGCCTCTGGATTACGATAGTTAATGATTGTATTTTTAGCTCGCAGGGTGTGGAAGGACTACTTTCCAGCGGTGGACGCTATCGTCTTTCTAGTGGACGCTTTTGACCGCGTCCGTTTCAAGGAGAGCAAAATCGAGCTGGACTCCCTGCTCACCGACGAAACTCTATCCAACTGTCCTGTTTTAATTCTCGGCAATAAAATCGACATGCCTGGCGCAGCTTCCGAAGATGACTTAAGGAACGTTTACTCGCTTTTCGGAATGACAACAGGAAAGGTTTGTGTATAAAGTTCTTAGGGTATAACAAACGATTGGGTACATTGTACTGGAACGTTATATTGATAATCAATAACAACAAATGTGTTTTTGCTGCATCTAATGTCAATTTGGGCGAAAATTGCTACGCCTAGCTTCTGTAACTAGTCGAAGTATTGCGTTAGAAATCTGATCCATCGCAATTGCAACATACAAACTGTTATTGGTCAATCTTAAACCTGCACTTGCCATTGTTTGCGATTATTATCGTAACTCGGTTACTATCACTAATCACTTTACTAACAGGATACGGAACTTGAATAACTATGATAGAGATTATGTCAAATGCTCTTATGGAACAAATCTCGATAATTGCGTTTTACGATGTTTAAACCCAATCAAACCCTTACACATACAGTATAAAAAAGGGTTAGGTTTAAATACTAAAATTTCAATAAATGTGAATATTAAAATTTCACCTGTACCTATTAATAGGTATTGGCAACAATTATCCACGCTATATATATATATATATATATATATATATATATATATATATATATATATATATATATATATAATATGTATATTAAAATGTGCTAAATATGTCTCTAATTATACCACCAAAAACAAAACTCTTTAATTTAGGTGCTTCCGATATTGATCAGAGCCAAGTAGGGTGAACTCTATATAAATCTCAACTAATGAAATTTAAATATGAAAAAAAAATGTTAATGTTTCAGGGTAAAGTAGCGCGATCGGATCTGCCTGGTCGTCCACTCGAGCTCTTCATGTGCTCCGTGCTGAAGAGGCAGGGCTACGGCGAGGGATTCCGTTGGCTCGCCCAGTACATCGATTGAAGAGGATGCGCGGTGGCGGGTGGTGGTGAAGTAACATCGTTGAAGCCGGACAAAACTAGGACTATAAAATATTATCTGTGGTGTTGTGCATTCTAGCTGTGTCACCACAAAACAAAACAAAAAAAATAGAAAACTTGTTGGCTTGCAGAGATACTCTTTGTAAACGTTCGTGTCACCGAAGGTCACACAGATAAAATGCAACTTCCTCTTTTTTTTTTAAATAAAACATTGAAATTACTTCGAAGTAAATTACTTATTTATTCTTTTCTGGACTTACCAATAAGATTTTTTGTATATATACAATAAAGAAGTACGGAAATATTCCAATTTTAATTTTGTTTCGCTTATTTTTGTACTTTATTTATTTTTTCATTTGTATATACAAATTATATATTATAATATAGTATTTCGAGTATCCTCGAATTTCGTCTTACTTGCGTAATATTGGATCATATTAGGATTATCAAAATTATGCAATATCAAATTCAATAGTATTTAAAGTATAAGTGGATATGCAGTGTGATTTACTAGCTCTATGACAAAACATGTTCATAATTTTATATGAACATATTTCCGATTCGTTTTAGTTATCGAGTTATAGCACTTGATAGCCATGGAAAAAACCTGCTGAAACGAATGTTGCACAATTGACTTTCGTTTGGGAAGTAACGTTACTAACAGTTTTGATAATCATAAAATGTATACATTTACCACAGATGTATATAAATGTATATAAATATTGTAACGGCAACATGCAGTGCAGAGAATACCGGTGTAGATTTCCGCATAAACATCAACCCTGCAATACAGTGTTCAGTGCTTCTTTTCGGAGACTTCGATAGACGGGCAATCCCGTTCAACAACGGGCTCCATCAAATCAATATAGACGATGAAGAAAACCTGGTTAATACTGCCCTTGACAATTCCTCCATAAGTACAAGACGTTTAGCAGGCAATTTGCAGGTGTCCCAAAATTTTGCGTGGCGGGTACTAAATCGAGAAATGTTACATCCATATCACCGCCAAAATATACAAACATTACAACCAGCGGACAAAGGACTAAGACTAGTATTTTGCCAATGAATACTGCAGCAACACACGCAGGATGCTAATTTTATTTCAAGAGTAGTTTAGCTTGATGAAGTATAATGAGCATGTGTGGTCGTTAGAAAATCCTCATGCAATAAGAATATGTGGATTTCAACAACGTTTGGGGTGGCATTTTTAATGAAAATTATCATGGAAATAAATGATCTTTTAAACGCAGACACATATCGGCACTTTTTGATTTAGTTGACATACCACTAAACACCATTCAGGATATGTGGTACCAGCAAGATGGAGCACCACCGCACCGAGGAAGACAAGTAATTGAGTGGCTAAATACAAACTTTAGAAATAATTGGATTGGTAACAGAGGTCCTGTACCTTGGCCACCGCGATTACCTCATTTAAATTCGCTGGATTTCTTTCTCCGGGGACACATGAAGCAAATTGTTTACATTGTTGTAATTAATACTCGGCAACAATTAGTACAAACATACAAGATGCTGCGACTAAAATAAGAAATCATCCAGTCAGTTACACCGTATTAAAGGATAGTTGGTTCATCGATGCCAAGCGACCGGTGTGAAGTTATCCTCTAAGATCCCAGTCTTTATACCGCGCGCACGGCGAATTGTTTGTTGCATGTCTGTTTTTAACATTTGGTAATAGAAGTGTTTATTGAAAGTTCTAGACAGTAAATAGAAGCCCAAATAAAAATCTTTTTTTGACGGACCGATGATATCTGAGTATCTACCGGTGCTATTGAAATTATAATAGTAAAGATATATGTTTGGTAAGTTGCGACACCGCCCTTTATCCATTTACCGAGTTTTAAACAAACCACTCCTCGAAACCTGGAGTAATCAGTCCGGAAACCGTACCAACGCCCCTTAATGGTGACAGTACAGTTTCACTTGAATGGAAACCGAAAGAAGTAACCTCTGTTGGGTTGTGACTGGTTCAAGAAAACGAACACAAAATACATAGCTTACGGAAACATCTCAATACAAACTGTCATTGAAAACAATCATATTGACTGTGGATACAAGAAACGCATTAAAAGCAAAAACAACCTTTATTTGGCATACCTATTCATACAAAATAAATCCAACGCAATAAAATATTCACATAGTACAATATAACCATCTACCTTAACACATACCCCTCCTTCCACGATTCCCTCGCCCACTTTCTCTCCCACGCCAGCCTTGTGCAGATCTGCACGCCTTACCCGTCCTCTCTTACCTATTCACTCACTTTTCTGCACTCCCCACCCACTTCACATTCGTTACTTAGATGCCTCCATATTATCCATTAGTGTGATTCAGATGCCTCCATATTATCCATTAGTGTGATTCCTCTACAATTTTCTGGGTTTCTGCCGCTTCCATTCTTGAGGGCCGGCATAATTCCGGGATTGTATCTTCCCCTTTCCATATTCTGTTGATTAATCGGATAATCGCTTTCATGCCACTGCAATTCAACAATGCCTCGTTCTTTATACCATCCATACCTGCCACTATTGTACCTTTACACCGCTTTTCCTCTATCCACACCTCAGACCAAGTGGGTATCCACTTTTTTATACGTCCTCCATACTGGGCTGGGTTAAGTCAGCTCCATGCCGCCTCTATAGCTGTTTTCACATAAGGTTATAAACAAGAATCAATTGTTCAATCCCATTTTGCCGCCCGGGACAGTTGCCCCATTTTGCCCCCCCGTCAATCCGGTACTGGATAATAGACGAAGTAGAAAATACGATTTACTTTGGGTAATAAGAAATGAAATCCAGGTAATAACCCCTAATAATAAGGGATAGTTTTGGTTACTCCTCTGGTCCACGGGAAAATAGGACACGTAACATGACTCATCTGTTCCACATGGATAAACATAAGATATATGCTAACTAATAGAAAGATCTAGGTCAGATGAAACGTGTGGTGCAGTGTATTAAAAGAGGAAAACGCGTGGCTAAAGATATGAGTCTATTCGACAGAGGAGCGATTCAATATCTCTCACAGGATGAATTTTATACTTACCTCGGCATAAAACAACGTAGCATGCACAACATCAAAGTCTTAAAACTGTTGCTATTTATTAAGTATACCACTACTAGCAAAAAGATGTGGTCATCGGGATTAACGGAATGAAAGTTCATGCAAGAAATATCTTAGCAGTACTAATCTTAATAACTCCCCTGTGTCAGTCTTGAGCTTGGGGTCTCATTACGCAAGAGATGAGAAAGGAGAAGGTTTCGATGAGTAACACCTCGTTAAAAAAACCGTGGTTCTTCTGGCCCGGATGATAGCACCCTGTAGGGGCTCCTGCTTAGGATACAAGCGAAGAAGTTGAGATTGGTGTCCGAGGTCCTGAAAGACAGTCGATCTAGAGGAAGAAATCTTCAAGCAAAAATCACCCGGTCATTTAGTGGAGGTTTAATTTTTGTAATGATACACACAAAAACAGTAACAACAAAAAGTAGACTTTGAACCTATACAAATATCATTTGGATAAATCTGCACATGAATCAGAATCTTGTGATCGTCCTCGGAGAATACGCAATATCTGATGTCATACCTTTGGACAGGTCAACGAGAAAGTGTCAAACATGAGGAAAATTAAGACAATTAATATTAGGAGATCATAACAGTAGAGTTGGGCGTAGGGTCAATGATAACATGATAGGTCGGTATGGAAAGATAAAGCAGAACGATGACGGAGAGTGACTGAAATATATCAAAACCAACAACTTGCAATAAGAACCGGTTTCTGTAGAAATAGGTACAGGAACACAGCACACGCGAAATTTAAAATGTGACTATGTCATGGTAAAACAAAACACAAAGCTACAAATAAACGATATAAGAGCCTATAGGGGCGGCACATGTGCAACGGGCTTGCAAGTTATACACCGCACGCGGGCGGCCGAAGTTAGGGGCGGCCAGAATCAGGCCGGAGCTATCGAAAAAGTTCTAAGTATAAAATCTGAACTCGCCTCGGTTATAAAAGATCCTTCACAGTATTTTCACAGATTATCGTTTATAATATTAATTTTTTCATTTATGTCCCTACGTTAATATTCTATATAATGCTAATTATATTTTTTAAAAGTACATCATGTTGACGTGGGCGTGGGGTTTGCGCGCGGGTGGCCGACTAACTAGGACCGGCCCTGCACATGTGGATCAGACCATTACATTGATTACATAGTCTGGGCAAAAACATTATTTCATAAAACGTAAAACACCTTACAAAACACAACTAAAAAACAGTTAATGCTATACATACGAATTAATGACTAGAAAACATCATTCATTCAATACTTACCCAAGTTAGATGACCCTAAAAATATTATATTCCTGTCTATCCCTCCTGCTTGGTGAATTAGTACCTTGTTGTTAAACAGGTATATAAATTAATATTAATAGCATATAAGAAATTAACACTGTATTTGTGCTCAACAAACCCCGTTATGTCCGAAATTTCACTGTTTATCACAGCTTTTATGTGAAGTTCAGGTAAATACCGGGTGCTTACAGTTTTTTATACCTTGTTTTGACCTTATTTAAATTACTACTTTTCTTAACACTTAACACATACGTTGTTGCTAGACCGCCGCGTATAATTTAAAAAGCAGATAGCCCAAAGTGATCAAATGTTCGACTACTCCTGTTATACTTAAAATAAATGTGTTTCTTATGCGGTTACAAGTTTCATAAAATAACACCATATATGGACAGAGTTACTAGAATAATTTTGTTACTAAAGCCCAATTCGCTCTATGTCTTGTTCATATTCTTAATATAGGTCTAGGACCTCTTGATTCTAATTTTCTGGGACTTTACGTGCCATCGTTTTGGAGGTCTGCTTCCTCTTGGTCTACCATTTCTTGGTATTTCGGGTATCTTTTATCTCTCATCCGCTTGATGTGGGCGTTCCAGCGGGACGGACAATGTGACCCACACACCATACATATGATACAGGAGGTACCGCGAGCGAGCTACCCTCTAGACGAGACTGGGGTAGAACGAGCAAACCCCGCAGCGACTTTGGAGCCTCATGCTCGAACTACCCGAGCACTGAGAGGCAATGATGAGAGTCGCCGGGGAGGTCATGAAGACTGAATCTCAAGACGATCTGCGGGATTGAGACATGACAACCTGACGAGACGAACGACAGAGACGAAAATATCTTGACGGGCCTAGGAATGCCTCTAAGGCAGTCAAGTCCGTCGTCGACTGAACGTAAGTTTTTGGTTTAGCCGGTAAACGCCCCGACCAGAATGCGGGTTGAATCCAGAACTACCCATGCCTACCACCTATGGTGGTGACGGAGACATGGGTGTTTCGAAGAGTCCACCTGAGATGACAAAGTTATAGATTACATGTTAGACGTGCGGCTATTACTTTAATGAATAGTTTGTAGAATATCGATAATCTACTTCACCTGTAGTTTGATAGTTTTTGTTTATCTCCCTTTTTAAATAGGAGAATCATTACAGCGTTTGTCCATGCACGTATTACATATGCTTTTTCTAAAGCGCCGGCGTTCCACCATTCTTTAGGTTGCTTTTTAGGTTGTTGCCCTCTCCCGTTGCCCCGCCATTTTTCGTATAGATTCGAAGGACCGCCACATTTCGGTTCTTTCTTTATGCAATCTGTGGCAGCAAATTTACAATCTAAACTACACTTCACATTTTCTTTACGCACCTTCCACATTCCCACTTAAATAACCCAATGTTATAAATCGTTCTAATTTCGGTTGGTATGCTGTTGTACAGCCTTACACAAATAATACGGTAGATAGATATATTCGATTAAATAAATAAATAAAATGTTGTTGTAACCATTTAAACCATTCTAAAACAAATAGATGAAACAGAAATTATAGTTTATTATTTGTTTAAAGAAATTAGAACGATATCTGGTACTATCGTTATATATGTCTGTTATTATATTGTTATATGGGGTATAACTTCTAAGCCTATATTTTTCACAATTATTCCGTCGGCTGCTTCTTTGCCTGGGTCTAGGTCCTCTACGCTCTCAAATAACTGTTTGTAGATTGCTTCCACCTCTTCTACTTCTTCTTCTAAGGTCTAATTGGTGTAGGTATCTTTATTTTGTCAGAGTTTGCAGTTTGAAAATACTTGTTTTTTCTAGGATCAATGTTCTCCATAGTTGTTTTATGCTTTTCTTGTCTTCCATTGTTCCTTTCAACTTTCTCTATTTGTACCTCGCGATACCCGCTCATTCTTATGTGTATAGTTTTGTTTAATTCTGCTAGTTCAATAATTCTTCTGTGTTGTATGTGTTTTCGTTGATGTATTAGGTTATGGTTTTTTTCGTTTCTTCGTTTCCTGATTCCAACACCGATTTGTATATCCTGGGTAGTTATTCCATTGGATTTTATACTCGTTGTGTTGACGATGTTGAGTTTTTGTATGATATTAATTATTAAATATTCCAGTATGCGTTCTTAATTGTTCTTGTTAATACGTTTACTCGATTTCTCGTGCTGGTGTGCGCGACGTATTATTCGATGGTCGTGCTCATTAGGTACTTTAGGAAAGCATCTCTTTTCTCTGTGGTAAGGTCTTTAACTTCATATTTTAACCAACGTTTCTTATTTATTGTACTGGTTACATTTACCTTACGCGTTCCTAAAGCTTCTCATGCTGCATTCTTAATTTTGTATAAATTTCGTTCCAGCTCCGCCCAAACGGAAAATGTTGCTTCCTTATCATACGTTCTAGTCTGGATTTATACAAGAGTAATGTGCTCTTCTGGGTAAGCGAATCGATATTGAGCTTTTCATAAATTGTGGCTTCTTTTTCTTGGCTATTATGGTTGTATGCGTACTTTTCCTAATACCACTATGTGATCTAATCCTACGTTATATTGTGATTTGTGTTGAAAGTATGTGTTGTTTATTCTTAATTCGTTATGTACACTGAGTTCTGTTAGTATTTCCCCATTTTCATTGATTTAATATTCGTTAAATGTGTGTTTTACGATTTGATTTCCGATTCTAGATTTTAGGTCTACCATTATGAAGATATTTTCCAACCTGGGCAGGCTATCCAGCTCAGTTTGGAGCGTTTCGTAGAAATTCACAAACTCTTCCCTTGTGTAGTTCACATCTGGTGCGTATACAGATATCACATGAATTCGTTCGTTTGCCATATTTATTGTTACTCTGAGTATTCTATCGTTGATGTAGTTCATATTGCCGATTTGTTGTTCGAAGTTTTGATGTATTAAAATACCAATTTCTGAGTGGACCCTGGTCACGATGTACCAGATTATATATAGTTAGTTAGTAATACTATACTTAACGTACCCTTGCCTTTTCGGTTAGTTTCAGACCGGCACACATGTCAATCTTGTGATGGCTCATTTCTATTATCATCTATATTTTCCGTTTTCAAGACCTTTTCCTTTTCTATGCACTAGTCGTGGTCGTTATCTTCAGTCCACTTTCCGAGGCAATTGTACCTAGCAGACTACTTGTTCTAAGTCCAAGGTACCACACCCACCAGTTGTCCCAGACACTGCGATGTAATGATATACCTTTCATTGTTCACCGCCAAATCTAAAGCAATAATACCCATAATTATTGCCCACTATTTCCATTTAATTGAATCGTATATTGTTATATGCGTTATATCGTATCTTGTTTATTCTTAGTACGCTATATTATTACGTAATAGAACGTACTAAGAAGAATCAGTAAAAAATATTGACCGAACTTAAATCGTGAATTGTCCGAAACGGTAATAGCTAGTGAAAAATTTCTAATGGGCCATTAAATGGGCTTGAAATTCTGTATCATTTTTTATTCGGATCATTTTTCTAGCGATTAAAATAGAAAGTTGTGACCGAACAAAATGTAAACAGTGTTTATTAAATCACATTTTCGTAGAGTTACTTTTCATGAAAACGGTAATAGCTAGCAAATAACTTCCAAAAGACCGATTGCAATTCTTTACATTTATTTTTCCGTTCATCTTGTTGTTTTATAATAAACACGTACTTAAATTTCATGTTCGTGTAGTTTTTGAAAGAAAGTGGGAATAGCCACCGACAAACTTCCAAATGGGCGTTTGTTAGTCCTGTATTTCTTTATAAGCTTCGATATTAATAAGCTATGTAACGTGTAACAAAAAAATGATAACACAAATTGTGATTTTTAAAATAAATAAAACCTCTATGGGGTTATCAGCCTAAGGGCTTTTCCCTGTAAATGGAGAAGCTCAGAGGCGTTTAATGACCCGATATTTACTCTAAATTCACATCTGTAACAACTGTGAAATGTGATTCGCGAATATTTCTGTCTTTCTTCGCTTTAGGTTACTTAGTAGATCTCGATCCCATCACATTCAGGCCAACACCTCTTTGTTTGTGATTATGTTCATTCATTAAATTTTCAATATTCAGCGAAAATTAACATTTCGAACACCTCTAATTTATTCATGCTGGCAACTTTTAACATCCATGCTTCCATTCCATACAGCAGTGCTGACCATACGTAAGTAGCATTGTTCAAATAGCATTCTAAGGTCTAGGCCGAATTCGTTGTTTGTCAACACTTGTTGTATTTCATGCAAGCGCTTCTCGCTATTTCTATTCGGCATCTTATTTCTTTGTCCGAATCCCAATTGTCGTACAGCCATACTTCTACGTAAATCCCGGTTGTTATGCTGCTATCTGTGAATGGTGCTGGTTTGATCTGATTTTTGAATTTGGTTTTAACTATTTAGCTCCATCTCCCTTCTATGTATATTGACTTTGGTTAATACGTATTGGAGAACGATGTTGTAAGCTATGAAGTGGGGTTAGTATGCATACTTATATATCTCTTGACAGTTATCTATCTACTCTTATACTAGTATTTGGTTCCAGTATAGGCTCTCAATGAATATTATAGCCTTTTGATCTAATTCAAATTTGTTCAGGATCTTAACTAGTAGTGGTGTGTCGTACATTGTTACACGTCCTTTCGTAATCTATATAACCATAAAGCAAATGCATACTGGTTTTCGCTGGTCGTGGCAGTTTTGGCCCAGCACCTGGGCCCTACTTAGTGCTTCTCTGGTTCCTGATTTATCTGTAAACTATTGCATCTCCCCAACAATGGCTTCGCATGTCTTAAATAGTCTTCGATGTAGTAAAAAGTAGTAGAAAAAAATGTGTTTGGTTCATGAAGCTAATCAGCCTGTATTTCCTTCCATTATTTTTCTTGGCCAAGGGTAAAGGGTAAAGGTTCATGTCAGCCAGTCTGCCGGTTATATGTCCGTGTCATAGATTTGGTTGAATATTATCTGTAATTTTCATACGCTCTCGTCATCTTGGAGCTTGATTAACTCCGCTGGCGAGGGATAGAAAGCCCACTGAATTCTAGATCTATATCATCAAACTGTATTTCGTATTCTTTACAGGACACATTATGGCCTATCTTAAAAAAATCCATTACATACATTTCCTATAATTTCTTTGATATTTCTATTCTTATTATATAGTTGTTGGCGATGCACTACACATTATACAGTAATAGTTAGTAAATATTTATCAAAATAATAATAGTACTTATTGTACATCGCGCTAGTGACACAGAAGTAAATATTTTTCAAAACCCCTTATATAGGGATATTTTGCAGGAAAATTTTAAGAATCTCCTAACCTTCTCCTACCTTGTCAATGTCACATTGATTAACCTACCCTTTACGGTCTTGACCAAGTGTACATAGACTAAGATAATGTTGACCAAGGGCACCTTCACATATATTCCAAGTGAAATGAACGAATCTACTGAAACCCTCAGAAAACTAACAGAAAACAAACAGGTAGCATATAAAACATCTCCATAGGTTAAACCTTCTCCTTGACTAAGCTCATAATTTTATATAGACAGTCACAGCAATTACTTTAGTCGCCTTCTATTCGCCAAAGGAGTAACATCTGATTAATGTGAATGTCAATGTCAATGCCACCTCCTCACGACCTGGTCAGTGATACCTTGACCAAGAGCACCTTGACTGGGGTCATACATTTATTTTCCAAGTGAGATGGATGATTATTTGCTTGGTTGCGGACCTCCTTTATCGTGTGTCGGTAACTAGTGGTTTCGTCTACAAGATTGAAGTTCATTACTTCTTCTATAGGGGTGTTATCTATTATTTTCAACTGGTTGTAGTTTCAGCTATTGTCTTAGGTATTAATATTTGTAGTCTCTCTGCGCAAGGTTTGAATGTGTATCGTTGTAATTCGTCTTCGTTTTCTGCGAATATTACTGCATCGTCTTCGTAGTATGCAGTCTTTAGGTTGTCTTTTCCCAGGAAGCCGCTTCCTATACTCTTTACGGTTACTAGGTGATGTGATCTATATTTCGCCGGATTTTGCTCGCTCATTTTTGATTTACCACGGTATGGCACCACTACTTGTTTTGTAGTGTCTTTGCCTTTCTTCTTCTTTTCTGATAATGAGCAGAAACCTATTTTGTGATGTTACATTTCAGTTGACAAATCCTGTTGCTTTGTGTTGTAGTTTATATTCCAAAAAACAAATCGTACTACGTTTTTTTTCAAAATTATTTTTTACTTTATCTCGCGTTGTTGTTATCGTTTTTCTTTTCGTCTTTGTCAATTCTGGGAGCGGTCTTTTGGGTTTTGCAGTAGGCAGGTTGCTAATAACCCTCCTCCTTTATCTGGGCATGGGACCGGCATCACCACCTTCGGAATACTCAATCCACCTTAAAGCAGTGTTAGTAGTTATATATAAAGTGTGAATGAATTAATGTTTATTAATTCCTCTTTTCCCTATTCTTAGTCTGAATGAATGATATAATACGTAAAATTACTAGAAAAAACTCCCTTTTCGAACTTACATTATTAAAACTGTGTGACCGGAAACAAATAATCATTACTATAATTATATTTTTATGTTTACGAATCTAGAAAATAAAAAATTGTACTTTCTGAAGTAATTACGATTTCACGATGCCTACTTCAATTAATTGGGATTATATAAGCCGCTAACATTCCGCAATATTTTCGCTATTACGCGAATATTTTCTACTGCATGGTTTGTTAAGCCCGATAAGAATGCTGCAATTGGGGGTAGAAGACAATGCGTAATTGCGTACATGTGTCCATGGGTGTATTGTGCGTGTGTATGGGCAAAAGGTAAACAACACCTAATTACGATTCAGGGTCAATGCGCGCAGGTACAAACCGCGAATTCGTGCCGCTCCGCGCGCGCTCGTCTCGACGGACACGCAGACACACGAGCCGGAGAGAGCGCAAAATCAGTCGAAGGCGAGCGCTCGTGTGCCGGCGGGTGTCGTTCTCCTGCTGTGAAATGTACGCTTTTCCTGCGGGATAGCGAGCGCGTGTGTGTGTTTTGGAAAACGCTTTCCCGGGATTGTCGCGCGCGGCTAGTGCGAAATAATGCCCGCCAGTGATGTAAGATTGTGCTGTTGTTGTTTACGATGTTGACGCTCGCGGTCTGGAGTTGTTTCGTGCTTGTGATTACCTCCTCCGCCGTATACCTGACGACCGCCACACCGTTAGATCCTGTTCACCTCACCAAAGGTAACACATGGAGAAGACTTTTATTTATATAATATTGCCAGTTCACATGCTGTGTTGAGCTTCATTCAATTTTAATTATTAAAGAACAATCAGCTGTTCGGCAGCATGTGAATGTTGACGTTTAATTAAGTTGGTTCACACCTTTTGTGTTTTCAATATAAAAACTAATAATATTTAATTATGCTTTCACTCGACCCAATAATATTTTGCAATATGCTTTTTAATAACATAATACGGAATTTATATTGACTATTTGGATATTTACAACAAACAATATTTAAAAAATAACTATCTATTTACAACAAAATCAATTTAGTGGCATATACTATGTTTTTATTCTAATATGACGAGCTACTCGTGTGTGAGACAATTTAAACAATTGTTTATTTAATAACAACGTTCTTGTGCGATAATTATTTGTATCCGGTTTGCTGAATACTGCTAGTAATAATAGTATCTGCAATCTTTCCTCAAACTACATGCGGTGTAAGTCAGTGCAGGTTAGATTTTGTGTTCTGATCACGCGTTAAATGTTCCGGGCACTCGGTTACGGAGAACGGCGGCCGGCTGATGGCAGCGAAGGTGAACGAAGAAATGAAATCGTGTGCTGTTGCTCTTACGTAATTGGTGACTAAGAATATAAATAAAATGAATAAAAAACATGATTGCATACAAACCAGTAGAGTTGGGGAAATATTAATTTTATTCACTAACGTACAATTTATAAGCATAACCTAGCTCAGTGGCCGAGTGCTTCGTTTCGTACTGAGCATTGGGGAGCTCAATTCTCACCTTTCACAGTTTTTCAGAGGTTTTCTCTCAAGTTAAGGTAAATACTGGGTGATTAAACTCCTCTGAGCTTCTCCCTTGACCGGCGGAAAAGCCTCACGGCTAATAGCCCTATAAAGATAGAAGTTTTTTCTATATACATAAGTAGAGGGTGGCTTTGGAGATTTAATAAAGTGGAAAAATTATACATCTATACAGATAGAAGTTTATGTTTGATGTTGCTTAAATAGAAAATGCGAAATGATACGATCTGTAAAAATCTTTTCTGTTAGTGCTAGTGTTAGATTATTTAGATTTGTATCTAATTATCTGTTCTAAGTTCGCACTTACTTCTTGTTTAGTAATCGAATATTTGTCGTTATGTGTAACATGATACTTGTTTTATTAGGTTATTTATAATTTTAGCAACCTATTTATTATGTGCTTTGCTTATTATATTTATAATATTCAGAGCCCGTACACATTTTTTCTTGTAATTTATTCAGAATTATTAGCGATATTGCTAGGTTTCAATATCGCTAATCATTCAGAATAAATAATATGAAAAAATGTGTATGGGCTAAATATTATAAGTATAATAAGCAAAGCCCATAAGAAATAGGTTGCTAAAATTAATTAAAATTAATAAAACAAGTATGATATGACATATCGACAAATATTCGATTACTAAACAAGGAGTATTTGAGAACTTAGAACAGATAAATTAGATACAAATATAAATAATCTCGGGCACTAACAACAGAAACGATAACTAATACAACCGATGACGAAGATTATATTAAAACACTATATTACGCCACTTTTAAGTTAAATTTTATGAACTTAATGCTAAACAAGAAAATAAAAAAGAAGAAAAGTATGACAAAGACACATACAATAGTACAGAGAGCTATTAGCCCGATATTGGAAACAACACACACAAATCGCGAGGTAAATAAATTTAAATTTTCATTTATTTATGTTATTCAATGTAGTACTTTTATATAATAATGCATACTTATAATATACTTATATTTTCGTTAATAACCTTGCATAGTTTTTCAAAGGTTTTTTTGAAATTAAGGTAAACGCATACAGGAACATACTACAAAGACATGGTTGATAACATAAGCTCAAACGTAAAAGTACTTCAAACAAGGTACTATAATAACCTGTTAACAATAAATGAAACAAAAACAGAAGATATGATATTCAAAAGTAAAAAGAACGGAGAAAAGAAATAAACATACACATTAATGTTACATCAATAAAACAAATACACGAAACCAATGACACAGGATAACCTTAAATTGGACAACCATAAAAATAAACAAGAACGAAAATCCCATCAATAAAGAAAATCAAACAATATATACCTAAACAGACAACAAAAAAAAAACAAAAAAACAAAATACAAGTTTACCACGCACTCTTTACAACACAAAATAATTACCTACACCATATATGGGGAAACACAAGCAAGAAAAATTTAAATAAACTACAAATACATCTATACAAAATATTGAAAATAACTACTATACAACCTCGACAAGAAAACTAACCCCAAAGAATTATACCAATAGATAGACAGAAACTGAACATCAAAAACATGACAACACTAAATAAATTGCTAATGTATACAATATAGGACCAAATAAATTAATAAGGTTCAAAATAAATTTCTTGATTGGTAGCATAAAACTACAGCAAATATATGTCGTCTTTCAATTTACCACCCTTGGACCTCAAAAGAACTCGTTATGACCTTACATTTATTTATAAGATCATTAATAATTAAATTGACTCCCCATCTCTTCTCAGTGGCATTAATTTCTCGGTCCAAGAGGAAGGCATGAGGATGCGAAGCTGTTATTTTTTGTATCCAAAATCAGTTTTATGAAAACGCTCCTTTTTGTTTAAATGTGTTTAAGATGGTATTGTTTTTTGTCTTTAGGTAAATTATTGATTCAGGATTAAGAGATTTTTTAATTTTTGTTTAAATGTTTTTAAGATGGTATTGTTTTTTATGTCTTTAGGTAAATTATTGAAGTGTTTGATTCCAATATTTATTCCATTCTGTAGAGTTGATGTCCGGCTTTTTCCTGTTGCTATGTCACCTTTTCTTCTTGTTTGGTGGTGATGTAAGTCTCTTCTTTAATTTAGATGAATGCTAGTTTTCATTAATTTATTTTTTATTTACATGACTAGTAAAATGTTTCTTTGTTTAATTTTATATATTCTATGGTTAGTTCATTTGCTTCATTGTGTATTTGTAGTGTACTGTTGCGTTTTGGTTTCTTAAGTATTATTTTTAAAGCTTTATTTTGTTGTATTTGAATTTTAAATAACAATTTAACGCAACGTTATGCAAGAGAAAAACTTTAAACTTAAACATCTCTTAAAACAAGAAACACTTATAATTGAAAAATACATATGACGTCCGTACACACGACCGTATTCATTTTTTCGCCTTAATTATAAAAAATCTCGCTTATAAAATACTTTTGTTAAAATTTTTTTCTTCCTAAAATGACTTAATTTAACATCAACTATCGTCGTCTAAGACGAAGTCCAAAGTTTTAGAAGACTCTGTATACATATGTTGATAACGATAGGTCTCAGCTTGATTAGCGTGTAATTGTCCCCGATCTTGTACAACTAATGACATCCGCACACATGACCGTATTCATTGTTTTGCCTTAATTATAAAAAATCTCGCTTATAAAATACTTTTGTTACATTTTTTTCTAAAATGACTTAACTAAACACCAACAATTGTCCTCTAAGGGGAAAGTACCAAGTCTTAGAAGACTCTGTATACATATGTTGATAACGATAGATCTCAGCTTGATTAGTATGTAATTGTTTCCGATCTTGTCCAACGCTTTGATCTCGGCGTGTTTTTCCGAGACTGCGTTCTTGATTTTTATGTATGTCAACCGTAACTACGCCAGCTCCTTGGCCTTGCTCCGCTGGTTTTTCCATGTATTTTTCTGGTAATTCCTTGCCGGTCACATCAGCCCAGTGCCGATCTCATGTTCTCTCGCCATCAAAAACACGGAATAGTTGGCGGCATTAATGAACAAATTGTCCCTAGTTTCTGTTTGCCTGCCCCCTCTGCAGTAATACACTCGCGCTGTGCCTTATCCATGTCGATCAGGCAGTCCGGGAGCTTATTGGAAAAACACAACCATTACAACTGAATATTATTATTATATTTATCTATGTTAACTATTGACTAAGTATGAATATAGTAGTGTGGTCGTAGCAAAAATTTGTTGAATTGTTGTTGCGTAAATATACTTTAAGTTTCTTATTACTTATTTCAAGTATTTTAATGAAAAATGAAAGAAACCTATATCTATAGAATATCACTTTTTCTTGTAAATAATGGATTGTCATAGCAGGAGCTCGAAAATGGCTAGAGTTTAGTTCATTAAAAAAAAGACCTTTATTTGGCATAACCCCACAACAAATACAAAATCCCCCAATAAACAATGCCCATAATGGCAAGAACAAATAAAAAATACATCAAAATAAAAATAAAAAGTAACAATCAGCAAAGATACAAATTAACAAAAAATACATAATAACCCTACATCCCTCTGCCCTCGCCACTTTCCTCTCCCACGTCAGCCTCCTGCAGATTTTCACGCCTTTCCCATCCCCTTCTTACCATTCATTTAGCTTTCTGCAAACTCTAACTCACTCTGCTTTCACACCCTGCCATTTTTTGCTAAGGTGCCACCACGTGTCGCTTCCCTTACTACACAGCGCACATGCGGTGTGCCCCAGACACATCCACACTTTCCTTCCTCTCTCACCTGACCCACATCTCGCTTAGTTAACTAAAGTATGATAAAAAAAAGAAGTAAACATCGTTTTATTTATACTTTTTCTTGTGTTTTGAAAAATTTACAAACACGGCCAAATTTAAAGGAATAGTTATGAAGTCGAATTTATTATTTTGTTTAACTAAATCTCTTAACACGAAGTTATTTAATTGCAGTTTATTTTACAAAGTTTTGCACCTTTGTGAAACCTGTTAAACAAATAAAACTAAAAATAGCGTTTTATTATTCTCAGTTACATGTTTGCTCCACGAGCCCTTATGTCATCCGTCTTTCCATACTTCTGATTATACTGTTAATCATTTCTTGAGGCAAATTGTCCCACTCCTCAATTAAAGTAGCTCCCACTTCTGTGTTTTGAACAGTAGGAGCTTTTGACCTGAGTCTACCTAAAATGTTCTAGACATGATCAATCGGTTCAGGTCCGAATAACATACAAGCTAATTCATTTTTGTTATATGCACTTGGTTTAAAAATTTAAGTACATAACGAACAACATGCGGGCGCGTATATTCCTGCATTAGGACGAAATTTTCTCTAATGTGTAGGGCGAAAGGTACCACATGGTCTTAATGAATTCTAAAAAAAATAAAAATAAAAAAGGACCTTTATTTGGAATAACCCCTCAAAAAAAATCATAAACATAAAAGTAACAATCCTCAAAAATACAAATTAACAGCATATAGATAAATAACCCTACACTCCCTCTGCCCTCGCCAATTTCCTCTCCCACGTCAGCCTCCTGCAGATTTTCATGCCTTTCCCATCCTCTCTTAACCATTCATTCTGCTTTCTGCAATCTCCAACCCACTCTGCATATCTCTCTTGCACCTATCTGCAGTTAAAGCACCAACCACTACTAACTTTATGGGTACCGCTAGTCATATCCCACCCACGCCATAACTGAGCCTCCGCCAACCTCTTTAGGTGTAAAATTAAATTGTGCATTTTATTCTCCTTGGCGTCGACACAATATTTCCCTAAAGTCAATTGAGTTTACGCAAAAATGAGTCTCATCACTGTAAGTTCGTCATTTTCTATCATTGCTACGCTCCTAAGTGATATCAGTCGGTGTGTTAAATCGCCCATTGTGAACTGGTTAGGAAAAAACTTGATGAAACACTAATTTAAATGATTACTTACCAAAAAATACAAACTTTTATCTAGACAAAGAACGTATTTCTAATTTAAAGCACAGCACAATTCAACGCAAGGAATTCAACTATCCCTAGAATTAGAAAAATATAAAAACAAAATAAAGAGAGAAAATTAAATATTCTATGCGTTCTTTTAATTTTGCCGGTGTACATTCAATTCTGTTAAGCTACACTTTTATTAAATATATAGAGTTAATTATCCAAATAAATAATTTTAAAATTAGGAATGCGTACCTTTTAAAACTTTTTTTTTATAAACGAGACGACTACTCTATTCTATATGTACGTTACTTCATTCTAAACATAAATATAATCCGTAGAAGTTATTTTGCCAACAAATATTAAGGTTAAGGCAAAATTGTTGGTATGCGACGTCGTCATTCACGCCAATTTCCAACATTTGTCTCCATAACCATGCATATAATGCTATAGAACACGGTGATAATAAAATGACTTAATTTAACATCAACTATCGTCGTCTAAGACGAAGTCCAAAGTTTTAGAAGACTCTGTATACATATGTTGATAACGATGGGTCTCAGCTTGATTAGCGTGTAATTGTCCTCGATCTTGTACAACTAATGACGTCCGCATACAGGACTGTATTCATTGTTTTGCCTTAATTATAAAAAATCTCGCTTATAAAATACTTTTGTTACATTTTTTTCTAAAATGACTTAACTAAACACCAACAATTGTCCTCTAAGGGGAAAGTCCCAAGTCTTAGAAGACTCTGTATACATATGTTGATAACGATAGATCTCAGCTTGATTAGTATGTAATTGTTCCCGATCTTGTCCAACGCTTTGATCGCGGCGTGTTTTTCCGAGACTGCGTTCTTGATTTTTATGTATGTCAACCATAACTACGCCAGCTCCTTAGCCTTGCTCCGCTGGTTTTCCAAGTATTTTTCTGGTAATTCCTTGCCCGTTTTCTCACTAATCAGCCCATTGCCGATCTTATGTTCTCTCGCCATCCAAAACACGGAATAGTTCGCGGCATCAATAAACAAATTGTCCCTAGTTTCTGTTTGCCTGGCTCTCTCTGCAGTAATATACTCGCGCTGTGCCTTATCCATGTCAATCAGGCAGTGCGGGAGCTTGTAGGAAAAACACAACCATTACAACAGAATATTATTATAATATTTATGTATGTTAACTATTGACTAAGTATGAATGTAGTAGTGTGGTCGTACAAAAAAATATGTTTAATTGTTTTTGTGTAAATATACTTTTAAGACCATATCTGTAAAACATCCGAGGAAACTTTCTTATTACTTATTTCAAGTATTTTAATGAAAAATAAAAAAAATATATATCTATAGAATATCACTTTTTCTGGTAAATATTGGATTGTCATCGCAGGAGCTCGAAATAGGCTAGAGTTTAGTTAATTAAAAAAAAACCTTTATTTGGCATAACCCCTAAAAAAATACAAAATCCCCCAATAAACAATGCTCATAACAGCAAGAACAAATACAAAATATATAAAAATAAAAATAAAAAGTAACAATCAGCAAAGATACAAATTAACAAAAAATACATAATAACCCTACATCCCTCTGCCCTCGCCACTTTCCTCTCCCACGTCAGCCTCCTGCAGATTTTCACGACTTTCCCATCCTCTTCTTACCATTCATTTAGCTTTCTGCAAACTCTAACCCACTCTGCTTTCACACCCTGACATTCTTTGCTAAGGTGCCACCACGTGTCGCTTCCCTTACTATATAGCGCACACGCGGTGTGCCCCAGACACATCCACACTTTCCTTCCTCTCTCACCTAACCCACATCTCGCTTAGTTAACTAAAGTATGAAAAAGAAGTAAACATCGTTTTATTTATACTTTTTCTTGTGTTTTGAAAAATATACAAACACGGCCAAATTTAAAGGAATAGTTATAAAGTCGAATTTTTCGCGATAAGATTATTATTTTGTTTAACTAAATCTCTTAACACGAAGTTATTTAATTGCAGTTTATTTTACAAAGTTTTGCACCTTTGTGAAACCTGTTAAACAAATAAAACTAAAAATAGCGTTTTATTATTCTCAGTTACATGTTTGCTCCACGAGCCCTTATGTCATCCGTCTTTCCATACTTCTGATTATACATTAATCATTAATCATTTCTTGAGGCAAATTGTCCCACTCCTCAATTAAAGTAGCTCACACGTCTGTGTTTTGAATAGCAGGAGCTATTGACCTGAGTCTACCTAAAATGTTCTAGACATGATCAATCGGTTCAGGTCCGAATAACATACAAGCTAATTCATTTTTGTTATATGCACTTGGTTTAAAAATTAAAGTACATAACGAACAACATGCGGGCGCGTATTCCTGCATTAGGACGAAATTTTCTCTAATGTGTAGGGCGAAAGGTACCACATGGTCTTAATGAATTCTAAAAAAAAATAAAAATAAAAAAGGACCTTTATTTACAATCCTCAAAAATACAAATTAACAGCATATAGATAAATAACCCTACACTCCCTCTGCCCTCGCCAATTTCCTCTCCCACGTCAGCCTCCTGCAGATTTTCATGCCTTTCCCATCCTCTCTTAACCATTCATTCTGCTTTCTGCAATCTCCAACCCACTCTGCATATCTCTCTTGCACCTATCTGCAGTTAAAGCACCAACCACTACTAACTTTATGGGTACCGCTAGTCATATCCCACCCACGCCATAACTGAGCCTCCGCCAACCTCTTTAGGTGTAAAATTAAATTGTGCATTTTATTCTCCTTGGCGTCGACACAATATTTCTCTAAAGTCAATTGAGTTTACGCAAAAATGAGTCTCATCACTGTAAGTTCGTCATTTTCTATCATTGCTACGCTCCTAAGTGATATCAGTCGGTGTGTTAAATCGCCCATTTGGAACTGGTTAGGAAAGAACTTGATGAAGCACTAATTTAAATTATTACTTATGAAAAAAAAAACTTTTATCTAGACAAAGAACGTATTTCTAATTTAAAGTACAGCACAATTCAACTAAAGGATATCAACTCTTCCTAGAATTAGAAAAATATAAAAACAAAATAAAGAGAGAAAATTAAATATTCTATGCGTTCTTTTAATTTTGCCGGTGTACATTAAATTCTGTTAAGCTACACTTTTATTAAATATATAGAGTTAATTATCCAAATAAATAATTTTAAAATTTACGAATGCGTACCTTTTAAAACTTTTTTTTTATAAACGAGACGACTACTCTATTCTATATGTACGTTACTTCATTCTAAACATAAATATAATCCGTAGAAGTTATTTTGCCAACAAATATTAAGGTTAAGGCAAAATTGTTGGTATGCGACGTCGTCATTCACGCCAATTCCCAACATTTGTCTCCATAACCATGCATATAATGCTATAGAACACGGTGATTATAAAACCATAAAATATATAAACATAGGAAGAGGAAACTTCTTTGTATATAATGGCATACCATATAGCAGCAACAATACTATTTATAAAATCAATAGTTGTTGAAATATTTATATATAACAGGATGTGCTATATTTTAAGTACAATTTAAATTCACGAATAAGTTTATTATTCTAAGGTTCGTTATTTTGTAACAAAAGTAAAATTTTGCGGAATTGGTAATAAGGGAAAATGCGGAAGTTACGTTAAAATTGTTGTTGAATTACTTATGAGAAATTACCCGATAATATTCTGAATTAATTATAATCTGTCTATATTTAATTAAGTATGCAAATAAAACGACGGCCGTTGTGTTTGACTAGAGACCAGTATAGGGGTGGTATAAAGTTAGTAAAGGTGTTATATGATTATTTTAGACTGCGTTTAAATGGTTCTAGCTCTAGCAGGATACTCTCCAGAAAATTAAATATCCGGGACATGATACACTTTCATTTCATGTTGCGGGTACAGTTTCTAATAAAAAAAATATATCATCGCAATTATAAAATCTGATGTTGCCCGTTCAAATTAGTTAATAATACATATTATAATAATTAAGGTTAGGAAATTCCTAGATGCGTAACTATCGCAACATTCAACCCCAAAAGTACTAAAGCTATTTAAAATAAAGTTATGCATGATGTAGTCAATTAAAGTACCTAATAGACGAATGCTACTTACTTGATTTAGGCCTCATCCATCCGATTCTCTTGTTTGTGTATGTCCTATAATTTCAATTTAGGAATATAGGGCTCAGATCGCTTCCTAGTATGCTACTGGGTTTCCATGGCCTTATTTTTACGTCGTTCTGTAACAGGGCTACATTACCGACCGGACCAACGTTTTAAACTGCTTTCCGATGCACCGTGGAGCGCAGATGTTCCAGTTAGGATGCATGCAAACGCGACACCGACGTTTTAACTGGGGTCCTGTTGTTTCCAAGCTTTTTCGTAAATGTAGAGGAAACAAGTGTCACGTACGACAGACGAGGGACAGACAGAGATTTTCCAGAGACAGTATTAAAACAGGATTTCTGCAGAAACTATGATTTTTTGAAGGACCTAAAGGTTACAGAATTGTAACACAGTAGCTACTATTAGTAGTTTTGACCGATACCTTTAACCTATTTATTGTCTTTTATT
Organism: Lordithon lunulatus; assembly: GCA_963942505.1. Classification (NCBI taxonomy): domain Eukaryota; kingdom Metazoa; phylum Arthropoda; class Insecta; order Coleoptera; family Staphylinidae; genus Lordithon; species Lordithon lunulatus. The sequence goes on along the minus strand of OZ012672.1, from coordinate 17,225,028 downwards.
ATTGCATCAATTTCAATACATATATTGTACTTGTATATTTGAAGAATTCTCCCTGCAGGAAGCTCTGGTTGAATCTTCGAGGGTATTTTTAGCTATTTCTTGAAGTTGTTTGGTGAATTGCTTTGTTTCGTCCACGGGGTGCAGTTTTGATGTAAGTGGTACTTCTACTAGTATTGATTCATCCAAGTATTCTCTAAAACCATCCAAGATTTTTCGTTGTTAGTAAGATCAGGTGTGGGAGATTTTGTGATGATAGTGTCGCTTCGCATCAGGATCACCGGAATATGATCTGTTATAAACTGCTTTCTACTTTGATATTACTTGTGGATAGTCCTTTGATACTCCTTTGACGATGTAGAAATCAATAATGTCAGTATGTTTCTTATTTGCAATACTTGCACAAAACAAACGCAATAGACAGGTCGGTAGGGTTCAATACATTGACTTAGCCTTTTGTATATAAGACCTAGGTGAAACGCTCGTCGTGGGATGGTGATCCATTTTCTCGCCCTTTCTCTTAAGCGTACCACATTTAAGTTGACTCCCTCCCTAATTTTTTAATGCAAAAATCATGATAAGGTACTACCCTTGACGGAAATTCGAACTAACGACAACTACATTTATAATTTATGCTTGATATACTTGATATACTTGATATACTTGATATACTTGATCAGTCAGCTCATACACATTTGTCTCGGTAGTACTGCTTTGCTATTACAACTTATTCATGAGTAAGACATCATATGCTTTAGCATCCTGGGGACATATGCACAACATTTATTGCAATTTTTGATTACAAATACGAGCAGTAAAATGCCCTAAAATCAGCAAGACATTGGACATACGTTTGTTGAACTACGGCTTCTTACTGAGCTCTGTCTATATATTTACAGATGTATCGTTTATGTCTTCTTTTTCTTTGGCTAGGATCTACGATCCTGTTTGTCGGTCTCATTCCGTCTATTATGACATTTAGCTTTGTGTCCATCTCCTCGGTGGTTTGCCAGGGGGTCTACTTGTTACCGAGATGTTTTCTTTAACTATTTTAGCTAGACGGTTTAGTATAGTTATTATAGATATTATAGTCTTAAGTATAGAATTTCTTTATATAATTATCTCAGCGATTTTTATAAGTACAATATACGAACAGGTTCGCACCTGAATATACGGTACACAGAATCTGCAAAACGCGTAATTGTCACTATTATTTTGGGCCATTTTATTACAACAAACTTCGAATACACATCAAAAATTTAACCGTCAATATTTTGACAATGCTGTTTCATGCATTGTCAAAATATTGACGGTTAAATTAGCTTTTAATTGAAAAACTTATTATAGTACTGCAATGTTTTTGTTTGATACACTGTATAATATGTAAACTATGACCTACGTAATACTTATTTATAATATACATGAATAAACTTGTTGTTATAATTATTATTAATAACAGCAAATAAACATAAATGGTCAGTTTGCTTGAAAAAATTGACTCCACCATAACGAATCAAGACGTCGTCAAGTTATAATATAAGCGTTTCGGTAAACAGGCACTAAAATGTATCACAGACGGAGGACGTATAGACATTTTCCATAAAGCTCTTAGAATGGTCAGGGGGATTTATAAAGAGCCTTTCCTCTTAAATTAAAATACATGCACGTATACCATAATTTATGTATTTTTTGTTTATTGCTCTAGCTTAATGAGCATTGTGTATTGGGGGATGTGTGTATTTCTTGAGAGGTATGCCAAATAAAGGTCCTTTTTAAATTTATTTTTTTATACAATAATGCTATACAATAATAAAGTAAAAATTACATAATAGCCAAATACTTTTGCTACTGAAAACTTGTATTCCAACTTTTTAAATTAAAGTTTCTTCTTTATATGAATGACATGGCAAAACATATTTCTCTAAATTTTATTACAATAATTACGACCTTTTTGTTTCAATTTGGGGCAGACGACAGAAACATTTAGTTTATCAGAAATAAAAATCAAGAAAATCAACGTGTTATTTAAAAAAAAAATAGTTTCTTTTTTTATTATTAACAATGCTAATGTGTATCACAGTAATGTGCTACGCCATAATTTTATTTTTCACTTTCATAGGGAACTTCTCTCCCCCCACATAATAAATTAGTTTATATCGCATTGTGTCCTCGCGATTGCTTTTTTCGCACGTAATAGGTACCGGCGCACATCCTTCATTTTATTATTCGCCTAAATAATATTTATGACCGCCGCGCGCACAAAGGAATGGAAACAAAGCGCTTCCGCACGGACACTACGAAATTTAAGTTAATGACTTTTTATATCCCCTTTTATTTGCGGCCTCATATATTTTTCAAATATATTTTTTGTGACTGTATCGGTTACGCTCCGGCATCCCCTCCCCCCTAACAAACTTTCACCTTAATGGAACGTTGCGCCCGACCGCAGGATGGAAATGGAATTGAAATTGCCCGGCCGCTGGGAGTTTTCCCTGACCACTTTTTTCCCCTGTAGGAGCAAAAAATAAATATATCGTTGGGTAGGAACATATACAAAAAAAAACAGTTACAACTGAATATATCTCATAATTTTCAGGGTGGAGAGAAAACACGATTTAAATCAACTCCTGTTTTCAGTAATAATATATTGTTCAACCCAGTTGAATCGCCTAATTGGAAGAGGCGAATTTCATCACGGGTTGAGTATTGGGAAGCGATGGTTCAAAACCTATAGGGGCGAATATTCGCGAATCACATTTAATAGTTTTTTTTGTAAACTTAAGGTATTGTTAAGTCATAGAGAATGCCAAGCCCGATAAACGGCCTTTGGACGTTTTCCTCTATCTCTTCCCGTTTTCCGCAAAATGCAAAATATTGTGTGATAAGTGTGAAGCTTTTCACGTTTCTTCGGTCGTAACTTTTTTTTTATCTAGAAGGGTGAATTTTAAAATTATAGGGAATTTAAAACGGCCTATGGATGTTTTTCGCCATAACTTCCTGTTTTTCCGAAAAATACAAAACAAAATGAGAAAAATGTGATATGATTTTAGCCTTAGCACGTTTTTTTCGGACGTAACTTTTTTCTTTTTAAAGCTAGGAGGATGATTCAAATGGAAAAGTTATAGAGAACATTAAGTCTGATAAACGGCCATTGGATGTTTTCCGTTATATCTTCCCTTGTTGCCACAAAATGCAAAAATTGTATTTTTTATTGTTAAGTTGACGTGATAGAGAATTTCGAGACCGACAAACGACAATTAGATGTTTTCCTCTATCTCTCCCCGTTTTCCCGCAAAATGCAAAATATTGTATGATAAGTGTGCACTTTCTCACGGTTTTTTAAACATCACTTTTCTTAAGCTAGAAGGATTTTTCAAATTGCAAAGTTATAGAGAATTTCTGGTTCGGCAAACGGTTCTCTGAATGTTTTCCACTATCTCTTACCGTTTTCCCGGGAAATGGCAAAAATTGTGGTTTTTGAGCCTTTTAACGTTTTTTTTTAGCCGTGACCTTTTCTTTTAAACCAGAAGGATGATTAAAATTGTAAAGTTATATAGATTTTCTAGCTCAACAAACTAAATGTTTTCCATTATAGAGATAATGGGATAGATAAGAGGAAATAGCAAAAATGGTGGGAAAAATTTGATTTTGAGATATTTAAGAACTTGTGCTGAGCTTCTCCCTTTACCGGCGGAAAGCCTTTGGATGTCGGCCTATGAAGATAGAATTTTCTTTTATATGTTTCGCACTGAACCAAATAATTTATTTTCGGTTTGCTTAGTAATAGTGAAAACATCCATTGTTTTTGATATCAATGTTTTATACCCGATATTTTTGGCCATCGATTTTCTTTATCGATGTTTGTACAGCATCGACCATGACAATTAAAAAAAAACTAATTATATTTTATTGATTAATTTCTGTACGCTATTCTTAGTTGTCGTGCCATTTTATTATTGTTTTATTAGGGTTATGAATTTATTAAGTATGTTTTACCAACATCGAGCTTTGTCAGGCATTTTTCTAGGAAACATCGATGTTTTGCTATCGATGTTCCAGCTCTAATGGTTACTTATGTAATATGTTTCTTACATGCTCCTAAAAATCGTCAATATGTTTCAATGCTGAATATTAAGCCGAATAAATGTTTCATTAGCAACGTAAATTTATATATATATATATATATATATATATATATATATATATAATTTAGTTAGATATACTAATTTATAATTCAGAGCAAAAATATACAAGTTCAAATTTATGTTGTCTAACATTAGTTTAGGTAAAGTTGCTTCCTGAGTTAGTTCAAATAAACAGGCAATTTGTTCTTTTTCAAAATATGTCGTTGGTATTAAACGTAGCCACATCTGTCTCATTTTTAAACAGACCGCGAAATGACTAGGATTACTTTACAACGTGCCCCACCATGGCCCATAAAAATAGTTTTGTAATTCCATCAAAGTTTCGCAGTAAAGTTTGCGTCGCGAACGTGATGAGAGCGAGGGGCGGCGTGCAGGGATAATGGCGCGTTAAAATCATTTATCCTTTTATGATGTTATATGAAAATAATAACGACGGGAATTGCTCGCGTGCGCTTTTAGGGGCGAACCAAATTATCCCGCGCAAAGTGGCTTTATGCAACGCGGGCTTTAACGAATACATTTGCTCTCTCTCTGGCTCTCGTTGCAGGTGGAAATTGCGGGCTGGGACTAGAGTGTTTTGTGTTATTATTGTGATATACAGTCTGCTCCACTTTTTATAAATACATGTACAATTGTACACAGGATCCTGAATTATTGTACTTTACCTACTCTTTCTTTAATTATATTGTTGGAAACTCCAACACAGTTAGAGGGGTTAGAGACGTCGTCCGTCTCGTACTGAGCATTGTGGAAAAGTCCGAAACCCATCGGGGCGATTTTCCGCTAATCAACTTGCACAGTTTTCAGAGGCTTTCTTTGAAGCTACGTTAAATGCCTGGTGTATAAACTCCCCTGAACTTATACCTTGACCGTCTTATTCCAACAATAAAAAAACTTCAAGGAACTTCAGGACTATCAGCCGTGGATAGTTCTGAAGTTCCTTGAAGTTTTTTTATTGTTGGAATAAGACGATTCTCATCCCAGCATATTTGTTCATAGATAAATTAGTGTAGAGTATTTATTATTTAATAGTTAGTTATTAACCATATCTATAAACAAGATCTCTAACTTATACACTTGTGACAGTACTTAGAGGACGTCAATCTTCCAGATTCATATTAACATAACTACTGGGGGAAATTATAAAATTTACATCATTTAATATGATAGACAAAGATATTACAATTCAGAAATTTATATTTTTTACAATCTTGTCTTCACGTCCTACCAACTGACTCAATCCCTGTCATCTCTTTGCCACTCCTTTCCATTTTTGCCAGATCTACGTTCATTTTATCGTTCGTTTCCCTTCCTTTTAAAAGCTTTTTTAACTACTTCTTCGACTCACATTTCTTTAGCCTCTTTTCCACCTTGAATTTCTAACACTTTTTTCCTTTCTTATACACCTTCAAAATCTAGGGATTTTGAAGATGTATACGAAAGGCCCTGCTCAATACTCGTTCCCGCCAGCTCCTTCCACCATACCGCCTTCTCCTCTATCTACACTCCTCATTACATCAGGGGTGCGATTCCTAACACTCGTTTAGAACGTATCCGTTTAATGGTCAAGGTTGCTCCACCAAATTCAGACAACTCACGATGTGAGCTCGTAAAATGATGGAATTTCGATTTACTAGCATTAAAAGAATAATAAATCGAAATTCCATCATTCAACGAACTCAAAACGTGAATTATCCGTATTTTATTGACTGACTTTGACAATAAACGAATACGTTTCCATCGAGTGGTGTTAGCAATCGCATGCTACCTCTCAGGTTGCCCCTCTTCTTCATCACCAACGTAGGTATCTAAAATCATTTTATACAACTGCTGTATCGAATGTACCTTATTCCACTTCACGTCCTTTGACCTTTTCTCATATACCAGCATGTCTATTGCCGCCTTTCTCACCCATTGCATCCCTTCTCTTCCTTCTTGATTGATCAACTTATCATGAGAGCGTATTCTTGTCCACGCTGCACCCTCTTCGATCCCTTCCTCCAACCTTCAAAAATTCCAGTCGCCCCCCATGACCCATTCCTCTCCATACGTTTCCATCTTATCCAGAACCTGTCTCAGCTCTTCAGATTTTTCTTGCTATAGACTGTGGGCACCCAGATAATCCTGTTACCGCACGCTAGTTCTGTACTACCAACCCCGTAGGTTACTTCAACGACTCTTCTATCGTTTCACTATCTTTCTCGTTATATCATTCCCTCTTCCAACTATTTTACTCACATTCATCCCAACATTTTTTCTGAAGTCCAGTTATATTCCAATATCCCACCCTGAATTCGAAGTGCACGGCTGCCCTAATCTAAATAGTCCTGTCTCCTGTCTCACCGCCCTCGACCTCTTTAGTCCTTTATTATGTAGTACCCACCACTCCTCCGCAGTCTGTATTTCTCGATATCCTACCCTTGCTTCTACTCCTTACTGTCACTTTTCCTTTGCCAGTTTTCTTAGTATTTTCTGCACCTCCCTCTTTTCTATAGGACTTCTTCTTCCCTTTCTCACCGGGATATTTACTTCTAGCATCACCATCACCAATTTTTCACGTTCTCCACCAATACTTGACACCACTACATTGTTTCTTTCTTTTGTCCTCTGTCTGCCCTCCTCTTTCTTTTGTATTTTTCCCACCTTTCTTTCGACTACCCAGTTAAAACTTCTACCGCTTGCTATTTCCGTATTACCAACCCCGTAATTTCCTTCAACACCTACACCTCACGGTAGAAGGCATATGATTAAATAAATAAAATTTCCTTTAACAGCTCCCTCTTCCACCCTCCCACCATTTTTCTGGCTATGTTTATCTACTCTTTCAACTCTTTTACCCATATTCCTACCGACACCCCCCCCCCCTTTTTTTTTCTTCAGTTATATGCCAATATCCCTGAATTCGAGGAGCAGGTCTCCCCTCTTCTAACCACCGCTGCCTCCTGCCTTACTGCCCTCGAGCTCTGGTCCTTTTTTATTAAACAGTATCCATCACTTCTCCGTAATCAATTTTCGTTACGTTTTATACCTAAAATAGTCGGAATATACCTGATTTTTGCGATATCTGTGCGTGTATTGTTTGTCTGTCTGTCTGTTAACAAAATTCCGGGAAAACGGTACAACGAATTGTGAAATTAGCTGATCCTTACATGGGATAACCAAGTGAAAATTTGAGCAAAATCGGTCCACTAACAGTAAAGATAACTCTGTAAAGACGATGTACTGTGAATAATTGGGCGGGGCTACTCCAAAAAAAGAACGTGCAGCGGGAAAACGGCACAACGGATCGAAACCAAATTGGAAATTAGCTGAGAACCGTAGAGGGTACGATCCAGTGAAAATTTTAACAAAATCGGTTCACTAACTGATAAGAAAACTCGATCAAAGCGACTTCCTGTGCAAAATTTGGCAGGGGTGCGATTTTTGAGCGATAAAAATATATTCACTATTATTGCGAATATTGTCGATTTTTGACCCTTAGCTTCGTGAAAAGTAATCGACATCCATGACAAAACTAAACGCATGGCAGTAATAGCGTTTATACATTTAATTTTTAGTGAACGCTATTGGTTTATGGCTATCAAACATGTACATGTTATAGCGCATGATCATAGCGATCACTTAAAAATCGCACCCCAGGTCGCTCCATAGACAGTGACGTATATCAAGCGAGGAATTGTTGAAATACATGTCCAAAATGAAAATGTCAAAATATCAAAATGTGCAAATGTCAAAATGTCAAAATGTCAAAATGTGAAAATCTCAAAAATTCAAAATGTGAAAATGTCAAGTTTTCTCAAAAATGATAAAATGTCAAGATTTCTCAAAAATTTTAAAAAAGTAGGAAAAGTTGAATATGTAGAAAATGTTAAAAAAATAATATATATGTAATTCGTGTGGTGTGCCCACATCAGATATTTTGTGTATTGGTGCCTTTTTCTGGTTCTTTCATGATTGCCTTAATTATATAATCGCTGATATATACCCTTTCTCCTATGTGATTCTTGATTCTACTGTAATCCCCTAATAAGGGTTGTGCGAATAATTCCAACCTCTCTATAAAATGCACAAGCTCTGGGGGCGAGATGTAATTGAAATGCAGCCGCAATTTATTATTGCAGGTGCTCCATCCCCGCGATCAAATCGTAAACACTGCAGGATCGTAATGGCTGCACCGCAGGCGCATTGTAATCCATCAGATTCACGACGGCGATTATCCCCCTCTAAATACATCGTGCCCTAATTCAATGGTGCTGCTGCTGGCCGGCGTAATTATGAAAAATTCGGGTCCTTTTTTAATCCGCGCCGCATGCATCAATCACCACCTCTCTCACACAAAAACGGCCGCCCGCTGACCGAACTCCAGCTCTCAATTTATTATGTATCTGCTGGGGGCGGCGCGGCGGCGAGAATAAAATTTATCCGGCAATGAAATAAAACGCGAACACGGCTGGGAATTCTTTACGGTTGGCCGTATGTAAATCGAATTTTAAGCACTTATGAATAATGCATCACACGACTGACTTTAAGTCTATATTGGGCATTAAATTTGTTATGCGATCATGTTTGTAACGTGCATACATTCGCAGAAAATTCTACTTGGATCACATATCTAGTCAAATTAGTTATCTCTATCAAATACAAATATATTCTCTAGAACTGCACCATAGTGCAGAGTGTATTCTCAAATTATGTACAATATTTAATATATCAACAAAAAAAAACTTCTATCTTTTATAGGGCTATCAGCCGTGAGGCTTTTCCGCCGGTCAAGGGAGAAGCTCAGAGGAGTTTAATCACCCGGTATTTACCTTAACTTCACAGAAAACCTCTGAAAAACTGTGAAAGGTGATTCGCGAAAATTCTCTCCCCACTGGGGATCGAACTCAGGCTCCCCAATGCTCAGTACGAGGCGGACGACGCCTCTAACCACTCGGCCACTGAGCTGGGTATATCAACAAAATAATACAATAGTAAATAGATTGCAAATTAAACACTATAGTGAACTGAACTGTTCAAGAATCGCAGTTCTTTGAATTAACTTGGCTTCATATTTAAATGTATTTAAAGATCTTTGTAGATAGAACTCTTGAAGCGAGTGATATAATGGTTTTCTCAACAGTAGTTCATATGTAATTTTTTACTACTAGCATCAAGTCCCGAAACAAGATCGCCTAACCAATCACATTCTACTATGTCTACGTTCCGTTTTTATGCGCCTAATGAAACAAAATGATAGTAGCTTATATTTAAAAATAATATGTATGTATTTAAAGGAACGAAGATTAGGTTCCAACTAGTTAAATAAACGAATGAAGTGAACGCCTGAATCGTTAATCAAGTATTTTAGATGGCAAAGAAGGGGCAACTATATTTTAGCGATTTGTCCAGACCCTCCTCATACGTAATTTAATAATCTCTATAATATAAAAACGAATACAATGTTTTGAGGCCGACCGACCTGACATTTATAACTCATGTGCTTTTAGTGCATGTCGTGACAAATACTTTTATTACTTGCAGTTTTGTTCGTCAAATGTCGACAAAAACAACGTAATAGTAAGATAGTTGTATCTATTGTTATCTTAGAAGTTGCAACTGCTGAGCTAGAAGAAGAAGAATAAGCAGGGCGCACTATATTACTTACCATAATGCTTTGAGAGGAAAAGTATACAAATAGTCACACGGTCTCACCGAGATAGTTCATACATCATACCCCGTCAGATAATAGGAATATCACCTAGTATTACATATAAATACATAAATATACAATATAAATTGGTTTTAATCCTAATTTTAATAAGGTAGAGAACCTATGAGTTGTTACAATGCCCAATTAGATCGTTAGAAAGTATATCCAATTTGATGTATTGTATTTCTCTGCTGTACTGTGTAATTTTATTACTTATTCCCCCACATGCTTCAATTTATTAAAATAATCATCTAAATCGGTTCAGCAGAAACTGTTTTATGGTCAAAATGTATATATACTACATAACGTCAGAACTAAACCTAAATATAGCTATAATATCGTGTTTTACCACCATGCAGTATTAAAACATGAACACAATAAAACTTTTGTTAAACCGCTCGCGAACCACAGATTTAGCGTTTCATAATTACCAAACAAACATGTATATTGTATGTAATGTATTCATTAATTATTTCGACGGTCACTCGCAATTCAGATCGCATTTTATCGCGTCGGATTACCATCTTTATTAGCTCTCACGAGTTTACTAGGCTAAACTATAAACGTGATGTTATTATCGTTGATTATTTTGAAGTACAGCAAAGACTAGTTCATAAAATATTTGATGTAATTATGGAAACTCCAAGCGAGTCCTTTTAAACATATTTTAGGTAGCTTATCCATTTTACTTAGTTAAAATACGCGAGATATGGGAAAAGCTTCTGAGCGACTATTAGCTAAACTGGATAATTTATATTTCTTACCCAATAATGCAATGCAGTTTAAATTCATATTTGGTTCTATATGAATTATGTATGGATGGAAGAATTATGAATCAAATTGATTACGTATTCATCGAAAATAATGAAGGAAAATGCATTAAATGCCTTGGCCTATTGTCCCAATCCCAACCACCAAAATACCTGTTGGGTAATATTATACATTGATTGTTTATTGAAAATTAATGTTTTTTTTTTCTTGTTTCAGGTAAGCAAACATTCCATCAACCATGCCATAACTATAGTAATGTAAGTGGCTTTGCAAATGTGAGTACGCTCAATTCCTTTTATTAATCAACATATACATATACGAGGTTCCCGTTATTTCGACAACACTGCTCGTAGTAAATTAACTATTTTTGACAAAAAAATTAATTTAATCATTATGTGTAATACATCATCGTAATTGTAAAAACATTAATAGTATAAATCCAACATGACGGCCATCCGTAAAACAGAAGATGATGGCTGTTCTTCTGCCATCTTAGATAACCAAGTCAGATTTGGATTCCTTATATTTCTAGAATAGCTAACCAGTTGGTGTTATTTTGATATCTGCTTATAGTATAAATCTAAAAATGCCTAAAATATTCGGTATTGCTCGTGGCTTGTTTATATCCATACGTTTCCCTTGTCCCCCAATTTTTGTGCTGATCCAAATTTTATACTAACAAACACATATATGTTTGTGAGCAACATTTTTTCTGTGACTAGCATATTTTTGTGCCTCAATGTGTTCTCTTATATAAAAGCACCCTCAATTGCGGCCCTTTTTCACGGTCCTATATACCATACCATACGATATGTGCAGCCTTAGGCCCTCCGCACACGAGGCAACTGTTTTATGACTAGAGTTGCAAACAAGTTGCGCTTGCAACTGGTTTGTGGTCTTGTTCGTGTAGAGGAGTGGGAGACCGCATATGGGTCGACTGAAACTTGACTGATTTCAAATCAATGCGTGCGATTAGATTTCTCAGTCACAAAATGTTGTATGATTGCACTTGTGTTCACCAAAACAAAATGCTTGATCAAAGAATGTAAATAATTTTTGTTCGAGAGTAGAATAACAATAAGTTCCGTATAATTAGAAACTTCCACAAAACTCAAGAAGACGCATAACGGGGAAAGCAGCCACATAATCTCTCATGTTTGTGATGGAAGAAGAAATCATTCTCAACAATCCCAGATAAGAATCAATGGACGTTCTATATAATGTAATAAACTTGCTATCTGTTTGATTAAATTGTTCTGCTGTTATAAACAGTCTAAACTTAAAATATATATATATAATATAATTGTGAATCCGCCTCTTAGTAATCTACATATGTAGATGTCGATCTTGTTAGATCTCATCAGTCTAGCTCAGGTAGTGAGGATGAATTCATACAACATCTCGAGTGGTTACATACAAAAATGGTACAACTTTCCCCTAGGAGGAAACTTTAAACGCCATCTGGTAACACCGCATCAATTAGCAATTGTAATAACATGCTCATACGATCAGGAGCACCGGGTAGTGTCCTCTATTGGAATAATAACAGAGTGCTTGAGATATCTGCACAAGGCGAATGTGTTGATATCTCAAGCATCCTCCTAGGGGAAAGTTGTATCATTGTTATCTAAACGTAATATTTCTCTGTATACGGATGACACCAGTATTCCTTTATTCTGCTCTTCGTACTTTACGGTAGTCAAAAGTAGTGGCTGACATTTGTTCAAAAAAATGCTTTGGTACAAATTTGTGGTGAGCTCTGATACGACTGATCCAGAATTAGTCGCGCTCGTGTGCGGTGTGCGGTTTCATTTTGATTTCAAACTGGTTGTGTGAGTGACTAGTTTGAAACTAGTTTGAAATTCGGGTTACAAAAGGGCAATAGTGTACGATCAATTTAATTTAAGTGCGTGCGACAAATATATATTATCTAGTTGCCTTTTACCTTTCAGTATAGGCTATTACATTTACATTACTTAACAATTATTGTTGTTGTTTATACATTTGTAAATTCTTTTCACTCTTTTCTGTTCTTCGCCAGTTCTCCTGCTTATATAACTGTCTTTCCTTTCTTGATTATTATTTCCTCTATTCTGATGTCCCACTCTTTTCTTGGTCTACCTCTTCTTCTTATTTCCAGTTCTTGCTTCCCATGCCTGTTTTGTTTGATTGTTATTGTCCATCCTAATTAAATGTCCCCACCAGTTTAGTTGTTTCTTTTCTATATACTTTTCTATAGCTTCAATTCCCAATTCTTCTCTGATGTCATCATTTCTTATTCTGTCTCTTTTCGTAACTTGTTTTACTTCTCTGAGATATTTCATTTCCATTGCCTGTATTCTACTTTTGTCCCTCTTCGTTAGTTTCCACGTCTCGCTCCCATATGTCAGTATAGGTCTATATATGCTTTTGTATATATTTATTTTTGTGCTTCTGTTGATCTCTTTTTTGTTAGTCAGTATGTTGCACAATGCGTGGTATGTTTTAACTGTGTTGTTTATTCTGTTACTAAGTTCGCCTTCCATTTTTTCGTCTTCTGTCAGTGCTACTCTTAGTTATTTGAAATGTTCTACTTGCTCTATTTTGTGTTGTTCTATCTTTATATTTATTTGTTTTTTCCGGTTTCCTATTACCATCACTTTTGTTTTGTTACAATTCATTTTCATATTATACTTTTCTAGATGTCTGTTCCATACACTCAGGTTGTGCTGCAGATTAGCTTCATTTTCTGCTATCACTACGACATCATCAACGAATGCTCCTTCCGATATTTTTACAACTTGTATGTTTTTGTACACTATATTTGCTTTTTTGATTTCTGGTTTAATTCTCTTCATTATTTCATCCATGTATATGATAAATAACGTAGGACTAAGCCCGCCTTCTTGTCTGAATCCAGTGGTTGTCTTAAATGTTCTTGATGTTTGTCCCTTGTATATTATTGCATTGTTGTTATATATATTTTGTATTAATTCGACTGTCTTTCTTTCTACACCTCTCTCTTCCAGGATTTTCCATAGTTTGTTTCTTGGAATCATGTCGAACCCTTTTTCTAGGTCTATGAATTCTAAATATGTGTTTTTATTATTTGTAGTTCTTTTTTCTGTGATTTGGTTTATTGTGAAGATGTTGTCCTGTGTAAGATCTATACAGGACAACATCTTCACAGTAAAACAAATTACTAAAACCTTGCGATTCTTCTAATATCTGGTCTATTCTTGCTATTATTCTCTTGTTTATTGTCTTTTCTAATATTTTCATCCCTATACTTATTATTGTTATGCCTCTATAATTTGAGCATTTCGTCTTATCCCCTTTCTTGTGTATCGATACGATTAGTGTTGTTTGCCAGTCTTTTGGTATTTGTGCTCCATATGCTGTTCAGTAGTTTCCGTAGTTTTTCTTTGCCTACCGGGCCCAGGAGCTTTATCATTTCCGCTGTAATCTGGTCTTGGTCCTGGTGCTTTTCCTATTTTTATTTCCCTTATTATTTCTAGTAGTTCTTGTTCCTTGATACTCTCTGTATCTGCTTCCGTGTTGTTCTTGTCTCTAATTATGGTCTTTTGTTCTTTGTCGTTATTTGAGGTTAGTAATTCTTCAAAATATTCTTTTTATCTTTCTAATATTTCTTCGTTTTCCTTCAGCATTATTCTTTGTTTGTCTTGTATGTATCTCATTTCTTGTCCTTTTTCTTTCCTGCAATCTTTTAGGGTTTTATAAAGTAGCTTTTGGTTTTCCCTTGCGTTTTTTTCCATTGTCTCTCCGAACTTTTCCCATTCCCTGGTTTTTGCTATTCTAACCTCGTTTTTTACTATTTTTCTCTTGTTTTTGTATTTTTTATAGTTTTCGCTATTTTTTGTCGTTTAGGTATCTTTGCCATGCTTTTTTCTTTTCTTTTGTTTTCTCTCGTATGTCCTCCGACCACCAGGCTGTCTGTTGTTTCTTGTTTGTGCTTTTCTTCGTACCACATGTCTCTTTTGCTGTCAAGCATATTTTTTTTTCGGTTCTTCCACATTTCCTCTACTTCTTCTCTATCGTTGGTCACTTCTATCTTTATCTCCATTTTCTCCATATATTCTATTGCTCTTTATTTTTCTCTAAGTTTGTATGATCTTATCCGATCATTTCCCTTATGTTTTTATTTGGGACCCTGTTTCTAAGAGAGTTGACTGAGATCGACCTCTCCATTTTCCTCTGCGTGATACTTATATTATTTCTAGTGTTCTTAGTTAGGGCGAGTGTTTCAGCTCCATAAGTAAGCAACATACACTGCTCGAACACTCTTCTTTTTAGATACAATGGAATGTCTGATTTGAAGATGTTACGCAACTTTCCAAATAGTTAATTAATACTTATAAAGCACCAAATGCAGACTTCGATCACTGCTTACTGGGCATAAAAATAAACCAAGAAATATTTGGTGCAGAAATCAAATTAGGGAATATCAATTAGCACACAGAGCGGATAGGCTTAGAACTCATGAGGAGCGCGTGATTTCTCCTCATGAGTTTCTATAAGAAAGTGATTAGACAAGCCTTAGGCAATACTAAAAAATAACATAGAAACGCTTCCACGTTTGTATGATATTTTTATTATTATTTATTGAATACGAACAATATTGGAAAAGGAAGAAGTAATAATTTAGAAGAAAGGACGAAGAGTACATATTGGAGCGACAACGAGAGCAAGGCAGAGCTCACGAAATGAGACAAATTACGACTGAAAATGTTAACGGACGAAATTGAGGAAGCAACACACGGGCACATAGGCCAAAGAGGACTAAAAAAATTTTTACGATAAGAAATACAGTACAGTTACTAGAAGATATAGAAACAAGTTATAAAAAAACAACTTAGGAGTTTATTCCAAGGTATGAAAACAAATAATAGGCTACCATAACAAACAGAGTTTCTACAAAGACAAAAGAACAAAAGCACTAGCTGGAGACGAAGAAGTTCTAGAAAGATAGAGATAGTTTCACATCCTGTTGAACGAAACAAAGACGCTGGAGACTGAAATGTACACCATATAACAACCGTGAAGCCAAACAAAGCAGATTAGCAACCCTCAAGCAAGGAGGAGTTCGAGAAAATAATTTTGTAAAGGATACGTAATATAAGTCGACAGAAGGACTCGAAGGTCAAGAGGCAGTTACAGAATTATAACAAATATAGTAACTACTATAAAGAAGAGTGCAATAATCTCAACTTATTATTAACTTCATTCAACATATTTTTAATTTGCGCAACCTATAGCAATTGATTTCGATATCTTTGATGATTTGCACTGCTGGGTAGTGCAGTAAAAGTTATTGGATATTCTTTATTCCTGACCTATCTACTGTGCTGTAGAATATTGACTATTTTAAATTTCTAACAATTTATTCCGGCTACAGCGTGCCCACACCACCGTCGACTTTCTCTTTCGGTCGATTCAGCGTTTATCTATTCGTGTTGCGCAACGACCCCCGTCGGTTTTTATTAAAACCGGGGGTCTCTCGGTCTGATCAAAGCCGCGCGCGTGGCATGTGGAGCGGAAAAAAGCGGAGCGCAACTTCCTCCGCTAGGTAACACTCCGTGGTTCCTGTCCCCCCTACCCCTTTATATTTGCATAAGTACATTGCTTATGAAGTTTAAAGACCCTCTTCGCACTCGAGGCGAAGGGGCGTTTTCAATGCAATAATTATTACCGCTTCTTTACGCACCGCAAAATATGTGGGGGAAATTATAACTAACAGTAACGTAGTGTATATACAAATATGCAAATATTTAATTAAAAGGACACATATTTTCTTTTATAGTACTTTATATATAAATATAGTGATGTCAGTTCATATGTGTTGGCGGTCCAGTGTTGTTTTTATTAATTCTTTAATTAAAGTATTAAGTGTTTTGAAGTAATAGCGAAGTTTTAAGGACGATTTACTGTTAATTAGTTCACATTTTTTATTACAAATTTCTATTATTCCTTTTTGTTATCAACCCCGATCGCACGATGGGCCTTTCATCTATTAGAATAATATTAATAATAGAAAGTATGTTATCCGCGAGAAATGTCAATCACGTTTTTTTACATATATCCATGAATCACATAATTAAAATGGCACCACTTTTACAATATCCTTGGCTCTACTGTTTCCATCTATTTAAACAATAATTTGCGTTTTTCACTCATGCCAATATAAAAAGCGAGCGATATATAATATACAACATAGATTTAATGTCTGTGTAGAAATAAATAAATAAATAAATAAATATAAATAAATAAATATAAATAAATAAATATAAATAAATTAATATAAATAAATAAATATAAATAAATAAATATAAATAAATAAATATAAATAAATAAATATAAATAAATAAATATAAATAAATAAATTTAAATAAATAAATTTAAATAAATAAATATAAATAAATAAATATAAATAAATTAATATAAATAAATAAATATAAATAAATAAATATAAATAAATAAATATAAATAAATAAATATAAATAAATAAATATAAATAAAAAAATATAAATAAATAAATATAAATAAATAAATATAAATAAATAAATTTAAATAAATAAATATAAATTAATAAACAACATAGGCTATAATCAAAATTATTTGTAACAGAAATGGCATATTGTTCTACAATAGTCAATTATCCAAACATAAACATGTGTCGTTTCCCGAATTTCCTGAACTTCCCCGTTGGTGATTTTCCCCGGACAGGATATGCTCCATATTCTGCCGTAGCACCACATTTCGAAGGCTTGGAGTTTGTCGATATGCCATTTCTTGAGTGTCCACGCTTCAGCACCGTAGAGTAGCGTGGAGAATACGTAGCAGCATTCTCATTTTAGTTCTTAGTTAAAGTCTCTGATAATGAATAACTTCCTCAATATTTGTAAAGATGTCTCTGGCCATTTCGATCCTCACTCTTATCTCTCTTGTCATGACTCCTGTTTGTTCCATCCAAGCACCCAGATATGTATATGTATGGAAATTGCTCTTGGGTTTAATTGTGCTTCCTTTGCAAAGACTTTCTTACACTATCTTGGTCTTTTTAAAATTGATTTTGAGTTTATGGTTTGTATACGCCCAAAGATTTCATTTTGCAGATTTTCGTTTAAATTTTTTTCTTTTAGTGGAGTTTTGAATGAATGAAATAATTTTGAAGTTCATTTGCGTATACAATAATAATAATATATTGGGTTTCTAAATGTATCAAAGTTAGTATTTCAAAATTAATACGGTTATAGTTAGTAATAATACCTATTATACTTTTGCAAAAGTGAGTCGATTTAAAGTAAATACTGTAGAAGCGACCTTGAATCCCTTTACAGTTTGCACGAATTCAGCATTTCTGGAATGGAGCGAGGAAAGTTTCCACGCCGCGCTGCATAATTGGAAAATCGATACGGCCTGCCGGCGAGAAAATTCGCAATGCCAGGTATTTCCGCCCGTCGCTGTGCCGTTGCCACTAACAGCACTACCCTTTTATAAGAATTTATTTTTATAGATATAACTCTACAATCCAATACAATAGACGAGTGATTTTATTTTAAACATCTCAAATCGTTTTGCAGTTAAGAATATCCGATAAACAGCAGGATACATTACATTGTGAAATTGTGATAAATTCTTCAAGTGGCATTGAAAGTCCTACAAAAAATAACATCATGCAACAAATGTATCAATACAAATTGTACTTGTAGTTAGACCTGAATGTTAATGTACAATACAGTTAAAAACTGCGTGGTGAAAGTAAATAAATCTTTAAAGTTTGATAAAATATGTCGATCGTACACGCCATGCCGATGTATTGCAGTGTTTAGCACCCCCGTTTAAAAAACGGGGGTGCTAAACACTTTTTTAAATTGCAACTATGGCCCGCCTTAACGTATCTAGAACTAATCTGAAATTATTGACCAACATCCTAACTGGCTACTGTCGGCTAAACAACATCTACACACGATGGGTCTAGTAGATAGCCCATTATGTAGAGGGTGCAGCAGAGCATGTAATATGCCTCTGCCCAGCTCTAGTAAACACTAGGCAGCTAGTACGAGAGGAGTGCTGAGCTAATATGGCCAGTACTGGCAACTCCTCACCCGCCAGCGTTCTGTAGCTTGCACACAGAATTAACTGGTAGGACGAGTGAGTAGCCTTAAATGAAGGTTTCACAATGGGCCCAATTTGAGGCCTAAGTGTCTGTAGCTATGCTACCTTCCAGCCAACTATCTAGAACCAGCAGAACTATCCAGAACTCCCGTTTTACAAACGGACGGCCCGGCGTCGTTAACTCCTAACATATACGGTAGAAGGTCGATGCCAGTTACAGCATTATAACGAATACAGTAAACTGTGGTAGAGCACTACTACGTCGACCATATGTTAAGTTAGTGAAAAAAGATAGTATACATGGTAGTACGAAAATAAGGTAAAATACAACCAGTAATAAGATGGTCATCGTATATAATCTAAACAGATAAGATTAATATTTCTGCTTCGCGTCTTTAATGGTAAGAATTTGATTGACCCACGATATTGTATATAATTATGCTTTCATTAAAGATGTTAAAAGAATTTTCTTCTTCTCCGGTATTATATTTGTGAAAACCTCTATTTTGCTGTGAATGTTGGTATATTTTTATTAATTTTCCATTGATTTTGTAAATTATTTCCTATAAAATAAACACCTTTATTCATTTTATAGGTACTAATTTACAAAATCAAAGGAAAGGTAATAAAATAGGTAAAATATGAGGTTTAAATTCACAGCAAAATAAAGATTTTCACTATAATACCGGAGAACAAGAAAATTATTTTAACAACTTTAATGTAGGCATAATAATTTACAAAATAGTACTTAATGATTTTATTTGGCATATGAAGTTCTTACAGTTTTGTATGCATGTAATGTTTTTAAGATTTTTGTTAACGCCTTGGTTAGATTTCTATATTTTTCTTTGATAAATATTGCCCCATATATTTAGCATATAAAATATTTGTGACTTACGTATATTTCTATTTGTGTATGCCGAGACACAACAAAATGACGACCAGTTAAATTAATAAAATACATGTTTTGTATCAAATTAATTCTACTCCGCCGGCATTGTTATAAAAGTGAAAGTCGAAGGCCGCTTTTTACCATTGAAACTTTGTCCCCGCGCAAATTAAATATCCCGCGCTCTATTTACGGCTAGACAACTATGCACACCAAGCGACACTTGTACGCGCATAAATAACCACCTTACATTTTTTACCACTCCACTTGTCATACTCAAATAAGAAGAATCTACATGCGGCAAAAAAGGGTGCACCCACCGCCCCGGCGCTTAATATTTTATGCATTCACATCTTTCCTCCGGCACATTTCGTTCGCATCCGGCGTAAGAGGCCCGTTCGCCTGCATTATTAATCACCCTGACGCCACCCCCAAAATGATTTTGGCATTTTCAAGTCGCGGACAAAGCGGTTCCGTGCGGCGAGCTGACACTGTAATGCACTATCCCTTATAATTTCCAATTGACATCGACTAATAGCACCCGCAAGGTGACAAATGATTATTTGAACATCTTGAGTACTAAAAATTTCATAGGGTTGTAGTTACAAATCATGTTTCTTCGCGTTGAAGTTAATACGTAACGACTGCTTAATACAGAGGGACACACGTTGAGATATAATTATTGATAAACAAACAACATGACCTCATTATTATATAACTTGTGTTGGGAGCACTCTAGTTTCCGAATAATTTACTGTGAAATCAGAATTCAAATCCCCAAATAGATACACCCAAACAAAACACTTCACCAGATTACAAGAGAAATACAGCAATTATCAGACATATTTTCGAATAGGGTGCTGGGCCTTATTTTTTCTTAAATATGTTTGAACATAAACATGTATGTAAGTAAAATATTTGTAAAATAATTTTTTATTTGTAACAGATGTATGTGCCCATACACCAATGTTTTAATTTAACAATTTTGTTTATAAGACATCACTTTAGTGGTTTCAAAAAAGTACAGTTAAAAAAGTTGACAGCAAGTATTTTTTATAAGCTTGTCATTGAATAATAGTTGCAACAAAACAAATTGCAATTTTTATTAATGTACCCCTCACAATTTTTGAAACTATCAAAATATTGTTTAGAATGTGATAACAAACATAAGGCATTTTTTAAAACAGGGCACTGGTCCTTAGTTTTTTTTTAATATTTAAAAAAAAAACATGTAAAATATGACAGGGTATAAAAAATACTTGCTGTCAACTTCTAATTGTTCTTTATTTGAAACCAATAAAGTGATGTCATAAACAAAATTGATAAATAAAAACATTGGTGTATGGGCACATACATTTGTTATAAATAAAAAATTATTTTGCGAATATTTTACTAACATGTTCTGTTTTCAAAAATGTCCCAGCGCCCTATTCGAAAATATGTCACAACATTACACAACAATCTTCTTGAATTTAAATACATATAACATATAAACAATCTGTTTTGCTCTTGCTGTAGTTGCTAAAATTATAATTGTAAGAACTGCGAGGAAGGTGGAATGCCGTACAAATAGATTAACACACCAGCGGGTTAGCCTATTTGTAAGTCATTCCACCTTCCTCGCAGTTCTACAAAAACGGAAATATCTGTATCATTTTAAATTCAACTTTTCGTTGCTTCCACACACAATGAAAACACTTACAGAACACTTACACTTAAAACAATTACAATGCATTTTTAGATCAGGTTTTTTCACAGTGTAGTGAAGTTAGTTTATAGAATTCTTCTTCATTTCTTCTTTATAATATCCAATCATGTGGCAAGTGGCAAGAGACACTTTTAGGTTTTATAATTTTGGTTTGAGTTTTATTGCTTTCTTGCTAAATGCTGTCTCCTTTTTATGAACAATTTTATAAGGTATTCTGGCTATATGTTCCTGCACTCTATTCAAGTACTTTTTGTATTAACCTCTTTGTCAATACAGAATATGCTATAGAACCATTACATGTACTAACATCTTTATGCTGCATTTTGCAGCACTTGAGATGGTACCACCCAGAGCAACTTCCTTTACATCTTAATATATTATCTTTGTCAAAATTATGTTTACACTTAATGTATTCAAATATACTCATATTTTAGAAATACTACAATTCGGTATTCGTTTCTATATAAGTACCAATTAAAACTTTGCTATTCGTTTTAATTTATTTATTTAACCGTTTTTTACACTGTAGAATATAGGCCTCACTTAAAAAAATCTATCTATCTCGGTTTAGGGCCAGTTCGTACTAGATCAGCCCATGTTAGGTATTCGCTCTACTTCATCTAGAGCAGACCGGCACTTCTTTCATTCGCCCATGATGTCCATCTAATCATCTATCGTTCTATTTATCTTGTTCTCGCTACATATCCCTCTCAATTCTCATTTTGTGGTGGCTATGCTTTTAATCACGCCTTGAACTTTCGTCTTTTCCTCGATCCAGGTGTTCGTTTTCGTCTCTATGGCTTTTTGAATTATTGTTAGATTTTCTAGTATCGATTTAGTAATGTCCAAGTGTGTGATCTATAGGATCCTGCTAGGATGCACTGGTTATATAGATTTTATCTGAAGGGAGTAGACCAAGGGTAAGCATACATCGTATAAATCATAGCCCGTAGGTCCGCTGAGGTGATGGGTTGCATGTCGATGGTGTCCAAGCTAACACTTTGCTATATGTACGGTGCAACATAGTGCAGACATCGACACATATCGACTTAAAATAGACATAAATGTAGACGTAGTCATAGCTGACATGTCTTTTATTTTCCAATATGATACCCATATTTGTCTTATTCCTTCGTTTATTTATAATTTTTGGCTGGTTTTCCCTAGGGTTATAGTTTGTCTGTAGTATTTAAAACTGGCTAAAAATACTTCTATATTTATAGGACTATTAGCTGTAAAGTTTTTCCGCTGGTAAAGGCAAGCACAAAGAAATTTAATCACCCGGGATTTACCTTAACATCACAGAAAAATTAAAAACGCGATTCGCTCCCCAATGCTTAGTATATGATGGACGTCGCCTCTAACCAGTAAGCCAGTGAGCTGGGTACCCTTTTGTCGGTATCAGTGTTAATTCTTCTTCCTATTCGGTCTTAATATGTTATCATTATGGTAGTTTCTGAAGGGTAGGGAAAATAAGGTCAAAGTTAACATAGATCTGGTAAAGTGGGGAAGGAGCTGAATGAGTGGCTCTGTTTCAACTGAAACTGAGAAAGGCAGCGGGAGAAGATGGATGGATTGAAGGCAGATGCGTTCAAAGGATTTTCAGCGGAAGGAAGGGATAAGCTGCTGCAGGTGATAAAAGTGTGGAGTGCATAGCAGCAGGTGCCGGAAGAGTAGAGAGTAGGGTTTACGGTGTTGGTGGTGCTGGTTCACTCATGAGCGGCTTCGGTCGTGAGGAACTATAGGGATCACTGTGATGAGTGCGGGATTTAAGGTTATGATGACAATGGCGAGGAACAGATTGGATAGTGAAGTGGAAAGAAAAGGGCTGCTAACAGAATGCCAGGGTGGATTCTGAAGGGGACGGGGGACGAAGGTACAGATTTACGCAAATGAGAATGATGGAGGAAACGCTGGAATGCAAAGGGATAATGTGTGCGGTGTTTGTGGATTTGAAAGCGGCATATGACTCAGTGAGTAGCGATAAACTTTCGGAGGTTATGGAGAGAGCAGTTATAGAAGAGTACAAACTTTGCAAATAATTGTATTGGTAACAGAGGTCCTGTACCTTGGCCACCGCCATCACCTGATTTAAATCCGTTGGATTCTTTCTCTGGGGATACATGAAGTAAATTATTACAATGGTGAAATTCATATAGGGTTTAATCCTATTGACTCTTCTCGTTCATGTCTCATTTGATTTTGATTAATTTGACTTCTAGTTCTTCCATGCCGTCTTCTGAAGTAATTGATCTAACATTATACGTGGCAATAATCATTTTCAATTTTTTGCTACGCCCCATAGAGGCATCTTACACGGTCAGTAATACTGTCATTATTGTAAAATTTTGACAGTTTTTTGAATCTTTAACGAGTGGTAATGATGGAATGAACATGATTCTGATGTTTATCCGGACAACTTTTAATCCAAGCATCAATCGTATAATACCTCAGACCACGCCCATACAGTATATTCATACAAAAATAATACTGCACTAGTTGATGGCTCGAAGTATGGGACGACACTGAAGAAAAAACTGACAATATGTAATTATCGTGTAAGGTTGATAGATATTGACTTGACTATTGAAGAAAATACTGACAGTACTAGAAATATGAAAATTATTCACCGTGTAAGGCCCAATTCACACATAAGCGGCGTCGGGCGCAGGCGCGGTGTAGGCGAGGCGCAGGCACGACGTCGCACAGGCGATTGTGATGTTCATATCCAGTGAAGGGGTGGTCATTGCACTTTATGTTAACATAGAGGCGGCGTGGAAGAGTTATGCCTTTCGCCTCTTCGCCTACCGTGTCTTAGGCGAAGAGGCGAAGACGCGGTGCCGGCTGTGCGAGAGGCACGACGCTTCAAGCCCCCTCTACATAAACATGTGGTGCAATGGGCACTTAGGTGACGAGGCGCGGGCATTTGCCTCGTGCCTCTCGCCGCGCGAAACTCTCCCACGCCGCCTCTATGTAAACATAAGGTGCAATGTCCACCCCTTCACTGCATATGGACATTACAATCGCCTGTGCGACGTCCCGCCTGCACCTCGCCTACACCGGGTGTGCGCCCGACGCCGCTTATGTGTGAATTGGGCCTAAGGTATCCTATATTGGAGCAGACTAACATTTTATGCTCAGAGAAGGATTCAGAACTTCTTGTTCTACCCGTCTGGGGAGTTCAATCAAAATGTGTACCATGTGAAGGGTAAGTTATTTTATTATTAAATAAATATCTCCTGCAGGCATTTATAACTATTATAATGTGAAATTACTAATCAATGAGTAATTTTCTATAGAATAGAGTTACTACAGTTGAATGTCACAGCAAAGGTCTCACTCACTGCTGCTCCATATCCAATACTAATATCTTTTGGTCGCTTAATTTATAGTGTACATCTGCACTGTTTTACTTATCTAACTGAAAGGGTTTAATCCTATTGAGTATTCTCGTTAGATTAACACTGTCAAGGAGCTTGCTGGCCTCGACACTGACGTGTTGAATTAGCTGTTGTTTATCACTATGCTAAATTAGTGACGGTCTGGTCAACGGTGCCCATTTCGAGATCTAGATGAACGTCACTATTTCTGAAGTACCAGGGAGCATGAACGATATTCCTTAGTTCTATTTTTTAGAATCGTAGAAATATTTGGATATTGCTCTTGCTGGTAAAACCCCAGAGTTGAATTCCATAGGTCTAAACTAGTTTAAGGATCAATTCATATAGCAATAATTTGTTATAAGTAGAGATACTGGAGTGTCCACTAAGTAACCAGTACATTTTCTTGTACTTAATGTCTAGTTCCGATCTTTTCTTTTTTACATGGATTTTGTAATAAAGTTATCATATGAAAATGGTTTATGTCGGTTTTCAAGTAGTTTGGTTTGACTGTAGAGGTGGATTTATGAAGCATTTAGAGTGTGTGCAAGCAAAACCGATAATGGCCTGGGGCACGATTTTTGACCGATCGCTATTACCATGCGCTATAATGCGTACATATTTCATAGCGTGGAACTAATAGAATGAACACAAAAATTAATCTCAAAACATAACTACTCTCGAGCTTTAAGTTCTGT
The DNA here is from genome assembly GCA_963942505.1 of Lordithon lunulatus. NCBI lineage: Eukaryota > Metazoa > Arthropoda > Insecta > Coleoptera > Staphylinidae > Lordithon > Lordithon lunulatus. Next base: position 17,199,633 of record OZ012672.1, on the reverse strand, counting down.
CAAAAATAACCTATCGCGAAGCGTGAGGTCTCAAATTGGTACCATTTGCAATAATAGCATACGTCTCGCGATCGCTATATTCATAACGATTGCTCAAAAATATACCCCCTGGGCGAGAGCGAAGAGAAAATGAGAGAGGTGGTGGGATGGTAACCAAGTAGTAGCGTCTAAGATCTCGGATGCGTGTGTGAAGTCAATATTCTTGTATGAAGTGGACGTATGGGGATTGCGATAGTGGGATATAATCGAAAGGGTACAAGGGTTATGTGAAGAGTCTACTAGGAGATGAAGATCCACGCCCATTAAGGTGCTCATACAGACAAGGAATCGAATTAACATGCGATACGAGTTATGTCGGAGGATAGTGAAGTTCGAGGCAAAACTACAGGAGTTGGAGGAAGTGAGACTGATGCGGAAGGCGTGAATGAAATGAGGTAGGATAGAGACCGGATGGAGAAAGGATGTATGAACGAGTTGTGAGTTGGAAAGTTTTGGAACCGAGGTCAAGGGGACCTCGTACAGTCCTGTTTATGTAGAGTGGCAAGTGCGGGGGTGTGTAGCAGGCAGAACAAAGTGTTTGGCAATAGCGTGGTGCGGGTCGAAAGAGAGTGGAATGAAATTGCAGAAGAGGCAAGGGAACACCGCTTGCATAGTGTGTAGGAAGGGGAGCGACACGTGGTGGCACCTAGGCAACAAATGTTTGGGAATAAAATCAGAGTAGGTGGGGCATTGAAGAATGAGTGAATGGCTACGAGAAAATGGGAAAGCCGTGGATATCTGTATAAAGTTATCGGGACAGAGGTAATAGGCGAGGGGCGAGAGTGAATAGTGGAAAGAAAGTTATATATTAGGTTTTTAAGTGTAAAACATCATATTTCAGGAATACAAATATTTATCCAATAGAATAGACCCAATAATTTGGGTATTTTATTTAATGTCATTTGTCTACAATCTGACTGATAATAAACTATAAATTAAGCGGCCTGAAAATGTAATCCTATTTCAATTTAAAGCTTAATTAATTATGACTGAGATTTGAAATAACAAATTAAAAGCTATTGGTGTCATTACCTTAAACAGGGTTATAGTAAACATAAATCACTGTGGGGGGTTAATTCACTTTATTCGGATTGCATACAAAACTGAATTTATTCACATTGTCAAACATAAGGTGCTTTCGTTTAAACGCCCCGTGGCGTGCTGTATCGCTTCAAGTTTTGCGGTCATGCACCGGTTGTTCTTGTTCAATTTGTCGCTTCAATATATTTAGCTGTTTTCGTTTATCAATATATGCTGCTACGGGTGTATGGTCTCTTATTCTCTTATTTGTCGGTTCGATGCGCACAATTCTAGGGACGAGGTAGTATTGTGCGCGAGCGTCAAATAGAACAAGAACAACCGACGCATGACCGCAACATTTGGAGCGATACAGCATGCCACGGGGCGTTTAAACGAAAGCAACTTATGTTTGACAATGTGAATCAATTCAGTTTTGTATGGAATCCGAATAAAGTGGATTAACCCCCCCCCACAGTGATTTATATTTACCATAACCCTGTTTAACGTAATGACACCAATAGCTTTTAATCTGTTAATTATTTAAAATCTCAGTCATAATTAATTAAGCTTTAAATTGAAATAGGATTACATTTTCAGGCCAATTATCTAACCGTACATAAAGTTTATACTACGCCACTAAATACGTTTTGAAATAATATACGTTATATATAAATTGTGTGTTAAATTAATCTCTCGCTTAAGCTAATGGACTGAATTCTGAATGGCGGTATAAAATAGAGCTCGCATTGCGGGAGCTATAATTGATCCTGCTACAAAGTTGCAAGGACATTGATGCGATGGCATTTGTTATAATCCTGCAGAGTTATTAAATACGCACGCGGTTATTGGGGATAGTAACGCGCTTTGTGCTATAATGTTTATGGTGAGTTAGTGCGGGAGTTGTGCACTTTGTTAATGTTCAATTTAGGGGTGGAACTGCTACAGTGTTTACGACATATAATGGGATTGTGTATTATTTTATGTATTTTACACCGACACAATGTATTAATATTAATATTAATCATATTTATTTACAATATGTTACAACCTGGTATTTTTATACTAATAATAATAGTTATTGTTTGAATACTAATTTATTATGCTATGAAATGGCGGCTCGCGAACAATGTAATGTACATATACAGTATAAAAATAGGTTACCACGATTTAGCTATATAACACTGCAATGTTATATCAATACATCGGGTTAATCTATTTCTATAATGTATTAATAATAATATTCATCGACTTTGTTTACAACATATTCCAGTCTGCTATTTTTTAAATTTATCATCATATCATATGAAGTATGGGTATAGTACTGTAATCGTGCTGAAACATCTTTTTGCGCAAATCCTCTTTATAATCCTCTGATCATTTTGTGATCATCTGTGGAATGACCGGTGTGAAGTTATCCATTTCCGATAATTTCGAAGGCCGCGCGGGGTCGCTTCTCCAGTAGTGGAGCATTAAAAAAATTGAATTTTGGTACAATTGTTTACATTTCTTGGTAACCATAATATAAGAATAATAAAAATTAAGTTGAATTAGTTAGTTGTTATTGAATAATATTTGCAAGAAAACATTTTGCAATTTTTATCAACTTTTTTCACGGATTTTTTTTAGAATTTAATAGTAATCATCAAACATATTTTTTTTAAATGGTATTGGCTTTAGTTTTTTTTTAATCATTTTAAACTTAAACTTGTTAGTATACGGCGTGGTAAAAAATTAATAAAATCGAGTAGAAACTAAGTAATGTGTTTATATTTTCTGTAATGATTAACACTTACAAGTTTAGCATAGTCTGAAATAAAAAATAAAAAATATACGCCCTATTTTTGGCGGCAGTCAAAGTTATTTAATTTTCCATCATTGCTCGCGAGCCCGCGCGGCCACAGGCATTATCGGAAATGGATATCTTCACACCGGCTGTGGAATGTCTGTCCATTGTGTGTTGTCTATGATAAATGTTTCCTCCACGTTTTCGAAAAATATACTGGACATTTTCATAGCAAATTTTGCATATGGATATATCACGTAACTCCGTCTTTAGTTATTAGTTTTTGGTAGAGGTAAAGTCCATGTTTACCAACTGCGATTTTCCGATTTAACAAAAAAAGGATCACGACAAATGTACGATAAACAATTTTTGCCTGAATCGATTGCATATTTTTAAAAAAATGACACAAGTAAACTGTCATTTCAGTTAGATTATATTATTCTTATTTGTATTTTGGTTATTCTTTTAGAAATTATAAAAAATCCCTGACTGTAATGACAGTTTACCTGTTTCAATTTTTCAATAATACGTAATCGATTCATGTAAAGTTTGGTTTTTGTTGAAAATATTTAGAATGACAAATTATGAATGTATTTAACAATCGCAAGATAAATATTTACATAATAATCGCGAGAAAAAATACCAAATAATGGAAAATTATGAATATAAAAATTTTATTTCCACATCAGGTTGTTATATAAATAATACTAACTTTACTAATTATTGTTTGTATAATAATTACATATTAATTGGGGAGCGAGAGTACCAACCACGCTGTGGGAAAATATTCGCGAAACAGTATTCCCCAGTTTTTCCGATGTTTTCTCAGAAATTACGGTAAATACCGCCTAATTACACGCTTTCTCTGAAGTTTTTTTATACCCCCTGCAAGTATTCTATTAGAAATTAAAAAAATCTCTGACTGTAATGACAGTTTACCTGTTTCAATTTTTCAATAATATGTTATCGATTCAAGGTAAAGTTTGTTTTTTTGTTGAAAATATTTAGAATCAAATATTATGAATGTATATAACAATCGCGAGAAAGAATATCAAAATAATAAAAAATAAAAAATAAATTAAAAAAAAGAATCTTATATAAATAATTATATGATTAATAGTTATTATTTGTATAATAATTACATATTGATTGGGGAGCGAGAGTACAAACCACGCTGTGGGAAAAAATTCGCGAAACGCTATTCCCAGTTTTTCCGATGTTTTCTCTGAAATTAATGTAAATACCGCCTAATTACACCCCTCTCTCTTGTCCCTATATCAGCGAAAATGGTCTCGGGCTGATAGCTATGAAAATTTTGTTTAATTACATATGTTATATAGTAGCGAAAATCGCTAGAAATAAAGATCCATTATTATTAAAAAACAGCTAACAATATATTATTATGTTGATAAATCGCGTTAATATTTTTGTTCTGTAACATAATTTCTGTAACATTTGTAGCTATTATATGTTAGATATTGCTAAAGTTTCACAATTTAAATGACAAAACATTTATAATTGAAATGAAACAATGCGAAACTTCATTTAAGTGTTACATTCAGCAGCGACTTTTAGTTGCCATTGTTGCACGTGCCGAATTATAAAGTGAATTCACCTCTCACACTCTGCTACATTCGTATATTCGTGTAACTTTTGTTTAACTAGATAAATTGTACAAAATATTATATGGCTTTTTATAGCCAGAAAGTGTTTTAATTAATATTGCTAATTCTACGTTTTGTTATGTTGAGAATGATGTTGAGCGCTAATTTTACTTTCTTATAGGCCATTCACAATAAGCGCGGTAGTGGTAAGGTAGCGGTTTGCATGGCTATAAAAATTCAGACGTTCAGAATTGGGCAGTAACGCTATGCGATAATTATGGTAGAGATAATTACCCATGTTCTGTCATAGTTTTACTGCGCTGCTGTAAAAGCCCGCATTTTTATACATATGTGCAATTTCGCTTACCCCTGCGTTACCCCTACCACGTTTATTGTGAATGGTCCTTTATGCTCTCTTACTAATATAATATTTTGAGTGGTATGCGGACGTAGTAATATAAATATTTCTTATAATTAAAATTATATTAACTACAAAATATAAACTGAAAAGTATTGATTTTCCGATACGGAGTAACTCCACAAAATATTTCTCAGTTAAACTAGCAATATGGTCGGTACGTAGGGTACGTTTTACAGGGAATGAAATGAAATAAAATCTACTAATAGGAACGCTACTTCAATTTTCAGCAGCAGTATTATATGTATCTATCTATCATATAATCAAAACCTTGTTTATACTTAGGTGTAAGGTTGTATGCATTAACATCAATAATATTCCCATAATTTGACAATTTACTAACCGGGATAGTAATTTTTAATAAACCATGAAATGTTACAAATGTAAACTGCTTCGAATTCTAGTAGTAACCAAATCAGTGCAACAAGTATTGCAAGCCAATTCTATGTTTCCGTATATTTTCTAATATTCATTTCCTAAAATTTCAGTAGTACCATTTAAATTTCTTTGTAGCAACGAATTCCGACACTAACCCAATTGTGTACGCTCAGCGTCTATTCAGCAATTTTCCTCCCTCTTCCCGAACCCTGTTGTATAAATATTTTCGAAGGGTGGTGAGGCACATGGCCCGTCGACAATCAATAACTGTTGGCACTGGAATGGTAGATTTAAAAGGTTAGCGGGTCGCATCCAGTGCGAATTTAATCTTCGTATTTCGCGCATTATTTATACGCTGTCAACTGAGGGTTAATGCAACACACTAAATAAATTATCTGACAAGCGTGGGAGAGGCTCTTTGAGTTGGGGAAGATGTGTTCATTCAAATTTTATAATTAGTTCTGGTAAAATATTTGTTGTATTCATAAGATTTCTCTGTTTTTGCTACGTTTTTTTATGATTGACCCTTTAACCATTTGCAAATTGAAATTAATCTTTAAATTCCTATGAACTTGAACTAAAAATAACCCACTTGCTATATATTTAATATTCCATTATATTTTGGAATACCGTTATATTACTTTCTACTTGGTTACTGTACCCTACATAGCAATTACACATTATTATGCAATAGCATTATTTATAAGGCTAATAAATAATGTATTGGTTATTATACAAGTCATATTTACCCGGTATTGTTCAGCAATGTGTGTATTCCTCTTCAGTTCAAATGGCGAACCGTAGCATTGCGACAGAAGAGATTTTAATTTGCACTCCTCTTGGTAGAGGCGCGGTACGTTGAAAGAATTATATTTTCTTTGGTTCTAAACGCTTCTCCGAGGTGTGGTGATTATTCGTTTTTTGAGCTTGCTCTATTTTGTGATTTTTAGTGAGTCGTGCATTCCCTGGTTCCCCGATTAATGGTTTTGTTTGATCGATCCAGCGTATCGGCGATCGTCCTCTACCGTCAATCTTTCTTTCACTATTTTTTTATCATATTTTCGAGCGTCCAAAGTCCCTACATATCCAAGAAGGCTGACAGCGTGTCGGCGATCTTCCTCTGGGCCTTCTTTTCTTCATAAATTATTCTTTTCATATTATCATATTTTAGAGCGTCCAAGGTCCCTAAATATCCACGACTGATTTGATGTAAAAGTCTAATTTTGATTTTCAGTTCTCCTATGTTGGATATGTTCATATGTGCCGTACACGGTTCAGCTTGTATTGAACCACTTCTGGACATAGGCATCTTCCATTTACCTCCATGTTTGTCTGTTTTGTGCTACCATGATCCAGTTATTCTCCGATCGCCTCCATATATCGTCTCGCCATCTTAACTGGGGGGTTACCGGTACTCCTCTTCGTTTTTCGTGGTTTCCCTTGCATAATCTTTTTTGTCCATTTCTGTTAGTTTCGCGCGATAATGTGATGTCCAGCACCACTTACTTTTCGCAATTTATTCCGCCACGTCACTGACTTTGGTTGCTTGTATTTAGTACACTTGAATCCTGCGGAAATATTTCGTATCCACATTTGATGCTTGAGGTGGGGCTTAACCATTCACAATATAGTGACATTACCACCTTTACACCACAATGTGGTCGAAGTATACAACAAATGGGAAAGTATTTTATTCGTGATTTCTCAGAAAATTTTTTACTTAATAAAAGTTGGTGCTTCATCCAAAACTAATTAAAAACATAAAACAAATGACATACGACTCTTTTATTTAATATATAATATATTAAATTAATTTTTTTTTTTAAATTAAATATTCTAAAGGGTAAGTAAATGATAATAATAATAAACAATGTAATATAATAAATAAATCAATTGGTATGATGTCCTTTTTTTCAATAAAATATTTTTTACATATATCAAAATCTCTAATAATGTTATCGGATTCATGTTTAAATATACTACACCATATCTAATTTTGTTTTCCAAATCCGCTAAATTCCCAAATTGTGAAAGTGAATTTAAGTCGGGTGAGCGACCAGGCCATGGAAGTAAGGAATATCTTCCAATCTATTTTTCATTAAATTCTTGATTTAAATACTCTACCACTGCACTCCATCCTGCATAACCCAGAGGGAAGATTGTAGCTTATGGTAATTTATCAAATTCATTTTCTAGTTCCATCGTTTTCTAAACATCTTTCTGAATTTAAATATGGTCGAAATACGTAAGGTCCTAAGATATAGGACCTTACGTATTTCTGTTTCAAATTCCACACCAAACATTTATTTTTTGTTGTTTATTGATTTTTGCAGTGTACTCGGAAATTTTCGGCAGCCCACCGACAGTTTTGCGAGTTAACTACACCATTTGTGGTAAATGTAGCTTCATCGGTAAAAATAATAATTTCGGAAAACGTTCTGTTTGTTTCCATTTCACCTTATACTACACTATGCGTATTTTGTATATGATCATTAAGAGTTTCGCGTTTTTTTACGTTTTTTTCTTCTAGTAGTGTCGAAGTTTTGCCTCTTCAGAATCCCTGAGGTTGGCTGGTGAGTGATCGCGAGATTCTGAGCATGTAGCTCTACTCACCTGGGGTATTTTGTCCACGTTATACTCAGCATTTTTCTCATCTCAGGCGCTTCTGTATCCTTCATTTATTTTAGTCTTCCAAGTTTTGTTGTTAGTAGATAAAATATCTAAAAATGCCTTTAAGATCCAACATCGCACCCTGTTATTTGAGTTGGAGAAGATGTTAAGGAGAGGGGAAGTGGTCCTCTCCTCGTAGTTTCTCTTTTTTCCTCTCACTGCCACTTCCACCAGCATCTAAGCCCTTCGATTTCTACTTTGAAATGTACTAGCTCATTCTTTCTGATCACTTTGAGTAATACGTAGTCTATAACCGAACCGCCTCCGTGGCCCCAGAACGTTTTCTTCCCTTCCCTTAAATAATTAATAATTATGAGTTGTAAAATATAACCAAGCGCCACCCCTAACGGGAATTCGAACCCACGGCTATTTTTAATGGTGACCTTTGGCAGCCACTGCTGGTGTTGATATCAGTATACATCACAGATTTATTATATATACTATACTATACTACACTATACTATACTATACTATACTATACTATACTATACTATACTATACTATACTATACTATACTATACTATACTATACTATACTATACTATACTATACTATACTATACTATACTATACTATACTATACTATACTATACTATACTATACTATACTATACTATACTATACTATACTATACTATACTATACTATACTATACTATACTATACTATACTATACTATACTATACTATACTATACTATACTATACTATACTATACTATACTATACTATACTATACTATACTATACTATACTATACTATACTATACTATACTATACTATACTATACTATACTATACTATACTATACTATACTATACTATACTATACTATACTATACTATACTATACTATACTATACTATACTATACTATACTATACTATACTATACTATACTATACTATACTATACTATACTATACTATACTATACTATACTATACTATACTATACTATACTATACTATACTATACTATACTATACTATACTATACTATACTATACTATACTATACTATACTATACTATACTATACTTAAATTTTTAATACTTAAAGTTGTACATGTGGTCAGGCTGTAGATATATGGGAGCATTGGTTAAATGAAGACAAATCTACGGCTGTGAAAAAGTAAATAAGCAAAGGTTGGATGTTGTTCCAAGATGAGGATGGCAGAGAAGTGGATGAAATGGGGTCATTAAGAAGCTAAAAGCAGTGAAATCTGGCATATAGTGTATGTTTGAGTGTAGATGTAGGTATTAGACCACACTAAATATGAGTAACTAATTATATGTTAATATGTATGATACCGAATTAGAATTTTTGTTTCAAATATTGGATTGTTAAGGCGTCTATATTTGTTTGTTGTGATAATTCATTTTAAAGGATAAATAGAACGATTTTTACTTCGTTTTTTATCACACTTCAGTTACACTTTGCAACTAGTTTCAGCTAAGCTCTCGCCATTTTCGAGCTCTTTCGATGACTAAATAAATTGATTTCTTCAGTCATTGGAGGAGCTAGAAAATGGCTAGAGCTTAGCCGAAAATAGTTGCAAACTGTAAGTGTGATAAAAAACAAAGTAAAAAATCGTTTTATTTAGAATTTTTGTTTGTTTGTAATGAAATCCCTAATAAAGGTTAATTAAAAATTCGTTGGAAATTAATCGATATAATTTATAAACGACAACCCCGCCCTTTCCCTTTCTGTATATATCTTTGTCTAAATGTACTCAAATGAAAGGACCTTCAAATTCAACTCATTGGAAAAATAAATACATTTTTTTATTCGATCCATTCTCTTTAATTCAATTCAGCGTCGTGATTAGTGAAAGTTCACTCGATTCGGCGATAAATTGAGTGCCACTTGGTTAATCAGAACTTCTTATCCGTTCTTAAATAGCGCCTGGCTGGGATAAGTCCGTGTCTTTGATCCTGAACGGGCTGAAGCAAGGGTCAGGTTGAAAAGGAACGGATGTTAATTGGCGCACAGCTTTTCTACGAATTCGGATAAAAGCAGAACTTTCGCCATTAATTGGCGGGTCCATAAATTAGTTGCTCATAATGCGTTTAGACGCCGCGTGCATGCAAACATCCCTAAGAAGTGGCCCTCGGCCGGTGTTGCTATAGCGACAGAAGCTGCGGTGGGCAACAGTCAATAAGGGATAATTTTGTGCAATTCGGGGCTAAATTAGCTGACTGGTCGCCCTTTTAGTAGCACAATTTGTTTTAATTATTGCTTTGGATACAATTGCTGGTTTCCATTAAATTTACGATCCCTTTATAGACCATTCATATTTTAACAGAGGTATTTTTAGCATTTAGTTTAACCTTGCTTACCAACAGATTTTTTCTCACAATATTTCTGATAAAGGTACCGAAACCAGAGAAATATATTTGCTTAACTGATTTGTGTGCCTATCTGTTAAGTCATGAGCATGTTATAAGAAAAAAATAGTATTATTAAGTATAACTTTAATAAATATTTGTTATAAAGAAAATTTTAAATTTGAATATGAAGTTATAGGGAGAATCAATTAAATAGAGGCGTTTCTATACTACTCAAGTTATATTTTCAAGCAGGGTAATCCAGTATCTCCCATATGAGACAGACTAAACCTAAAAATAAATATCAGTATTATGAAGGTAAATAAAGTATCATTTATATACAATCACACTTTGTTACTAATCCATTAACAATGCTTAAACAGCAGAAAATGTGTTGCACTTACTATGATGCTTTCACAAATAAAATTGTTATACGATCTGTAACATATTTTGTTTACGGTCAAAGAGCCGACGGAAAATAGCACCAGATATAGAATTTAAATTCACTTTAAAGCGCATTTGTCATTCACTGCAGCGCCATGAAGTCGTGCATATTGGGCTCTTTTGAAATCTCACCACTCCGCCAACGGAATCACAATCGCAAAATGGGGACTTTTACGATCTGTAATCCGGCATTTATAAACTGATGCGAGCATCACAATAACGGCGGCATTTTATTATATATGCACTGCGTGACTTTAAACACAAAAGCTAAAAAATACCGAGAATAAAATAATAGTTTATTTTAAAACGACACGTTAGATAGGAGTGTAGTTGTATATTGATAAAATATAACTTTTGGAATATTCTTAAAGGTAAAGGATACGCATATATTCCTGCTTTCGTTTTTATTACGTTCACCTATATATGGTCGGTAGCTTCTTTTAAAAGCAAATAAAAACTTCTAGCACCAAAAAAGCATGAGAAACAAGTAGTTCTTTTTAGTTTGCGGAGATATTTTTACAAATACTGCGGATATAAGCATCTTATAGTTGTAGAATAAAGGTGTATTTAGGATCTTCATTTAAATGAATGATTCACCGAGTAATTTGTAATTGATCCATTTATTTAAAATAGAGCCTGTGGGAATGAAAGTGGTGTCACATATTAATTGTTTTGAAAAGGAGAAGATTTTGCGTTTGTTTATTTATGTAAATCGACGTACGCAGTTACATTTTTATTTATGAATTTATTTTTTATATTTAGTTCATGTCTGTAACTGCGCACGTCGATTTACATAAATACCAAACGCAAAATCTTCTCCTGTTCAATACAATCCAAATATAACTACACCACTTTCATTCTCCCAGCATCAATTGTTTAAGTGTTTAATATTTCGGTTTGTTTGAATCGTAAGCTATTGTATCTATATATTTGAATTGTAATATAAATAATTGCACTGGCCATACATACAATTATTATTAAATAGCAATTTTAAGTAATTCATGACAATTTTAATGGATTTTATGTAAAATTACGGAGGAAATAATTACAAACGACAATCAAATCTCTCACAGTTATTATTTTATGTAAAACCCGGATGTGATGTATCAAAATTAATATCATTCTCGTCATCTATATTGACAAATCTGTAAAAATATCATATTAAACAGTAAAAATATGTGTACATGTTTGTTATTTTATTAAAAAAAAAACAAGGATCAATTTTCGCAATAATTATCTACCATATGCAATAACCAAGCGAATTGCTTGAATATTTTATTTAATTATTTTGCGTATACAACCAAATAGATAATTAATTTAGCATATTTGCAAATATAATTTATTATTTATATATATATATATATATATATATATATATATATATATATATATATATATATATTTATTAAAAACTTATTGACATGATCATTTTTCAATGAACATTGACGTCATCGACAGTTTTTTTAAATGACAATCCCATTTTTGATTGCAGATTCTGCCTGGTATTATTTTTTGTAATATGTATGTATATGTATGTATATGTATGTATATGTATGTATATGTATGTATATGTATGTATGTATGTATGTATGTATGTATGTATGTATGTATGTATATATATATATATATATATATATATATATATATATATATATATATATATATATATATATATTATGATATAGGTCACATAAGGAGATTTCCTATCCTATTTATCGAGCAGCTACTATTTTTGTACCTGCATTTGGTTATACTTTCTATGGGCGAGTAAAGTATTCACTTTGTTACTCAAATATTGAGGATCTTCGAAGTTGATTGATTGCTTTAAAATAACGAAAGGGTTGCTGGGGGCTCATCTGCAGACTGCACTTAGTCCACTGGTGTGGGACCTGTGCGCATCCCCCAGACATTTCAGCTATCATTGCTCCATCCATCTCACAGTTTTTAAAAATTTGAATGACCTTTGGAGGGATGACGATGAACTTTTGAATTTCCCATTTACTTTGATGCCCTTTTCTACATTTTCTAATCTTCTCCTTCAGTTGGTTCAACAGCCTTGCGGAGCTTCGGCTGTTCGTCTCCCGAACTCCTCCGTGTTTTGAGGGGATCAACCTCTTTTTTCCTTCATTATTTCTTTCATAGACCTTTGTGTATTTTCGCCTCTTCTATCTTTCTCCATTATTTCCTGTTATGTACTTTTTCCTTCCAGTTTTGGACTTCTAGTTTTCAGGACTGGTTCCACTTTGTATGCCCGTCTTGTTCTTGGTCTTCCTATCCTTCTGTTTTCCTTTGGCTTCCATTCTATCATTCCTGTTACTGTTGCATTTTTGTCTTTCCTCTGTGCATGTCCCAACCATTTTATTCTCCGCAATTTTATTTCTTTTGCTATGCATGTTCCTCCATTTTGTTCTAGTATTTCTGCGTTCATTAGTATCGATTCTTCGTTTACTTTTTTTGGTCGAAGAATCACTCTCATTATTTTTCTTTCGAAGATTCGAGTTCTTCCTCGTTTTTCCTCATGTTTCTCGTTTCTCGCTCGTACGTTACCGTTGTGGTAAAACCCTAATGTCTTATTTTTACTGTGGTCTTCTTACTAAAGTTTTTGGACTTAAATAGTGTACCCTGATTGTATCCTTGCTTTTATTTCCTTATTATAGTTGGGTGTGCTTGGTTGCATCCCTAATTGGTAAAAGTTGTTCACTTTCTCTATGTCGATGTTATTTAATTGTACTTTGTTTCCGTCTGTGTCCTCTCATGTGCGTTTCATGTATGTTGTCTTTTCTTGGTTTATGTGTAGTCCGGTTTCTTTTGCTGTGTCTCTCATTCTGAAAGCCTCTTCTAGCCATTTTTATCTCCTACTTAGGATCACGATGTTATCTTCGTATGCCAGTATTTGCGTCATTTTTATATTAGTTTATTATATCCTTTTATCTCTTTTATAGCGCTTTCGAGAACCACGTTCAATAGTGGTGTTTGTAGTGCGTCTCCTTGTCTTACTCCTGTGTTTATATTGAGATTTTCTGCTGTTCCTTGTCTTGCTCGGACTATCGCATTGGATCCCTTCATTGTTATTATCGTAAGATTTATATGTTTTTGTGGTACGTTCATGTTTTTCATCTCCTCGTGTTTTTTTCTGCACACTGTGTTAGAAACGGCTTTAAAGTCTACGAAAAGTATGTGAGTTTCTTCACCTGCTTTGTCACATTTTTCTAATAATAGGTTTGTTGCAAAGATGGATTCTGTTTTTGCTCTTCCCGGCCTGAATCCGTTTTGATAATCTTCTATCTCTCTTTCGTGGGCGGTTACATTTTCTTGTGTATTAGGGCTGATAACACTTTATATGTGGTGTTTAGAAGGGTAATTCCTCTGTAGTTTTTGAGGTCTTCTTTCTTGTGTATTGGCACTATTATTACTGTTTTCCAGATCTCTGACATTTGTTCGTTCCTACATATTTTGATTATCAGCTCATATAAGTGTTGGTGTAATACTTTTCTCCTATATTTTAAAATTACTTCTGATATCTTGTCTGCCCCTTCTGTTTTTGGTTTTTGTTGCTTCTTCATTACCTACATGAACTCGTTTACTGCATATCTCTATAATCATATGGGCACGGTTAGTGGAGGCACATGGGTGTCGTGGCCTTCCCGATCCTGAAGAGGTACGAGTGAAAGACGCCGTGCCCCATGAGCAACTGCGTTAGCCAGTGGTCACATTGTCCGTGGCTCTTGTTTGCCAGGGCTTCCAGCTGGGGGAAGATCTGTTGTGTCCATGTCGCGTACGGTGCTATTTCCCATCTGTGGGTCCATTTGGTCATTATCGAGGCCCTAGCCTCTTCCCTCGCAGCCGTTCTTGCAGTAGTGGCAGATTGCCGCCCTTTTGATCTCAATGGCGGCCTGGACACCTGCTCTCTTTGTGAAGAGCAGAGCGACTTCGATCTTCGCAACGGCTATGCCAAGGCTATGGCTAGTCATCCAGTCCGCCATTTCCTCTGTATCTCTGGCGGTCGTGGCTAGTGTATCTGGCAGGTCCCTACCATTATTGCCATGTCGTCGGCGAAAGGGATGTCTGTGGCGTAGTTCAGTAGAGAAACATGTAGGGGTCCCAAGACTGAGCCCTGTGGATGTCACTGCGTATGTGGTGGACTCATCTGACTCCTGGTGTTAACGTAATCGCCCAACCAGGTTCATCAATGGACCTGGTATCCCTCTCTTCCTTAACACCTGCATGATCATCCTCTATGGGATGGAGTTAACGGCATTTGCGTTGTCTATGGTGACCATCACGCAGTGCCTCATTGCCCTGTAGGTCCCGGTGTTTGCTTCCCCAACTAGGCCTCTGACCACTCGGATGGCGTCGGTGGTGGACCGGCCTTTCCTAAATCCAAACTGCCGGTGGTGGAGGCCGCAGGTAGTCTCGAGGGTTTCGGTCGCTCGATTGGCTTTGCAAGACCATCGAAAAGACTCAATGGTCTCTGTACGAGGTTGGTTCCCATGGCGGTTTCCGGGTTTCAGGAGCAGGATGAGGCGGGCCTTCTTCGACCTGCTTGGAAATGTGTCCTTTGCAATGCGGCGGTTTGCAATCGAAATTACATGCTCGGCTATTGCTGGGACATTGCCTGGACGACGTCGTTTGGCAACTAGTCTAGTCTCGGCGCCTTATCGTTTGGAAGTTTGCTCTAGGACCTTTTCGTTGGTCTCATCGTCTGCGATAGCTATGGCTCAATGTTCCCGTCCTGAGTAGGCGCTAGGCAGGCGTGCCCCGATCTTCTTCATCACCTGCCTGTAGAGTAGGCCGCACGGGTCTTCATTGACCTCCCAACAGAGCTGGCGCCAGCACTCGTTCGATTGCCCACCTGTACCTCCTTCTCTTCTCGCGGTCGTGTAGTACCCCAGTTGGGGCGCCGACCGCTCAAGCTCGCTGGATCTGCCTCCTTGCCCTGTTTGCTTCCCGCCTCGCATCAGACACATCTTTCGTTGCATTCAGCTGGACGACACTGTCGCGAGGCATGCCTGTTGTATTTTTTTCGAGATTTCGACTAGTTTGTCGTATCGTACTCTGTTAAACTTCTTTTCGTAGTTTATAAAGCAAATGTATACTGCTTTTCGTTGGTCGTGACTGTTTTCGTCTAGCATCGCGGTTAGTGCTTCTCTGGTCCCTAATCCTTCTCTAAAACCAAATCGTGTCTTCCCATCGACGACTTTGCACTTTTTAAATAGTGTTTGGTGTAGTATTTATATAAAGATTTTTAATGTGTGGTTGATCAAGCTAATGAGCCTGTGTTCACTGCATTTATTGGCAATATTCTTCTTTGGCAGAGGTATGAAGGTTGTTCTAAGCCAGCCAGCCAGAATTATATACGAGTCATAGATTTTGTTGAATACTATCAATATGCTCTCGTCTTCTAGGAGCTTGATTATTTCCTTTGGTATCTGTCTCTGATATTTTTGGTGGATACGATGGCTTTTGTATCTAGGTGGCTCCAGATGCTTTGTGATACGTTGACCTATTATCTTCCAATAGCTTTTTTATGTAGCTTTTTCATGCCACTTTCTTTTCTGCTGGTTCTGTAATTCTATTGCCTTGGTTGTTCCTCAGTATTTGTGTTTTTTCTATGTATCGTATTCCTGCCATCTCCTTTAGTTTTTTTTTGTAAGTTGTTTTGGATGGGTTGAAGTTTTTCCATTTCTCGGCATTGCTATTTCCGTCAGTTTTTCTTTTCTTTTGTACATGATTTAGTTCTGTTTTCTCCAGTATTTTTTTTTTTTGTAGTTTCTGAGAGGGCGCCGTTTAATTAGGGTAAGGATTTCGCCTGTCATCCATTCTTCCTTTATTTATCGTTTTGCGAAACCCAGCTTTCTTCTTGTCGTTTCTAACATCGCGGCGGTGTCGTCAATGATGATGCCGAAACACCGTTTAGATGTTCAAGTGTATCCTTTCCGGAGTATAATACTGTTCTTCCAGTTTTGCTACATCGGCCGTCCATCTTGTTTCTGCAACTCCCAGTATACATACAGACATTGTGTATGGTCATCTATTAATGGAATTTTCGAGTTTACCTATTTCCAATGGGATTCGGGTGTTCTATGTTCCTATCTTAAGGCTCAAATTGGTTTTTGCAAGACCGTCCCCGGGAGAATCAATCGAGGTCCTATTAGTACTACTCCTGTATGTCTTCAATTTAGTGAAGTCATGATTATGTGATTCTCTTGGGAAAATAGTATAGGTTCTTTGCCAGTGCCATCCTCTGAGATACGTGTTTGCTTTGCTGTTTTCTCGTTCTCCCTGCCAGTTAACTCCGGTGGTTTGAGTTTATTGTCGATCCGTCTCAACTTCATCAACACCGCGTGACTCCGGTCTCTTGATATCGTAACATACTACGCTACCCTGCTGCTCAATACGTTCGATTTGCAGCTTCAGACTGGCGTTACTCAAGTTGGGTATAGCGGCTCTATTACAGGGTTCTTATGTTTCTCGCGAAATGTGTCCATAATTCTCTTTATATTTCAAGGGATCGCGATCGATACGATGCAGACTTTACAGTAATAATAATTAAAGCATTTAGACCTGATGGTAAGGCGACTGATTTAATTTAAATATTGAAATAGTACTGGCAGATCAATTATTTAGTTTTCGAAGAACTAGTATTTTACAAGGATATTGTACGTTTATATTTAAAAATACCTATATTATCACAGAAACACATGTGCTATAATGCAAATATTCAATATTATGATTACTACCTTATTTTCTTCATTCTCCAAGTATGAATAATAAATATCAACATTGACACATTCATGTAACTCGTGTAACATATCCATAGTGATAAAACTAAATTATACGGCACGGTATTAATTATTTCAACGATGAAACATCTGAAATATACCGTTTTACAACATTTAATATTAATTACATTTACTAATATATGCGGGAGTTCATTTCAATTGAACAGTGATGCAATATTAAGGAGTAAATTATGTATTCCCATATCAAGGTACTAGAGAAGAGCCTACTTATAATCTAACTAATAATAGAACGTCATTTGTCATGTAGTGATATATAACATTGAGTATATAATGTTGATATGTTCAATGTGATGATTCTTATTTTTAAGGCCAAGCAGAATTTCAAAATTTTAATATTAAAATTAGATTTTCTTGAATAATTAATAATATTACTTACATAAATAATATCTAAATTATTTAATAGTTATGTATGTATTTTGATACGTATTAATAGTAAACAGTTGACAAAAATACATAAATGAGTGTGGGTGTGCAATAGAAAGGACATGGATATAATTTGGCGGTTATAACCGATGAATTATGATCAGTTTGTTTACATTGGGAAATTGATATATTAACCTTCAGTTTCTAGTTATATCCGGTTTCATATCAATTACTTAATTGGTGCAATTTTTGCCGACATTAAGTGTACGAATGTATAAATGTTTTATGTAAATAAATTGAGCATATTAGCAATACATATAGGCAGATACAATATATATCGAACTTTGAAACTATAGTCATCTATATATAAGTATATGACATAAAGGCACCTTACACGGTCAAGAATACTGTCAATATTTTAGAATAATGACAGTATTACTGCAAGATAATATGTTTAAAATTCCCATTATTCTAAAATATTGACAGTATTGCTGATCGTGTAAGGTATAGTAATGATGGAATGAATAGAAGTCTGATATTTAATTGATTACTTGATAAATATTGAAGGAGGATTCAAGCAAATACTGACAGTACTAGGATTGACAGTATTATTGACTGTGTAAGGTGCCTTTAACTAAAGTGTGTATCAACTAACGCACTTATTCTTCAATTTTTAAAATAAAAAAGTGATTTCTTAATTTTTATTTGATTAATTTAAAACGACACTATAACTGCTATAACGAGTGTAACTAGAGATGGACAGCGATCCACCCTACGAGCGCAGTCTCCATGAAGTGCAATTTATGACAATAGTTTTTCAAATGTGGTAACGCTGATTACACAACTAACAATATGTTTTTCTTGCTGAGTAAATATAACAGTTGTTTATCCTTTTAATAATAATAAAACATCAATTTAAAAACTGTAGGCATTCCGACGTGTATTATGAACGACATTGATTGATAAAAAAATTGTTTGATTATTCGGCTCGAACCCCATTCCCCGGTTGGAGAGATGTTCAATAAATAATTTGATACACCGCCCGGAAGTCAGTCCCTGGAAGATTAATGATATTTTTACGCTACACGACGCTAAATGATTATTAATGGACGGGGCCAGGGATTTCATCGAGCGCCCGTGTTCCCCGAAAAAAGTACTGCAATTACAAAAGCCACTAACTTGCTCACGAAATCACCTTGCTGCAGGGGGGGCTATAAATAAAATTACTCCACGTAGTACAGTGCATGAAAATAGAAAACAATGCGTAAGCAGTGCGTCTGTAGTGTTTTTTCATGATCGCCGCGCCAAGGATATTGTTCTTTTTGATTATTTTTGAGCGCGAGAGGATGTCACGGCACGGTTTTGTCGGCCTGTGCGCGCGTCCGTAAAATGTGGACGCAAGGACGACGACGGCGTGGAGTTTAATACCGAAGGCTGTTGCACACGCGTAAACGCTAATGAAATGAGGGAGGAAGCGATTATGCAATCGATTTATCACGAGGTGTAATGAAAGTGCTCGGGGGGAATGTACAATTAAAAAGAGGGTTCACGAAAATTATGTTCGGCTTTCTAAACTCTGTATTTTTAATTAAGCTGAAATTAAATAGCATATTTCAAGGAACTACCAAGTTCACGAGCAATTTGATTTCTCGGTGATCCTTGAGTAGCATTTACGTCTCATGAAAGGACCTATTGTTGGAATTAATTACTTATAAATCTGCTATGGGACTGAGTGGGTGAATAGTAATGACGCTGCCGTTTTAGTCAAAGTACCGGACTTGTGGGCTTAAATGTATTACATATAATCCTAAAGCTAATGATGATCGACGATTAAATATAAACATGGAGTAAATAAGAAATGTCATGGTTCCTTCCACCGTCATAGTAAATGCGTTAGCACAGTTGGGTTAGTCGTAAAAACACTCTCAATTGAGTAGCCCTAGTGATTTATAACAAAGAGACATATGAGTAAACTTTTCCAGAAAATAACGCGGTAAATGTATTCAGTTTATCTTCAGCTCTCTATATTACACATACTTGCTATATTCCCAAATAAGCGTGATTGTTAGTCTAGACTCATAATTCTATAAGAATACCGCTGTATTATTACAGTCCAATCAGTTATATTCCAACTACTACCATAATAAAAACCATTTGTATTGGCTGTGTCCATTAAAGAAATAACTCTTTCTCTACTCTAACCCATTTTCTCTCCCACGCCATCATGTTGTAGATTTCCATGGCTTTCCCATCCTATCTTACCCATTCACTCACCTTTCTGCAATCCCCCACCCACTCGGCTTTTACTTCCGGAACTTCATTGCTGAGGTGCCACCATCACACCTTTTACTATACAGTACACACGAGGCGTATCCTTGCCCCTCTCTTATTCTTGCCATGCACACTTCCCTTCTCACCCCTCCCTTGATTTGGTAGTTCGAGGGATTCCCCGCACTTGTCACTTCACATAAACCGAATGATAAGAGCTCAGTCATTCTGTCCTGCCTTTCTTTCCACTCAACATCCCTCATTTTCACCCTATTTTCAGTTCTTAAACTTTTCATACTTAGCCACACCTCCATTCATCCACCAACACCTAAGACATACCCACTTTTTCATACATCCGTCCTCTACCCTTCTTCCATCCGCTCTCCATTCTACTCCTACATCTTATCCACACATTCCGCTCCAGTCTCTCTTCGCTCAACTCCTGCAGTCTTTCCTCGAATTTCACTATCCTCCCGCACTTCCACCACATGTTCATCCGATTCCTTCTTAGAGAAACATCTTCACTTACTCAGGACTCGAAAAGTCGACCCCAGATTTTTGAGTCCGCACAGAATCTTCAGAAGTCAGCCTGCTGCCTTTCTATTAAATCCCACTCTCGCAATCCCCACACTCCATATAACAATGTTAGCTTCATATACGCATCTTATATCTTACATACTATTACTAGATTACTATCCCACTATATTGGAAACAGATTAAAATATCTCTACCAAAATAAAAAGTAAAAAATATTATTTGTCATTTAAAAAAATATTGATGACGTCAACTATTATAATAATTAAAGGAAAATGGTTTTTATATGTCCAGTAATTTATATTGCTATACCCCTTTTACATTTTTTTATATCATGCACATTAACGCAGTTACCGAATTTATTCGCTACTTATTTTCCACCCGGTATATTAGCACAAATAATTACTTTACAACTTTTCTTCGTCCCCTGCTCAATATCTAAAATTCCTACAATATCATGTTTGTTCTAATTAGGTATATGTTAGTTATGTACGGTGGTCTAACTTCAATCTATTTGTACTAACTATTGTTAATAGTTATAACTAAAATCAAATGTGTACACCACAGCAAAACGCAACGCGGCATAAGCTGCATAATTGATTTTAATTAGCGATAAATTAATTGCACGTCTGCTTGTATTTGTGCATATGGCAGAATGTTACAGATCTCTCGATAATGACGATGGGTTAGTAGGTTAGAAGAGATCGGTCGAAGGCGCAAATATCTTTCACTATATTTTTTAAAGTCATCGGAACTCGTGTATGGACTAATTATAAAACAAAATGTACAATAGCTTGCGTTATTTGCAGTTCATTTTATATAATAAGAGGTATGCAGGTATGCAATATTATTTACATTAAGCATTTCTTTAGCGAGCACAAAGCTTAAAATTACACGCTAATACTGGCGGTCTTTTTTATATACCATAACCAAGTCTAATCATCTAATTTATTTCGGGGTCTAGATTTGTGCATTGTGCAATTATCTTTTCAATAAAATAAAACAGCGAATTTTAGAAATCGCTTATTATAGTGCATGTATGATACATAAGTTTTTTTTTATTATAACGGTCTCTTATTTCCTGGGGAAAACGGTAATTCATCTAAAAAAAATACAGTATGGTATAGTAGTATTTTTGTATTATAAAAGTAGTGAAATAGTGAAAAGATTTAAAGGGTTTTTACTTACTTTCTAAATGAAAATTTCGTTTGAAGATACTTTACTATATAATAATTAAATATAATATAATAATATATAATATAATACAGCACAGGAAGAACAGTGAATAACATCAGATGCGCGAATGATTCTGTGATCTTAGCCAACACTATTGAAGACTTGCAATACCTCATTGATCAAATACACCAAGCTAGTTCTGAATATGGATTCAAAGTAAACATCCCAAAAACAAAACTAATGATTATTAGCAAAGACAACATCGCGAATAACGCTGCACTAACTATCAACGGTGAACCAATTGAACTTCAAAACTTTAAATATTTGGGCAGCTGGCCCAATGAACAATGGGAACCGATCTACCGCACCAAAGAACGCATTGACATATGCAGAAGCATCTTTCAGAAACTGCGAACCTTAGTATTTAACCGGGATCTGTGACTCAAGTAGAGAACGTGTTCTCGGTTTTATTCTATGGAGTCAAGAGATGGACATTGAAGGTATCCTCCGTGAACAAACTCAAAGCCTTTGAGCTGTGGTTATATCGGAGGATGTTGAAAATTCCATGGATGGATAAAGTAACAAATATAGAGATACTCAAGCGAATGGATAAGGATACAAAACTTCTCGTAGAAAAGCAGGATATTTCAAGCACATCTTCCGAAATGACAAATACCAATTGCTGCAATTAATCATGGAAGGGAAAATAGAAGGCAAACGAGGAATCGGACGGAAGGAAGAGGTTCTCCTGGTTACAAAGCCTTCGACAATGGTTTGGAATCAAGGATGCTCCGGCATTAATACGACTCGCACAAGATCGGGACGAGTTCAAACATATGGTCGCCAAGCTCCTCTGAGGAGAAGGCACTGGAAGAAGTAATCCGCTTTTATTAATTTTTTTATCTTTTATTTAGTTTTAAGAAAGCGTATTGTTTCCATTTTGGTTACGGAGAGTTTTAGTTTTTCATTTATGAGAATTTCCGCTTCCCCATGGTGAAAGTAAGTTTCAACATTTAGAGTAAACAACCTTTATTTGGCATAACTATTATAGAAAAAAACTCAACATAATCTCGAATATAATTGAAATATAACCCCCTCCCTAGCACTATTTCCCGCCCATATTCATTTACTCTCCCATATCAGCATTTGCCAGATTTGCACGCTTCTCCTCTTCTCTTGACCACTTACTCATCTTTCTGTAATTCCCCACCCACTCTGCTTTGGCTCCCTCACATTCGTTGTCGAGGTGCCACCACGGGCCGCTCCCGTCATCCTACAGTCCTCAAGTCCTCATAAAGTAGATGCCCTAATTTTAGGGTGGTTGCGTGTACTCATCAATCCTACACACGATTTGGCCAATGTGGCGCATTTTATGTGTTCAGCTCTTTCTCCAGGATTTACAGCTGAGCGTTTGGTCCCATAGCTCTTATGCTTATGTTGCGATACGGTTTTCACTCCTTTACTTAAACCATTTGGTTTTATGTCTATGGAGTTTATACTTTCCTGATAATACTCCAAGCGAACCAACTTGCATTGTTCTCGAATTAACTATATTTGTGATTGGGATCAGGGTTCGGGGTATACATTCTCCCAGAACTTGGGGGATGAAAGAATATTCCGTATCTAGCGTAGTGAAAGCCCTCTGCCAGCTTATCAAATATTACTAACCCTATTTGTTTACCTCTATACCATTGTATTTTTCACCTCCTTGTATTTTAGTGGGAAGCGATTATACTATCCTTATCATCGTCGCTTTTACCACCTCCAGAACCTGTTAAAAGCCTTCAATTTTGTTGAAATCGTATATCTTAATCCCTTCCTGGAATTCTAAGATAGTTACGTTCCGTATAACACACTCTTCTTGACGCCTGTCCTCGTATGGGGCATTACCGGAATGTGAAACTAGCACTTCCACCGTGAATGTCCTAATTGCACCTGATATGTTTCTTCTCCTCAGCCCTACTTCTAGAGTGTGTTCTTGTTCAACCATGGCCGGACATTTATATCCATTCACCGTCTCGTTCCCCCTCTACGCTACACTTAAAAACTAACTGAAGTACTATTTTCCCTCCCGAACCAATGAATCAACCTGTCGTACGGCCACTTTTCTTCGCTTCCTCATCTGCTTCCGCTGACCGTGCATTCCATCGTCACGTAACAAATATAATGGAGAGGATAGTTTAAGAGAGCTGTTTTACACGGTTAATCCTTATGTTAACAATAACACACCGGTCCTCCCCAAATATACCAATAATTGCTTCTAGATAGCGGTTCCTTTTGATGACTCCCATATTTCTTCTATTACCAGATTCATTAACATTACAAGTAATACTTCCCTGTTATTATATTACCCCTCGATACCTCATTTCGTACTGGACAGGCGATTTGGCTTCATAGTCTTCCCAGTCTGCCTCCTTATTCCTCTTAGGACGTTGAAGAATATGGTAGTTTTGGCAACATTCATGTGTTATCCGTGTTGCGTGTTGTGCTCTACGATGAAATTCATGAAGTCCTGAATGCGTGGAAAATTGTTGGCGAGTACGTGTCGTGTCGTCAGCAAAGCGTATGCTATTGATGAGTGTGCCATTTACCTTCATGCCCTCCCTCGCATTCTCGAGTGCCTCCTTAAAGACTTGGAACATTGGTAAGCTTTTGATGTGAGACGCAGTCGAAAGCTTTTATGTAGTCGATATAATAGCACATTAATGTGCATCGCTGTACTACATTAAGAGAGAATAGAGCCTTGCGCAAACTTATTCCGCCTTTGAACCCAAATTGAGTGTCACCCACGTGTCTCTTGCATCTGGTGTATATGCGTGTGTGGATGATACGTAGGAATACTTTGAACTTAGGCTGATCATGCAGTAGTCATCGCAGTGGGAAGCGTTTATTTTTTTGTGTATTGTGATAAAAGTTAATTTCAGCCAATCAGCTTTGTATATTTGTAGATCTAAACATTGATGTCAGTATGCTCAAGCCCTTTTCATTTGCCTCAGCAATCAGTTTCAAAGTTTCCGCGGCTTTGTCATTTGTCTGTAGTCTTCTAGCTCGTTTTCTTTGAGATGTCTCCTAGGGGTGGTAGGTCTGGTCTTGTGTTCTCCTCATGAAGATCTTTCATCTTATCCGTTATCCACTGTTGTTTCTTATTTGACCGTGTATATCCTAGCGCACGTCCTTGTCTGTCGATGAGAGACTTTTTCAGCACATTCCGCTGCGGTTCTAGTCTTTTGACATCGATCCGCTCAGCGTTTTAGTGCGTTGGACTCGTATAAAATAGTGAAACTGCAATTCAGTGACTATGATGGGGCTGCGGTCACTATTAACGTCAGAGCCAGCGTTTTGTCGGGCTTCTTCTTCTTACAAATCACATTTTCTGACTTTGGATGAGAGAAAAACATCTATTTGATTTCTTGCTATACGATCATCACAATCAGCTCGAGACTTATTATATATATTGCCTGCATAAGGTATTTGCGGCAGAGAGGTGTGTTTTGTACAGAATTGTATTAGGCAGTCTCCCCTGGCGTTTCATTCTCCGTGTCTATAATGTCCTGAAACCTCGCCAGTAGAACTCTCCCCTACCTTGGCATTAAAGTCATCGAGAACTATTGTGACCTCACCTTTCTTCGTGAGCATTTTCTTCTTCATGGCGTCCACCAGAGTAAAGTAGAACTTCTCGATCGCCTCATCAGGTTTGTCGCCGATTGGGGTGTACGCTTGTATCAAGTTCATAGCTTATAAGAAGTGAGAAGTTTCAGAATTATAACACAAACTCACAATGGGACGTAATCGATGATGAGATGGGCATAGCTACACCGTATTAATATGCAGCGTTACTCTCTTACTTTGGCCCTAGATCTTCATTTGTAGCCTACATTGGAGAGTTTTGAAATTAACCGTACGTAGCCTCTAACGTTGTGTTTGTAGAGGATGCATCTCCCCATATATAAAGTGCCCCGAATTGGCGGCCGTTTCTTGTTTCTGTATTAGTCATGTTGAATTTGGAGGACGTTATAGTATAGTGGGACTTCCGTTTCCTTTCTGTACATGGTCCTTCTTTAGTGCCGGCACATGGTACTGTTGCCCAATCATCAGTTATTCGCTATATCCGGCCAGCCTCACCTAGTTTGGCCTGCAGACCAACGCAGTTTACCGAAGCTTGGCGCTAGGGGCCAACAAGTGAGAGCTGATGACCATGTGAAGACCAGTGCGGTGGAATCACCTTTGGGGAAGTGTTGGTGTCCTGCTACCCCTACAGCGTCATTCCATACACTCCCTTGAGTCTTCACTTTCGTTAATTCAACAATGTTTGTTTGGTCTTCTCCCTCGAGTGCCATGGCATATTCCATAAATATGTTTTTATTTAGTTTTTATCCTTTTTTACATTTATTGTTTGCTGCCACTAGTTTTCTACCTGTCCTTTTGTATCTAACAGTTTTGTATTCTTGACTCATCCGTGTATATTTAATTAGCAATATTTTTAATTTCTCTTTCGTTCTGCGCTGTCGTCACTATAAAATATCTTTGCGTCTTTTCAATGCCTCTCTGCGGTTCATCATATTTTTCTTCATCCGGAAAAGTTTTACAAGCAGAGAACTTGCTTGCCTTACTACACCTCTAGGATGATTAGCTTCATGAGTAACATTTCCTTCGCCAATTTTGTTACGTTTCCCTTCATTTTCTGCATGAATCTCACGTTTGTGAAAGGTATTTGTTTGTTCCTCCACTCCTATTAGAGCTTTATAAACTATGTCTACTTTCTACAGCTCTTTTTGTTTCTTTATTGATTGGTATGTTCTATGCTTTATGCTTCCTATTAGTTTTTGCCTTTAAGTCCACAAAAACTTCTTTCCATTTCATTATTGTCTGGTAGCTCTTTCACAACTATTCTTCCTATTACTCCTGGAATCCGGAGTAATAGGAAGAATAGTTCTCATAGCGTTCTCATGAATTTCGTTTTCGAACATATTTCTTACATTCGGTCGCACTTTATAGTCAGGTGTCGATAGACGTGCCTTGTACTAGAGTTTAGATGGAAAGGCGTTGTACTAGGCGTTTAGAAGGTGCGTAGACCAGCCAGATATGGAATAAGTAAAATGTGGGTGTTAATATTATGAATCTAATAGAGTATCTATTATGAATCTAATAGAGTACTGTATCGCGGATTGGAAATCTTTATATAATACAAATGAGGATAATTTTGACCTATTAATATTTCGCATGATATTTCCTTATTAACTTAGAGCCAGAGTTAAGCTTTATACATTATATTCCCAGTTCGACGTAATATTGTGTCGAGTGTCCACATACTTGCTAATATATCTTATAGAAATCCGGGTGCGACTCCTGACTCTCCTAGTTTGAACATGTCTCATGCCCATAGCCGAACTGGTAATAAATGTTCTTGTTTCTTCTGTATTTTTATATTTATTTTCTAACTTTCTATAGACATCTTTGTATATACATCGAAATTCTAGTTTTATAAGAAAAATAATATCTTTCTTTTACAGCGATGCTGTATTCGGAAATTAACAACTTGTTATGACACACTTTTCAACAAAAAAAAGTTTTTCTCCCAAGGGCTTTTCAATGAAAGCTTCACAAAAACATCTCAAAAATTCTCAAAGGGCCAGTTTGACGTAATACGCCCAGACCCTTTCAAATGCCTAGTCCGGTTCTGCACATCGTTGTCAAAGTCACTCCACAAAAGATGCTCAAATGACGATTTGAGTTTATAAAATAATGGAATTTTGGCTTACTAGTGTTTTTAAGCATAGTATCCTGAAATTCCATCATTTTGTAAACTCAAATCGAATATTGTTCTTAATTTGGGAACACGTATGCGTTCGGAAAGAATGCTGTGTGGAATCGCACTTCCCGGCTTGAGTATAACGATAGTTCTAAAGAACTAGCGCTATAAAAAGTATCGCAGGAGATATAACAAAGTAACAGCTGTATAGCGACAGTGCATGAGTTACAGATGGTTAGATTGAAATAGTCCCATTCAAAATTATCGTCGATTAAAAGATACCTAATTATCGGAAATAATTTGCCGTTAAGTTATGGTATCTGGTGGCAACTATGCCCACTACTATAGTGCTATAATGTGTAAAAATATGTATGCAAAGTAATCATCTGGCAGGACTAAACGATGTCGCTAAGTTAAATAATATAGCAGAATTGATATATAGTATTATCATGTAATTACTCACATGACATCTATTCAAACACAGACAAATTTGTATATAGATGAAACATATGCCCCTATATCGCAAATAGATTCGCAAATCTAATATGGTATGTTTGTTTATACATATAGCCTCTGGCTGGTGGCGGTGAGGGTGGCGTTTAAGGCGAACAGGAAATAAAGTCGGGTTAAATGCGTCGGTACGGCCTAATTAGTTTCCGAACGGCACGTGCTTTTGACGCTCTCGCGTTACGGCATTTTCTGTTTTATTAGCAGGGTCGGTGGGTAAGGCATTAATATCCCACCCCTTGGGGGCCATATTTACTTACGCTTAATGTAAACGACACACCCACGTGTTGTTGAAAAGTAGAGAGTATGCATATTATTTATAATTAGCTTGTCATCTTATATTAGTGCAGTAAAATTAGCGTAAATATAACCAAAAAGAAAAATATAAGTTACATCTAGATATTGTATTATCGGTATTTTGATATTTCAATCTCGTGATACAGATATTAAAAATAAATAAGTACATAATATCATTTATATTATAATTTTATTCGCTCTATCCGGTTATATATATATATATATATATATATATATATATATATATATATATATATATATGCTTAATAGTAGATGTATATAAATAGAAACAATGTGTACAGGAGATGGCGAAGATCCCGCATTTTTGTGTGACTCGCATTGCTTGACCTAACTAAAATTAAAATAAATTACCAAATATAGATAAAGATACAACAAATTAACATCGACAAATAAATTGATATATATTTCAGGTAATGATTAAAACCATAAAGATTTTGATTTACTCTTTCTAAATTATTGAAGTTCATGTGTAGAATCTATTATTTACCCCAAAGTGTGTCGTGGGTATTTATTATTAGTTTTTATCACTCATACGTTATAATATTTAGTATCAAATTAAATGAGCTTTTCAATTATTCACACTTTATATATACCTATATATATATATATATATATATATATATATATATATATATATATATATATATATATATATAGTTCAACATTGTTAGATCTATGAATGCCTACACCTCACGGTAGTAAGCATATGATTAAAAAAATAAATAAACAAATCTATGAATAAACAACTCCGACAAATCATATTTTCCTTGAAAAATTTATTATTATAAAAGTGCGTAATATCTAAAATATCGAAATACCGGTATTTAACTATGACTACCAGTTTTTAAATACTGCCAAAATTTGTCCGGGATCCCGGTATTCGATATCCCGAGATATCGGTTTTGCAATTCCTAGAAACACCTTGATTATCCCTATAATATAAAAACGAAGACAATGTTTTGAAGCAGACTGACCGTCATTTATGTGTGATGTCAGTTTACTGACAGTTTCATTCGTCAAATAGGGACGAAACAAAGTGATATTAGGATAGTTGTATCTATTGTTATATTAGACGTTGCAACTGCATAGAAAACAGAGAAAGAAGAAGGGCGCACAATATTACATATCATGTTTGGTAATATATTGAGAGTAAAGTATACACATAGTCACATGGCCTGGTGATATAGTTGAACATCATACGACGTCTTTATATAAAATCGGTGAATTAAAAGGGAAACATATTTATTTTTCTTAACCAAACATTGCCGTATGTATCGACTTATGTAAACTCAATTTATTTAGCCAGGAAATCATCTTCAGCAAGTTCGCAAGAGATATGTTTAGCAGGTTTCGATTATCGCTCTAATTGGTTGTTTCCTATTCGTGCGAGCCGCTCCTGGAACGCAGGATTTTACCTCACCCCTTCCCGCGGTTGCACCAGCGTAAAACTTGGAACGCTAGAACCCACCAGGAACGGGCATGCGCATTGTTCTTGTATTGTTTATTATTTACATAAGGACGATAATTCTTTTGCTCTGATGAGTTGCTCTGAAACGTAATGCGGCTAGTAACGATAACCGAAAGTAACTAGTGCAGAAAATGGGTAAAAGTGAACTTCCTAATTATTTTTGCTCTACAGATGAATGTCAACTATGATGCATATCGAAATCTTTTTTTGACCTTTTCTTTTATGCAATATAAGATTTAATTATAGCTATATTAAAACTATTTTTTATTATTTTGATTGCTACAGATCGTAACATTCGTTATGCTGTAAATTTTAATATATACACATAGGTGGTTTTAATAGTTATAAAATAATAAAACAAAAGACAGAACGAATCGTTCGACATAAGTATATACATTTGAGGATAATTTATGTTGATAAATAAGAATCTTCATTTACAATGTAGTTATTAATATAACTATTAACCCACGTAACTCCATCTTGGTTAGTTTTTGGTGGAAATCGGCGGAGTGGCATGTACAAGTTTACCTACTCTGAGTGTCAATCATGTTTGAAAATTCACTACGATTACAATTTTTTCTTACAAAATTGTTATTTATTGTTTCCGAATTTGATAGGAATTTAAACAAATTGAATCTCTAACAGAAATTACGTACCTGTGTCACTTATAATAAATATGAAAATATACGTATCAGTTAGAATTTGTGTTTTTGTTGTTGAAAATATCGAGAATGTTTATAAAATCGAATCATATATTCGATGATTTAGAATTAAAAATTATTAATGCATACAGATAAATCTGTAACAGAAATGACAGGTTACCTGTGTAATTTTTTCAAAAATATACTACTCAGGTAGAGTTAGTGTTTTTGTTCTTGAAAATTTCGAAAATAGGAATATATACAGATTTGCATAATAATCGCGGATACAAATATAAAATTAATGGGTAATTTAAAATATTTTGTTCCAATCCTGTTGCGGCATATTTCATCATATTTTGTATATTTAATTTACTACCCTAAAAACACTTGTTATCTATATGCAACCATATTCCCCATTTTAGTTAACCTCCTAAAACGTCCTTTAGTGAGACAGTCTTGCTACACACGTCGGTCTATGTAGACGCTAAAATATATTACCTCAACATAAGTTTTACTCTTTCATATCCACTGCAGCTATTAACAGAGAAGCCTAGGGAACACATCGTTTACCTTTGACTTAAAATAAGTACAACCAAATCGAATTGTTGCTTATAACATTGTAGGAGCATGTATTTTTAAATACTACTACTACTACTATTCTTCTGTTTCTCATTTATATTTCCTCTTTCTTAAGAAGTGATCATGGCTTTGATAAAGTCGTCATGGGTTTGTTGTGGCATTTTTAACGATATCACACCTTTTATTTCTGTTTTGTGATCGGTATTGCTGCATCAGACACTGTTGAACCCGCGGCTTCTTTGCCTTGGTCTACCCAACGTTGCGGAAATCTTCTTCTAGGCCTTGAGCCCTGGATTCTGCCCTGTACAATGCTCTGTCGAAAATGACTTTAGTTTTAGCATAGCTGATATGTAACCCACAGTCTCTGCTCTCTTCTTCTAATCTTAGAAGTATTTCTGACCGTTCGGCATTAGACTCTGTCAGCAGGACCGTGTAGTCGGCGTATCGGTGGTTGTTGAGTTTGATGCCCCCATAGTGACTCCTCCACTTCAGCCACTTGCCTTCCTTGTCATTATACCTGACAACATAGGAGTGCTCCATGAAAGACAGTACGGATTTAGAATGGGCTAGTCGACCAGCGACGCCATATTGATGGTCCGCGGGATTGGGATGAGGCAACATCGGTGACGTGTCTAACGCCTTCAACACGTTACCATGGGCGATCATCATGAGAATTAGGCGATTACGAACGTCATCAGAGGCTACCTCAACGACCGGGAAGTTACGTTTGAAGGCACCGCAGGGAGGAACGAGTTCGAGGTAAAGCGGAAGGTTTACACAGGAATCCGTCTTTGACCCTTTCTTTGGTACGTTGCTTTTGCCGACGCCCTGCGGCTGCAGCTCCCAACGGGCGTGACCTCAATTTCCTTTGCGGATGATCGCGCTATCATCGTTCGCAGGATAGAAATATGACACCAGAGCAACATTTAAACGGGCAGTCAATATTATGAACGAGTGGATAACCGAAGTGGCGCCGAGTATTGGTGGGCAAGACTTAAGATGCCCGGTTTTCCACACAGAGAGCGAGCACGCAGAGACAGACATGGACCACAATCCGCATGCTAGGACTCATAAGATCGAGGGAAAGAACAGTTACCTGGTTACCGTTCTTTATGCGAAAATTAATCACATGGCCCAGGTTACCCAGACAACCCAGATATCCGCAAGAACGGAGGCGGCACTGGCAAGACTACTGCCAAATATCAATAGGAAAAGAAGAGGAAATTGCTGGCAACGGTGTCGGGTCACCAACTTCTGTACGCAGCTCCGGTCTGGATCGACGCTATCAAGACCCAGCGGAATGCGAACAAGTCGAGGAGCGCGTTGCGCACCAGCTCTCTTCGAATCAACCGGGTCTATAGAACGATTTCAACAGACACAGCGGAGGTGCTCGCAGCGGCGGTCCCAGGTCGTTGAGGTAGCCTCTGATAACGTTCGTAATCGCCTAATTCTCATGATGATCGCCCATGGTAATGTGTTGAAGGCGTTAGACACGTCACCGATTTTGCCTCATTCCCTATCCCGCGGACCATCAATATGGCGTCGCTCGTCGACTAGCCCATTCTAAATCCGTACCGTCTTTCATGGAGCACTCCTATGTTGTCAGGTATAATGACAAGGAAGACAAGTGGCTGAGGTGGAGGAGTCACTGTGGGGGCATCAAACTCAACAACCACCGATACGCCGACTACACGGTCCTGCTGACAGAGTCTAATGCCGAACGGTCAGAAATGCTTCTAAGATTAGAAGAAGAGAGCAGAGACTGTGGGTTACATATCAACTATACTAAAACTAAAGTCATGATTTTCTACAGAGCATTGTACAGGGCAGAATCCAGGGCTCAAGGCCTAGAAGAAGATTTCCGCAACGTTGGGTAGACCAAGTCAAAGAAGCCGCGGGTTCGACAGTGATGCAGCAATGCGATCACAAAACAGAAATAAAAGATGTGATATCGTTAAAAATGCCACAACAAACCGATGACGACTTTATCAAAGCCATGATCACTTCTTAGGAAAGAGGAAATATAAAGGAGAAACAGAAGGATAGTAGTAGTAGTATTTAAAAATACATGCTCCTACAATGTTATAAGCAACAATTCGATTTGGTTGTACTTATTTTAAGTCAAAGGTAAACGATGTGTTCCCTAGGCTTCTCTGTTAATAGCTGCAGTGGATATGGAAGAGTAAAACTAATCACTTATGTTGAGGTAATATATTTTAGCGTCTACACCGACGTGTGTAGCAAGACTGTTTCACTAAGGGACGTTTTAGGGGGTTAACAAAAATGGGGAATATGGTTGCATATAGATCACAAGTGTTTTTAGGGTAGTAAATTAAATATACAAAATATGATTAAATATGCCGCAACAGGATTGGAACAAAATATTTTATATATATGCTCGCAGCGGCGGTCCCAGGGGACCTAGCAGCGGAGAGAGAATGTACACATACCACCATACTAAAGCAGGACGCAACACCAGCAATGGCGCTAAAGGAGGCCAGAAGCATAACCATGAACAACACGCCCGTTAGACGAGTCAGATTTTCCCACAAATTAAACCGCCCATCGTAAGGAAATTTGGAGAAACCGACCACTGGCTGACTCAAATCCTGTCGGGGTATGGAGTCATCTAATCCTACCTTGCACAGGATTGGTAAGGTGTCCATACCGAGATGCACATACTGTGACAGGACGCACGAGCGAGTCCGTACGACATGCTACAGGTGATACTACGAACGGGCCACATCGATGACAGAGCTTGGGGGGGTTGCCACACCAAGGAGACAGGACACAGGACTAAAAAAAGGTTACTTCGGAGTCGTTTTTCGTCCTTGATGTGCGGAATTCTTGGAGGTGTACTACTGTTACTACTACTGCTACTACTACTGCTACTACTACTGCTACTACTATTGCTACTACTACTGCTACTACTACTAGTATATATTATAAAGAGAAGTACTTTAAATGCAAATCAAAGTGTAAATGAACTAAGATAAATTTACTTAACCTCTATGTATATTATACGAGTATATGATTTATTAATTAATGTAAAGAGAGTGTAATCTTTACATTAATTAACAAACTATACATAATATACATAGAGATGAAATAAATTTACTTTAGTTTAAAACGGGATTTACAATTGCAAATTCCACAATTTAATGTTTTCGCAAGCCTATTTCATTCCACTCCTCTTCTGCAAGGATACACACTCTGCAAACCCTTCACCCTTCACAAGCAAACGTTTATTTGGGGTGCAGCGCAAAAACTTGCAATATGCGTGCGGGGGTGATTATCTCGCCGGAATTGGGCTGCAGGGGAAATCCCCGCGGAAATCTTGATGGCTCGAGCTAGACGCGGGCAATAGTTTGAAACAGAACTCGCCTCGGTTTTAGGGTAAATTGAATTTCACCGCGAGTGGCAGAGCGTTCTTCGCCGAAGTTATATAAGAGATCCGGGGCTATTGTAATCACGGCGGATTGCAATTTAATTTTTTCTTATTAGATGAGGTCAATTCTTGTTTTACAGAAGAACAGAATGGATTTATTTTCTAGATGCTAGTTTACTTTCTCGTTGTATATATGTGAGCTTTTGCATAGGAAAACAAATCAAATAAATAAGAAGATGTTAATTATTTTCGAAAAAAAGGACATATTCTTATAAAATTATTATAATAATTTCCTTTTACAATATAAATAATAGATAAAATATAACTATTATTTGGTAATGCATTATATAATTAAAAGTATGTAAGTATTCTATGAAAAACATCTATCTTTGTAGGGCTATCAGCCGTGAGGCTTTTCCGCCGGTCAAGGGTGAAGCTCAGAGGCGTTTAATCGCCCGGTATTTACCTTAACTTCACAGAAAACCTCTGAAAAACTGTGAAAGGTGATTCGCGAAAATTCGTTCCCCACTGGGGATCGAACGCAGGCTCCCCAATGCGCAGTACGAGACGGACGACGCCTCTAACCACTCGGCCACTGAGCTGGGTGAATAAGAACATTTTCATATTTTTGATGTTATATATGGGTAAACATTCTAAACATAGTAGAGTGTTTTCTGAAAATTCTTAGAAACCTGAAGAGATTTGTTTTGTTTTTTCGTATTGCATATTCACGACCCTTTCTTTTCTTTTTTATTATTTTTTACATTTTTTGTATCCGTACGCCACATGTATGTCATAGCCACACGGAAGCAATAGGGAGAAACAATACAAAACAATACCAATTGTAGGGCTGGTGAAATAATTTTATTTATAATTTACAGACAAAAATAACATGTCCCATTTTTTCCCAAAAATTACCTCGGTTGTTACGTGTTAATTGCTATAATTTTATGTATATAATATTGACACAATTTTAGTATTACATGTATATGTTTTGTATTTAATATTAAATATAATTTAATGTATAGTAAGTGCATATTTTATTTAGAAGTGTCATTAAATCGGAATGACTAGAGTTTTTACTGTTTTATTACAAGTAAAAAGAAAGGACCTCTATTTGGCATGACAACTCAAAAATACAAAACCCTCCAATATACCATGCTCATTAAGAACAACAAAAACAAAACAAAATTATATACATAAAAAAAAGTAACAATCGGCAAAATATACATTAAGAACATAAATAACCCTCTGCCCTCGCCACTTTGCATTCCCATGTCAGCCTCCTGCGGATTTTCACGCCATTCCCATCCTCTCCTAACCATTCAAAGTATACAAGTACATACATCGTATAATTCTACGCCTGATATTTGAACGAGAATATTATATTTAATTCTTATTGTCTATAATATAAATACTCGATATGTGTGTTAAGAATGATGTATAAATATTGTATTTATACGTAATTTTATAAATGAAACGCTTCAACATCAATCATCTTTGCCGTTAATTTTTCCACTCTCACAGAAACGGCGCGAGTAATCGAATAAACGCCCATGGGGGATCGACCGAACGTTCCTGCTGATAAACACTCTAGCGCTAATACACTTTTTCCTGTCTTGCCTCCTTCATTTAACTTTAACAAAACATCATTAATAATGATGCGTTTCTTCTCAAAACATTTATTGAAATTGTTTTAATCCAGAACATTACATCCCCAATATACTGTGCAATCATCAGAAAAAATATATACTTTTATCTTTATTGGGCTATCGGCCTCAAGGAATTTCCGCTGAGAAAGATTGGGGTCGTTTGTTATTTGCTTTAGCTTCATGAAAAAGAATATATATATGTTTCTTTAAAAAACCCCTTTTAATGTATTAGGCCACGATGTTCGGAGTAAATAATTATAGTAGCGTTGAAACGAGATCAATAATATGAGCCATTGTTATCTTATCTATATCGTAACAATAGGGTATAAGCTTACATCGACCAATTTAAATTTTCCCGTGCTTTTTATCTTAATTTTCTTTGCGTCAATGTCCTCTAAAATACTATGGGATATCCTATATTAGCTATATGATCAATTCACCGCCATTGTGTACTACGGAAATAATTCTTAAAATAACGTTGGCATCTGACAATGCATTATGATCTCTACGTTCAGTTGATTGTATTTCTTTTCGTGTCTTCCTATCTTATGTTATTTATATATATATATATATATATATATATATATATATATATTTCTTTGATTACTGATATGGTATATTAATAAAGTTATTATCATTATTAATAATGATAATAACTTTCTTAATCTATTCTTTTGCCTTTTATTGTTTCGTCTTCTATTTGCCTAAAAAACATATTTTTCTGTTCTCCACTACTTATATTAAACTAACATTTTACAAAATAATTGTCCTAGTAAGGCTGAAAATTTATTTATTTATAGCGTCAAAGTTGTCTTTCAAAGTTTGTATCTCTAAAACCGCAAGCGTGTACAGTTTTATGTCTCGACCCCCACCTTCGCGTCCTCCCACGCACGTTATTTTTACGCTCCACTCGTCCTCAGTGCAGGTTTTAACGGGGCTCGCGGGATCGCTAAACTTTTCAAAATAAAAAATTAATAGGATACAAGCGCCGGCGGCGGGGCTCGCAAATCCGCCGGCCGGGAAAATGCGAATCATTTTACCGGGGGGCGACGCGACGCGAGCTCTCCTTCAACAATTCATAACAACTTTTTCCGCCCGGAAAAAATACCGGTGCAGGTTTTCACGATACGGATTTATTTATGACTTTCGGAGATTTATACGCGAGGGGGGCTAGTATGTTTTTCTAGGGGAGTTTCGCATATTATATTTGCAAATTTTAGATATATTGTCATTTTAACCTATTTAAAATAGTATGTACACCTGAATGGAAAATAAATAAAACTGAAAGACTTTTATTGACGGATAACGTGATATTGTAGTTTTACGCTTCAAGAAAACTTTGCAATTGTGATTTAATCATCATTCAATTGACCGTAAGTGCTGATAGCTAATACGCAGAATTATTGAGAGTCTATACATAAGTACTTGTATTTTATGTATTTGTTATTCTTGGAACATGGTGTACCTCAAAATAAACCACCCTGACTACCTCTTTGAGCAGTATTTACTTTATTGCAAATTACAGGGCGATCTACTTGCTGGGTATCAAACTCTGACAGGTGAAACTTGACGCGATTCTATGAGTAAAATATAAATATCAATATATTTGCAATCTCGATGTCGGCTTACGGAGAAAGACGACCTCAAACTTCTAAAATTGCTAGCCGTGTTGTCATGTCAATTATCTACTGTCACTTATATTATCATTAGTCTGATTCGTTAAATTTAAGTAGCTTTCGTTTATCGACCAGTCCAGACAGCTCACGAACGATTAAAGAAAGCGGCTTTACAGAGCAGAAATACAAGTAAAAAGAGATACAAAAAAACAGAAGTTTGATACTTATATAATATGTCCTAAATGTCCAGCTCCCGCTTGAATGCACGCTTGGTATCGACGAACCAACTTTAACTCGGTTTATACTGATTATATTATTTCGTTTTTGAGTCGCCGCATCTTAATTTTCGAATGCACTTCGTCACACATCACTTCCTTTAGTTTTTTTTCATACACTAACATTTTCCGTTCATTCCATTCAAACCCCCGCTGCCCTTTCCTTCCTCCTGCGTTTCCCCGTCACCGCCACTTACACCAGCACATGGTCTAACTCTTCTTGTTTTCTACTCTGAAATGTACTAGCTCATCCCTTCCGATCGCTTTTACCGTGTATTCTATCACCGAACCGCCCTTCCTGGCTGCAAAATGTTGTCTTCTCTTCTCACCCTCCTCTGTGCATCCATTTAGAACATCCCAGCCCACCATTCTGACCAATTGTGTCCACTCTATTCCTTCTTGATACACCACCTACTCCCTAAAACCGACTTCTTATCCACTCTTCGCCCGATTCCTCCTATGCCTTCTACCGTGAGGTGTAGGTGTTGTGGAGAGGAAATACGATATTAAATGAAAGAACCAAAAGAAGTAAAATTTAAAAATTAATACGAGTAAGAATTAAAATATATACACTGACGCTTAATATTCACCCACCTGCTTATTGAAAGAGTAATTAGGTTTAAGTACCTAGATACTTGACTTACACACGATTAGACATTAGACACAGAGGTTAAATGCAGAATTGAAAATAATTATAAAATTTAAAAACCTCTTAACCAACTCTGAATTGGATATGGTACTTCGATTTGATATTACTGGAAGATACATTATAAACCATTGGTGGTGCAAAGAAGTACCTTTATGCCGTCACAAACTATTATAAGGCTAATCATCTAGAGGTGATTAATCAATGTTAGAAGTCTAGACTGCACAGTCTCCACAGGGAGTTCGGCTGTTCTTTACCCGAGATTCCTTAATCCTTTTATTGCGCCTATTAGCCTCAGAGTTCCTTCCTTATTTCCTATAGTTCTTTGTGTGCCTTTGCTTTTTCTACTGTATTCTTCAATTCTCTACTGTTTTGTTCTTTTTCTCTCCAGTTTTGAACCACTAGCTTTGTAAGGTCCTATTCATCTGCCCATATTGACCTTCCCCTTCATTTCTTTTCTCATAGTTTCTATTCCATTATTCCTCTTACTGTTGTATTTTTATCTTTCCCCCTTATATACGGGTTTTCAATAAGGACAGGTAGATGTTGAAATGGAATAAAACAACCTGTGTCTGAGGTTTAAAGAAATTCTTTTTTTATTTGAAAGGCGCATGTATGCCATTATATTTAGAATGTTACATCATTGAAATATTCGCCGCGGCTCCTCATGGTGGCACGGATCCGAGTGTCAAATTTTTAATCGCTCTGCCGCATAGATCCGGCTGTATTTGATACGGAGTCATTAAAATTGGACCATTTGCATCCGTACCACAGTGCGAAACTGTGACGAACATTTGAACTATGTTATATTCTACATACAATGGCATACATGGGATTTTGAAATAAAAAAAGAATTTCGTAAATACCTCATACACAGCTTGTTTTATTCCATTTCAACATCGACCCGTCCTTATTGAAAAACAAATTTAAATGGAGACCATGGCACCACGTGTCAATTCAACGCGAGGCCATCATGAGCTCCATGCCATAATTATTGACTACTTTTGAATGAATCAGTGTTTTAATTTTTCCACGGATAACTAAAAACGGTATTTTTGTTATACCATTGTTGTGGAATATATTTATATGATATGTTATTAAACAGATATTTTTTCTTTTATTGCAGGATTTACCTTAAATTCATGGATTAAGCATTTCGAAGCTGCTCATTATGATCCGGGTGTGTTACAACGCCAACATGGGAGGGTCAGGCGGAGTGTTGGCTCCCAAAAAGTCATCAGGTTGGAAATTAAAGGGCACGGCCGGTGAGTTTTTCATAATGCTGTTTTATACTAAACCTAGGCAGTATATAATTTCGTTTACCGAATGTATTAAAATGATTTTGGAATGAATGATATATTTCACATATCTGGTATACTGGTGGTTTATTAGCACCATTAGTTATTTAAAATTATGTTACAATTAAATAAATGTGTAATTTGTTATGTTCACCAATGTGGTGAACTATTTTGTGTCTGCAAAATGAACTAGTTATTTAACATGTTAACTGTCATGTATATGAAATAGTACACACACACACACACACACACATCTAGTACGTCTAGTACGCCGCGTGTATGATTTTGAATACACATACAATAATTACGTTTTGTTTTGTTTTCCGTATTGCTTATTCAAGACCCTGATTTTCTTTACTTCGTTGATAACATATCTTACGCAGCATGTATGTAATAGACACAGATGTGACAGGAAGAAACAATACAAAATAATACCAAATAATAGTATGGTAGGTCTGGTGACGGCTCAAGGGATCCTAGATTACTAAGAGGTAAATTCAAACTTATATAGTTCTTTAAAGTTGTTAAAACAACACATTTACTACTGACTATTACGGCTTTCACAGTCTTTTTAATACTGCACAGTTTATACAAGCGAATAGAGTTCTTCGAATTTATTACAGCGATCTCTCTACAATTAGTGTAAACTTGTAATTCATTTTGCACGTTGGCAAATAGACTGGTGTTCAAAATTATGTTACTGTGCAACGAAAATATGATTGAAAATTCGCACACATTGCGGATTGAATGGTAGCTATCAAATGCTCAGAATGACTGGCTGCACATCTACCAACTAGGCTAATGAGTTATTTGACATTTAATATGATAGTATATCCAGACAACTTATTCTTCTTCTTCATGTGCTTATCCGATGTTTGCAATGAGCATGACTATCTTCACTTTATTGGTTGCTATTCTGAAGAGCTCGTTCGACGTCTTCCCGTACCACGCCCTGAGATTCTGCAACCATGAAATTCTCCTCCGTCCCGGTCTTCGTTTGCCGTGTATTGCCTTGAATGATGGCTTGTAACAGGGCGCATCTGTCCTCGTTCAGCATGATGTGACCTAGATATTGGAGCTTGCGGGTTTTGATGGTGTCCATGATCTCCTTCTCTTTCTTCAACCTGTGGAGGACTTCTATGTTTGTTACTCGGCCTTTCCAAGATATCCGCAAGATACGTCGATATAGCCACAACTCAAAGGCTTCAAGCTTTTTTGTTGCTGTTTCATTTAGTGTCCAGGACTCGACTCCGTAAAGTAATATTGGGAAGATGTAGCACCTCAACATGCGTACTTTGGTAACAAGATGGAGTTCGTGATTTTTGAAGAGGTTATTCATTGTATTGAAGGCAGTTCGAGCTTCACCAATTCTACTTTTTATCTTTTGGCTATTGTCCCAGTTTTCGTTCACAAGTGTACCTAAGTATGTTGTTTGTCTCACTGTCTCTATTTTTTGATTGTGAGCGTAAAGATTTACATTGGCTATATTTTCTTTGCTTATGACCAAGAATTTTGTTTTGTCGCTATTGATATTAAGTTCATATCTTTGACTAGCCGCTAAAATTCTGTTCAATAGTGTTTGAAGTCAGCGAATCCATTGTGTCGTCAGCATACCGGATGTTATTCTCCGTTCAGTAAAATGCTTTCTTCTATGTAGAAGGCATAGCTTCTTTATAGATCTGTTCGGAATATAAATTGAACAGAATCGGAGAAAGTATGCACCCTTGTCATACCCCTCTAGCTTTTTTAATGTCTTCTATTTCTTCGTCTTCTATTGTCATGGATGCGGTCTGGTTCCAGTACAAGTTGGTAATGATTTGGAGGTCTTCGGCGTCAATGCCCACTTGTTATAGTATGTCTAGCATCTTGTGAGGTTGCACCCTATCAAACGCTTTCTGGTAGTCAATTAGGCATACGCAGATATCGCAAATTACGTCTCTAGATCTTTTGAAGAGCACACGCACTGAGAAAAGCGCTTCCCTTGTGCCTATAGCGTTGATGTACCCAAATTGATTTGCTGAGATTTGTTCTTCGCACTTGTTATAAATTCTCTGGTGTATTATTTTTAGGAATATTTTGAGAAGATGACTCATGAGACTTATACTTCTATATTCCTCGCATCTTTTTGCTCCTACTTTCTTTGGTAATACGATGACTTCCGACTTTAACCATTCTTCTGGTATGCCCGAGTTGTATATTCTGTTGAATATGTTGGTGAGTGTTTTGATATGCTTCTCACTTAACAGTTTCAGGATTTCAACTTGTATGTCCTCCGGCCCTGCCGCCTTTCCATCTTTCATTCGTTTTATTGCTATGTCCACTTCCTCTACCAAGATGTGTGGTCCCGTTTCTCCTTCGATGATTGATGTTGCTATTCTCTCTTCGTCTCCAAATAGTTTGTTGACATATTCCCTCCACGTTTTCTCCGTGTCTTCTAAGTTTATGATCATTTTTCCCTCGTTGTTCACCAGCTTTCCAAAGTTGGTTTTTCTTGTTTTGCCTGTCAGTTCTCTAATTCTTCGATGCACGTTAAATTCGTCATATCTTTTCTGCAGTTCTTCTATCTCTTGACATGCTTCCGCTCTTTCTATTTCTTTGACCTTTCTAATTTCTTGTCTAATTGTCTTTTTCTGTATTCTTCATTGTTGTTCTTTTGTTCTCGTCTCTGCTTCATTAATTTTTGAGACAACTTATTGGTAATACAAATTTTGAGTATACTTTAGGGAGCTAGATAAATGACTCGACCAATTGTGTCCCCAAACAATTTTCTCAAATTTTACTCCTGTTTTTACCACTGACAAGGTGTTTTTATATATTTATATCTTTTAAAACTTTGAAAACGAATTTAAAATGAGACCATAACACCACGCGTTACCATAACGTGCGGCCTCTTGATTTTCAAAAATATCTCATTAAATCTGCATTGCTCCTATCGATCTACCGCATTTTTGTCAGTGTGGTAGAGTAGATAGAAATTGATCTGGCGAGTCCAAGTTCAACTTTATGCGCAAAAGCCTAGACGTAAATAAGAAAGTGAAACCTAAAAACATAAGATTCACGCGTACATTTCTGCGCTGCTGGCAGACTCTCGCAAAGAGGAGTTGAAACCGCCGGACGGCGGAGCGCTGTGTTATGGCTATGTGTTTAGGATGAATAATAATTCACATTTTCACGTTCTGCACATGGGAGGAGTAATCGCCACTCTAAATTGTATCTACTCTAAGCTATCGATGGTGTGACGCCATTGCGTACGGAAAGTTGGTGGTTCGAATCCACCGCTAGCCGGGAAAATTATCCACAAAGAATTAACCCGGCTAGAATATCATGGACGTTGTATGAGGCACAATAGGTCCGTAAAGGGCCGCAGTGCTCACAGCCCAGGGGCGCGGGCTGTACTCACCGTAAAAAAAGCTATCGATAACTGGGAAACCCATACTGTCTCCTCATTCATTGAAAGTGATCATGATTGTTGATTGAATGAGGTCTTTATTTATCAACATAAATTGTTTTAAACTAGTCAAAATTATAATAATATTTTTTATGTTTATGAGCGTTTCTATGGGAGGAGAGTGATATATATATATATATATATATATATATATATATATATATATATATATATATATATATATATAATGATCACCAAAGATTTGATATATTTTGGCATATATCGTTGTCAATATATAAAATCTTTGCACTTTTGGAATGAATTAATTTTTAATTTCATATTTTCCACCTTAAAACATGCTGTGTGCATATTCAAAATATTATCTTCGGAATAAACAATGTATATATAATGGCAAATAAAATAATGTAATGCATTAATTTTCAATAAACCTTAAGGACTATAGAAATATATTTGTAGTGCAGAATTGTATCCACTCTTAATAGTGGCAACGACCATACCACTATGCTGTTAAATGATCTGTTTTCGATTACTTTTTAACATGAAGAAGCAAGAAATTTATAAAAATTAGATACCGTGAGAGCAATAAGGACTGTGGGACTAAAAGTGTGTTAATTGTTTGCTCGTAACTATGCCAGGTTTTGCTTCTACTTACTGCTGTATTCGGGGAATACAAGCTGAACTCCATTTGAAGTGATGCGAAACAAATTATCAGACCTAGTAGCGCATAAAGTTATTATGTTGCCCGCAAGTAGGTAATAGGATATTTTCAATAACATACCAACAATCAGTTTATTATAAATTTAGTATATACCATTAGCATTTATACGCGGTGTTTGAATTTCATTTAAATGAACCTAAAAATATAATAAAAATAAAAATAATTAATAATTTGGACTATCCTATCGTAACTCTTCATGTTTTTCTCTAGTACAATTATACCGCGAGAGATATGTTACTCGTCTCGCTTACCGTGTAAAACTCTTCGTCTAAGACGATATTATGCGCTCTCTCCTCCCATGCATCATACCCACTTAAGGGTGGTAAATATATATATATATATATATATATATATATATATATATATATATATATATAAACCAGACGGAACAATGGTTTATATACTCAGCAGTAGTTCTATTCGGTGTTTTATAATGTCTGAACATATCAGTGAAATTGTACATTTTCGACATGTTGATCTTTTTATAATTCAGTCAATCATTTCCTTGGGAAACTAAAACTAGTTTATTTATCTTTATTATTATATATATATTATATTATAAAGTTTTAAATAAATTTATTTTATTCATATTATACAATACAACTACATTTCGTATACGACATACACAGTAAGAATAAAATGGCGTTTATCCGTTTCAGTACCTTGTAGGCGAACGTTCATAGGGTAGGGATGCGATTCCTGGCGCCACTCGTTCGTAACGTTTTAGTGTAACTCGCAAATTACGCACAATTCACAATATGATCTCATAAAATGATGGAATGATGGAATTTCGATTTGCTTTAAAAACTAATAAACCCAAATTCTTTCATCGAATGAACTCAAATACTGAATTGTTTGTATTTTGCGGAGCACATTAATCGAATTC
The DNA here is from genome assembly GCA_963942505.1 of Lordithon lunulatus. Taxonomy (NCBI): domain Eukaryota; kingdom Metazoa; phylum Arthropoda; class Insecta; order Coleoptera; family Staphylinidae; genus Lordithon; species Lordithon lunulatus. Next base: position 17,154,673 of record OZ012672.1, on the reverse strand, counting down.
GTTAAAAACGAGTAGTGTCAGAAATCGCACCCATGGGCAATATAAATTCAATCATTTTGTAAAATGCCTAGTCGTTTAGTCAGCGACTGGTCGAATTGTAAAACCATATTGATCATTGCACTTTTACAATTTGACTGAAATTTTCAGTCGTTTTACAAACTGCTGAATAAACTCTTTTATTAATGAAAACAATGTTAATTTTTAATTTTATCTTATTCTACAAATACGTTTTATTGTAGAATTATTAAAACTGGTCTTGCTAATATGACCAATCATACATTTTTCTTTAATGAATCTTAACCTTCACTTAAAACTAAAGCCTCCCATTTGTAGTCGTTTTTTCATTTTGTATGTACGAGGTACTACACCGGTCGCCAGGTCTGAGGGTTTCTTCCTTTTCAGCATTTTTGTCTGATTTACAATGTTTATGATCTAGATCGCCTCCAGAGTTGGGTGTTAATGTAGGCGGTTTTAATGTTTGGCCGTATATCTTCTTACTTCGCTAGCGACTGTTATCTAAAAGTCACGATACAAGAAACTGCTGCACTGGAGATCGTTCAAACCTCATACACAGCGAAATACTTTTCAGCTTGCACGCATCCCCCACTCTCTAACCCGCCTGGCCAGCGTAAGGTTTCACGGCTAACATCCTTTTTGGTTCGGAATAGATACAATTTTTATTCAAATGTACCCCACCAGTTCGGATTCCACGTTAAACTGTAGGTTCACCTGCATTGTCAGTGACCAATTATTAATTATAGGAGCATTACGCCTATAATGGCGAGAACAAGGTTATTATAGAAGAAGCATTTACTATGTTCCTCAGTAAATGGAAAGTTTGAATACGTTTAATTTGACTATAGCTAGCATAGCCCCACAGCTGAATCCCATATAGATAGACCGGTTTAAGAATCTGGTTGTATATCGTAGCTTTGTTGTATAGGAACAGTTATCCTAGTAGAATACTTTTTTTGCAGTGGGATGTATTTACGCATGCCCGGCGTTTCTCGCCGTGAGGTGTAGACTCGCCCTGCATTTCAGTGCAGGTCATACCCACTACACCCTCAACCCGTGCCCACAACCATGCGCTGGTCCGCCTCAAAGGTACTTCCTTAGCCGTTGTCCGACGTTCTATGTAACCTTTCTATGTCTTTTGCCCGGTAGGTTGGCTGTCAGCCCGTTCCGGTTCCTCGCGCCGCCGCTCTAGCGGTTCCTCGCCCCGTCCCATTTTTCGTGCGTCTCTAGCGTGTATGGAACCTGTTGCTGTTGCTCTCTCGCCTGACGCACCAACAAGCGCCTGTTTCTCCCTGGTCCACCTGTCGCAGGTCTCCAGCGTGTGCGCCCCGTCATCGTCTGCACCGCTCTCACAGTGCCCGTACACCTCGGTGGTTGCCTTTCCGATCCGAACCAGGTAGAGCCGAAAGCACCCATGCCCTATCAGTAATTGTCAGTAGTGACCCAGTTGTCGATGTCACCGTATCGGTTCATTCCCGGATATTCTGGAAGATCCCCTTCGTCCACTGCCCTCGAGTTGTCTCCTGCCACTCATCCGCGGTCGTCTTCCTGGCCTGCTCCCTGGCGTCTTTGGCTGGTGTACCTCCTCGCCGTAAGTCATATATCGTCTTCCTTTCAGTTGCCTGTAGATCCGCTGATGACCGATGCAATAACTTCGGCCGCATCTGTCGAGACTCTCTGTTCGCGCACCTAATCATTAGGGCCCCAGGGCCGAGCGCAGGCTCTGCTTGTTGCGTTGTGAGCTTACCGTTCATTTGGCCGCATATGGTATCTAGGTATGGGATACTATTGGCAGAAGTCTCCTGTTAGGTTCCTGGTAATATCCTTGTTATCGCGGCTTCTACCCTATCTGCCTTCTGTGCGGCCTGCAGAATGTAGGCCATTTAGTCGACGTTGATCTCCAAGGCGTTTGACCTTGATTGATTCATCCAAGAGCAGGATGGTCCTACACCTGCCTGTACCCGTCCTTTTGGTGGATAGTGGAGTGGCTTCAATCTTATGGGCGGCACACTACAGTCCGCTGTCTCGCATCCTCCCTCGGACTTGGTTGAACGATAGTTGGACGTTGTGCGTTCAGCACCTCGATGTCTCTTTCGCTTCCGACGACTGCGACGTCGTCGGTAAATGCCACCGCCACATGGTGGTCCCTGGTGCGAGTTTCAGTCTCAGGACCCCGTTGTACACGATGTTCCAGAGTAGCGGTCCTGAAAAATGAAGCCTGTGGGACTTCTCTCGTCATGTGACTTATAGAGGCTGTATCTATTTGTGAAGAAAATGTTTGTTGACATGTTCGTTCAAATTTATTTTCCTGTGTTTAGCCCAGTTATAAATGCTGTTGTTTGCTTAATGGAGACTCTTAGTCTCTTAATCTTGGATATCTGATCTTACGAGCTAGTACTGCGGTGTCATGGCGATTGTCACATTCTTTTTTTTTGGTATATCACAGATACAATGTAAGTATAATATAGGCCATAATACGCTACCTCGCGGTACCTCTGCTGTGAATCAATTCTGAGTATTCCTCTTCGTATGTCACATGGAAGATCCTGTTTGATTTTGTTTAGTTTATAAATTTAGCCTTCATGCCAGATTAAAGGCCTGAGCCACGTCTAAGAATAAAGTGGAACATAGTTCTTTATTTTCTAGGGTGTGTCAATAATGTTGGTGATGCAGTGAATTTGATGCATAATGACGTGTTTCTATGTAAAATCGATTATATAACCTCTATTGTATACTTGAAAAAGCGAATCTGGAACCTCACAGGTAGGTCAAGAAGAAGCCACCTCCTTCCGTTTGATCTACCGGTGAGGTTCCAGAATTCCAGAGTTGCTCAAGGTCATGAGGAGGTTCTAGAATCGGATTGTTCCCATTACTAATGCATTTAAATGTATTTTCTGTTTCTTTATTCCCGTTTTGGTCCTGCTACTTTTCTTTGTTCTGGTCTGTTGTTCCAAATTTTGCCATTCCTTCTTCATTGTTCTCCCATTTATATTCCTCGTTATTTATTATCATCTTTCGCTATCCTATCTTGACTATCTTTCCACTGCCTCTTTCCTCTACGGTAGTTTCTTAATTGCTCAGTGTATCTGTTTTTCATTCACTGTCAAATGATTGACGATACCTTTTCGTGTTCCTGAGTTTCTTTTTGGTCTTCATTTGATCTGACTGTTCATTAATTGTGTTTTCTGCTCTTTTATGATTAGGGTGACTCGTAATCTTGGCTTCTGTTTATAATTTGCACTTCCGATTCTAAACCTATTCAAAATGGGTGTCCAAATTGTGTCATTCTTAACCTGTTATTATAGAATATTTCCAAATATTAATATTGAAAATTAATCATTAGATAGTTGACTAACTGGCAACAGCAAAATTCGTAATACTCTCAACTTTTCTAATCTTAAAACAGCATAAAACATACAATACCTAAACGGAAATTTATGTTTAATACACCCCCCAGCAACGAACATTAAAACAACAATATCCCTAATATTTATCAAGCAAACAAAGCATTATAACTTTATATTACCACACCGTTCGTTCCTGTCGTCACACAAAAACAAGCCCCCGCGAGCAAAATTGCCAAAATTACTAACAAACGTGGGGCCGTGAGGGGAGCAATATCAAGTGCAGACTCAACTTCTAAGTCGGGGATTCGATCGAACTTTCCCTTTCGAGTGCGAAACCGTGACGCGCTTGCGGGCGCCGTTGCGGAATGAATTAATTCGTATTGGAAATCGGAGCGACCGCTTTGTTCCGCGGCGGGCTGATTTGATTAACCGCGAGAGTTTGCCGGGCAAAAAGGGCACGTCGAAATCGAATAAAGTTGAATGTGGCCACAATGCCATCAGGAGGGGGCGAAAATTGCAAAAGTTTCAAACATTATCCTAATATTAACAGACAGATATCGGGATTGTGCAGAACTAGAGGGTTAAATGTATTATATGCTCGTATATGGTAGGCGAATTGAAAAATTAATTGTTTATGGATAACAGTTTTCAAAAATAAATGTAATGTAAAATGTTCAATGTTTCCCTTTATATTTTTACGACTTTAATACTTTTGGCATAATTGCTTAGATATATTAAAAAAACTGATATACTATACTATATATATGAGTTAGTAGTACAGTACAAGGTTAACTGAGAAAAATTCAACTTTTTGGGACGCTGCGGTAAATTTGATCGATAATAGTGGACTATCGATACGTTTTAGTCATCATTTTTGGTTATCAGACTATTGATATTTTCTAGTCGATTCTTATCGATTGTTTTTAGTCGTTAGTTATATTTTTAGTCGATAATTAGAAAACTATCGACAACTAATATCGATAGTACAAGTCTTTATACATTTCTAATATTTTTTGTCTAATTAATCACCGACAACTAATCCAGAATGAGTTGCGCTAATGGCCACATGCACGATTTGGTTGGAAAATATCTATTTTTTTCTAAAACATCAGTGACAAACTTTAATTCAATTAAATTAGTCACAGACAGACGACGGGCAGACTACGGAAAGAGATTTTCTTAAAATGGTCATTATAAGGATTTCCCAAAATATTTACAAAAAATCGTAGAATTACAATACGTTTTCTATGCTTTGTATGGTAATGTAAAAATATAACAAAAATACATTAAGATATTTGATATCTGGTCAGCCGTTCAATTATAAAATTAATATGAGATTTTTTATCTCTCCGCACTTGGCATTTGTACGTGATAACTTGAAGAGTTTGAAATTAATCACAAGTACAAATCATTATCAAAACATTGCAACTTATAATTATAACGACGAAGTTTCAAATATCTTTCTATTATTATTACTTTTTAACATTATATTGCATTCTATTTTATGTCAATGTAGTGTTTAAGTTAATTTATGTATATTACAATTTTTAGTGCAATTCTAATTAAATACACAAAACACTGTTTTGGTTTCAATTACTTTCACTAAATTTTATTATTATATATATATATATATATATATATATATATATATATATATATATATATATATATATATATATATATATAAACCATCTTTATTGGGCTATCGACCCTTCTCGGGTATTATTTCAATGATTGGTAATCGTGAACTACGACTGCGCTACTGCGAATACTATTAATTGTATACTTCTATTAGTTAGGTCAAGGTAATACATACAGAAACCATAAAACAATTCTGCGAATGTGTATTCAAAACATGACGTCATGTTAAACCTGAGTCACACTGTTGTCTCACCTTCAACATCGAAGTGTTTTCTGTGAATGCTGGAAGCTCCATCTCCGGACGCAGCATTACTAATGTGGAACAATGCCGGCTGGAGGTCGCGGCTATAACAACAAAAATAAAATCGCACAATTTCCAGGGAATTATGCAAATGCCCAATTGCCACGATTACGAGCCCCGGGATTGCGGCCGGATTTCGCGCTCCCTAGCCGCCGCCCCCGCTGTGCGATTAATAAAAACGAGTAAAACGTCCCGCCGCCGCCGCCGCCGGCATTGAAAAATCCCCGTTGTTCTCGTCTTTTAATTAAATCCGCACAACTGAGCGAGAATTAGTCAAACTGGCCGGGCGCCGATTGAATTCTTTTACATCGAGTTCTCGTGCATAAATAATGAAATATGTTAAAATGGGAGCCCGCGGGGGGAGGCATTACGAGTTTCTTCAAGTTTGCGTGTAAAGTTTTCTTTTGGGCGGGGTGCGAGAACATTTGTTCCGAAAATGTTCATGCTCTCACAAATACGTATGGCACCCGGAACTTTTATAAGATTATATAAAACTTTGGTGGGCGATTTGGTAGAAAAATAGTCCTCCCGGTATATATTATAAACGTATATAGTATGATAGTATGTATAGGCGGAAAATTAGGATATAATCTTTTCTACATTTTTAGGGTAGGTAATGCAGCAATAAAATGATTGTTTTCAAAAGTACATTTCACTCGTACGGCCATTATTTTGCATCAAACTCTGATGCTTCTTCAGGGCTGTAATACAATAAGAATATGGTAACAAGCTTGATATGATATGATATTATGATATACAATACATATCAGTTGTGGTTTGTTATATACAAAAATAAAGAATCGTTTATAAGCGTGCCTATGGTGGCGTTTAGACAGCATTTATTTTGCGCGTCTATAACAACAACGATTACTTGCAGCTAGTTATTGCAGTACCGAAACCAATTTTAATACAAGCTTTGCGGTATTTAAATTGATACCAGACAAATTTGTGACATTTGACGTAAGGCAGTATACTAGCATTCGCGGTGTAGGGCATACTAAAGCTGGCCATACACGTTCCGGTATACTGGAGAGGTTTACCTGCGCAAAGACCTGTACAGGTAAACCAAAGCGTGTGTGTGGACAAGTTCGGTAAACCTGCACAGGCTTAGTGACCTGTACAGGCAACCGAAGAAGAATCAGCCGGCCATACATGTTCCGGTAAACCGGAGAGGTAAACCTGTCGGTTTTCCTCTCCGGTATATCTGCTCATTACCTTGCACACACATAGTAGGGTAAACAGTACTGAGCTATTTATTTGTCGTTTTGTAACACAAATATAGTATATAGTAGTTTCGGGAATAATGTCGACATTATTTCAACATAAACCGGAAAAACTACAGGAATTGAAACAAAACATTGAAACTTGGAAAATTTTGAAAGATAGAAAGTCGTATTTGGCCTCATTTTATAGGTCTTTTAATTCCAAAGAAAATTCCAAAAAAATGTTGTATAAAAAGGGTACTGTTTTGGCAGTAAAGCCGAAGAAGCACTCGCCTGCGGGTAGAAAGAATCGAATTTTGATTCTTCTCCGGTCGCCTGTACAGGTCACTACGCCTGTGTTCGTTTACCCAAACTACACGCTCCGGTTTACCTGTGCAGGCGTACCTCTCCGGTATAGCGCAACGTGTATAGCCGGCTCCAGGAACTGTGCAGGCAAACCGGAGAGAGAGGATGCTGAAAGAATTGTTTATTTAGCCATGGCAAATAGACCATTATAATTTTTACAATAACATTGTGAGCTTATAGTAGAGACACCCTGAAAATAGTTCTAAGCAAACCAATGCGCTTCTGTACAAAAGACTTACACAAGAAAGCAAATTAACTAACCATCATTCTAAGAAAAATCCTATAGAAAGTATTGACACTGCAAATAGACAAAAATAATAATTAAAAGCAACAGTATCAAACGAACATATATACTTACCTTACTTACTAACTATGAAAGTAGAAGTGAAATAATTACATTAAAAAGGCGGACCTTTGCTTTAGAAAATAACATAAATATCGGGAATATGCGAATACAACAAGCTACCAATATATCTAAATAATATTAAAGACGTTAAGATATTTATAATTGAACTTAAGAAAGATATAATGGCGATGCAATAAATCAAAACAAGTAATAACATACAATATAGGCAGATGAAACCGAATTAGTACAGCAACAAAGAATATCCTTGCACCAGATTTTCCAGATCCAACGATTGGCGAAAGCACTGCGAACGAGCCTCCATATAATTTGTTAACTATAATTGTAATTATAAATAGAATGCAAAAATGTAATGGTTTAATAAATAAAAAATAAAATAAATACTAGGAGCCTAACAAAATAATATATAAATAAAATATGTCTTTCTTTAAGAATATATAATTAAAACAGAATTTTCTTTTAAGACATAGAAGTGTTTCATAAATATGTTACATTGACATTACAAACTACAAAAATATAGGTATTAGGAGCTCGTCACATTTAAGAAAGATTGCTATCGTAATGGCAATTTTTATTATATTTATATGTTACGGCTCTCAATAATATAATTGAGCTACTATTTAACCTCTGCCTTAGATTATTCAAGCAGGTAATGCGTAGAATGAAGTATAGGAAGAATGCTATATCTCTTATATGAGAGTCATATTTCTCTCCTCTTGTCACGTGACGCAGGTGTTGTAGTACTTCTCTGATTTTGATTGTATTTACGATTTCTTTCACCGTTTCTAATATTCTTAATACTTCCCTGTGTGTTGTTCTGTGTACCCAGCTAATTCTCAGGATTCTTCTATAAGCATCCACCTCAAATCCTTACATTCGATCAATCTAATTTATCTTCTTTTAGCGTCAAAACTTCCATTCCAATTTGGTTTAAGACTCGCAATGTACAACAAAGGCGTTGTTTGCTATTAACATATCGACTCATAGATTCATGGACGTCTACCAACCTGTATATGTTTGCTTACTTGATTATAACAAAGCTTTCGAAAAGGTCCGCCATAATCACCTCATAAAGCTACTGAGAGACAGGAATGATATCATTATAATAACATACTGTAACCAGCCCGCAAGGGTACACCTAGGAAATTAACTTTCAGAAGAAGTAAATATAAAGAGGAGTAAGGCAGGGATGTGTACTCTCGCCATTACTCTTCAACTTATACACTGAAGATATTTGAAGAAGCACTGGCTATCTCAATCTTCCTAAAGATTCTCTGATATACAATCTTTAGGAATATCTTGCTGGTGTATTAGATTGATAGTCTGGTGGTGATTTGCATTCCTTTGCATTCGTTTTCTTAGGTCATGTAATGAATATTGACTTGAGCCATTTTCTAGGTGATGATTTCGGTATTGGACATTGTGTTGTTAAAATTTACCAATACACCTATTTGCCCTTCTTCAATTAATTTAATAATTTCAGTTGGGGTTTTATCCATCTCTGGAGCTTTATTATTGTTTTGCTACTTTCCCTGCATGCATAACTTCTTCTTTTGTTATATTTGGGCCTTGCTCTCAACCTGCGTCTTCGTCCATTGGTTCCTGTAGTCACCTTCAAACAATTCCTGGATATACGTATGCCCTTGCTTTCCGGGATTATCTTACCGCCTTTGTCTGGTAGAATGTCACATTTGTTTGAACTTTTTATACCCGCTAGTAACTAAATATTTTTATGTATATTGAAGTTACATTGCATTGTTTGATGTTCTTCTATTTCTACACATTTTTCCCCATGCCATTTTTCTTTGGCATCTCGTATTCTCCTTCTAATTTCATTCAGCAAAGTGTTATATGCCCTGTCGTCTCTGTTCTTATAAGATATTCTGTTTTCCATTGGTTGTAGTATTTCTTTCTAGTTATCTATAGTTCCTTCTTGTGGGTATCTTTATCTGTTCCTAGAAGCTTTCTTGCCGGAACCTTTATTGTAATTTGTGTGCTTCCAATTTTTGTCAGCATCGATATTCTGGTTAAAGTTCATCCTATTTAATTCCTCATTTATTCTTTCTGTTAGTTGTTTCATTTTTTTGGTATGTAATTTACAGCTGCTTTCTGTTCTTTTCGGTTGTCTGTTTCTTAAGTCGGGCTTCCAGTTTGACTATCACAGGATTTTCGTCTATTCCAGACGCTGGAAGCTGGAATCCGGGTAGGCTTTGGCCGGATTGATAACATTCCGGAATCGATTGGCCGCTATCTGGTTATATATTAGGAAAATATTGATATTTTTATTAGCTGGTTATATCCATGTATAGAATCTTCTTTCGTGTAGCTTGTAGAAGGTATTTCCATATCCTGGTTTTGGCAGAACTGTGTCTGTCTATATACCCTTTCATTCCTTATTTCCGGTTCAAAATTCTCAATAATATCTTCTAGTTTTCCATTGCCTATCTTGTCATTGACATCTTTCATAATAATTTAGATATCTCATTTTTTTAGTGAACTGTAGCCTGTTGGCTACATAATATTGCTCTATTTCTTCCTCGCTCCATCTTGTTTCACTCGGTCCTATTATGTTTACTTCAAGTTGTTGCATTTTTTAAGCATATTGAGATATTTTCCGGTTTCGTATAAGAATCCAAAGTTCTATATTCCGATCCTCGTTGGTCGTCCAGCTTGTTCCAGTTATATAAGCGCTAACTTGCGTTTCACCCTTTGCCTTAATATGAGCTATTATGTATCAATATCATTGTTTTAATAAAGTGTACTCTTCAAAACCTAAACTCTTCCATGTATCGTCATTCTCCGTCTCTATTTTATTTTATTTTATTTTATTTAGTGTGCAATATTTCATTCACACTAAATCGATTTAGTTTGATTAAGTAATGGGCATGATACGTAATACCGGTATTTATCGATTAATGCCGGTTTTTAAAAATGGACAAAACTGGTCCGGAATCTGGGTATCCCGATCTTCAATTCCTAGTTGCAGCATAAATCTACCTTAATTCTGTCATTGACTTACCACATCGTTAATGCCTTTTTTCGCCGGTAGGTGAATCGTAGCTGAATTCATTCGGTCTCGATCTATACTGATTGCCTACCTACTAAACACCTCCCTCCCCACGAGTAGAGCCTGGCTGCCTCAGAGGCACACTAGGCTCTCTCGCTTGCCTTGCCATCCGCCGGGTCACTCGTCCCTTAGCATTGTGTGGGCCAAGATAGCAATCACCGGGTCGTGGTGTCTCTACACCCCGGTCTGTTCTTGCAGGCGTTCGTGTTGTAGGTCGCGTAGGTATCATATTAGGTCAGGATGTGTTAGGATGACTTACGGCGGGTTGCTGTTAAGGTCGTTTTGGAATTTCCTGTGCAGTACGGTTCTGTGAACTGGGTCACCGCCCGTTACTTGTCCTCCGTTTCTAACATCGCCTTCCCAATGTTTTTGGCTATTGTACTGGTCCATAATTCGGCCTCCAGTTCCTACCGTTCCTCCGTCCAATGGGTGTATGTCTGGAGAGTATATGCCACGTCGTCGGGTCCTCTTAGGCAGTAGAGACAAGTGTCGGCTCCAGCTTTACCTATCCTCGCCAGGAACGTTTGAAAGAACCCGTTTCGGGTGAGGAGTTGGTTGGTCCAGTGGTCTAGGTTGCCATGGTTTCTGTATGCCCACCTTCTGACATCTGGTACATGTCCCTTTCGTACTGCTTATTCATCGTTCCTGCTATTGGTCCATGGTCATCTCTGGCCTTCACACGCGCCTCTCTTCTTCCGGTGACCCGCTTAATGGCATAGTAAACGGCGGCCCTCTCCGTCAGTAGCAGGTTCGCCGTGACTGGCCGCTAGCACCTTCATTCGTATTCGCGGTATACTCTGATGATGCGCTTCGCACTGGTCCTGATGGCTCTGTGTAGTCGTGAAAGGTTTCTTTCAGTAGCCGCTGCCCCTGACCATGCCGGAGCCGCGTACAGAAGTTTGCTCCTCGCTGCCGTGGCAAGTAGTCTCCTTCTGCCTTCTCCTGGCCCTTCGGTATTAAAGAGGAGTCGGTCGATGGCCGCCTCCGTTCCGCCTGCTCTCCTTGCTGCCTCCTGCGCCTGTGTGGCGTAGATGGTGTTTACCTCAATGACGGTACCTAAGCGTAGACTATTTCCGACCGGATCCGCTACTCCTACAATGTTATTCCCTCTCGCTCCGCCCTTTTGGTCGTTAGTAGAACATCCTCTGTGTTAGCGGTTTTTGGTGGGCCACCGTCCAATCGGCCATACGTTGTACCGCTTCTTCCATGCTTTGTTTTAGCTTCCCCATTTCCTTCCCGCCCCCCAGAACCGCCAAGTCGTTTGCAAAGGAAATGGTGGTCGCTCTCACAGGCATTGCTAGTCTTAGGGTTCCGTGGTATATAATATTCCACAACAGGGACTGACCTCTGTGGGACGCCATCAAACATGGCGAATTCCTGCTTGCCCATGTTTCCCTAGTAGGTTACGTGGCGTATTGCCCGGTGAGATCGAGCATCTGTTCTGGAATTCTCTCCTTAGTTAGGGCCTCTATGATCCAGGGAATGGAGTTGAAGGCATTGCTGACGTCGAGTGTGATGATCAGGCAATGCCTTGTTCTCCTCACTGGACCGCTGTTGTACTCCTTTATGATTGCCCTCGCTGCCATGATTGCGTTGGTAGTGGAGCGAGCTTCCTCGGCCATCTGGGATAGCCTGTCTGCTATTCGTATTCTACGACCTTGGCCAGGCCGTCTACAAGGACCTCAATGCTGCCGATTCTGAGCTGGGCTTCTTCGAAATCCCTCCTCCATTGCTGTAGGAAGCTGCCTTCTGTCAGCCATCTGTTGGCGATTTTGGTTACGTTCGGTGTAATATGCGTTGACACTGTCTTGATTATTAGGGTTATTAAGGCTATCTGGGCCCGGCGTGTTCCTGTTTGGTAGCCTATGTATCGCTTCGTTGTTCTGGGTCTCTTCTCAGAGTGCAAAGCCCTCTCAGAGTGCAAAACCCTCTCTGAGCTCTCCGTCTATGGCTGTGGGGGCCTCAGTTTCCTCGGGCTGTGAGATGAAAACGGGGAACAGTGCCTTGATCATAGCCGCTGTACCGTGGAAAACCTTAAAAACGTTTGTTTTTAAGGTTTCTCAAGGTTCTAGCAACGAGGTCGATGTCGTCCGCATATGTAATTATCTTTAGACTATTCTGATATGGTTCCCCTTAGGTTGCTATTTTTACAGCTATACTAAAGATCAAATATGTAATATAATAATGAGTGGCCCTTTCGCAGCATTTTTAAAATCAAATTAGATGGAGAGGTCATTCAGGATTTTTACACATGATTTTGTGGGTTTGAGTGCCATCGCATCAAGTCTTATTAGTTTATGTGGGAACTCCATTACTTTAAACAGTTCTTTTCTATTGATGGTGATATAGGCCGCTGTAAAATTAATGAATGGGAGATGTGTGTATGTTATACACTCCAGTGTTATCGCTATGTATATATTCTGTCATTGATTTGCGTTTACGAAGGCGGCTTGGTATTCCCCAGATATGTTCTCTGTATGTCGTACTAGTATCTGGTATAGGCTATCATTGATTTGTCTTTACCGAAGGCGTCTTGGTATTTCCCAATTATTTTCTCTATATGTTGTACTAGTTTCTGGGATAGGATCTTTGCAGGCTGAGTTTACTAATACTATGTCCCGTAGTTTCTGCAGTTTAGGGGTTCTTATTGTTGTACATTGGGCATAAGGAGCTATATACTCTAATTCACATTTCTTCTCCTTCCCAAGACATATTATTTCGTCTATAACTTCATGTAGACATTCTCTTGTACATTATAAATTCGCATGGAAAGTTGTTCACCCCTGGCGCTTTGTTGATCTTGAGTTGTTATATGTCCGCGATTAGCTTTTGCATTGTTGGGGGTCTTCATCGTTGGGATGGTTCTAGAGCGGCCTAGTTTTTGTCTCGGTGTCTTATTTCCGTAAATCTTTGTTGAGGAGTTGGCCAAAGTGTAAATTCCATCAGTTTATGATTGTTTTCTTCTTGTTTGTTACTATGATTCCTTCACTGTTTTATATATGGTTATCTTTGCTTTGTACTCTTTTCGTTGATTATTTATTATACTTTGTTGTAGATTCTTTGGCATCTTTTTTATTTCATGCTATTTGTTTTTTGTGCACTCTCCTTCGTGTTTTCTTTTCTTCGTTCTGTGGATTTTTTTTTCTTGACGCATTTTTCCCTGTATTGTTCTTTATAGAGTCATGCTTGCCTAATCCCTATAATTTTTTGGTGTGCATCGTTTTTAAGTTGCTTCTTCACACTCTTCATCGAAGCACTCTGCTCTTTTGGTTGATTTTACTTTGTTTGATTTCTTCATTCGTCATTTCTATGATTTCACGTAATTTCTTCGTTTATGTCGCCATTTGTGTTTGACGTTTGTTCTGTGAGTTTCCTATTCACGATTTCTATGTATATTCGGCGGGTTTAGTTGTCCAATAGGAGGGCCAGGTCATATTTCTTGCTCTTTTTACTTATTTCCTGAGGCGGAAGATCTGAATCTAGGTAGTGGTTGGAGTCCTCTGTGGCTTCTTTCATTCTTAATATGTGATATGTCTCTAACATCTATCAGTACATGGTCGATTTAGTCCAATCCATTTGGTGATTTCTATGTTCCTTTTGTATGTCCTTGTATGGGAACATTGTTATTCATTTTCCTACAAAATGCAGGAAAATGCATAACAATGTGTGTGTGTAAAAATACACATGTATTTCCACATCCATCTGGGTGGTGTATTTGTATGTTTATTTCAACCGAGTAGTTTCTTGAATCGAAATGTAAGCATAGCCACACCTTTTTTGGCAGCTAGAATTTTACCAACGATAAAATTAAATTTTGTATAATATCTTAGATTTAGGTTCGTTCTGATTTCATTTCAGCGCCGACTATTAAATATCCGAAAGCCGAGAGCTCGAATTAATTACCAGCGTGTAAATCTATTCTTAATAAAGAATTCCGTTTTTATAGGTAGAAAAATACGAATTGTTAATTAAATGCAACCTAAGACAAGACATCGAAGGAGAGAACTATACAGAGAGAGGGTGCGAGAACTTTATGAGAACTTTATTGTTTATGAACGATTTTTATATTCAATATCTGAGATGGAAATTTCATATGTGTGTGGGATCATTACTTTTTTATTCACAAAATATTAATATGTTCTGGGATACAGTAAGTATACTAGCAGAGAGTTATGTTAATAATCGTATTTTAAAGCTTTTCTCAAAATGAAAATAAGAGTGTAAAAACTTCGTAAGTAATCCGAAAACCGTATTCATTGACAGTAGAACCATTTTTCCAACTGGTGATGTCCATTATGTATAACCTTGTGTGGGAACATTGTCCTACATTTTGGTAGCTCGAACGTTGATCACTGTTGAATCAAACCAAATTCTGGAGCTTTTGTTGCATTTAGGTTACTTCTAATTTCATTGGCTACTTCTTTTGGAGTTAATATTTTGGTATTGGTATAAAAATATTATTAGTAATAGGATGAGCCATATATGGTAAGTAAAGCAGGCGTGGGAAACAAGAGCAAGTGGAAAGAAGAGAAGAGGACGGTCACAGGAAACTTGGAACGGTGCAATTACAAAAATGCTCATAAATAAACGAAAAATATTACAAGAAGCTAGAAAGTTGACAGCGGATACGAATTAGTGATTTTCCCTATCCTAATTGTTTGTAGAATTTGATTCACTATTTATAAAGAAACCGATTAGAGGATAACTTGTTAAATAGAGAACCAATTACAACAAGTCGATAGTGACACACATTTTTAAGATAAAAAGATCTTATGTACATAAAAGTTTGCCACCCCAGCTCTATAGTATACGATACCACCATTAACGCATGATCGAAAATGGTAAATGGTGATTTTTCAAGTTATTTATAATTTTATAGCCGATTAAAGCTCCAATTTGCTCAGTTATTACAATACAAAAAAATGATTTATCTCATACAAACAGCCCATTTAGTACTGTTGTAATGATTAATTTGACACAATCCAAACACACAATTCGCGAGCAATTGAGGGGGGTGATTGAAATGAATGGCCTCGCTCCCGCTCACGGTTGAGGATTTACAGCATATTTGATTTTAACTTTGTCCGACAACGGCATCGCGGGGTAATTCCGCGCAATTGCTCTACGCCCCAATCGTGTTTTACTAAAATAATATTGTTTCCTCCACGGCGCCGGCCATTAATTCTCTGCCCGGAAGCCGAGAGCTCGGATTACCAGCACGTAAATCCATTGTTAATCAAGAATTCCGATTTTTATAGTGAGTAAAAATACGAATTGTTGATTAACTATGCATTTCGATGTTGTTCAAACCAACACAAGAGATTGAAAGAGAGAAATATATAGAAAGAGGGTGTTAAATATGATGAGAATTTTATTGTTTATGAACGATTTTTATATTCAATATCTGAAATGGAAATTTCATATGTGTGTGGTATCATAACTTTTTTACTCAGAAAATATTAATATGATCTGGGATACAAAAAGTATACTACCGAAGAATGAATGGGAACCTATCACAGGTTACTACTAGTATTATATCTTTTCTATATTGTTATGTTAATAATTGTATTTATAGCTTTATATATAATGAAAAGCATGAAAACTCCGTAAGCAATAAAAAGCACGTATACATTTACAGTATCACATTTTTTAAGGTTCAATTACTAAAGTCTATTGTAGAGTAATTACATACTATGCGGTTGAATAAATCTGCTCTGGTATAAGCTGAGGAAATTATTATTAAAATAATAAAAAACACATTAGCACCGTTGATACACGATTTTTTTAGGTGAGGTCACTTATGTTCTCTGAGATACTGAGACGGGCCGTACTTCCTATCAGTCATTTCTAAAATATCTCGGGATTCTTGTGGAGGAGAGTGACTTCACGAATAAAACATGGCCCGCAGAACATTCATATTTAGGAAGACTCTCTTTACCAGCCGGGACCTAAGTCTTCAGAAGAAGAAAACGGTTGTTATTTTTGTCAATTTATAATAAGAAAAATTCGTCCGTGTAACATTATTTGCTAAAAAGTCATAAACACAACTAGTGTTCCCCTAATTATTTTGAGCAATGTACTATACTCTCCAATCCTATCCCTTATACTAACTCTTATACTATAGCCTATATATTTATGCAGTTATAATAGTTATAAAGTACTTATATAGTAACTTATACTATCTCTTATAATGTCCATTCTAAAGTATTTTATTCTGCCTCTTATACTGTTTCATATCCTGTATCTAATAGAGTTTATTGTACATACTATCTCTTGTTCTTGTTCTATGTTATTATAAACTTTTAAAATCCAATTGGGTCTGTAAATTTTCATTACTCCCCAATTACATAAAAACGTGCCGTGCTCTACATTAATCCGGTTTTATCCAACGCGCCCGAGTTTATTATTATCGGGGAAAACTCCCGGGGCAGATTTTATCGCCGCTCCCTCCAATTCATGTCATACACGTCACATGGTCATGAGGAAAAATCAAACAAAATTGCCAGTCACTGTTTGAACTGGCCGCCCCGCTCGAAATAGCCACCCGCACACCCCACATTATGGCAACCCGTTCGTAATTAAAACAACTGTGTTTGATCAGAAAAATTAATTAATCCGCGTTTGTTAATTTTAATTATAGTCGCAGTATAATTTGTTTTCGACACAGAGCATACAGGCAGGAGAGCTGGGCTATTTTTGCAATATACTAATTAAAACCGGTGTTGATTAAATGCATTTGTTCCTTTTTTTAAGAGAGATGGAGATAGAGAGAGAGAGTGCGTATATTGGTAATTAAAACGATATTTCTGTAGCAAATATATACATATCGACTAATTAATTCAGATTAAAACAGAGAATTGGGACTTTTTTTACGGAAATATACGTTCATATTATTTTTAAATATTATATATATATATATATATATATATATATATATATATATATATATATTGGTTTGTAGTAAATCCTGATGAAGCTCTGAACCAAGCTCTGAAATATCGAAGAAGGAGTTTCTTTAGCCCTCACGCCGTTATCCCAACAGTTTCTCCTAGTTTTTCGGCGAAAAACTACCCTCACTATATATCACTATATATATATATATATAATGTGTGTGTGTGTGTGTGTGTATGTATATATTTTGTTTTATCATTACAAAGCGACTCCCACTTTTGTAATGATAACATAAACATATTAATGACAGGTCAGTCGGGAATTCCAACCGACCACTCGGGTAGGTTGGAATTACCGAGGCTGGTACCTTTTTATAATGCTTAAAACTTTAATTAGAATCTTTCATTTGAATCTATAATGTAGCGCTTTGTTTTCTATAAATAAAAATCATACGCCGTCGGACGATAGGCATATCATCTATTAATAATAATAATAAGTAATACTCCAACACAACCAATTCTAAATTCAGGACAATAAAAAATAATATAAATAGGGTGTAAAGTATAACATAATAATAATTATATAAACGATAACTAATCACTTTACTCCTGGTACGAATTATAAGAGTATTCTAGGTTATTTTTTTTTCAAATCAAAATAAAGTTATTTGTAACGATATTACATACATATAAATATATTGTTCTAAATGTGTAATAACAATAGAAAAAATAAATAAAAAATGCAACATCAAAATAGATATAGCTTACTGTGTAGGAAATTAAGATTTTGGAGACCAAATGGTATGATAGCCGCCTCTAATCGTATGTTAGTTTCATATGTCAATTTCCAATATGGGTATAAGCAACACCATCTGTATATACTATCGGTGGTGTTGGTATATGTCATATTTATAGTTGAAATAGTGTAATATTTGTTTTTTAAAATATCTAAAATTTTTGTATTATTACGCATTTACATATTTTTTTATTCATTACACTTGTTTTGAAATACACCGCAATGTATATTTTTACAATTGAACAATTTACGTTCCGCCATCACGTTCTGGGCGTTATAAAATTGAATCAATTTTATATGAATTCAAATATTCAATGGGCACGAATTGTCGGAGGTAATGAGGGCCAAAAATTCCGCAGCTGTCGCGCCCGCGCGTTAATTTAAATCGCAATAATTGCGAGGGGAGCGTCGAGAATATTGAATTACTAAGGCAGGCGCTTCATTAAGGGAGACAAATTTAAATGGAAACAATGCTGAAATTGTTATATATGTATTTTCATCGCAGTCAAAATAAAACCGGGAGAATAGATTTAGCAGTGATATACTGTTTCAATTTTTGTATGATAAATAATAAAAAATATCTATTAGATATCAAGTTTAACATATTACTGTGTAGTAAGTAACAAATTAATAATAAATATCGATTTTATTTGTTCTTTACACATTTTGAAATACATACATACATATTATGATTTTCTATGTATTATTGCGTTTAGTATTCATGGGTAATTTAAACACCATTTATACCATTACCGATATTTCTAGATCTACCTATCCTATATATCGGTTTTGTAACTATGTAACCAGATAACTCCCTAGTATGCTACTGCGGGGTATTTGACCTAATTTTTACATCGTTTACGTGTAAGTAGCACGTCAAGGGCTACGTTACCGACGGGGCTTAAGTTCCTTCCGAAGCACCGAGGAACCCAGATGTTCCAAGTAGAGCCGCTTTCGTATATTGCCAGGGAACTGTTCTGAGCTGGCCGTAGCTGGTTTAGAACAGCCCGAAGATACCCCCGAAAGACAAACGAAAACGGCTTAGGATTCATGCAGTGCGACAACTCGGGTCTGCTGCGTTAAGCCCTCCGCACACGAGGCAATTGTTTAATGACAAGAGTTGTAAACCAGTGACGCGTGCAACTGGTTTATGACCTTGCCCGTGTAGGGGATTAGGATACCAAATTGGGGTCGACTGATTTCAAATCAGTTTACAACTGGTTGCATGCGATTAGATTTCCCAGTCACAAAAATGTTGCCTGAATGAATGAATGAACATTATTTTTATTGGAGAGGTAGAAAAGTATGAAGCTCTATATAAATATAGTTTTCCACAATATTCAAGAAGAAACAAAACGGAGAAATAAACCACACATTATCTCTGGTTTGTGTCCATCTTCGTGATAGAAAGAGAAACCATTCTCATCAATTCCAGATAAGAATCCGTGGAAATTGTATAGAATACAATAAACTTGATTGTTTTATTCAATTGATCGACTGCTATTTTTCTTCTCTAGGTGCCTTCTCCATTACTGAAGGTTGGCAACAATCATGGCAAATTCCGCACGGTGTTGTGACGCTCTGAACAATGGGAGTCAAGACCAGTTCAGTCCCTTATGTTCTTTAACCAGGAGCCTTTTCTTCGTCCTAGACCACGGCGACCCTATATCTTCCCTTCCATTATTAATTTTAGAAGGCTATATTTTGTACTTCTGAAGATATGTCCTACGCTGTATTACGATTCTTCACAGTAGCCAATAGTTCTCTGTCTCTTAACTCACTTAACGAACCGGTATCTTAGTTTCAGGTTTAGGCTTCTCTCGCAAAATTCTTTTCTCATCTTAAGGAACCTTGTTCTGGCTATTTCGATGCGTGTTCTTACTTCTAGATTTGGATCCAGGTGTTCGGTGATCCAGCTGCCCAAGTATTTAAATTTAGCGACCTGCTCTATTTGCTTATTGTATACTTGCAAATTGGCTTGGCTCATCAAGCTTATCAGTCGGAATTGATCGCATTTATTTGGTAGGGCAATGAATACTGATTTTAGCCAGTCTTGCGGTATGTTTGCGGATTCATATTTTGTTAAAGAAGTTTACAAGAATTTCGATATATTCCTCTTGTATAAGCTTTAGGTTTTCTATGTACATGTCGTCCGATCCTGCAGCTATACCTGATTTGGTGGACTTTTTAACTTTAATAACTTTCGATTTCTTGATGTTCGGGCCAGTGTCTCCACCTTGATTTAGATGTGGTAAATTAGCTTCGCCATCGAACAAATTTTTCATGTGTCCTTGTTTCAGTTCTTCTTTATTTGTCAAAAGTTGATTGTCCTCATTTACTAGTCTGGATGGTATATGGCTTCTGGCATTTCCAGCTATTTCTTTCACCTTTTTGTGGAGGATGAACAGATCGCGTTTGTCTTGTAGTTCTTCAAGTTCTTGGCATCTTTCTTGCATCCATTTTTCTTTGGCTTTTCTAATGTATCTTCTTATGTTTGAGTTCAGTTCATTATATTTCTGCTTATCCACATTTTTGTATTTTCTTCGTTCATCCATTAAATTCATGATTTATTCTGTCATCCACTGCTATATTAGCCTCTGGTGCTTTCAATGTTTCTTGAATATTTTTAATTTTTGCGTAAGTTGATCCCATACTGCCTCAACAGCTGTCAAACGTTTGCTCTTCTGGTGAACGGGTCTTTATTAGTTCAGTATTAAGCTTCATCCTTAAATTCTCTTGCAGGTTTGCATCTTTGAGTGTCTCCATATTTGGTCTTCTATTGATTTTACGCTTTATCTTTTTAAGGTGGAATCTTACTTGAGCTATTACGGAGTTAATATTAGACCCAATGTCCGCCCTCGGATACGTTCTCACTCTATGTACACCATTGCGATATCTCTAATCGACTAGTATAAAGTCTATTTTATTTCGTACTATTTGGTGTTGCTGATGTTGTGTGATGTAGGTAATTGGAACCAAGAGTTACTCATCATAAGGTTCTTTTCTTGGCAGAATTGCACAAGGAAGTCGCCTCTGTCATTTCTATCACCCAGACCTGGTTACCGACAACATCAGCGACTCTTCCTTTGCACACTTTCGCATTAAAATCTCCCATAATGATGGTAATTTCGTTTTTCTTCGTATATGATTTTAGTGCTTTTAATTGCGCATAGAAATCGGATATTTCTGACGGTTTATCAGCTGTTTGTGCATAGCTTTGTATGATAATAATTTTTTTAGGGTTTACTTTTAGTTGTAGTAGCATTGCTCTATCCGAGTGCGGTACATAGTTCAAGACTGATTTGTTTACGTTTTTTTCTAGTATTATTCCAACACCATTTGAGTGGTCTGCTAGGTCCTTGCCAGATAAATATACCGTAGAGTCGTCTATACAGGATTTTCCCGCACCAGGCCACCTCATCTCGCTAATTCCCAGAACGTTGATACCTAATCTTCTCATCTCTTTGTTTGTATTATGAATTTTTCCGGACATGTACATACTTCATGCATTCCATGTGCTGATTATTATAGGAATTTCTCCATTAGTTTCCACTTTCGGGTGGGTCCTATCCTTATTCATCGCGGGTATTCTTCGCACCCCTTGACCATTTAAGGTCTGCCATGGACTAGGGGCCAGCTCTATTTGGTTTCTCGTCATAATTGTTTGTCTTGAGAGTTATTGTGCGGTAGTTTTTCCTTGCTTTCCGCACCGCAGTACTATAGCCGAATATGCTCGCTTTCAGCTGCGTTCATAGCTTTCCGAAACAAGAGCCTTTAAAGAAATAATTTTTCAGTAGTCTTCTGCACGGTACTGGTAATACTACTGGCCATTACCAGATATGTTTGGTCCGCGGGAGGCATATCTACCTCCTACCCGGCATATCTACCGGACATTCTCCTATGCGCCACCTGGGGACGCGCTCTATGGTGGTTTCAGATTTCCCACAAGGGACTGCTATAAATCATCGAAACTTAATATTTCTCTGTAAATATGAATGACACCAATATTTACGGTACTACTACTTGCGGCTAACATTTTTTCAAAAAATGCTTTTGTACTTCAAATATGTGGAGAGCTCTGATACGACTAAGCCAGAATCAGTTGCGCTCGTGTGCGATGTGAAGTTTCATTTTGATTGAAAACTGATTGATGCGTGAGTGACTAGTTTGAAACTAGTTTGCAATTCGGGTTAAAAAACAGTTGCATCGTGGGCCTGAAAAGCCCGGCGTTTTACAGCTAGGCTATGCCCTCTATAAAGATATACATATGTTTCTTAATACTAAATTTGAAGTTAATCTGATACTTTCTGTTTAAAATACGCACATACATTGAAAGTCTACTTTGTGTTTACTTATTTTTCAACAAAATATCATATAGTAGCGATAGCTGAAGAAAAGTGGTATACTTCGGATTACGAAGTATTTATACTTGCATGTTTCTCTATAACTGGTTCCCATAAAGTTAGGATTATTGCTGCATTACACTACTTTGACAGAATGACGCTATTATGCCATACAGGTATGCAACACCTATACAAACACTAACCAGTTAAGTGAGTTTATTAGACAATTAATGAACAGTGCTTTGTTGTTATATTAAATCTTATCAGAAAAATTAAAAACGATTTATTGTAATGTTTATAGTAATTTGTAGATACGATGTGATGCTGATAGTGGTTGATGATAAAAAGAGCGAGGTGGCCAGACAGTGGTCACCAACTAAACTGAGAGGCGCTATTATCGCAAACAAATTTAGGAGGTGGTTTACCAACGTTTACAGACAGAAATAAGCAATATGATACATTAACAAATTAAATACATATAAAAAATGACAAACAACACTAAAGAAACAAAATATACAAGGTTTTAACATTACAAAATAAAACAACTTGGGATAGAAATAACATAGTGATAATATGTATATACACTTGTTATTTTTATCCACTCCAGATATTCTTTCAACCGTGTTCACTTTAGGATTACGAAAAGTAAGTCAACAATTCTGCATTCGGGCGCTATATTTCAAACAGAGGTAGGTTTACGAATGAAATTGCAGCACGGAAATTGGGTTTCTCGCCAAATCGGACCGCTGGGGATTATCTCCTCTTTTAATATTCGCATAATAATTTCCTGCGCGAGGCGGAAAAAGCTTTGCGAATTCGTGAGGGGCCGAAGGGTAATCGCGTCGACCGAAATTGCCTGTTAAATATTGGCGATTTATGCGTACTAAGATAACACCTTATGGAAAAAGTTAGATTAGCTCAAATTAAATTATGTAGAGGCGGTGGGAATATACGTTTGTATATTTTATGTAAAAATTAAATCTGATTTACCTTTACTCCATAAAAATATGCTAGATACAAATACAATCACCGCCAGTTTTTCAAAGTTTTCTTTAAAATCATACCATTCCCACACAACAGTTAAGTGCTATCAAATTTGAAAATACAGTGTTTTATTACAGTAGATATGAAGTTTAAATTAATTGTTATGGACACAAACGGACATAAATGATACAACTTACCCCCCAGGAGGAAAGTTTAACGCTATCTGGCGATCAATTAGCAATGCACACCCATATGGTAATAATCGTCAACAGGCTCATGCCATTAGGAACACCGGGTATAGCCCACTATTGAAATAATATTCAAGAAGAGGGCTTGAGATATCAGCAAATCTTATAAAATGTATAAGTGTGAATCCACCTCTTAGCAATCATATATAGATATCAATTATTATCATACATATCTAGATTTCGATCTTGTTAGATCTCATTAGTGTAACACAATTATTGAGGATGAATTCACACAATATCTCGAGTGGTTAGATACAAAAATCATACAAATTAACCCCTATGAGGAAAGTTTACCGCCATCTGGAGACACGATATCAATTAAAAATACGGTAATAATCGTCAACATGTGTGCATTGCTAATTGATGTGGACTTTCCTCCTAGGGGGTAAGTTGTATCATTTTTGTATATAACCACTCGAGATATTGTATGGACTCATCCTCACTAGCTGAGCTACACTGGTGAGATCTAACAAGATCGAAATATAGATATGTAGATTGCTAAGAGATGAATTCACACTTATATATTTTACAAATGGACATCGTATGAGAATAGGATACATTAGATATGTTGAATAAGAAAATTAAGTTGGTGAGAGCAATTTGAAAAACTGTATACTTATTTTTATATAACATTACATCTGTAAAATATGTTTCTTCGAGACTTTTTCCTTAGAATTCCTGTTGTGGAAGCTCGTTGACTAATTATAAAAAAGCTTTGCTTTGTAAATTGTTTTGAACGCACCCAACTCAGAGGTTTAATTAAAACGACGTAATTTTTATCATCGATTTTTATGTCCGTGATAAAAGCATTTCTCACTCGTTCTGGATTTTACGAGGACGAGGCTTTCATGGAAAAAAAAGTCATTTGTATTGATATTGACCCCCTGCGGTCTCCATTCACGTCGCCCTTTTGCCTTCATATTTCATAATAGTACTGACCACTTCATCAGGCTTTCACCAATATTATTATTACTTTTAGATCCTAATAAAGTTCATTGGTTATTATTCTTGTTAGTTTGGATAAAAGGAGGGCTCATTATTTATTTGATAACTAATGGGTCCATAAAATATTACTATTAATTCCAGATTATAAAGTTTAGTTACATTATAATATATATATATATATATATATATATATATATATATATATATATATATATATATATTTCTTTCGTAAAAGTAAAAATTAATAATATCAAAATAAGCATAAACACAAAAATAAAAAAACGGTGGAGATGCAAGTGCCCACTCGTAATTATGAGCGGACGTAAAACACAAAGAAAAAAACTGGAGCACGGGCCTCAAAAGTAGGAAATCATCACTTTAAAAGATTGGGCACAAAGTTTAAAAACTCGGACAATTTTAAATAAAAAAAGGACAAACTCTAAAAACACTGAATACTTCTAAAAACTCGGACAACGTCAAAAATACCGCCTGGACGCCTGTAAAACTAGAACAAATCCGGGGAAATCCGGACGGATGGCAACCCCAGTGCTGGTACATCTACATACAATGGTTTATTTCAACTGCTCATGCGGTGTTACTGAATATAATTTTGTTGTTTATTATCAAATATAAAGTTTTATGATTTATATTCAATAAACAAAATCTTGTATTCCAACTCATTCTAACTAGAATATTAATCTTAACGAATTAGATGATTGGTTTAGAGATTGAGAATCCGGGAGGAATAGCTAGGTCTACGATACCGACCTGTAATGACAATTATTCAATTATTCTCAAATCTCCTTTCGGGCTAAGACATGCACCTTCCTTGCTTTCAGTTTTAAGTGTGTACTGGTAGGTCAGAGTTGAATGTTTCAATCTCATTATGTAGCTGGCATATTTTAGCAAATTGTATCATGGTCATCCCAGCAAACACAGAAGTGGCGGCCTACAGTGGGCCAAGTATTTGCTGAAATGGTATCGGTGACAGTAATCAGTCCAGCAAACATATAAGTGGCGGCCTACAGTGCGCCAAGTGTTTGTTGAATTAGCCGGCGATTGATTTTATCATATTTATCAGATAGGGTTTCTCTAAAATTTGTAAGAGGTAAAACCTCACCATATAAGTTTAGTTTTGGCAACCTTAATGTATAAACCGTATTGCGCGATGTGCTCTACGATGTCATTCATCAAGTTCTGAAGCTGTGGAAGCCAGTTGGCGAGTAAGACCGTATCGTCAACGCAGCGTATGTTATTGATGAGTGGTCCATTTACATTGGTGCCCTCCCTCGTACTCTCGATTGTCTACTTAAACACTGACTAGGAATAGATGTTGAAACGGACGGGGATAAGACACCACCCTGCATGACGCCTCTCCGTACTTCTATTTAGATAGATATCGCGTCCTCGACTGCATCAGACGACATAGTCCAATCCCCAGATAGCTCCCTAGTATGCTTCTGTTTGTTTGTATCCCGTACAGCAGTAATAGTAATTCCCATATATCTTTTTGGGATCTATATCTTCTTGGTTGGGATCTATATCTTCATTCCGCCAATAGCCTATGTATTTAAATATTACGACTTATTGACTACTAGTATGATGGAGCCTTATCGTCATTGGTAAAAGTTTTTTGTTGTTTACCATTACCATTAACATTACCTTTGTTTTTGCTATGTTGATTGTAAAAAAGACCATTAGTAAGTATAGCCAATACAACTCTTATACACATACGCCCTCTGTCATCATCAATTACATTTCTCACGTTAGTCTCTTGCAGATTTTTACGCCTTTACCACCCTCTCCTAAACATTCATTCACTTTTCAGTAATATATGTTGATAGTAATCCCCATAGATACAGCGTCTCCGTTTAATTTATCTACAAGATTTTGTAGATTTTTTCTTTGGTCGCTAGTAAAACTGTGTCATCGGCAAAACGAATGTTTATTATATTATTACCCTATTAATTATTATCCCATCTGTTGCGCTTTGAGAAAGATACGCTCTGAGAAAGATATGCTCTGACTAATTATTGAATAATAGTATGGACAGTACACATCCCTAATCCCTTTAGAAGAAGAAGATATATTTATTGTAACATACATACATACAAGATATACATACATATACAAGAGTGGTCTTTCAGCCTTACCCCCTTTATATATTCGGAATGTACCAACTTCTCTCTCTGGGCAACTTATCTCTGCTGTTTGTAAACATTCTCAATGAATGTTACTTCTTTTCCATCTGCTCCGATTTCACAGTAGACTAGTTAGTTTTATGTCGTTGATAGTATCTACCGTTTAGTAAAATCTATGTCTATGGTATAAGTATAGATTAGAATCGATTCGATTATTCTGTAAACGTCTTCTATGAGCTATGTCCAGGCTAACAGACCATAAAGCCTCGATATCGGTTCCATGATATATAGAGATGTTCAACGCATTTGGGAACGGTAAACCATAACCGTTCCCAAATGCGTTGAACCGTACTGTGCATAGCGTCTAGCAGTGAAATAGTACATGCTCTGTGATCTCTTCCTTCTTTTGGAAGAACATATAGAGAGATTCTTTTGGCAGGCCTATATATGTTAACAGGCCTAGTATTATTCTGTCGGTTTTCTTGACTTAAGTAAGTTCATTATGAATTGGTATATTTCGGCCTATTATGAATATAATAATAATACTATAATCAGTCTTGAGACTTTATAGCCATCCATTTTTTATGGATGTCTTTGTCATTGCTTTTGAAATGCTGCAGTGGGGCTCCGCGCCGATTAAGGGTTTTGATTACCTCGGATGCCACTATGCCCTGGCACCCACGCTAGCTTCAGTTTATTTGGTCTACCTAGCTCGCCAAGGCTTTGCTTGCAGTCCCATACCATTGCAGCTTGGCTGTCTGTGTATATGACCATTCGTGTATTCGTTATTTTGGGTCTCAGCGCCGCTATACAGTATTGTATGGCCAATATTTCTGCCCAAAACTGTGGATAGCTTGCTTATTGAAAAATGTGTCTTCAGGTTGTCGCTGAAGATACCAGCTCCTGCTCCTTCCGCAATTTTTGAGCCGTCTTTAAACCAGGAGAGAGCTGGTTTGACTGGTGGAACATTTAACCAGGCTGCTCTTTCTAGTATAATAACATCGTATTCCTAACTTACGTTGTATTTAGTTGTCATTCTGCCTGGGGATATGTCAATCATTGGGTCTGCCCTCAGCTCGTTATACAATTCTTGGCAGTTCGACTCGTGCTGTTTGCTTATGGGAGTTTGAGCTCGCGATAATCAGTGGCTTATAGATCTTGACACTTTTTCAGTGAGGATGAGTAGTGGTGGTCGGTCTAGCAGGAGTTCCATTGTGGTGGTGGGTGTTGTTTCCAAGGTACAGGCGCATAGAAAACACATCCATCGCCGTTTCTCAGGCAGGCAAGCCTACGGGTGCTGCTCAAGAACCTGGCCACTTTGCTTTGCTTGGTATTGGGTCACTATACTACTGACCCATATGATATCATGGGTCTTATTACCTTAGTGTATAGCACATTTTTGGCGTTGAGATCCAAATTTTTCCCACACATTCTACTCGGTTTATTGTAGCTTTATGTGTGATTTTGCTTATGTGTGAGTTCCATGTCAGTTTTTGGTCTAAGTTGACTCCTAGGTACTTGGATGCCAATAATATTTCTTATGCAATTATATATTCTGATGCAAATAATATTTCTACACCGCTAAGTTGTAGAGCCATTTTAATTTAATCTTTAATCCAAACAATTTTGAGCTAGAACAGCCAGAACAATGCATTTCTGGCACCAAAGCCAAATTGTGCAGCTCCTCTTCACATTTTCTGGCGAAATCAGTATGTATTATACCAAGGAATATTTGGAGGGTTTGATTCATTTCACACACGTTTTGCTATTGGGTGTTTTTCATTAGCGGTATCAAGGCAGCGCCCCATTGTGTTGGGAAAGCATGATGAATATATTCAATTGAATAGATACTAGCATATCTATGTTTCTCTGTACAAACTTTTAACAATTCTATCAGTATGTCCTTAAGTAAGCCCTACCGAATTCTGTTCTGCATATACGACTTCACCTTAATAATCACCATATTTATATATTGTTTGTGGACGTTGTTTCATTTCATGCCTATTTGCCTATAACAACTCCTGGACACAACGTTCCCATACTTACTGCATCTCTTCTGGTTCTAGAACATAATGCTCATGTTGATTTAGTATCCTATATCTGTATCTGTTTTTGGATCTCTGCGTGTTCGTTATTTTCGTAATTCTTGTATGTTTTATTAAATATATTATTTCCGTTGTACGCTCTCGACTCTTCTCAGGTATCCAGGGTCTTCTTTTATTTTTTTTATGTTGTTTCGAATTATTTTATTCACCTATATAAATATACTCTCCCACAGACCTATAATATTCGAGTCTTCTTCATTCCATACGTTTTATGGTGTTGTTGGTCATCCATCTTTGTTTTCTCGATTCCATACGTTTCATGATGTTGTTGGTCATCCATCTTTGTTTTCTCCTTTCTCCCTGATTGTAGATGTTCCTCAGCTGTTGTTCTGATAACGTCTTTTATCGAAGGACAAGCTGTCTCTATGTTATTTTCATTTACCGATGATGTTAGTCTTATATTCTTCAATATGTCGTGTAGATCGGTACTTGATCCAAGACCTTTGTGAATTGATGCTTTAACAATTGAATATCTATTTTTTACGAAGATTATCAGTTTTAGTTTTCATCTCATGTTTGCCACTGCAGCGTTATGGTCGCTTCCTTCGTTTACTTCTGTATATGTGTAAACGCTTAGGAAACTATTTCTAAATCTGTTTATGACTAGGATTGTGGATATCCGATTCGTCGCCATATTTACTGCATTATCCTAGGAGCCTCCAAGTGTAGTTTCCTCCGCGGAAGTTTACACTAGGTATTGGTGGCTGTTAAGTCCTCCTCGTTGCAAAATTGTATTAGTGGTGTCCACGCTCATTTTGCTACTCCAGTTCTTAGTCGCTCTGAACGAAATTAGCCTTTTCCAATTTTAACATTGAAGTCATGCATTATGATGTTTAGATCTTCTTTCTTGGTTATCTTTATTACTGTTTTAATGTTTTTATAGAAAAGCTCCACCTCTTCATCAGCCATGTCTGTTGTCTATATGTCTATATTATACAAGCGGGGCATGCGCTTGTATAGTATAGACATATAACAGACATGACATTCATTGTGCTACTTCGTAACTGAAGTAGCATCACATTTACTGTTAGTGGCATAAAGTTCTTTTGAAATTCGTATGTCCACTCTATATTGGTGTTTCTCTCCGTTATTTCTAGAATAATAGAAATACCCAGTCCCGTAATCGTATATTCCTTTACTTGTCCGTCTTGTTTTGCAGGTACCCAATATCCTTAGGTTTAAGCTTGCACTTCGTTTATTGTGTTTTGTATCTTTTTGTATCTTTTCTGCTTCCAATAGTATTCAGACATTCAAGCTATTTCGTTGTTCATGTGTATGAGATAGCATTTGGGATCAGGTTTATTTTTGTTATTGATTTCTGTTGGATAGTTTTCCTTCGAGTGAACCCCGAGGTTCTTCGCATACTTTTATTACGCCGGTACTCGTGGTTTCGTTTGTCTGCCATACTGAAATAATTATACTAGCGTGGCATCATAAGGTAGCTTTCCCTTGCCTTCCTCTTCGCAGTGCAATAGACAGTATGGCAGCGACTACAGTCATGCCCGTGGTAATCGATTGTCGTACCAGTGCAGGATCATTTCCTATTTACTGATACTGGTGATCGCTGCTGCCTTCCCCAGGATTATTTATCGAATCACAACTCTATTATGTGGCTATTTATTTAACAAACTGTCTTTAATTTTTCCCCGAAGAAGATAGTTTTAATCTGTTATACTCTCATATATTTATTTGGTTGTCTTTTATTTGCTACGTGGCGTACATTATTCTTATTTGAAATTTTTATGAAGTGTTAGTCTATGATAAATCTTTTTATCTGTTATATTTCTATAGTTTTTTTTTCGTTTAATCTATTGACCTTTTTGCATTATTTTTAATGTTTTTTATATATAAGTATGTATTTACTACCTAGGATAAAATGTACAAATTTCTAGAAATCTCGCTTGCTAAGTGGATTACCACGTAGTATTGTATGCTGACTCCATATCTCTGGTAGTCAGCTATATTGTTCTTCTTCCTGTACTGCATATATCTATTAATGGATGTTTGTGACCACCTGTTGTTACTCGTCCCTCGATGTATGGATCAAACTACCTATATTTTTTCCTTCCCAGTGCTCTCTTCCCTTTAATTTTACCCTCGATTGTCAGTTGGATAATCTGATACTTCTGGTTGCGCATCACGTGAGCTAGGCTGTCTTTCGTCTCTTTATTGCAGTTATCACAGCTCGATCCGTATTTATCTGTCGTAGAACTTCCTCGTAGGTCTGAATTACTGTCCATGAGAGTTCTCTTATAAGACACATATCCATAGCTTCTAGTTTGTTCATCTGCTTTACTTCTACAGTCCATTATGCCGTGCCATTCCTCGCAGAGCCGTACCCCTAACTTTTTGAATTTGTTGACTCTTTCTATGGGTAGGTCGTTAAATATGAGTGCCGTATCCTTCATCTTTTGCGGATCTCGGCAGATTCCTATGAACTTGGCCTTCTTCGTATTTATATCCAATCCCATGAGATGAGTCTATTATACAATATCGACTAGTTGTTGTATATCGTTGATATTTACTGCAATGATTATTATGTCGTGTGCATATAGGATGCAGTTTAACCAGACTCCATTTACTTTGATGACCTTTTTACTTCACTCAGTGCCACTTGGAAGATCTGCTCAAGGTAAATAGATCTGGATACAGCGCACAGCCCTGCCCTATCACTCTACATATTTCAATGTTGGTTATATCATTCTCTATTTAGTTAAGTGAGCGGTCTGATTCCAGTATGCACGGTATATCCTTATGATTGTTGTGTATTGTTTAAGGGTATCGAAAAGTTTGGAGTACTTTACTTTATCAAAGTCGTTTTCATAGTATATGAAGCATAACCAAACATTTTTCCTTTGAAATTTAGGACAAGAACTTGAGTTGCAGTTATTGCTTCTTTTGTGCACATCCCCTGTCTAAATCCAAACTGTGTCTCACTTTTGGTAGGCTCACATGTTCTGTGCAGCCTTTTATGTAGGATATTGAGATTTTTTTTAGAGTGGGACTCATGAGGCTCATGATGAGTGTTTTTTACACTACACTACAGCTATATTGTAAATAGTGAACGGAAGGAGTCGTTTTTAACATCAGTCTAACTACACGAAGACCAATCGTTATTGTTGAGTGCCGCAATAATAATAATAATAATAATAATAATAAGTTTAACCCCTCCAAAAAAATAGTTTTGTACAAAAAAACATCGAGAAATTCTAAATTAAATTAAAAATATTTATAAATAACTACATTTTTGTTGTACGAGCATATCCAGAAAGTAAGAGTACTGAATTTTTGTAGGTGTTCAAATTTGTATTTAAACAAAAAAATTACGTGAAACTTTAGTACATAATAAAAGCTATTTTTTCGACATAGTCACCATTCCTCTCTATGCAGGTGGTGTAGCGAGGTATCAATTTTTTGATGCCTTCCTCGAAGTAGTTTCCCGCCAACTCCTTCGTCCACTTCTCCAACTCCTCCTTTACCTCCTCGTCGGTTAAAAACCTTTTTCCACCCATGTGCAGCTTCAGGGAGGTAAAGAGATAGTAATCTGAAGGTGCTAGATCAGGGGAATGCGCGGGATGGTTGAGGACATCCCATTTAAACGAGGCGAGCAATTCCTTCGTGGCGTTGGCCGTATGTGGTCTGCAGCAGGCAGACTCCTTTTGTCAGCATGCCTCTCCTCTTGTTCTGAATCGCCCTCCGCATTTTTTTTAAGGTCTCACAGTATCTTGCAGAGTTGATGGTCTCCCCTTAAGGCAGATATTCGATTAAAATTATGCCTTGACAGTCCCAAAACACGGATGCCATGACTTTCTTGGCTGAAATTGTGATTTTGAACTTTTTGGCGGAGGGTGAAGAGGTGTGACGCCACTGTTGAGACTGTCTTTTGGTTTCGGGCGTGTGGTGTGCTACCCAAGTTTCATCTCCAGTTACAATGGAGCGGAGAAATTCATCTCCATGGAGTTTCCAGCGCCTCAAAAACTCTTGCCCGGCCTCCACTCGATTCAACTTGTGCTGGTCTGTCAGTTGTTTTGGGACCCACCTCGCAGACAGTTTCCGATATCCGAGGGTTTCTGTGATTGTTTCGTGTAGTAGAGATCTGGAGATCAATCTGCGATCGTCACGGAGCGCAGTTTCAATTTTTTCCACAATTTCGTCAGTCACAATTGAAGGTCTTCCGCTCCTCTGATCATCATGCACAGACGTACGACCGTTTTTAAACTCGCGACACCACTTGTACACATTCATAGCTTTATCACCATATGCAGTTTTCACCTCATTATAAATCTCAAATGGAGGTTTTCCCTTCCAAACGAGGTAACGGATGGCGCCGCGTATTTCGCACTTGGCGGGAGATTGGATTGACATTATTCACGAAACTTGTTGTCGTGTCAACAGTTCTCAACGTACTGACCTCGAACCGGTCTCGGTGCAAAGGGGAGGAGTCAGGCTACACTGCCGTGTGGCCAACATGATGAAAATAAAATCCCTCCGACCGTGAGAGCCTCAGTACTCTTACTTTCTGGATATGCCTCGTATATAGGAACTTCGGCTTATGAAGATTGGCTGTCATGTTGGTATGATGATCCCCTTCCTCGTT
This sequence comes from Lordithon lunulatus, assembly GCA_963942505.1. Taxonomy (NCBI): domain Eukaryota; kingdom Metazoa; phylum Arthropoda; class Insecta; order Coleoptera; family Staphylinidae; genus Lordithon; species Lordithon lunulatus. The sequence goes on along the minus strand of OZ012672.1, from coordinate 17,121,321 downwards.
GGATACTCGATTTACGTGGTGTGTTGTTCATCTTTTTTTTAATGGTTTGCAAAATGTTCTTTTAATAAAACTTTAAATTTACAATATACTAGTATATAATAGTTAACCAACCTCAAGCAACTTCACGTTTGCCTTAACTTTCGATTAAATCAGCACCGTCTATAGAGACTGCACTTATTGAATTATTATAATTTGTAAAATATATTGAAACATTACTTACATCATCAATAAAGTATTTAAAAGGTCTAGAAACCTCAGATTTAAACCAATGGGGTACATAAAAGCATTGATTAATTATCACCCACCTAGATGTTTAACGTCTGTCAACGCCATGGCTTTTGCTTCGGCGACCTACCGATGCCTCTGCTAGTTAATTTATGCCATACCTACTGTAATTGATAATAAAATGGACAAGACGTGTAAAGGTGTGAAACTAATTACTAATGGTCGTTCCGCAGGTAGCTTCCGCAATTTTATATGTATTTAGATGACTTTTAATGCCAATGTCAGTATCACTATGATAAGCAAGAATTACAGATGACTGATATTTTTAAACTTTATGTTAATAAAATAATACACTTCCAAGAGATCTAATGCCTATGTACAATTGTTACTGCAATACCTGGGAGTGATGGTAGTACCACCTAACTATTTACACGTCTTGTCTGTTTAAGTACATATCGAAATGGGCAATATTTGACCGACAGAACCATCGGTAGGTCGACGACGGAAATGCCACGGCGTTGACAGACGTTGAACATCTAGGTGATGATTAATCAATTATAAAAGTGAACAGGTTTAAATAGCATATGTAATGCACTTCCCTCTAAAAGCATTACACCAAGAGTATAATTTCATACATTTGTGTAAGGTAACAAAGTTATGCAGCATACACTACGAACTAGCTGCAAAATTTGCATAAGAGCCGTCGCTGTAGCCGTGCAAATGTCAACTATTCGCAATTTAATAAATACGTTAGTCGTAAATAAAACTGGCACATTTGCAGGCAGCTCAGAGTAGATAAATTCGTAATGATGCAGTATGCAGCTGCCGTAGCCTTCAAGTCGTCTACGCGCGGTGTAAATTACACGGTAGCAGGAGGTTTACTGATAACATTCACCTATTGATGCTGCAGAATATCTTTGAAATAACCAAAGCGAGTCTAGACAGGAAAATTTTATATACCGCCCTAATGTGTCCCTCATTATCCCTGCGAATTACGTATGCAGGTCCGGGGGTGGTTTAGATAGCAATATTATTTAATATGTAACGTGTACTTTGTGCTATTAATAGCCCCGGGCAAGCCCCTTTACGTAGGGTAAATTTATGTACAAAATAAGCACCATTTAGCTGAATGTAATTAATATTTACCATCCGCAGGGATGCGAAAAATTCCGGTTAATCGGGTTTTAAAAGGCAGCGATCGACGTCTCTCGTGGGTCATTGAAACACACCGGAAACTCACCCTGCTATTGTTTTGAAAGGACTATTAATTATACGTAATGGCAATCGGGTATTTCATGCTCAGTAATTACTTCCTTTCACGTATTATTCCCAGTTGGCAATTAAATATTAATATGCATCTTCTTATTGTTGTAGTGAGTAATAATGTTGGAATTAATTAGATTATGTAGGTAACGTATGTGTTGTATAACTGACTGCAGTGTTCCGTGTGACAAAGAGACATTGATAAAATAAATTAAAATTTAATTTCATCATCAATTGTCTTAACTATTGTACAATATGATTGAGTTGCTTTATCATGTTTTAATATGCTACAGCCTGAAAATAATAAGTCTATAAACATGAGGAATTTCATGTTTATATAATAAGCTAGAGCTGTTGCAAAAAGAAAAACGAAAATGCATTAGAAGCTCGCCATAATTTAGATGCGCCTGGTGATTGCGCAATTGTTTAAGTTAGCGAAGCTCAGCGTTGTAGGGGTGGGTGAAGAAAGCTGCAGTTCGTCGCCGGTGTCAGCTCTTTGTAAGGCTGGCATAGGGAGGGTTATAAAACCTTACCGCCGCCTTACGGGGAAGACAGGATGTACTCGAAACTATTGTCATAGTTGTGGTAAGAGAGAACCGTTACAAGAGGAACAAATTACACAATCAGCGTAAGCCGATAGTTGCGAGGAAATAAATCGATCCTGTGTGTTTTGGTGAAGCAGGATCGATATACCAAGGGTAAAAAGTAAAGTATGTATCGGTTTCAAGTGATAGTCGGATAAAGTGAATCGGTGAGGGAGAACCGACTGCTTTGGTGAAGCAGGATCGATATACCAAGGGTAAAAAGTAAACACATGTATCGGTTTCAAGTGATAGTCGGATAAAGTGAATCGGTGAGGGAGAACCGACTGCTGAGATGTGTGCACTTTTTTTTATTGGAAAACCGCCTCTACTTTTAGCATTCGCTGAAGAAGCGCACGCACCCCCTGTTTTTCCTACCCTACTGAGTGTGATGTAGGGTTAAGCGGCATGTTCGGTGAAACAGTAATTGATTTTCAATTAAATTGCGGGTTTTATGATATATAATTGCGTAAATTGAAAAATAGAAATTAGTTATATATTGTTGTAAGTTTGTGAAAATGGCGATATTGAAAGGCCGAAATAAAGAAAATAATAATAATATCATCAATAAAGTAAATAATCATACAATTAAGTCAAAAAACTTTTCTTTATAGAAAATGCTTTTTATCTACTTTAAAACAATGGACATTTTTTTCTTCCTGTTCTAGCACATATACTAAATACATGATCGAGGAAACAGCTGTCGAAAGATACCCAGAATAATCAACGTCAATGTTTTGTTTGTAAGTTCTAGTTCTTTTATAGAAAATGCTTTTCATTGTTTTAAAGTAGATGAAAAGTATTTTTAAAAGACCTAGAACTTACAAACAAAACATTGACGTTGATTATCCTGGGCATCTTTCGAAAGCTGTTTCCTCGATCATCTAGTATATGTGCTAGAACAGGATGACAGTTTAGCCTCAAACCCACACCTCACCTTTTTTTCAATAATCAATCCATTACAAATAATTGTTGGTTTTAAGTATATTTTGTGTTTAATATTAATTTATCCATAATTTATTATTAACCATTAGTCCATACAATATATAACACAAACTGAGATTATCAAGACAACATCTCCAACTGCTCGGTCATGCTTTTTAAAAGCCTCAATTAATTTCCTGCAACACAAAACTCGCAAAAAATCTCGTGCCACGTGCCACCCCGCCATAATTAATATTAATCCTTATGTAACACAAAACACAAACTGCGGTACGGGAAATACATTATGTAATCCTCTACACAGGCACAGAGGGGACCGGGCGAGCGGGGGTGGCGGGATAATTGCGATATGAAGCTGCGCGACGGCGTTCAAATTGGATCGCCATGAATATTGCATGGGTATTAGCATTTGCATGTATTAAATATTAAAATACACTTTCGAGTTTTATTGATATAAAGCCACACGTCCGCCTTGGACGTTTTAACGCTCGAATTAAATACCTATCCGTTTTTAATTGCGTTTTAATTTATCCTATGGAATAAATTTGAGTTCTGCATGCATGTGGTAATTGTTTTGAAAATATCAGACTAAAATACAAAGAGATTTTAATATTAATAGAAATATTATTGAATTTTCGTGGAATATCTAGTCAAAACGTATATCTTCATAGAATTGTCTGCACGAATTATTTTATTTAATCTCTATATTAGTCTATTACAAGATGTTCTTAATGTCCAATGGTAGCGCCAGGACCGCGATAGCTGGAGACGTAGGTTCGCGCCCCACCGGAGTCAATTTTTCAGATTACTATAATTAAATTTGATAAATATGATGGTTATTCACGCAGATAGCTATATTATTAATGAAATTGCTTGAATTGTAACAACAAATCAGATAATAGTGTATGGCAGATTTCAAGTCAGACACAACTATTTACTTACGACATATCATTAAATGATTGCAGTATATATTATAAATATTTTCCAACAATTCCTTTGCTAAAATTTCTCCTCGCCTGGATTTTAGTTTCAATTACTAGAGATATGCGCTTTAGACTCGCCTATGAATTGAAATTCTTCGCTTTAGCGCGCATATTTCTCTGTTCAACAGCAATTATTTGTTTCCAGAAAAAGAAAAAACAAACTAAACAAATTTCCGGATGGCGCTCATAGTTTTAGTTATGATAGAAGTTTATGAGGTTTACATTATATATACTTGTATTCCGATATACGGCTTCTCATTAAAAATAGCATGATACGTATGAATGCCACCTCGTTGCTCGTGGAATAATGACGGTGCGTGATCTCGACACCGATAACGGTGATTATTATTATTGCCATCGTATGGTTGTATGTTTTTGTTTTGTAAATTGGCAAAACCTGTAAAAATAAACATGGAACGTTATATTGGTGTAATTTTTCAATTAAAGTTTTGCGGTCAGTGATTACTAATAACGATCGTTTTCATTTAATGTTGTGTGAGTGTAATGTTATAATTGATCAACACGTTATTTGTTTTAACTGCTGAACTATGTACTAATACTGATGTTGATTGGTATAACATTATAAGGTACGATGATTAAATTTGAGATTGCCAAAATAAAAATACAGGCTAAACCATTGACAATTAGAAAGATATAATAAAAGTGCTAAATGAATAATATGTTAGATATCTTTCCTATCAACTCAGAAGGACAGAAGCTTCTTAGTAATTTTAAAATTTTATATAATCATACAAACACCAAACTAGAAGATATTAAAGCTGAGATAACTGAATATGGCCATAGAGTTAGAAACGTATATAATGTAATAAATAGAAAAACAAAGCAACCACTACTAATGTTTTTCCTCGACATAGAAGCAAAAACTAATAATAAAAAAATCTACTCTGTAAAATACCTACAAAACAGTAGTATCTAAATAGAAGCTGCAAGACACACACGTCACATACCGCAATGTGCTAGGTGCCGAAGGTATAGCCATACCAAAAAGTACTGTAAGGATTGAACGATGTGTAAAATGCGGTGAACACCAAAGCACCAAGAGTTATAAAATTAAAGAAAAAGTAAGACCTGGAATACACATTTTGCAACATCCCGCAAGTTACAAAGGATGTAAAGTTTTCCAGGAAATTCAGTAACGAAAACTTTCTTCTCTAGGACTAAAATTACAACAAATAGAACAATTGAAAGTAAATCATAGTGAAACACCCACCTAGCTGAAGATATGAGAACGATGGTGATCATATCAAAAGTTTTAAATAAATTAAATGAATGACTTATTTAATTAAAATCTCAATATGAAATGCTAACGGATTGACAGAACGTGAGGATCATCTATTAATGTCATAGCTTTACGAAATTCACAGCTAAATCTATCACATGTAAGCAGAAAAAAATCTGAATTAGTTCACACGTAATGAATCTAAATTTATGAATGGAATAATACAAATGTTTACTACTATTGAGTATTATTATAATAAATGCTTTATTCCTTTGTAACACATAAAATATATCCATATACATAATAAAATAGGAGAAAAAAGGAATCACTTCACGAGAATCAGGTTAGTTAAACTAAATAATCAGTTTTAAGTGTTAATTAGACTCGTCAAGAAACTTGAACAGGTTTTTATTCTCAAGTAATCATGTACTATGATCAGCTCGTACTATGAACAATCACGCTTGATCAAGACATGATTGGTTATATACAGTGCTGAGATATACAAATAATGACTCAAAATAGACAAAGGGCAAGCATAAGCCATATAGAACATCGAAACTAGGTCCGTTGTGGAAATGGGTTGCATCGTGTGATCAAGACATGATTGGTTATAGTACGAGCTAAACATAGCACATGAATAATTGGAGCTAGAAACTTATACAAGATTCTTGTGACGAATGTAGTATAATGTAATTCATGCTTAATTAGCAACGCTTGATTCAAGACATGATTGGTTATAGTACGAGCTAAACATAACACATGAATAATTAGATCTTATTCAAGTTTCTTGACGAATCTAGTATAATGTAATTCATGCTTAATTAGCCAACCCCTGTTCTTCCATCTAATATCAGTGAAATAGTACACTTTTTTCTTAAATAAAATCTGATATAGTGTATAAAGTTTCCCCTGCCCGTCCATAAATCCTTGCCGGATTTTCATGGCGTGGCACGTAGAGATTTAGTTCCTGCCTCATTGGCAAACCGTATAAAATTCCAGCGCTCGGGGTATATATTGCATCGTGTTTAGAATTCCTCGCCTGTAGGTGACACATTCTGGCGCAAAATTGCGAAACACACGCACGCCGACTGTCAGGATAATTACCAAAGCCCATAAAAAACAGTCTCACACAACCCTAGCAAATCCATTTAACAGCAATATGTTCGCGTTTTCCAAAAAATAAAACAATTTCCATGCCATACACAGCAATAATTATATTTTAACCTGTGCGCCAACAATCTGTTTATTGTATATTTATGTAGTATATTTTGGGAATATACAGGATAGTATTAAAACTCCATTCCCACTTTATCGATATTTCATTAACATATTTCAGCATATTCAGAATAATTCTACAATCACTTTACAACTTTGCAGTTTGATTCATCCTTTCAGAGTTAATAATAAAAAAAATATGGGATTAAAACCGTAAAAAATTAACATTTTACAAATCTCTCAGGTTTAGATAATGCTCATATTCTACTGGCACCATCTGGTAGAGATAACAATCCCAAATTCCCAATTTAAATCCGTATTGATACTACCATTTTTCTGCAGTTTTGTTCACAAACTAACATACATCCACTTCCACACATCAATTTTCAGAAATAGTCTATATACATGAGTGATGAAACGTAAAGAAAAGAAATTAGCAATTTGATTAGTATTTCTTTCTTATAGAGCAGTGCAGTATTCAGATAGTAAGAAAACGGAACAAAAACTAAGAAAATTACTTAAAAATCACATTTTCCAGATAGTGTAATGGGAAAACGGCAATAGCTAGCGGAAATCTTTCAATTGGGTATTTGTTGGGCATGAAATTCTCTACAACTTTTTTTTGTTAATAAACACTGCTTAAAGTTATATAACTGTTAAAAATAAGAGAACATATTCGAGATATACGGCTATTCGATGAACTATAATAGGAACTGATGGCGTTTCTTGATGATTATATTTATTGTTATCTCGCATCTCGTTACTATTACAATAAATACGAGGGTTGTAGCGAAAGTAGTGGCAATATAGATAGAAATCAATTTATATTGAACTTACAAGTAAAATTACATTACATTCCTTCAATATAATCACCGTGTCTGTTACCTTAAAATAGTCGATTCAGTTAGATGGGGTTGGTGCTGTGTGACGCTGAAATGGAGGGTGTCATTATGACGTTCTAAAGCATGTTTATAAATTTAATGATAAAAAATGTAAAGCATATTAAAACCGTGTTTTCCTCTGGCAAAAATACATCTGAATGTTATCGAGTATTACGTGAAGGCTATCGCATGATAGGTCAAAGCGTTTCGGAATAAGACTGTAAATATGTACTGCACAGGGCGGCCATCAATTCCTCAACATCAGATTCATATAATAAGTCCTTCCAAGGACTGTCAATGGTCTTTCCGGGAATACAGAAAAACATTTGGTATCCAAACTACTCCTTTACAATATGCACGGTGAAATACAGTGCTGAGATCGACAAATAAGGACTCAAAATAGATAAAGGGCAAGCATAAGCCATATAAAACATCGTCCGTAGGTCCGTTGTGGAGATGGGTTGAATCTGCCTGTTGTCAAAGCTACCACTTTGCTATATCTACGGTGCATTGCAGTGCTGATATCGAAATATATCGATTCAAAATAGGCAAAAGCCATATAGAACAATGCCCGTAGGTCCTAACTACACCTTTGCTGTCGTGCATATGAACGTGTAGCACCGCAAAGGTGTAGTTTGTAGTGCTGATATCGTAGGGTTTTTAACCTTCCTCCCTTTGAGAGGACAATTCTCCTTTTGACTATAATATCCTCCTATCTTCCCTCTTGCTAAAATGTCCTCATTTATTTATTCATTTTTATTTATTTATATTGGAACTATTTGGTCTATGGGAATTTGATTCATCTGTCTTTTGAATAAACTATGTTGATGAAATTAAAAAACATCTCATCTTAATTTTTAATAACCCCTAACCTAAACTTTTTTTTGCTCTAATTGATGAGCATATGACAGTGTCGGTTTCCCCCGCATTCTTGCTGAGCGTCTACCGACTAAACCTACTCACAATCTACGCGGGAGACTTGACCATATTCGAGGCACCTTAATCCCTTTCCTATTACTATTATGTTGTTTGTACCATTTCGGACCAACCTAGGTTCTTCTAAGCTGTAATGTTCCTCAATCTTAGTTGCCGCTTTGATGTCAGTCTCATTCCCTGTTCTTGTAATTAGGTCTAGGCACCTTATGTGTAGGGTTACACAAGGCTCCCTAACTCTGGCCTCGGTTCTGACTCCTTCACGCTGCTTGCCTAGTACAGTGCGTCAACCTTGGCATCGCTGCCCTGCACCCTAATCTGGAGATGTCCGTTTTCGGTTTTCTCTAACCGGGCTACATTGCTGTCCCGCTGTCGATCTTCCGGATTAGGTCCGCTGACTTTCGGTCGGTTTGATCAATATTGATTCCTCCTTCTTTGTATTAGGTTTGGCATTGGCGATGGCTGTTCTCTGGGGATTTTCAATTGTGTATTGTTCCTTAAGGTTCTTGATAATTGCGTGCACATACCGAGTCTGCGAAATGGCAATCAATGATTTTCCTCGTGTTGGCGCCTCAACTATTATTCCCTGTGTCTCGTTTGACTCTGTGATTAGACTTACGCGTCGGATGCCATAGTAAGTACTTTCCTTCATCTTCTCCTCACTGGTGTATATGCCGCTCGGTCCTCCTCTTTGTGCCATTAGGAGTGTGCACCTCCGTTCTGTGGCCAATTGTGGCTACTCCACTCACCTTCAGATTTAAACTCATCGAGTAGCCGTCCAGTTATCCTCTTTCGGCCGCTCGTATTCTTCGTCTAATTATTTCGACACTCGGGGCCAGTTGGTTCTTTCACTCCTTACCACTTTCATAGTCTGGAAGGCGCCCCGAGGACATGCTCGGCCAGAGTTTCGGCTGCTTGTAGGTAGCTGTCTTGACTAAAGAGCCCCGTATTCTGGCTATAGTCTCCTTCATTGTTCCCATTCCACTGGTATAGGGTTTGGTGCCATTTGGTATGCTTGGCTGATTAGCTGGCCCATCCGAGCCTATATATTCATCATCTGTGTTTTCATTGTCTCCATATCTCTACTCCATTGCGCTTTTCTGCCATTATGGTTTCCAGTAGGTGCTTGAGGCGCTTTGGGTGTTTCTAGCGGGGTTCCGATTTTTCTAGAGTCGCTCGTATTTCTCACAAATCACCGGCCACTTCCTTGAGTATGTTCCTTGTATCACAGCCATGTCCGTTAGTCATAGTACTGTGTCTTGATTTCTGCCAGCTGTATGTAGGCGTCCTGTCCTGCGTCTTCTTCCTTGCTGTTTGTTTTGTAGAGCTTCGGCTTCTTCTTCTTTGCCCCTGCTGATTCTGCCGTCCTGTCTCTCCTTTCCGGAGGCTTTTCTCCTGGCTGTCTGGGCTGGAGTGACTTTCTTTTTCTCTCTGAGGCCGAATTTCCAGCCCTCACCATTAACCAATCGAATAGCGATTCCCTGCTGGTTCCGGAGGGTTTGCTTAGTTCTAATTCTGTTGGCGTTTTGATTTTCAGAGTCCTTGATGTTATACCACCTCCTCTAAATGGGTTAGTATATTTCGAGAGCTCCGGTCCCGTGTGTAATTCTTCTGTTGTTGCTAGGTGGTGGTCGGATGACTGTCGGGGGCAGTCACCGCTATGCCCTCGCCGACCGGTGCTGAGGTCACCTTCCTCTGCACGGTATACGGTTCATTGTTGGTCTTTGTCTTTTGGTTCCTTTTATGTTAGGGTAAAAGTACCCTTCCTTGGACGTATGCAGTGCTCGTTGATGATGTATTTTTCACTTACTGGGCTCCGCTCTCCTTTTTTACCAAGTTAGGGCTCTTCCCTCTTCCCGCTCCCGACCCCGTGGCAAACAGGTCGGCGGGCCACTCGCCACCTCTCGATGTAAACAGGATCCGGCGGGAAATCTAACCTAACCTCTCCCCCGTCCCCGTCGGTTATGAACTGGTGGAAAACTTTCTTATGGCCATATATCAGGATTTTTTCTCTACAGCTTTGCAATTATAACTATGCTTTTAAACACAAAAGTTGGTAAAATCGTAAAATGGCAAAAATCACGTTTTTGCGGGAAACGGTAAGAACTGACAATAGACAATTTGCCGTGCTTGAAATTATTTCTAACTTTACAACTTAAGTTATTCACTGACAAAAGTTAAATAACTTACAGATAGAGTAAAATAAAAGCAGCCAAACAAGAAAAATTGCCGCTATCAGCCTGATTTTAGATTATCCTATCTGTAAGTTACCGTGAACTTGTAGCACTGTATTTTACTAATAGAACGCAATTTATTTATCTGTGTACTTAATGCAGAACGGTAAAAATATTACACAGTTATGTTTGCTTTTTGCGAAATATTAAAATTAATTGCGCTGCCCAGCCACCCTACAAAAATTACTTACTTTTATATTTTAAGTTATGTATATTTCACTCTCCAGCACCAGCTTCATGAATAAATTTCGTATTCCGCAAGAGATTATGCGAGACATCAAATTGCATTAGGGTTTATTTTTATGTGCCGGTTTTTCATGTCTGGCTTCTGGCCTGTTTCAGGGTGTTCAAGCTGAGGCTAACTCCAGACAGGAATCTATTCAGCGAGGACGTGACGTTCGAGTCGACCGGGGGACCCTTAACGTTCGACCCGGGGGCTGCATACACCGGCACGTTAGAAGGTAGGAAAATCTATTATAATCTGAAAGCAAATGCATGTAGTTTTGCATTAATTGTAAAACTAACATATGTATACTAATCATAATGTTTATTAGTGCTTAAAAAGTAAACAAGTTTTATAGAAGTAATAATACATATTTAGCCAATATTCTATTCTATTCTATTCTATTCTATTCTATTCTATTCTATTCTATTCTATTCTATTCTATTCTATTCTATTCTATTCTATTCTATTCTATTCTATTCTATTCTATTCTATTCTATTCTATTCTATTCTATTCTATTCTATTCTATTCTATTCTATTCTATTCTATTCTATTCTATTCTATTCTATTCTATTCTATTCTATTCTATTCTATTCTATTCTATTCTATTCTATTCTATTCTATTCTATTCTATTCTATTCTATTCTATTCTATTCTATTCTATTCTATTCTATTCTATTCTATTCTATTCTATTCTATTCTATTCTATTCTATTCTATTCTATTCTATTCTATTCTATTCTATTCTATTCTATTCTATTCTATTCTATTCTATTCTATTCTATTCTATTCTATTCTATTCTATTCTATTCTATTCTATTCTATTCTATTCTATTCTATTCTATTCTATTCTATTCTATTCTATTCTATTCTATTCTATTCTATTCTATTCTATTCTATTCTATTCTATTCTATTCTATTCTATTCTATTCTATTCTATTCTATTCTATTCTATTCTATTCTATTCTATTCTATTCTATTCTATTCTATTCTATTCTATTCTATTCTATTCTATTCTATTCTATTCTATTCTATTCTATTCTATTCTATTCTATTCTATTCTATTCTATTCTATTCTATTCTATTCTATTCTATTCTATTCTATTCTATTCTATTCTATTCTATTCTATTCTATTCTATTCTATTCTATTCTATTCTATTCTATTCTATTCTATTCTATTCTATTCTATTCTATTCTATTCTATTCTATTCTATTCTATTCTATTCTATTCTATTCTATTCTATTCTATTCTATTCTATTCTATTCTATTCTATTCTATTCTATTCTATTCTATTCTATTCTATTCTATTCTATTCTATTCTATTCTATTCTATTCTATTCTATTCTATTCTATTCTATTCTATTCTATTCTATTCTATTCTATTCTATTCTATTCTATTCTATTCTATTCTATTCTATTCTATTCTATTCTATATATATATATATATATATATAATATTATTATATTATTAAATTGTCTATAGAGGCTGTCCTAAAATTATCGCCTGTTCTTAGAAAAGAATGCAAAATTAAATCAAAAATAAACTGTGGATTTGGAACACTAAAGGGGTTACGCCTTCTCTAAATAAATTCTTTATATTTTATCTTTAGTTTAATCATTTCAAAAGTCAAAGTATTTCCGTTAAGTTATAGCAATTTGAAATGGATGCGGCTGGGGGCAGGCCCAGGTACTCAGGTAGCGATCGGACCGGCAGTACGTTTTCTGTTGCGTTTATCTCGAAACTACTTTTTCAAACTGTTGTACAAGATTAACTCAAGATCTACTTAAGCGATTTAGTTAAAATTTGTAAAAATATTTTTTATAATATTATCTACGCAGTAGCATAGGACATTTTTGATTGGGTACCGCATTCATGAGTTATACATTTTTACAGTGAAAATTTCGTAAATTTGTAAATTTTCGCTGTCATTTCTACAACAATTTGTTTTATTATTATCCTATGATACTTTGTAGCTATTATCTTTCTAAACAAGAAGACATTTTTTTCACACGATGCCTGACAGCTAAACTATGTACACCATCACCAAGGAATTTCAAAAAAGGTTCTTACTTGTTAACTCATATCTCCGTTATGTTTTTATTTTTTGATTCGTTATTCATTCACGTTATTCACAAAACTACCACGTATATGTGTAAAATACAAATATTTTAGATATTCAATGTCTGCGTTAATTTTATTTTTTAAATTTATACCTCTTTTTCCGAGTGCCAAGGTGATGTAACCCCTTAATTAACTGTAAAATATGAATAAGTAATTAAGTATTTTCTATAAGTAATAATTTACCAACATTATCCGATTATCGATAAATACCCAGAAAGGCGTGTTACAAAGTAGTCATTACAGAATTGCATTTCGGTGAAAACCGAGGAAAACAGCCATATAAATGCGAAATATAAAAAAAATATTAGAGCAAGTCTAGTGGATATTATTTTGCAGATTTTTCTTAGTATTAGTTCGGCTCTATATCAGTATGGTGATGTAGAGAACTAGTGTAAAACTGTTTGTAGACTGGCTGCTTCCAGTCTCGAAACAATCGTAGTCGATCAAGAATAGGAATAATCTTGTAAATATTAATATTGTACATAACTTCGTTCAAACGAGAGACAGATCAGATTATATATAAATTAGTTCTACATTCCTTGTAGGTCTTCTTTCATTAATTTTCTCTATACCTGCTTATCATCTGCTGCTGTGATTTATTTCGTCCCTGGGAGTTTCTGTAGATCTTCCACCGTTTTCAACCATTTTTATCGAGGCCGTTCCCATTTCTTTCCTGCTATAAGTTTCTGTCATAACGCATTCTGCGTTGAACTCTCTGCAAGTAATCTTTGGACATGCCTCAGCCATCGAATTCTCTGGGACTTAATTATTTGACATATTACTGGTTCGTCGTACAAATCCTTTGCTTTGCCATCAAAGACTCTCCTCAAGAGCTTCCTCTCTCATCTCTCAAGTGTTAGCTGTTCTTTCGTTCTCAGGCACCATGTCTCATATTCATACGTTATAGATGATCGCATAATTGCTTTATAAATTTTAAGTTTAGCTCCGCGAGGCACCGTTTATGACATTATTGATCTTAGGGACCCAACACACACGTTTGCCTTTACTATTCTAGCCTCGACTTCCTTCGTTTCATTACAGTTATCGGGTTTTGCTACACCTAGGTATGTGAAGAGGCTTGACTTCTGGATATTGTTGGTACATTAGGGTAGGTAGGTTAACTGTTAGCTGCGTTATCAGTTGGTTCGGCTGTTAGGTTTTCCCCTGTACCATAAAATGGTTTTTTTGTTCATTTATTTCAAGCCCTATTGTTTGTGTCTACTGTATGATCTTCTTATTGACCCTCTGCAGTTCTCTTTCTAATATTATTATTATTCATCGTGTTCGTACGCTAAGCTTTGATGATTTTCTGCGTAAATCACACCCGGTTTTAATCCACTTGTCCACCATATCCTGTTATTTGAACAGAAAACGACCAAAAAGTCAGGCCAAAGAATCCCAGTAGTATAATAGAAAGCCCTCTGGACCCTATGTACCTAGATTGGAATTACACACACACGATGTTGAATAGCAGCGTTGTTAGTGGATTGCCTTACCGTAGCCCGTTGCTTACTGGAAAGAACGCTGAGGTCAGGTTTATATATTCTTCAGGTATGTCTAGTTCTTTCATTTCTCTGTACAGCTACTCCTGGTTGATTCGTATCGTAAGCCTGTCTGAAGTCTATAAATACCGTGTACATTTTCGTTTGATGTTCGTAGCAATTCGTTTGTACTTGTTTAAGCGTGAAGTATCAAGGGGGTGCATCTACACCCCCTTGATACTCTTCTAGGATATGTTCTGCGTATTTACTCAATTTATCTTTTCTGGTAATATTGCTAGATATTTAACAACTCCTAGAATTTTACCAAAGTGGCATTATTGCAATAACTGTTAATTATGAACATATGGCATTATTAGGATTCGCTCAATGGCCGAAAAGAAAATGTCGAAGTCCTTTATATCAGTTTTGTCCTTTCGGCAAATAAGCAGATTGGCCCTAAGTGCGCTATACAGTCGATATATGGTTCTTAATTAAACTCATCGTGAAGTAGCTTTTTGTTCTGTGAGGTGGAAATCTTCTAAAGGCACCCATGCCTCAATGCCACCACCGGGCGTTAGACGCATGGATAGTGTCGGATTCACCCCGAGTTCTATCCCGAGCGCCTACCGACTAAAAGCAACCTCACGTTTTGTCGTTCGGGGCTTGCCCCCTCTCAAAGACACTCTAGGCCTCCCGCACCCTCTTGCGTCAGTCAGTCAGTCCTGTCTCTTAGTTTTGGCGTTGAGCATTTATTTTTTCGCTAAGCTTGTGTTACATCAAGAGCATCGTCATGTATCTTCGGCTTCGTTTCAGCCCCTCAAGTCGTCGTTGGAATTCCATGTCGTCACTGTCCTGGAAAACCGCGCCACTGTGTCCCAGTTTGCGTTGTTTCGCAGCATCTTATCTCCCAGTTTCTCTGGGGCTGTCTCACCCATCTATAGCGACAGGGTGGCACGCTCTTGGATCCATCGTTTGTAGGTTAAGATAGTGTGTGAAGGACCATCTGTACCATTGCAGTATCGGCATATAGCTGTTTCAGCCTTGCATATCCGGTGTAGGTATTCCTGAAATACTACAGGGCCGGATAGGATCTGCGTGGTCCAGTGGCCAGCTCCCTGTGCCCATGGTTCGCGCTGGGGGATGCTCTTTCTAGTCCAGGTCGCATAGGAATCTCCTCCCATCGATATTGTCATTTGTCCATGGTTTCCTGTCTAGCTCTGTCTTTGGTGATCTTTGGGGCTGTACCTTCCTTGATTGCCCTGTATTGCTCTGCCCGCTCCTGCACACGTAGATTGCCTAGTATTATCTTTGCGTGCACCTTAACCGCATCAGTCGATTCGGTTCGGCATGGCGGGGTAATGCGGAGAGCGCTGGTGCGCATCGTCCTTCTTATCCTGTCCGCGTTTCTCCATGGTCTGCCTCCCGTGCGCTGCAAACTAGGGACGCATACGTTTCGCCTTCGCCCGGTTTGAGAAGAATGACCTCCTCCTGCTTCCTTGTCGGTGGCGGTTTTGTTGTGGCTAGGGTCTGCTGCGGTGCGATACTTCTAGGCGATCCTTTAAAGTCACCTTACACGGTCTATAATACGATCAGTATTATAAAATATTGACAGTATTACTGATCGTGTAAGGTGTAGTATTGATGGATTGAACATTAATCCGGGTAATTGATTGGTTGATAAATATTGAATGAAATACTGACAGTACTAGGAATAACAGTGTTATTGACCGTGTAAGGTGCCTTTAAATCTGATGTTCCAGTATCTTCTTGGCGTCTATTTTGGGGGCTTCTACCAGTAGTGGCTTGGTGTTTTCTGCTTCCAATATCTCCCTCATCCTCGTCGTCAGGTTTATAAGTTTTCCAGGTAGACATACCTCTTTTACTCTGTATAGCTCCTTCCAGTAGATCATATCGTAACCCTGCCTGAAGTCTATAAACACCGTGTACAGTTCCGACTGGCGTTTACTCCATGCTCTGCCTCCCGTGCGCTGCGGACTAGCTCCTTGTACGTTTGGAATTTCCCCGGTTTGACAAGGAAGACCTTCTAATGCTTCTTTGCCGATCACGGTTTTGTCGTGGATAGGGTCTGCTGCGGTGTTTGGGCAGGGGCCCTTTTTTTAGGTCCATCGATGCGAAACTGATCCCTTAAACTAATGTTCCGGTAGTTTCTTTTGGTCTAACAATTCGTTTATCACTCGCGCCCATCGTTCTTCTTCTGTTTCAAGCATGCTTACCAATTCTGCATCTTTGTATAATCCCTTACGAGTCCTACCTTGCTGAATGACTGTTGTAGCTTGTTTTGCTATTTATGGAGGCTCGTATCCGCTTTGCTGTCTTCGCCGCGCTTCGCGCTTTTTCGTCGATGATGATGCCTTTTTTTGGCCGCTCTCTGACTCTTAATTTCGTTTTGGAGTTCCACCATATATGTTTGCATTATTCGGATGCCGGCCTCGGCGTCAGGTCCATTGTTTTTTGTTTTTTTGTTTTTCTTTGGCTCCGTGTCACAGTTTTCAAAGAGCCTTTTCAAATTAGCTGCCTCCGCATTTCTGTCTTGCGGAATGTACAGTGTAGTGCTTGCTTTAATGGCTAGCCTGCCAATAATTTTCCCCATTCTCTGTTCGGTTATCTCGGACGTCTCTATCGCGTTTCGCATCTTCGTCACGCCGGTTCGTCGGCGGTTCTGATACCGAGGTCTCCGGTTTAATGGGTGCTCTTGTTGTTCACGTTCTCGTTTTGCCCGCCTTCATTTGAGGACTCTTCCACCTCATCCTCCTCTCCCGGATTTGTTCATTCCTGCTTGGGTACTGTCCTCTCAGACTCTTCGCCGGGATTTGTCCGGTCCATGCATAGGTCCACTTTTTGTGCCAATACCATTGATAGTTCAACTCTGTGTCCGTAGTTGTCTTCTGGCCACTCGATAGGGACGGCGGCGTCACCTCTATTTGTCCCGCTGTCTTGTAGGGATCGATATTGCTAATGTGCTCCGTCAAATCGAGGACGTCTATAGCTAGTCTTGAAATAACTCCATTTGTAAGTTACCCCCTTTACTGTATATATATATATATATATATATATATATATATATATATATATATATATATATTTGCTAAATAGTTTAGTTTTCTAAGTGCAGCCAAGCGTATTCAGTTTTCAATGGTGCAATAATTGTTCAGTAATTTTTATTCATAAAATACGTTTTATTTTCCGGCATGTTAAAAGTAACATAAAGTGCGAGCACCGTATTGCCCTCCAGGGGGATGCAAAGCTCTTGGTTTAATTGCGATTTTATGTAAAACCGTTGCCGGAAATTTTACATAAAACTTCAATTAGATCTATGTGTGAATTATTAAACGATAGAATTTTAAATCGGCATCATAAACAAGAAGTGGAGACAATTATAAAGAGATATGGATATTTATTAACGGCGGGGAATTTATTAGGATTGTGTTGTTAATAACATTAAATTGGATTTAATCTGAATATTTCAAGTTTGTAACGACCGGTTTCTCCAACTAATCTTCACTAGTTTAAGACCGTCTTAATAATAAGACGGTCTTAATGCGTTGCACCAAACGAAAATGGGATATTAAAACGATAAGACGGTCGACATAGTAAGACAAAGTAAGATCTACATATATTTGGTGAAACAGAATAAGAATTTAAGACATGATTATATATAAGACGAGGTTATATAAGACGAGCTTATATATGACGAGCTTATATAAGACGAGCTTATATAAGACGAGCTTATATAAGACGAGCTTATATAAGATGAGCTTATATAAGACGAGCTTATATAATATGAGCTTTAAGTTTCGTTGGAGAAACCGAGCTTATATAAGACGAGCTTTAAGATTCGTTGGAGAAACCGGGCGTAAGGATTTTTTTACGATATCTATAAATTCACTGTAGACCCAAACAAATAATTAAAATGAAGAGCATGCATCGTCTATTTTTAGTAAAACAAAAAATTCTTTAGGAAAACCTTTAGCTACAAATATATAATCACGCATTATAATAATAATATTAAGGTTGCATAACGCATAATAATGAGAACCGTAGTTAATTAGTAATTATAAATTACATGTGTGTATATTTATTATAATAGTAACGCAAATTCGAGATAACAAATCTTACAATAATAAATAGTCATCAATCAGCGACATCCGTTCCTATTATATTCATCGAATCGCTTATATATGAAATTCGTCTTCTATTGGCGACAGCCGTAGTTAAAGGATGAAACAACTTGTGTAAATTAAAAAATATTGCCTTACATAAGTTCAAAACTAATAATTAATTTTATGTCTAAATGCGCGCAAATGATTAAAAAATTAACTAATTTCCATTCAGTTGGAATTATTCTGAATAGTTTATGTTTACAAGTACTTTCCACCAGGCGGTCATTTGGATTCGAATCCACCACTAGGGACATTTTTCAACAGTTGACCCGGGTCATGGATGTTGTATGAGGCACATTAGGTCCGTGGGGGCGCAGTACACACCGTCTAGAACCTGGGGGTATACCCACTGTTAATAAAAAAAAGGATTGTCCACGTTTTGTGGACAATTCAATAATATCAAAATATTGGAATGACAAAAACATTTAATTAAAATAAATACTGTGCTTCGCCATCATACATTTTTCCGATATATTATAGTTACAAACTGACTGCCATAAAAGCATTTATATTTTTGATATTTTTATATAATAAAAAATGAATTCATAAAATCAATTTCCTATCAAGATATTCATAACATATTATAAACCACTGTATAAGCTCATCAAATAGGCATAAAAAATTATATTGAGCGCTTCGTGGTTTTCCTTTTGGAGACTAAACAAAGTATTAGGCTGATTTCCGTTGAAGAAAATTGGCCTTTATTGCAGGCGCTGCAAAGACGGTGGATTGTAATTCGACTTCCCTTTACTACTCACGGAGGTAATTGGCTCCGTGCTGCGGCACTCCCGGGATTAAAAATGCATTTGCATCATGAGCAGCCCCCGCTCTAGTCAGGGTACATCGATAGATAAATTGCCTTCCGTGCACGTACTTCCGACCCGACGCTTGTCGTTGTCGTCGATCGTGACGTTCATTAATTAATTTTAATTCCTAGAAGGGGATGGTTAGTTTGAACACAATAAAACATACTGACCTATTTATGTAACAACTCAATGTTTGATTTGCATGTAAATATAAATGAAATTGAATTTTATATACTGTATATTAATAACGTCGGTATTAGTACAGATAACCCTTAAGGGGTTAGGTGGGCTTCGAAGGCTCAAAACAGCATATTTTTTACTGATTTGTTTTTAATATATCAAATGAAATATTTAACAATTCAGCATATCAAAGATACATATTTAACAAGTACTTTGTTAAATTTTTATTTAAAACTTTTCAAAATTCAGCCATTGGGACCCCATTTCCCTTGACCTCTCAAAAAAAGTTCTCTCACCGTAGTTATGATAACTCATGACAATTTTTTCTTCTGTTAGTAGACTTGTATAAAGCTCGTGCCTCATAAAATACGTTCTGTTAAAGTGAGCAAAATTTGAACAAGATCGGTTCATAACTTTTTGAGAAATCTTGACTACCGACAAAAATTACGAGTTACGAGAAAAACGCGATTGAAGTTGTATGTTGAAATAATATGCAGAAATTATTTTGCAAATAAATGAATAAAAATCTCGGTAAAAATTTACATACACTTACAACCTTAGTAAAAGCTCGTGGCTCAAGAAGCAGCAATCAACTAAAAAATATAATATAATATAATATATAAATATAAAAAATATATCAATATTTTATGAATAATTTCATGGTTAATATTTGACCCAACCGCAAATATTTCGGTTAATACCGGATAAGATTAAGCTTGATTGATTTTATCACCACATTTTCCACGACTCATCTCAAAATCAAATTTCAAATTCCTGAGTGACTGTTTTATGATTACAATTTTGGTTTTGTTTTTATATTATATTAAATCATTGGTATAATAGGTCAAACATATTTGTAAAGTTTGTAACATCTATTTATTGTTGGTTGATTTTTTATAATAGCTCGTAATAAATGGGTATAGACTTCTCTCATTATCTATCAAGTCTCTCTATTTTGTGCCACGTGGTACCACTTGAAGCCTGCTGTACGTTTGATGTCATTATACAAGCATTAGGTTCTGCCAGTTTGTTCCAATTGCATTGCATATTCCGTAGGTTGTCTTGAAGTTTCAATACAATTCTTATCTGTTACTTGGTTTTGTGGTATTTGAGTGTTATTTCTATAATTCTCCTTTCGATAGTTTTAAGTTCTGCTAGTGATCTCCTTCTTTTTTCCCATAGTCGCAATCTGGTCATATTTTCAGATAGTGGAGTTTCTGACGGTGTAACCTGTCCAGCTCCACTTCTTCTTACGGTGCTTTCTTTTTGCAGAAGTTTAGCGGCCATTCTATTGTACCGAGTCCTATCTTGTTTAAGCTAGATCAGTGCGGCCATTTATTTGATGTTGAACCACTGACGAAGATTCCGTATCCATGAAAACTTGTTCCTCTCGAAGCCAAGTTTCCCTTCGATTTTTCCTTCTATCCTAAATAAATGAGATTTTATTTACCGTTTCTAAAAATATGGTCGAAATATTCTGCTTTCCTTCGTTTCACATTGTCAGGATTTTATGTTTTCCCGATCCTTCATAGGGCCTTCTCATTAGTGACTTCGCCTACCCATGGACTCCTTAGTATTTGTCGAAACATCCACATCGCGATTGAGGTTACCTTCAGTGTCCAGCCTTTCACACCATATAAAAGAACTGACAGTACGTGCTATGTACTGTCAGTTCTGCTATTAACGATTGGTGATTTGAATGTGAAGACTGCGATAGCGTATAAGGTTTATCATCCTCAGTATCTCTCCTCTTGCCAACTCGATTCTGATATTTATTTCGATGTCACGGTCTCATTTCTTGTTGAGCAGCCAACTTTAGTACTCTCTCAATTTGTCTATCGTATAGACTGAACACGAACACGACGTTCGGTATTGTATGTTTACTGATTATCATAATTTTAGTCTTTTGTATGTTCATCTTGTTGTGCTTGCCTCGTTTATTCGATCCATCACGAATTGGAGATATTCTGCATTATCAGCTGTTGTCTCTGTAACGGATATTGTTTTCTTTAACCTTAATTCCTTTCTCCTCTTTCTCTAGAGCATTTTGAAATATTTCTTCTGAGTATAAATTAAAAAGAATTGGCGATAGATGTATGTTAGTCTCACTCCCGTTATTATACGGATTCCTTTCGTTACGTGGTTCTCGAATTCAGTCTCTGCTATTTGATTCGAATACAGCTTCTTGATGAAATTTATGTCTTTGCTGTCAAGACCTATAGACTTAAGTTGATTAATTAGAATGCCTTGCTTTACATTGTCACAACTTTTTCATAATCGATAAAGCTCCACGTAAGGCTGCGTATTCCGTTCGCTATGTCCTGGTCTTCAATTCCTTGGTTTTCTGGTCTTTGAGTGTGATTCCTATAATTCTCCTTTCGATAGTTCTCTCATGAACTTTCAAATTGTTCATATTCCTTTATATCAAGATGCATTAGGTACGTGGCACAGTGGTCTAAGGCGATGGTTTTAAGCCATTGCGAACGGAACGTTGGTGGTTCGAATCCACCGCTAGCCGGGGAATTTTTCCACTAGGAATTAACCCGGTTAGCATATCATGGATGTTGTATGAGGCACAATAGGTCCGTGAAGGGCTGAATTGCACACAGACCAGGGACAGGGGCTGTACCCACCGTAAAAAAAGATACAGATTTCACTCCAATAGGTGTACATTCTTTGTAGACTTTAGTTTCCATTTTATAATAACGTTGGCGTTTAAAACATACTAGAGTTTGTCGTAGGCTGCCCAGCTTTGTTGTGTTCTTCGGTTTGTTTCAATTTTAAAGTTGATTTTGTTTCCCTAAGGCTATTTCATGACTCTGGTATATATAAATAAGAGTTTACTTTTTCTATGTGTTGCCATTATAAATGCAATGATGTCTATATTTGTCATGCTTTTGTTTTCGTGATGTTTGTTTCTAGTCCAATTTCTTTTGGTGTAGTTCTTAGAGTATTACTTTGAGTTCCATTTCGTTTTGGGCAAATATAACTATATCGTCGGCGTATCGTAAATTAGTGTGTCTCTCTCCTGATATATTTAGTTCCACATGTTTCCACTTAAACACGTCTTCTATGACAAGTGCGAATAATTTAGACGATAATATATTACCTTGCCTTACACCTCTTTTGTTTGTCATTTCTTTTGTATCGGTGTGAACTGTTATTTTTATTTTCTATCGTTCGTTGATTTTTTGTAGGATGTTAATATAATGCTGGTCGATTATGTTATTCCTCAGTCACTGTATTATTGCTAAAAAATTCAACCATATCGAAGTCCTTTCTGAAGTCGACGAATGCCATCCACTGTGCCATGTTGTATTCTCTGACATTCTTTGCTAGTATTCTGAGGGGTTTGTATATTCTCGACCATACTGACGTTTTTTCTAATACCAGTTTGTTCTTCTGTTGATATAGTTCGAATTTATTTTCCAGGAGGTTTGTTATAATTCTCATGAAGAGTTTGTTGATTAGTAGATTAAAGTTTGTTCGGTTTGCTTTCTTGTATATTATTACGACCATTGCAGTTTCCAAATCTATCGGCAATGCGTATTCAATGAGTCATTTGTTAAAACGTTGATTAATCTTGGCAGCCTTCTTCCAACATTTCTGCGATTATGTCATCTACTTCCGTGGCTATACCATTATATATTTGCTTCAATGCTTTTCGAATTTCTTCTTCTTGGATTTCTGGGAAATACTCCGAGCTGATGTTGATTCTTTTAGATCTGCTGTGTTCATTTTCGGCATTGTTTTTCCGAGAGTTTTTAGTTTACGTATTGTACAGATCAAGAAAAACCACACAGAAAGATTTAATAACCCTAAGTAGGTGCAGTAGAATGTGAAACTGGGGCCTGAACCCCAAAAGGACGCTATACACAAGGGTAGTAAGACCCATGTGTCAGTAGTATGGTATATAGTAGTAGCTTCATATTTGATCGAACTTGATGAGCTTTTTTCGATGTTGACTCTTCAGGAAGCTTCCATTGGTATTTTATGCCTTAGTTTCGACGTAATATCCATACGCCACCATGCTTCACCACCGTCTATGGCTCGTATGAGCAGTTCAGAATCGTCGTTGACTTCATTCAGCAACTTCTTGCTCAGAAGTTGATTCGGCACTTCTTTTGGTCGTAATTCAACAATTTTAGAACAAATGTTGCTGCAACACGTTTCATGCCCAAAACATCCGAAAAAGTTGCTTGGCATGACACAATTGATAGTGTAGTAGTCTGATAGTGACTCTGCGATTGTCCATCATTCTTTTTCCTTACTTTTTCGACGTTGTCATCGGTTGTTGATTTTCCGAGGCGCTCATCATCTTCAACATCCTCACAGCCCTCTTGAAAATGTTTATACTACCTTGAAACACTTGTTTTATTTATGGAAGACTTGCCAAAAGCAATGTTTTATATTTCTAATGCGGTGCTATGCTTTGTTCTATTCTTCAAAGCAAAATTTAATGTAAATTTGATATTATTTTTACAATTAAAAATTCGCCGAGTCCTCAAAAACATGTAAAGCAAAATATAATGTAAATTTCATATTTTTTTCACAAGTAAAAATTCGCCGAGCCCTCAAAAACATGTAAAGCAAAATTTAATGTAAATTTGATATTTTTTTCACAAGTAAAAATTTGCCGAGCCCTCAAAAACATGTGGAAGGTTTCCTACAGCCAATTATACAGTAAGCATCCAATAAAGGCGCTTTCGTTTATCATGGTTTATCATTACTAGCCGCCCCCGTGGCGTGTAGTATCGCTCAGGTCTAGGGTCGTGCGCCTCCGGTTGTAAGGGCCGAGGTTAAATTATGCACATCCGATGCGGAAAATAGAACAAGATACAATAAGCCCGTACCAGCCCAAAGTGATAAACGAAAGGCACTAAAAATCAAGATACGTCAAGGACAAGTGTACCGGTACAACAAGAAAAAGTTTTATAAATTGGACTTATAGAGCCCTCGATATTTAAAAATACTGCGATTTTTCTTTTATGAAACCTCGAATATTTTTTAAATTATTTATAAAGGGTAAAATAATAAATAATAAAAGGTTTATAATTTTTAAGTGATTATTTGAATTTCGATGCTGTACTGGATTGAAAATGGACGTGTATTCATATCTATCAAATAAACACAATAACAGTATTATAGATTACACGGTATCTTATTTTCTTAAGTTAAATTAATATAAATGAAGGGTGAGGTCCAACAATGATAATGAAAGAATTAAAGCCGAGTAAGTCGCACTTAAGTTGTTTTGAGAATGAGAATGGTTTGCGTTTGGTATTTCTGTAAATCGACGTGCGTAGTTGCATTTTTATGTATGGATAAATTGATTTCAAGTTATTTTATATAAATACTAAACGTAAACTCTTCTCATTTTCAAAACAATTTAAATGTGACTTATGCGACTTTTATCATCATATGTTTATATTATAAGACTGTCGTTATAAATGTACTTTATTTTAAAAATAATACAGTTTAATAAAATTGGACTTCAAACTACTGACATTCTCTAAATATATAGTATTGCATACGTTCTTGTCAGTGCTCTAAATAATTTTGGAAGCCTTCTGATGTCAGACTACGAAGTAGGGTTGCCGTTTTTTCCTTGTTTTGTTTACCTGTTCCAAAATATCAAAGTGGGTCACTTTGAACGATTCTTTCACTTTTGGGAACACCTAAGAGTCGCAGGGGGCTAAATCTGGTGAATACGTTGGGTGGTTAAGTACAACGGTTCTTTTATCCACCAAAGATCGTTATGGGCTGGCATATTGTTTTCGTGGAGAATTTGTGCATAATATTAATAAACTAGTTTTTTTTAAATTAAATTAACGTCATGTAATGAACATTATTTTATGCACGTGCTAATTATAGTTATTTATAAACAAATTGTCAAACTAATAATTTTCGTGCGCAGTATAGTGGTAGTTGCAAGCAATGTATTCATTTCTGTGTTTATTAACATTTACAATTATTGTAATTTACAATTAACCTGTGTAATGTATACCCGGGGCGGACCAAATCTTACACAAACTGCACTGCTGTAGTTTTCCCGCAAATCGGGACGTTTCTTTATAACATGTTCCCTTAGCTTCTGCAGGACCTACACGTAGTACGCGGGGTTAACTGTTTGGCTCGCAGGTACTCATTCGATGAGGATAATACCCTGGATATCGAAGAAAACGATCAACATGGCCTCTAATTGTGATTTGCTCTTTCTTGTTTTCTTAATATTCGGTGATCAAGGAGACTTTCAGTGCACCGATTGCCTCTTAGTCACTGGATGTAACTGGAAAATGTTGAATGGAAATGTTTCGTCACTCTTTCCGGCACATCTAGACACTATTTCAAACTCTCATATATGTCTGTGAAACTTTCTTTATGCGTGTATTTTGCCCTCTGTTATGTAGAATTTGTCGAACTGTCTCGTTCTTAATATATACCTTTTCTGCAAGCATTCTCACACTTAATGGTCGAGTCTTTCCTATAATTTCGCTATTTTTGTAATATTTTCGTTGTCTTTTTGAGGTGCTGGAAGGACCTAGGCATTCATCATCTTTGATTTCCTCCCAACTCCCTAGGATAATCTCTTATTGCATATAAAAAATATTGCACGTAATACACACGTATCCTTGTAAACTTCTTTCAATAGTTGAAGACATTCTATCGGAGTTTTTTTGAATTTCACTAGAAAATGCATGCTGTTGTGCTCTTCCAGTTTTTAGTTCGCCATGAATGCGGCGCATAGTCCGCTTCTAACGACTGCTCATACCAAATTGAATAAGTTACTTTCGCCTGATAACAATCACGTGCACACAGCTGTTTTTAAATTACAATCTTTTACATACTATATACAGTGTAATACAGAATTCCCCCTGCAGACAGATCTGGTTGTATCCGCCTCCTGGAGACATAGTTTCGGGATATCTACTTATCTTCTCTTGTTGATGATCTATCCTCTTCTTTTCTTTAATAAAAAACCCTACCTTCTAAGTTCCTCATATTTCTTGTTATTAGTCTTACTTCGTTCGGTAAACCGTCTTGCGTCTTGAAACCTGCTCTTACAGCGTCCAGTCTTATAATATAATTGTCTAACCTCGTATATTATACTAGGAAATCATGTTTGTGTTAAAAGCAGTTCAATTCTTTAAAATAAATAGAAGTTCATTTCCAATTTTTCAATTCAGTACAACATCCAAGCAAAAAGAGCCCATGAAAGCTGCTATATGTTAATTCATCTGGAATTTTTAAACACAGTGTATTTTCTAACTTGTGCATACATGCTAGAAACCCCGCATACAATTTTAATTTATAAACGTTATTGTGAACATGTAGCCCAAATATTTCATTACCCAGATTTCGAGATGTATATCATTTGTTTAGAAAGCTATTGAACAAATATCCAATTATATAACATTTTCCAAGATGGCATTTATGCCATAGACGTTAAAGTATATTTAAAACAAAATAAAGTTATTATCCTAAAGCCCGTATGACATTATCTAGTTTCCTATATCGTTTTATATATAAGAATTCATATATAAACTGTATAACTATTTCTAAATGGAAAATTAACATTGTGTATTACGGTGTTGTTATTGTTAAGTGAATTTATTATTATTCTGCCGCTATATCATTTTCTACATGTGTGTATGACACTATATAGTTTGTATCTGCATCGGAAACGATATAAGTAACTAGATAATGCCATACGGGCTTTAGAATATCTGTTTAAAAATTATAAATAATATCAATTCTAATTCATTGTACTTCATTGTGTTATTTCATTAGGTACATAGTAAGTACGTGCGTCCTCTCTCTCTCTCTCTATGTTACACTCGTCACTCTCTGCGAAACCATTTTAACTTATATACGAATAAAACTTGTGCAATAACTAAACCAATAAAAATCCGATTATAGATAATAGTATCATTGCGCACTCGGTCGCTCTTATTACGCAATAGCAATACCCAACATCAATTACCTTTAATAAACTATGCACTCCCGGTTGTGTATGTCCCAACCCTTAATCAAATTGTTGATTCCATTAGTGCCAAACAAAAGCAAAATTGAGTTGTACGCCCGGGTAATCACAAACATGCTTTGATGTTTAATTTTTCCATATGAGAACTATAGGATCGCATGTTTTAAATTAAATTAATAGTATATTAAATCGGGTCAGCCGAAATGATTGGCTTGAGGTATTCGGTGGGGTGGATGAAAAAGGACAGCTTTGATGTTACAAAAAAGAACACGAGTGTAATTTGAAATTTCTAGAGTTTAGCAAGTAATTTAATTACTAGTTATTGGGTCGGTTTTATAATGGAAAGTTGAATTAATTGCGAACTTTTAGGGCTGTCTTTTTTATTCGTGAAGTGGATTTCTAAGGGAGTCATATGATGTAAGTCCAAGCATGCTTTTCATTCATTAAACTAATATAAAATAGTACAACTAACCCCCTATGAGGATAGTTAAATTCCATCTGGCGGCACCAGATCAATTAGCAATGCATACATACATGCATACATGGATTATATTAATTTACTTTAATTTAAAAACAATCTGAAATGGGCCTATTACTTTATCATACCGTATGATATTAATTAAAGAAATGCGTTTTATAACGCAAATAAATAGTGATATATTCATTTTCCATTATTTTTGCATAAATCTAAACACATTTAATTTTGATTTATTTATATTTATAATTTTTCTCCGCATTTTTTAATAAAAATCTTGAATAGGTTATTATTTTTTAAATCGAGTGCTATTTTTATAAAATCTGAATTTTAGTTGAGATTGAAAAAAAATCACGGTTTTGAAAAGCAGAGATTGTTCATCTTGTATAAGATGTACAATCACCTGAAAACCGCCGTTTTCTTTTTCAATGTTGTATTGTTCTAATGTCAAACTGTTTTGAAATTGTAATTGAAAATTTTAAAAACACTTTATTATTATTATTATTATTATTATTATTATTATTCAAATATTGTATTCATATAAATATTCACTTCGGATCTTAGCACTGATTCATGTAATGCAGTATTTTTGTTTGCACGTATCTATAGTATTAGCTACTTTTCTTGGAGTTATCGTCCTTCCGTTTGTCTGCAATAACTTATGTCTGAACTTTTCAATACTTTGTAGTGAGAATCTTCGGCCAGCAAAGTTAAACGTCCCGACAATTTCACCTTATAAGCCCCGATGAGTGACCTTAACGTATTCTGATTATGTATTCCATTCGAGTTCAAAACTTCCCTCGCACCCCACAGAAATCGCGGGTTCTTGTGCACACGAGGGAATTAAAGCGGTCGGAATTTAGCCGATCGAGCAACTTTCGAAGATTGAGGCGCTACCAGGGCATGTAACTTGGCTCCGCTAGAGTTAAAGTTTCCCCAAATAGTCAGAGATTTAATGAATATGATTAATAATAAATAATTGTGATTTATTATTAAGCAGATCAAGGTGCAGGAAGTTTGTTGAGTAGGATTAATTACTTTGTGGCTTAGGTGCGATTTTAGCGTGAATATGTAATTTTTGAATGATGTATGTTTAATCAAACAAATTTTAAACTGTGTTTAGTTCGAACCATGTATAATAGAACATTTCTTCACAATCAAAACTTATATCTTATTATTGCTGCATACATTATTATTTAGATTTTTTTCATTACAACAATTCAAGTTACAGAAATTTTAATACTATTGATTATGAAGTATATTTTATTGCAAAGATGTTTAGTTGCAGTTATTGAGAAACATGTTTTTGTATGCAACTTTACTTCTATATAGATATATACATTTTACATTCACATTAGATAAAGATTTCATCATCATTAGTGATTTAAATCACTTGTTTTATGGCAGGTTGAGAGTGGGATTACGTCTATTCCTTTCTTATGTCATGAATTGTGAATTTATATTAAACTTTTAGGCAATGTAAAGGAGTAGCGCAGTGGTTAAGGCATCCGACTGCGCTGAAAATTGTGAGTTCTAATCTTACAACGCGAAATACTTTTCCGCTAGTACGTGCTTCCCACTCCCCAACTCATGCTAGCGTAGGGTTTCACGGGTAGCATTCTTTTCTGGCCCGAAGTAGATGATAATGAGCATATCATCTACTTCGGGACAGAAAAGGATGCTAGCCGTGAAACCCTAAACGCACTCCGGTGGTTTGGAATCCACGTAAACTGTAGCTCCACCCGTAATATTAATTGCCAGCACTATAGGCAGCAGAGAAGATACAAATACGCCTGCAGTGGCAGGTGAATCAGGTCTATCTATATGTATGGAAGTTAATACAAATACTTTCTTGATAGCTCTGAATGTTGTAAGAATTGATCACCATAATTACAAAATAAATATCAAGTTGCAGCAAATAATTAACTTGCTTCAATTGTATAGTATTTTATTGCCTAGTTTTTTTTTTTACAAAAAAAACAATATATTTTCACAATTTGTACACCAACAATTGTATACGTCATTCGTCATGAGATTTCCATAGTAATAAGTGTTAATATGCTCGCCCGTGAATCAGACCGATAACCGCTTTCGTTTATCGATCGGAAGCTGTTCCAGGCTACTCTTAGCTGGCTTAGTACAGCCTGGAACAGCTCCTGAGCGATAAGCGAAAGCAGCTTATAGCGTAAATATCCCGAAATAACCGTTAAATTAGACGAATATTCAATAATTATCCATTATAGCGTTAAGATAATTCGATCCCTAAAACATGACCTAATTTTTATCTTATAAAAGGATAAAACGGTCTACTTATACAGTTAACTGCGCTAGGAGACTGTCCTGCACTCAAAATGTTGAACATTTCTCTTTGCAACACGATCGTCTTTAATTCTAGCTCGCGAGCTTTGAATAGGAATAGAGTAAAAAGTGTTTAATTACACGATCTTATCGCGTTACGATGTGGAGTATTATCAGGTGTTTTACGGCCGGCGCCTCTGTGCTTTATCTCCTGAAGAAAGACAATTACAAACGTGCCAGCGTGCCGTAACGACTCGGCGTGCGCTCATTATACGTGAGCTTTATGAGAAATAGTGCGACTGCATTAGAGAATGTCTCCTGCAAACACGACGTATTTGGGTTTCGAGCAATAATGAAACAGGCACGTTTCAGTTATCTTTAAGGTGTATCGAAAGATGTATTATCATAGAGGAGGAATTTTAGTAGTTGCAGATGAATGATGTGGCTTTAAAAAAGTGAATGATTCTAATGCAAGATGCGTATAGCAAGTATGACACAAACAAACAGACGTACACAATATTCAACCAAATTATACGTATTTTCGGGTTCTTAATCTTTCAAAACAAGTTTTATTATTTATATTGGAAATTTAATATATCTACGTATTCTGTTGTCATATTAGAGGCACTTGGATTTTAGGATCTAAATAAAGTCAATATACAGATTATGTATACAGCCGGATATAACCACTCATCTTCATCTTCAACCTCAAAATGTCAAATACAAGTAATTTCAATATACAGTCAATGAAATAATAATTACTAAAGTGTAATGTATAGAAACAATGTCGGAAAATTAAAAAATTATACTATATGTATCGTCGTATTGTTTAGTTACTTGTAAGTATTCAATCTAACAAGTCATTACTAAACATAATTGCTGTTCTAGACTACTTATGTTGTCGTAAAAATAGATTAATACAAAATAGTTAGAATACAAAACTTGTAAAAATAAACAAACGACTTATTTCTTAGTTTTATATCCAGGAAAAGTGAGTGAACAATTATCCCGGCGCCTCCACCATATCGTGATTAACGAATTATACTTGCAATATGGACATGTAGTACAGTTTTGTTAACCAACCATATGAGCTAATATAATAATAATAACTTTGAGGTGTTGCTGTAAATATAGTTTAATGCTAACTTAAAATAATAAATAAAAATAAGTAATAAGACATACGATCAGAGATTTAAGGATCGCTTAAGCTCAGACAATAAATGTATGCACTAGACTTTTTAGTTCTTATAACATATTTTATAACTATACAACAATCTAAAGTAAAATGTGTCCCTAAAAATTTTATCTTAGCATAAACCCACCGTTTTTATAGATTCAATTAGATTGAATTTGTTAAATATTTCGCATACATTGAAAGTCAGTATATGATTTAAGAACATAACACATCATTAAAAATAATTAATATGAACCACACAAATATGAAACTGTTCCATCTTAAAACAATAAAATTTCTACTGTTATTTACAGTCGATATAGGAAAGGAAAACGTTGGAAATCTTTTGTCTATGACTTGCAATGATATATATATATATATATATATATATATATATATATATATATATTTATATAATAAATATATAATAATAATATATGAGCTGTTATACACCTACTGTCACAATGTGTCGTTGGCAGGTATATATTTGTTGCTTTTGAGCAGCCAAAGTTTAATCCATTGTACAATACATTTCGCTTTTTTATTTTGAATAACTCATGACGGGACATAGTGAGTAAATCTGAAATTTCAATTTGCATGCTTAGTTCATGAGTTGCCAGTCCCATGTGAAGCGTTTTCCCCTTTTTCGATTTCCTTATTCAAACACACAAAATGCGTGCAAGCTTCTGTGTGAACCGATCCCCTCTAGATTGTTTGACGGAGCCTTTGGAATCGCCCCAACGCGCACATACGGCGGGAGGCGGCAACATTAATTGTTGCACCAGATCCGATAAATCACGGCTTCGTA
This sequence comes from Lordithon lunulatus, assembly GCA_963942505.1. Taxonomy (NCBI): domain Eukaryota; kingdom Metazoa; phylum Arthropoda; class Insecta; order Coleoptera; family Staphylinidae; genus Lordithon; species Lordithon lunulatus. The sequence continues at coordinate 17,089,090 of OZ012672.1, read as the reverse complement.
CAAATAGCGCCGATCACTTGGTCCCCGAGAATCTCATAAGGATAAACAAATTGGACCCTTACGAGAATAGGATTGGAGTTGGATTATATATTGGCTGGCTGTAAGTGATTGAATACGCCCTAGACGAATACTATAGCCTGTTAATAAGTAAGCGGTTATGAACTGAAGTTATTATTACCATTACCATATCTTTTATTTCTCATGTGTTTATTTGACAATCTTCCTTTTTTATATCCACATATGTTATGTAACCTAATGTTATGAGTTATTTTTTAAGGAAAATAAATATATTGTATTGATAATTGTATTGAACGGGCTTAGTATAAGTTGGAAAGATTATTTAAATAAAAATGTTGTTGGCTGACAATAATTGTTTTACCAAATTATTCAAAACAATATACTTATTGTTTTAAATTTTGTATTCAATAAGTACAACATATACTAAAACAAATAAACATTACAAATCAACACATCTTCTCAATCTATATTAAATTATTCTTATTCATATATATCCTAACAATTTTGTCTTAACGATTTTTTCCATGTATTGTAGTCCATGTCCGTGTTTATATCGAGTATAACCGCCCATCTTCTTTCGCATTTCGCCTTTCTAGTCTGTTCAATTTATATACTTAGTTTTAATGAGTTATTTTACGTATTTGTTGAATATTGCTCTGTGTGTCACTTATTTTTACATTATTTATAAGTCCTACGCAAATAGTCCTTGTATATAAACTAATCTAATATAATCTAATTAGCCTAGTGCTTAGAGGCAGGTCTCGTACTGAGCATTGGGGAGCTAGATTTAAAGGTCAACTATGAGTTTTACAGGTAGGTATTCTGTGAAGTTTAAGGTAAATACCTGGTGATCACACTCTTCTGGGCTTGTCTTTTTAGGTCGTTTAACCTCGCGCTGATAGCTATCGAAATAGATTTTTTTTTCTAATACAGCCCATCCTATTCCGTCTTTAAGTACTCATCTTAACATTTGTTTCGAAACCTAATATCTGTAATGTCATAGCAATATTTGATTGCCTATAGTAATAGATATAGACTAGAATTTAAAAATCTAATTTTATGCTATTAGAATCACACTTTAGTACTCGTACAATTCTTGTTTAGTATACATTCCATCTTTTGGTACGTTTTACTAATAATTGCGAATTGGCATCTGGAATGAATACAAGTTCAAAGCGTAATGAAAATGAGGCTTGTTATGACGGCTTTATTTTTGATTAACTGTGAGTGATTTGTTCATTTTAAATGTCTTTCTTCACAGCAGGAAATAAATACGAAATATAGAAACATCTTAACCCGGCGCATGCGCCATTATTTGGTTTTCCGAATAAAACGCTGTATAAGGAATTTTGTTATCGCGAAAAAAAAATCGAATTACTAATTTTCACTTTTCTTCACGTTTCATGACTAATATAGTCCAAGTAGATAATATCGGATAACTGCTTGTCTCTCTTTATCACACACCATACCAATACAATCATATATTCATTATAATCAGGTTTATATAGCCCTAATATACGTAATCATAATATACTAAACTTTCTATATAATCGCTAATGTAGCACATTGAATATGATTAATATATGAGTGTTTGAGGGGGAATGTCCAATGTTTTAGAAGCTGGTAATATGGATCATTTTAAATAAAAAAAAGGTCCAATAATTAAGGGTTATAGAGATATAGCTGTTGGAGTGCTACTCATAAAAAGACAAACATGAGGCGATAAGCAAAAGTAATTGACTTACTATATTATTATTTATTATTATTATTTATTATTATTTATTATTATTTATTATTATTTATTATTATTTATTATTATTTATTATTATTTATTATTATTTATTATTATTTATTATTATTTATTATTATTTATTATTATTTATTATTATTAAAATGATATAAAACACACGAAGAATTAAGTCTAAGGAGATTTTGAAAAATCCCATCACCGACTTCAATGTACTTTTGAAGTCGTTTGCCAATACTACGTGTAGCTTTCCTAAGGTCTTTTGGTCGTTCTTTTATTTATCATTCGAAGCACCAATTCGTCTCTGGTATTAAGTTTTTCTTTATAGATTTCGCTTTACAGTCATCCACAAAGGCACATCACTAACCGGTTAAGGTCCTGGGTACTTAGTGTCCAATAAACGACAATTCGGCCGAACCATTTGCGTTTACATTTTGTTCATTTGTATGTTCAGAAGTAATATGACTGCTGGGTACTGCACCAGTCCCAAGCAGTTTCGTGAAAGTACGAATAAACAGTTTTCTACTTGGTACTCTGCGGTTAGAAAATCATTTCTTCTCCGTGGGATAGATTTCCGTACGGTTTGTTATCTGAGGAATTAGCCACCTGGTCTCGGCCTTGTCTGCGATCTCTGACTATATCGGCTGTAATCGTACCATGGTCATTCCTCTGACCTCCTGGGCGCTTACCGCCTACTGCTATCGTTGCCATCTTTCTTGGGATAGGAGCTCAATGGGAAGCATATCGGCGATGATCAGGGCTACTTCCCTGGACACCGTTCGGTACGCCATTGTCACTCTCACTTGGACGCTCTCCCTACGACCTCTTGTATATGTCGGTGGTTGTTGAGGCCCTTGTCCATCCGCACCCCAGATATTTAGGATTTCTTTCGGCGTCACCTCCGTCTCGCCGATCTGTATTAATATCGTTGGCGCCTCTCTTCTACCAATAATGAATACCGCCTCCGTTAATGTTCGGCAACCTGAAGCTGGTTTTTATTCAGATACGTACTAACTATTTCCAGGCTGGTGTTGACTACCGCTCTGAGGTCCTCCTCCTTCCTGCCACTGGCCACCAGGGCGAAGTCGTCTGCATACGGCCTGTCTGGTAGGGTGATACACAGGATGGGGCCGATTGCGGAACTCAGTCGCGTGTGTTTGGTGGTTCTCACGTCGCCACCTCTTACCAGTCTCATATTGCTAAAATAACTCCTAATTAGCCTTATCGTGTCACTCGGAATATTCAAGACCTCGCATCTCTCCAATGTACGCCCCCTAATGCGCCGAGTTGAGGACATTTTTTACGTCGATGATGATGAGTGCATCGAGCTTCCTCGTTTGCCATGGGCGTTTGTTGGCATCTTTGACCGCCTCCGGTACCTTGTCCATAAGCCTACACCATTGATTTACATGGGCGGAAGCCATGCTGCTGTGGCGACAGTCTTTCTATTGCTTCGTTGCATGGCGTCACCTTTCTCAGCCCCAGATACTCGAGTACCTTGTCCGCCTATAGTGTATTGCATACATAACGGCTTTCCGAACTCGAGCCTGACTCCCATATTCGCCGGTAGACGTTTTGATTTAGTGCCTGGTCGCCGCCAGTTTCACTACCCCTGGTGGGATACTATCTGGGCATGGCGCCTTCCTATACGTAAGTCTCCCAATAGCTCCCCTTTGGTGAACGTATTCTCGGCCACATCCTCATTTCGACATTGTGGGTGGTGAGGACCTTAGGCTCGTTCTCGTTTGCCCCTGGGAAGAGTTCTCGGACAATAGGCTTTTTTGGATTCTTGTAACGCTACTATGAGCTTTTTCTTCGCTGTCGAGCATGTCATTTTTTCCTGTTCGTCAAGTGCCATGCACACATTGTCCTCCCTGTTCCACTCTCCCCTGGTTACGTAACCCGACATTTTCTCGGGCCTCACTGGCGTATATATATATATTCCAAATTTCTCCGATACTTCTCCATTTATGCTCGCTTTTGCCCACGACTCTTTTTACACCTACGCGCAACTCGTCCGGCACCTGCACTGATCCACTCCACACCCTATTGATGCAGTTGTAGCAGTATTTCCATTCCCTCCACTGGAAATCTCTTGTATGCTTGAGTTTCGAGCCCCTCCTCTCGGGCTGCCTGGATGGATAGTTCTGGAGGGTAGCATAGCTACAGACAATTAGGCCTCAAAATGAGCCTATTGCGAAATCTTCCTTAAGGCTACTCACTCGTCCCACCAGTGAATTCTGCGTACAATCTGCAGGATGAAGAGTTACTAATGCTGACCATACTAGGCCAGTACTAGTACTAACTGACTGGTGTTTACTAGAGCTGGGCAGAGATATATTACATGCTCTGCTGTTTCTAGTTCTTCATTGCTTCCTCTACATAACGGGCTATCTACCAGACCCATCGTGTGCAGGTGTTTGTTTAGCCGACAGTGGTCAGTTAGGATATCAATAATTTCAGATTATTTCTAGATAAGTTAAGGCGGGCCATGGTTTTACAAGGTTTCCTAATTGCTTCCTTTGATTGCTTGCAGTCCGGAGTGTCTCGATATCTTACCTTGTGTTCTGAGCTCTATGTTGTTGTTAAAGTACCTGGAGAAAGTATTTCATCCTCTTGGGTTGTTAGAGGATGCGCGGATCACTTCCTGGCAAGTTCATCTGATGTTTCGCTTTCCTTGATGCCACTAATCCTTTCATCCAGCAGAGTTCTAGTTTGTTATGTTTAGCTAGCTCCTCCAGGCTGTTTAGACATGAATATACTCTTTCGACACAAATATGTTGGCATTTGGTGTATTTAGAGTTGCTTTGCTATTGGTTAGTATTTGGATATGTTTATCTTGATATTCAGTATAGTCAACATACTATAGTATACCTGTTAATACAGCTTGGAGTGGCGCACTTTTCTTGAGATCGAGTTCGCTGAGAATATTCTATAGCCAGCTCTTGTAGTTTTGGAGCCATTAGTATACATGGATATGTTGGTGTCCATTGGGCTATATGCGACAGTTGATCTAATGATCGCGTTGTATAACGCTCTCTCCTTTTCCTCCTGCCCACTTCCTCATCCTTACATTCCGTAGAAATAGATATGGTGTATCTACTTCTACGGAATGTATATATGTGAATGTAATCAACTTTTCCGCAACATATCCTCCATTAAATACATAGGTATTAAATATATAAATTATAATATTTTTTGTTTACTAATTAAATATTTTATATTATTTCGGATTAGTTATTTACATTTTTATTAATATTTGCATGAAATAATAATATTACATTACGTTATAAATCCGCAATTAATATTTTATTATCCTTGCTCGCCATACATAATATCAAAATTTCATCATTCATTCAAGCGCCAAAATGAAAGTATACGTGTAATTTAATTAATACCGCCGTAACAAAATTTCCCATATAAATCAAACGCGCCAGATAATTCTATTTTTACGCTCCGTCCCCCAAACACATAAATCCCTTTATCTGTTTTATATTTTATTTCCACATATAAATTCGAGCGCATTATCGGGCCTCGAAAATACGTGCAATAAAATGGACATGTTTTAAATTTTATTTACCTATTAAATTTGCATATTTTATGTCCTCTAGTAATAAAATTACTGCAAAATTATATCAGCAAAATATGTGTTTAGAGTTACAGCAATGAAAATGAAAATAAAAAATGTGTCCGAACTCACGGCATATAGCAATATTAACAAATTGTCTTTTTAGATATTAAATATTAAGGCCCTTTTAGTATTTTCGAAATTCGACGTTGTTAATCAAAAGTGTTTATTTCTTATAATAAATTATCATCAGGAGAAACTGTATGGAATTTCGATTATAATACACTATTTTCGATACATCGAAGAGTGTTTACTTTTATAATTTGTATAAAATCGGATTTACTTTAGACCAATGTGGTGAAAATCTGAAATTATACTATATTTAATAATGAATATTTAATTACCTACAGAACTACTATCTCTTCGGTTTAAAATACACAAAACTAAAATTGAAATTCAGTTTATTGATGCGGATAAATCACAGATTTTACACAAGTCATACACCTTACACGATCAATAATACTGTCAATCCTAGAATCGTCAATATTTGCTTGAATTCTTCTTCATTATTTATCAAGTAATCTATTTTCCAACATCAGTATTCTCTTCATTCCATCATTACTATACCTTACACGGTATGTAATACTGACAATATTTTAGAATAATGAACATTTTTAACGTGTTATCGTACAGTAATACTGTCATTATTCTAAAATATTGACAGTATTATTGATGGTGGAAGGTGCCTTTATAGTGATATAACTGTATATAAATATATATTGAACAAAGTGTGCGACAAATACACCCACAGGCATAATTAACAAGATACATCATATATAATTAGTGAGTAAACATAACAAATTACACGAATATATACACATAAGATCAAATAAGATAATAAAGAAATACAATTTAAAATAGAATTTAAAATGTAATGTTGCTAGAGATAAAATATAATTGAAATCGCTTAAATCATTGTGTTGCATTCTAAATACATCAAATGTATAAAATGCTTTTTTTAAATAAGCTTTCAAGGCAGATTTGTACTGTTTTGAACATTATAGTCTGATGAGATTTAGGTAGTACATTATAAAAAAATATTGACATATAGTTAGTGGCTTTGAGGATATTTTCATTCTTAGAGTTCGTGGATATATATCTTGGCTATTGTGTGTTATAAGTGTGGATATGTTCATGCGTTTTGTGTTAGTTATACCGTGCAGTGCTGTGAAGCATTATTAGCTACATTTTATTACGCTTCTTCCGCTTCTTCCTTTATTATCCGATTTTGAAAATATTTAATCAATATGATACAAATTTTTAAAAATCTAATAATAGTTCAAATCATTATTGACTATATGAAAAATTTCCTTGTATTACATTAATACTCCGGTTGGTAGCTATAAAAATAGAAGTTTGTTTTTATTATTTATGTATGTATCACAGAATTTGTATATAAAGAATGAGATGTCTTATACATAGAGTATTCAATAGTATTTACTAACGCATGTCTAGTTACCCTAGCGTGTTTTTAAACGATGTATTAAGAAATATAAGTATAAATCCTGTAAAAGGAATATCGAGATATAAATAAAGGACGCAGCCAGACGATAAACTTATCCGACGTAGTCCGACGTCTAGACGTCTACGACTTTCGCCCTGTCTACCACTAAGATATTACATATTTTATGTATAGATTGAACTAAAGTGGAATGCTATTTTGAACACGTTACTTACGAATATATCGATATATTTTACTGATTTACATGGTACTGGTGTATTGAATAATAAATGTACTTATTTGAATCTGTACCACCAAAGTTTTATTGGAATTTGTAAGTAGTAGTAGTAGTAAGAGTACACTAACATACTCATATTGTATGAAGGGTCATCAAGACTAAACATATTGGCATCATCAATATATCGGAACATTGGCGATTTTATTAATTTTATATATTACCTCTTCAAACATTTTAGTATTACATCTGAGTAATTATAATTGTACAAAGAAATAAATAAATAATAATAACAATAATTCTAGTATTAAGCGTTTATATCTGATTTTAGAGAAATATCCGGATTATTCATATCATTATTTTAATTATAATATATTTATTTGTTGATGAAGTAACCGTCCGAAAGAGTATGATGAATTAATTATGTCGCCTACTGTTCCCAGCATGTGCAACACTATTTCTATAACCTTCCTCACAGAATAATACCAAATGTAATAGTGTGCGCCCTTCTTCTTCTAGCTGTGCAGTTGTTTTGAATTCAACTATTCATTGTATAAGGCACCTTACACGGTCAATAATACTGTCAATCCTAGTACTGTCAATATTTGCTTCAATCCTCCTTTTATATTTATCAAGTAATCTATTATCCGGATAAACATCAGCATTCTCTTCATTCCATCATTACTATACCTTACACTATAAGTAAAACTGGCAATATTTTAGAATAATGAACATTTTAAACAAGTTATCGTACAGTAATACTGTCATCATTCTAAAATATTGACAGTATTACTGACCGTGTAAGGTGTCTTTATGAGTGTAATGATTTTAGTTCGAACTTATTATACCACATTATTGCGTTGAATTCTGTCCCCGTTATGCGAAAAATAAACTGTTACATTGGTAAAAAAAATTGCCCACGCCGGTAATGAATTTTGTTTTCTGGGTAACATTTGCATTAGTTACATACTTGTTTTTAAATTATTTTGTTAATAAACTATATAATATAAAAATGTCCACCTTAAATGATTTTCTTATATATTATTATTATAGTCCTGTCTCTTGTTATAACATAACATTAACTTTTAAAATAGAAATAAATGATTCGATTGGGGAATCCAACTGTGGTCTCCAGATTATAAGCTAGACACTATAGTTCGGATTTTTTTGCAATATAAATATGTATCTTAATAATGAGTGAAATGATCATTGCCCATAAAAAAAACACACATTCCAGCCGAAAAAAAACAGTACTTTCACAGAAAGAAATAAAAAAAGGCACAAAAAAAAGAATACAAATTAACATAAAATACATTTTTCTATCCACTAAAATAAACCCCCTCTGCCCTCGCCAATTTCCTTTCCCACGTCAGCCTCCTGCAGATTTTCACGCCTGTCCCATCCTCCTCGCCTAACCATTCGTTCAGATTTCTGCACTCTCCAACCCACTCTTCTTTCACTCCCTCTCATTCTTTGCTAAGGTGCCACCACGTGTCACTCCTCTTCCTACACAGCGCACACGCGGTGTACTCCAACCCCATCCACACTTCTCTTCCTCGCTCTTCTGAACCACACCTCGCTCTTACCATGCATACTTTTTCCTCTCTGCTCCACTCTCCCCTGGCTAAGTAGCTCGGGAGTTTCCCCTGCACTTGCCACTCTACGTAGCCAGGGTTGTATGAGCTCTCAGCCATTCTCACTTGCCTTTCTTGCCACTCAATATCCCTCAATTATCTCAGTTCCTAGGCTACCCCTTTCTCTCAGCTTCTCCTCTACCCACACCTCAGACATACCCACTCTTTCATACATCCTTTCTCTATCCTTACTCCATCTACTCTCTGTTCTACTCTTACACCTCATCCATACCTCCCGTACCAGTCTTTCCTCTCCCAAATCCTGCAATCTTTCCTCAAACTTCACAACCCTCACACACGACTCCCACCACATACTCATACGACTACACACGACTCCCACCACATACTCATACGACTTGTCTCCTGCAACAGCACTGCCCTCGGTGTCGACCTTTCGAGCCCTAGCAGATTCTTGAGAAACCGACCTTGCTCCCTTTCTATTACCTCCCATTTACGCAATACCCACACTTCCACTCCATACAACAATATAGGTTTTACACACGCATCCCAGATCTTGCACGCCATTACGAGGTTACCACCCCACAAACTCCCCCATTTTCTGCACGCAATCCCCCAAGCCATTCTTGCTTTCGCCTGCATACACTCCACATGCATCCTAAGACCTCCTCCACAGTCAAACCAAAAGCCCAAATATTTAAAGCCATTCACTCTCTCAATCAGCCTTTCCTTCTATTTCAGCCCTTCGGCCTTACCCCTCCTGCCCCTATTCCTAAACATCCATTTGGTCTTTTCCACATTTACCACTAGCCCCCTCTTATCCAGGTACCTACCCATTCTATCCAACATCTCTTGCATCTCTTCCACGTTCCTGGCCACCAGCACCACGTCATCTGCATACATCAACATCCACACTTTGGATCTACCTACCACGACCCCTCCTGCCTGTCCTCTCCTCAGCACCTCTTCCAACTCGCTCGTGTACAGGTTAAACAGGAGGGGGGCTCAGCGGGCACCCCTGCCTTACTCCCACATTCACCCTAAATTTCTCAGATATTTCTCTATTCACTCTTGCTTTCGCCATAAAAAATCAAAAACACTGTTATTATTTCAAAATAATTAATATTTCTATGAAATATATTATAAGAAATATAAAAGAAAATACTATCAATGGGAATCGAACTTGCGAACCCCTATTTTGCACCGACAATACAAAAAATATATAACAGGTTGGTCGGCGTCAAGGATATTTATATATAAAATAAATATACACATGAAATATTGCAAAATATACAAATATTTCTATAGGATTTTTGATCTCTCGTCCATGACTAATTTATAAATTATTTTACTTTACCGTTTAAAATTGGAAAGATTGGAAAGCATATTTCTCATCAATTTAAGTTTACTAGAAAACATATGATTGATTGAATTGATTGATTTACAATAGCTAAGTAGTAGGTTGCTTGGAGCTCACCTGCAGACTTCACTTAGTATACTTGTATGGGACCTTTATTCATCTCCTAGTTAGCATTCTAGCTGTCACTACTTCATTCAATTCACATTTGTGAAAAATTGCAGAATAGGCTTTAGAGGGATGACCTTAGCGTGCATTGGTCTAGGTTAGGGGTGCGAACCGTAGCTATCCTTCGGGATATGACTGCGGGACAATCACAGAGTACGTTAATCGGTGCGTCCCCCTTTGGTTGCATCCTCTACGTAGTTAATCGATAGCGTATCCCATTCTGTTGAGGTTCTTCTGTAGCATATAATGAGCCATTATAATTCCTGTAAGCTTGCTTAAGTCATCTTTCGAGAGGCGTGAACTGAAGGGTGCCAGTGCAGTATTCGGCCCTCCTCTGAATTTTCTTACATGTTGACACGTCGAAAGGCTTCGCCATCTATTTTGGTGAGACTTGAGAACATTATTGATAATTAGGTATAAGCATTGAACTGAACCAACATAATATTATCAACCTATTTTAGTGCAAGAAGAAATACTGACCCTCATCACTGTAAGATCCCTAGAGTTTAAGTTTGACCTTTTTTACAGGTGTACAAGTTCTCGTGTTGTTTTATAGTGTCCAATCTTTTCTCAGTCGTTGTCCCTGGTCTCCCGCCTTGTATATCCAAGGTTAATGAATGAGCATAAGATATATATATATATATATATATATATATATATATATATATATATATATATATATATCGTTAATGATTGTAAACGAATGTAGAGTGGCAGAGGCTGCTTGGCAATTATCTATATTTAGCTGGCGACAGAACAAACCTTGATCTGTCGCTGCAGCTGTGAAAACGAGGAATGGTTTAAGGTTTGGATGGGTGCTATAGAATATAGAACTATAGAAAATGTGACATATGTGGTAAGGGTGAAGATAAATGGTTTAATGAAGGATGTGATTGAGTGAACAAAGGATAGATGTGGTTTTTAGGTGAGGATTGAAGAGGACGGTAATGAGATCATTAACGCAACTAAAAGAACTATAAAAACAATATTATAATTTAGTTTTGCTTTTGTAATGGAATGCCTAATAATCTCTTGTATTGCTGCAGACCCCTCATCCCTCTGAATTTTTCTGTGTTGGTACAGATAATTCCTCCACTAAATCGTTGTTTTTTAGGGGGAATGGCTAATAATTTATTGTATTGCTGCAGACCTACTCCCCCCACCTCCTGGATTTTTCTGTGTCGTTACAGGTGATTCTTCCACTGAAACGTTATTTGGAGGGGGGGGGGGTCCTTTCTGGGCCCTTCTTCGGGATGTTATTGCTGGAGGTTCCATTGCCACTAGACTGAACCTAGAAATGTTACTCCGAGGTTCTTCTCCAGGTTCCTCCCCTCGACATGTATCATATCAAGTTCCCTCTACAGGTCCTTTCACAGGATTTGGTTGGGGTGCCGGTTGTGGTTTCGTATTTGGCCCCTTTTCATGGATTCTCCTTCGCCGCCCTTCTTTGCCCCGAGTAACTTGAAGGTTACCGGGGAGAAGTTCTGCAGCGGCTGGCAGTATATCCCATTGAGTTTATGCCAAGAGGATTTGTTCATTTATCTATGGTTGATGACCACATGCTGTCCATTCGGATCAGGCTTGCTGTGGACCAACTTTCATGTAGCCGTCGTTATTCCGGCATTTTAGACTATCCGTCTACATATAATCGTCGCCGGTACCATTGTATCTATGTATTATATGTCATAACTTATATAACACACAATTTTACCTCATTTAACATAAGAGGTGACATAAAAGTATATTACAAGAAATGCCAATAATTAACATCTAAGCATGGGAAACTCATGAAATATTAGAGTATGTAGGATATACTATTTACAATTGGAAATTATTTCACTTAAGCCTTTTAAAAAAAAGCTCTAAGAAGATATTTATTAAATAAAGGATTTTATTAACCATTAGAAATTTAAAAAAACTAACATTGAATTAAATGCGAATTAAACTAAAACAGTTTAAGCTGATCATACGTAATCTATATTAGAATGAGTTCTATCTGCATTAGAATGGAAAGCATACCTATCTAGTTATCTGTTATGTACTATTAAAAATTCTAGCTAGACACGAAGATAATTTAATAAGCATTTGGCTATCATATTCCAACGAGGAGTTTTCAGCTAGTCGATAGAAGCTGATATCGATTCCCCTGCTGGAAAACTGCTGTTAATTGAATTACCCCCAAGACGAATATATCTTAATTTTCGCTAGCGCCAGCGCAATAGTTCCCTCTCCCACAAGCTGCCGTCTCTAAACCGTACAATTTTTATTCACATACAAACTCATGAATTTCCGCGTACATATTCATACGGACGCCCGAAATTGGGATCGCACCGGAAATTTTATAAGCCTGCAGCACATGTTCGATATAGCCCAAATACAACGAGTGCGCCCTGCTGCAAGAAATATCAGCACATAAGTTATGCGGCGTAAAAAGTATATATGTGTACCGGCGCCACATATTGCCTGAAAGATTTTAGTTATATTTTGCAATTTATATAAGATATTATCTTCATACGGTGTATTAGATTTCTTTATGTTTAATACTTTGGTATGATAATAAATAAAATCTGTAATAACAAGGTTTTATACCGTAAGGTAACATTTATACATTACTTATTTCATATAATAAGATATCCAGTGTTCAGCATAAAGTTGGTATATTGTGTATTCTTTCATCTATAACCACGACTGTTATAGATGAAATAATACACAATATATAAACTTTATGCTGAACACTGGAGATTTTCGAAATGAAAATGGAAATGAAGATTATATTTAAATGATTCTATCTAAATACAGAAAACTCTCCCATATGCGGGTCGTTTCATATCGTAAAGTAATAATGTCCATTTCCTTGTTTTATTCTGAATAATCTATTTGTTATATATGATGTTAAGATCTCGACAATTTGATTTGGGAGCATTTTATTTAATTTGATGTATTAGGGCATCATGCTAGACCTTATCAAATGCCTGAGACACATCTAGAAAGATTGTTGAACATACTTGCTTTCCTTCAAGTGCTCTTTCTATAGCGTCCGTGATGCGGTGTCTATTGTTGAGTGGTTGTGTCGAAATCCGAACTGAAAATCGGGAATCAAGTTACGATTTTCTATTACCTTTTTCATTCTTTTAAGAAGAAGTTTTAAATAATTTCGATATAATTGGCTACAATGAAAAGGGCCTGTGTGATTTTACGTCGTTTGGCAACTTTGCTGGTTTGGTAGCTTAATTACCTCTGCCACTTTCCAACTATCGGGTACATGTTTTAGGCGGAAGGCTGCATTAAAGAGCATGACTAATCGTTTCATTGGTAATTGTTTTAGGATTTCATTGGTTATAAGATCAAAGCCAGGTGCTTTTTTTGGATTCAGATTTGTTCTTATTTCTTCTGATATTGGGTTATATTTGCTGTAAATAAAAAATGATTTTACAAATATTTTATTTACATGTTTATGTTTCAAAATATTTTTTAAAAAAACGTAAGGCACGTTACCGTATACATATTTGTCTGATAATTGTTTTTAAAAAATACATGTATATCTAACAGTACGTGGTATCATGTTTTTTTGTTAAAAAAATCGAGAAATTTTATAACAAGGGCGAATTAAAAAATAGGAATATGTGCAGATTTGCATAATTTCGCGAAATAAAATTTATAAAAGTTAAAAATATAAATTATTTTATTTATTTGATTTTATTGAAAAAAATATATATAAATCATTATGAAAAAGTAATATAAAGTAATATTCAGGCTTAACAGATTTTTTGACATGATTTATTATTGGTCTAAATACAATAATTTTGTAGTACGAATAACACGGTATAAACTAAAATTTTAACATATCCTTTTCCTCGTTCACTGACCAACGTTGAATGTGGTCCGGTCAAAAAAATATTTTTAACAAACATCAACTAATATTAGTTATTAGATATTTTATTATGCATTTACCAGTGCAAATCAATCATTGTTGTCCCTATACAGCTTCGGTTGTGCAACGATGTTTTTGCTTTTTTTAAAATTTAATTTTGCAACTCCAATGGAAGATCCTTTAATAAATTTGTTTAGAAATGAAAGCTTTTTAATTAAAGCATATTTTAGTTCCATTTTCCGATTTTCTTCCCGCATTTAAAACTTGTGGAGGAATTCACATTCCCTGTTAGGATATTCCGCATTATTTCTTTAGAAGATTGTTCTCCTGCTTGATACATCCAAGAATTTCATATACATTATTTATTCGCCATAAACTTCGCCTTTATTAATATAGGGTTTACTTTGCGCCCCTCCAGCCCTGTAGCCGTGTTAATTCGTCTCGCGCCTTTTCATCCCTCTCCACCGAGAGCGACGTGTTTGTTGGCAAACGCGACGCCTCGCATTTTACGCGCGTAATCCTGCGTAAATCCTGTGGAATTTGCGGGCGCGATCACTAAATTACGCGCGTCATTACTTAGGAATTGCTTCGTGCGAGCTACGGGTTTATTGCTGTTTCGTGGGGAGCTGTTATAATAAATGGGTTGTTAATAAATGTTACTAATAGAATACAGTAATTCTTGCTACGTTCAAGATATAAGATGGTAGTAGGAAACCAACGGGTACCTTCAATATAAGTAATATCTCAAACTAGAATTATTCATTATTCAAGAATTTTATTATCTGTAAAGTTGATTACTCTTACTTAAACACAACACATTATAAAGGTCGTTTTAGACAAGACAATTTCTTGACTCAAAAGTTAGTCAAGATGCGAGACAAAAATCAAAAATAAGAAAATAAGTCTATTATTGCTTTGTATGTACGAGTTATACATTAAAGTTTTTGTTTCTAGACCTTTAATTGAACGATGAGAAATATTCTTATTTCATTTTAGTATTTTAGTTTTTCTTTGCTACACAAGGCTATTATTAAGTTGAAAATAATACATATATAAATAATATAGAAGACATTGGAATGTAAAATTATATCTTTTTGTAGATAATTATGCTATATGTAGGTATGTGTTCTATGTATTGTTGTCATCTTCTCCAGTTCCTTATCCGTAACGAATATTGGCAACAATGTGTGCAATAGTAACCTTCTTTACAGCTGTGCGGAAAAGAATCTCAGCGGTAGTCATGGCAAACCAGGTTTATAAATTCTTCAGCCACGATTTCATTCTTCTTACTGCTGTTTTTTTCCTGCGACTTATACCTGCAATATTATTATACAAAAGATTCTTAACTTTATTATACGAAGTATTACATTACATTCAAAACCGTTATGTCTTTAAACATAGGGGAGGTTCTCTTTTTCTTCATTTCACCGAAGTTGTCCTGTTCCTGCCTTGCGGCTTATCAGGACTCCAAAGTATAAGTACTGATAAAGTGTGAGCATATTCAAAATCCAAAATATTCCTTATTTTCACTGATTCGGTATGTATAATTTATTATTTTATTTATTATTTATGCTTTTTTATAGTTATATTAGTTTAAACCTACCAATAAATTTATATTTTGCAGTTTCATCGATACAAAATATGTTTATTAATGTGCATAACCCATAACAAATTTCAAGTGAATAACATGGTGATATAACTGATACATCATTAGTGAAAATAACCTACAGCGGTATTAGTATTTTTTGTGAAAGCAATCTCGCATATGAATAGAATAACGTTTGGTTTTAGTTATTGCATAGAAATAGTAATTATGAATAGTCACTGCACTGCAATATTCAAGCCAACGACCACTCCAGACCACACAGAGTAATTAAAATAAACAATACTTTGTTCGCAATGTCCCCAGTGTGCTACAACACAAATTAAAATGTATGTGGAGACAGCGACCACAATTCAAATACACTTGATATAAAATTTACGCAACCGCTTCGCCCGCTCTCGATTAAATTGAAACCAGGACAATTATTCACTACCCGTAATGGAAATGGAAGCCCCTGAGAAATTCTTTTAATGCAGCCCCACAGAAAATACCGCAGCGCGCACACACGTCCACACGTATTAAAAGTTGTTAATTAAAAACCGTTTTGCTGCATTAAATTCTCCTCATACATCACCCGGTAATCCATAATCGACACTCTTCATTTAGGACCGGCATTAACTGCAAATGCTGCGGAGGATGAATAGTTCTGCTACGTTAATGAATGTTTATCGAGCAACAGGGAATTATTTATAACCGGCCCGGCTAAATGCATGGGTGATTTATGTGCAATCCAGGGTTTAGTCGAATGCTTCAACATAAACTCGATTTGTAAACAACAGTATCGTTGGTAAAGAGAAAAGATTTACGATGAATTGGTGTCAGTTATAATTATCGGGGAATATTTGATAAGATAAAAATTAGTGCAGAGAATTATATGTATAATAAATTGTAAAATACGAAAATATGACGAATTATGATTTAGAATTATAGTAAAACATACTTTACCTATAGATACTTTTCCTTAAACTGATTGAAGATATATGCTTTTTTTAATTAATCTAGTAGTACAGTTCTTCTTCTTAAAGTTCCATCTCTTATTGGAGGTTGGAAATTATCTAGGAATTTTTGTCTTTATTAACAACTGTTCTAAATAGTTAAGCCGAACCATTTCTCTTCAATTCCGAAGCCAGTAATCCTTGTTGTTCCTACGCTTCTCTTTCCAGTCATATTAGAGAGATTTATAACGCATAATACCGTTACTTTTCTCCTCTGAGCTTCCCTCTTACCCAGTGGAAAAGCCGTTGGACTGCCGCATAAAGATGTTTTTTTATTGTTTTTATTTTTATTTTTAAATTTTTGTTGTTGCTCTTGTTGATGAGCATTTTTTGAGGGGTTATGCCAAATAAGGGTCTTAATTTTATTGTTTTGTTATTTATTTAAATTTATTTTAAATGTGTTTTAAAATCTTGCATCTTAATAAATTATAGTTGAAAAACATACATTACATATCACTACTTTTCCTTAATCTTAAAAGAATAAGCTTTTTAGAATTAAACTAAGGGTATAGTGTTTCTCCTTAAAGTTCCTTCTCCTATCGGAGGTTGGAACTAATCGAGGGATTTTTATTCGTTATTTTTTAACAGCTATTCTAAATAGGTGTCTGCTTCTCTTCCCAATCAGATTTGGAGATTATGCGTTACGTTTCTTGTTCTCTATATTAAAGCAACAGCTCATGACTTATTGTTAATATAAAAAATATAGAATAATCAATAGTTTCACGAAAATATTATATATTTTGATATATCTTTAATTTCGGGCATGCGATACCCCATCTTCGGTGATAAATCTAACATATAGTTGCCTGGTTATGCTAGTTTGCGCTAGTATGTCTTGCGACAGACATAACAAGATCATGGTTACAACAGGTAGCAAAATCAGTTGTCGTTAGAATGTAATTCATAAAATAAATTTGGGGCATTAATAATAATTCTATATGGATGATACTCACAGTATCCGGTGTTATTCGACAAACAGAGCATCAATACAATTTTAAGTGCCATCTGTAAATGTATGGAAAATATCCCCGATGCTATGAATACGAAAAATGTAGTTTATATGAACATATGTACTACCATCCCATATTTGTGTAAAAACTTATTGAATATTGAAACGAATGCACTCTATCAATGCAGTGCACAGCAATTTCCACCTAATTTTCCGGCCATCGCTGTATACTTTGATGTAAATGCACAGCTCGGAATTACTTAGTAATGAGTTTTTGATTGCACAAAGAGCCGAAGCGGCACGTTTAAAATACATAAAATAAAGCGTATTAAAGGGGAGAGAAAAATTGTATTGAAACGATTTTCGTATTGATCAGTATGATCCGTTTTAGCGTGTGAAAAATTATGGTGGTTTATGTTGTTATAGTGTATATTATATGATTCAGCTTGTTATAGCACTTCCTGATAACGAGCTTACATCACATATTCTACGTGAATAAAAAAAGCGCAGCGTACTCCAATGTGCACATTATAATATATTTTAAACAAAAGTAACCGATAAAAGAGTAAGTAGTATATAGATTTTGGAGTATATAACGTAAACCACTCGCCATTCGTATGATAACAATTTTTAATAGTTTTACTAGGAATAGATACTTATGGAGTGGATATATATGGATGGGAGGAACTAGAAGTTATTGGGCATTTTTATTCATACACATACTATAGTTTTCATTACAAAGGAAAAAATCGAATAACTCATTATTTGTATTATGTGTAGGCAATTTAGTAAATATGAGCCTGTGAGAATGAAAGTGTGAAACGATGTACACAGTTACATTTTTATTTATGAATAAATTGAGTTAAAGTCTGTAACTGCGAGTCGATTTACATAATTAACAAACGCAAAATCTTCTCCATATCGAAATAATTTAAATATGACTTACACCACATTCTCACAGGCTCATATAATTTCATGAATGGAAAGTGGAAAGACAACTTATGGACTGGACATCAATAGTGGGCTAAATGCCAAAAAAAACCCGAAAACCCTAACTTAATGCCATTGCCAACAACCTACAAACCAGACCAAGTGCCATGATTATGATAGTAGTACATGCATGGCCCAACACAGCGGTATGAAGCATAGGTCCCGGGTTGCTAGTAAGGGCTGAAGGTCTAAACCTCCTCATCCTCCGAATTAAGAGGACATATTTCTAGAACCTCGTTTAGCTAGCCGATTCTAGAATCTATTTGCCTCCTTTTGAATTCTACATCTATATATGTGTCTCAATAAAAAACTTAATTTATATAGTAAACATTTTTAAGTTACTATAATTACATCCCGTTAGTTCTTTATAAACTCCCCAATTAGTGGTAATCCGTTCTCCAAGAGCCTGTAATTAGGAGCAACTATAAATCCGGTCGATTGGGAATAAGAAAAATCCAACATTTTAACCTCCCCCGGAACGCCATTAAGCACTACACAATCACCAACCACTAATTACCCCTTTCCAGGTGGATGAGTAGAACTTTTTAAAGATAATGCAATTTGCGTGCGGAAATAAATTATTAATTAAGTCAACTCGAGGGGTGAACCATTTTCTCTCACGCTCCTCTCAGAAATGAATGTAAGCAACCAATTAAACTTTTTTTGTACTTAATTAATATTTCGGGGGTATTAGACTGTTGCTGTAATTCGAACGGCTCCGGGGCGGTAGGCTGGCTTTAATTAAAATTGAATGCTTTCAATTAATTCAGCGGTCGAAGCTCTAATTACGGAAATTATATATGTGGATCTGCCGGCCTGCGGGCGGGTCACACACAACCGAATAAATCTGATAGTTAATTTGAGATGAACTCCCATCAATCAGTATGTCGTTAATTATTCAACGCGTTTATATATGTGAATTTATTGTATCTACCGTGGCAGAAGATTTTGTTATTGCAACAACTATAGAATATGTAATTCTACAGATAGTTTCACTGGGATTTAACAAAATAATTCTATTAAAAAACACGATTGATCCATACTATGAAGGGTAATTTTTGAGTAAATGTTTTATTGAAAAATCTATTCTAGCCTTAATTTTAAAACACAATTTATATGCAGTAGAAGGTACACTTTTGATATTACCAGCATGGGTGTCACCACCAAAAGCGTTTGTTCCCGCTGGCATTGCTCTCAGGAACATGAAAAGTACCGCGCCATCACATTACGTCAAAGTGTTATCCCTCACATATATATCCTGAATCCCTTATATAAATCTAATATCAATCATATCTATATATATTATGTATATATAGGTACTGCTACAACATTCAATAAATCTTTTAACTACTGTAAATGTTAATATAGCATGCGAGTTAAGGTCTTATAATAAACACTCGCAATTCCGGTCTATAGTTTGTAAACGAATGAAAATAATGCTAGATTTTTCCGATCTAAGATAAGAATCTAATCACCCCCTGCAGCCATCAGCCATTTATAGCCCTATCGCAGTTTAACGACTTTTATTAGCTATAATAAACACAAGTCGGTTCGCCATTCCATGCAATGAGCACGTACAGTTTCGAAACAAAGTCGCAGGTAGCGTTTTAACAGCGGCCACAGCGGTGGAAATAAAATAAAAACATGTGCGCGGGTTATTCAAAGCTCCGTAAAAAGAGCATTACGCGTGCACAAACACCTGGACCCCACCCCCCTCACATGAAGCCTCGAGTTATAATAATGCGAGCGAGTATAAATGTCGCCGTGCGCTTTTAATAGAGCATAAACCCAAACATTCAATCTCGACGGCGGCGGACGCGCCAACCTGCCGCTCATAAAACGGTCCCTAGCCGGCGGCGTCCGTATTATGTGTGCTTGGCAAGCGGCGCACGGGAGGGAGAACGCTGCAGATATTGCGTTAGAATCACAATGCGCGCCCGGCGACGACACCATTTCAGTGTCGGTTTTATCACTTGGACTGAAACGCTGTTGGTACAATATGTTATTCATTATCTTTATGCCGCAAGACACTAGTTTCTAAATTATATTCATGTGTATAATACACTCGATCACGTGACCATAACGAATCTGTTGTCACGTGCAAATGTTTTTCGGGATTTAGTGTTATTATAACATTCAGTGCCTCGAAAGTATCATCATACCGTTTTATGACGTACTAAAAATATCTGGGGTGGGTACCACACGACTTTCCGAATTACATTGGCATTTTTACCAATATCAGATATGAAATAATTACTTATGCTATCACGAATGTATATATATTCTCTCTTTGTTGTTTGTTCCCGATCTTCCAATAGGCGGTATGTCACTTTTTCCCTCCAAGTTCCAAGCCTTACAATACCTTTATCAACATCAACATCAGTGAATCCAATAGGGCAATATCTTCGATCTTCTGGTTCTTTTGTAAGAAATTATGTAAAATTATTGTAGCTCTAACAAATGTTTCACACATTTCCGCAAAATTCTCCAATGTTGCACCAATATATCAAATGTGTTTTCAATATTTCTTCTGGAACTGGAAAGCCTATAATTACAAATGTTTTTTTTTGAGAGGTTTAATTTTCACCTAGATATGGTCTCATTATATGATTATTTAATGGGAATGCCTGATCAGCAAGCAAATAAAGTTCTAATTTAATTTGGGTAGCGGGCAAGTAATCTGGTGGTGGTATATTTAATTGTCCATGTAATATTGCTTCAAAAGATCTGCTTTCTTTAATAACTGTACTGTCATGAATTGATCCATATGCTCCAATATCAATTAGTATGAATGTATAAACAACATCACAAACTCCTAGCAAAACAATACTTGTTTCTTATAGTTACAATATTGGGTCCCAGTATGTTTTCGTGCTTTAATAATATGCATCCACCCAACTGCCAACTGCATTTTGCTATATTCCATCTATAGAAATATCCCGTTTTATACTTTTCCACTGCACCTCTGATGGGGGTGGCAATACAATGTCCACAAGCAATTCCCATAAAACATCACGTTTCCTCTAGAATACAATGAACAGTGGTCTCCCCACATGATAACTGCAACCAATTTCTTACATGGAACATCCTTCTGCCAGATAGCTGCAATGGAACATAAACATTATTTTATATTAATAAAAACAATTTCCTTCCATATACAGCAGTGCTTTGTTTAGAAAGTAATAAATTAAAACACTTACTGCAAATTCATCACATATCTTTGTGCTGGAGTTATTAGATATTTTGTCCTGACTGTAGTTTTGGTCTAGCAATTTTTTTAATAGTAAGTTGAATAAGTCATGTGTCATGCGTGTATATTTGCTAATCATCTTCCTTTAATAACACTATATCACGAACCATTATTTGAAAGTGGCCCTCTTTTTCTCGATTCCTATTCATAGGACGTACCTACATTTAATTTTTATTATTATTTCACACATTGAATCTTGGAACTAACCTTACAACGCCGAATACTTTTCTTTCTTTTTAAGACACCGAACAAAACCTATAATGCCGCGCAAAGCACCATAATACAGAACGGAACGACAAAGCATAGTCATATGGTACTATTCTTCAACATACCAATGCCTTCAAGTTTATCAAACGAGTTGAGATATAAGCTTCAAGTCAATTTAATAAAATATATAAGCACGAATTCACCTCTTATCAATATACAGATCTAGATTTCGATCTTATTCCATCTCATTACTGCAGCTCAGCTAGTGAGGATGAAAAGAAAAAACGTTATTTGGCACAACCATACACACACAAAATAAATCCAATTCAACTTATAATCACACAGTACAATATAATCCTAAAACTTTAAAAATACTACTCGTCGAACTATTCCCTCTCCGTCACCCACATGTCCTGCCATGCAGCCTTTTGCAGAATTCTACGTATTTCCCATCCTGTCTTAATACTATATACGACGCACTTCTGGGCCCCAAAGGAGCGGCAACCAAACGACACAAAATACAGATACTGCGCTCGGCCCTCAGCACTGGAGGATTAGCTGCGCTTACAGAACGGTCTCCACAGACGTGGCCAAAGTCATTGCATCGGTCATACCAGTGGACATAACTGAAAGACGGTATATGACATACGGTGAAGACGTGCACTGGGAGCAGGACACAGGGACGACCGTGGAAGAATGGCAGGAGATAATTGCCCTCTAATTATCTTCTGCCATTCTTCCACGACGAGGTGGCACTTCCCCAATGTCAGGGAATAGACAAATCAGAGAGAATACGGTGAGCCGACTCCTGGGTCACCCAGTACAAATTGGTGCTTACAACTGTACCAGGTTCGGATCGGGAAGGCGATCTTTCGGCAATATCCCACCCATTCTGCGATGACACTCTCATATTAGTTGCTTACACGCCACCTCGTATCACTCCCCTTACTACACAGTACACACATACTACGTATCGTTGTCCCATTCACACTCTACTTCCTCTTTCTTCTGAACCGCACATCGCTAACGTATGTATGGCAATACGTTGTCTTCCATGCTCCACCCTGCCCTGGGTATGGACTTGCCAATCCATATAGCCAGGTTATACGAACTCCCAGTCAATATCACCTGCCTTTCTTGTCACCCAAAATACCTCATTATTTAAGTTTAGGAACTGAAGTGAGGGACTTCAGTTCCTAAACTTGCACCTAGAACAATTACTTGCAGCCTTTTCTTCATTCACACCACATATATACCCACCTTTTCAAACATGATTCCTCTAACTGTTCTCCATCCGCGCTCTTTTTTACTATTACATCTCATCCACACCGCCCACAAGTCCCTCTTCCCCCAACGTCTGTAATCTATCCTCGATATATACTACCGTCCCACACGACTCATACCACATGCTTATCCGAATCGTTTCTCGCAGGGGTACCAGCATAGGCATCGATCTTTCGAGTCTTAGCAGATTCTTTAGAAAATAACCTTGATCCCTGTCGACTATAACTCATTCACCTGATCCCCACACTTTTAGTCCATACAACAATATTGACTTCACCCACACATCCCAGACATTACACGATATTACTAGGTTACCATACCACCACCTATTCTATTTTCTCTTCGCCATCCCCAAGTCATTCTCGTCTTTGCTTGCACCTACTCCAAATGCTATGTTCTTAAGTAATTCACATTCTTCCGCTCATATTCTTCCGTTCTATTTTTAACATCATCCATTTGTTTTTTTTTTCTACATTAACAACTAACTTCCTCTTATATTTCCACTATTTTCAGTTCGGTAATAAATAACAGGAGAATAGGGTGATGTCCTGAATCTGCAGCCAAGTTATTCCCTTTGTGACTGATCTGTGGGACGTGACTTGCTCACGGGCGCCCAGGACCTTGATGGCCACGTCCCTCATGGGCGCCTGTCACCCACGAAGGGTAGAGTATTGCGTTGTTTGACTCCTTTGCCCCAACGAACGTTTGCCTGGTTGGGCATAGCGCTGCGGGACGGCTTCCTCTGCTGGTCTCCCGTCTCTTTTGGTCCATGGCAGCCTTCTTAATGGGGCACCTAATGCTGACTTCCTGGTGCACAAGTCACAATAGGGAGTAGACCTATTGCAGCCTTGGGCTTGGAGTGCTTCTTTGCCGCACTTGTGGCACTGTCTTCGTCTGTCCGTGCCTGTACATTTGTCAATTCGATGGCCATCAAGCCAGCAGCAGCTACAACAGCTCAGCAGTTCTTCTCGCCTGGTGGCTTTTGACAGCACCAGACGGACCTGTACATTCGTGGCTGTCAGTATTTCAGCTCCTCGTGCCGTGGTTATTATGTAATGGATTGAGTACTATTTCGTGCCGACCCCTGTTTTTCCCGGGGTCACTACTTTAATTGCGTCATCTACCTCTTCCTTGGTCGTTAGTGAGTTCATGCCACGGATGTGGAGAGTAACGTCTGGCCTCCAGACTATTACTTGGGCTCCTGGGGCTTGGTTTATGATTGCGGTGCATAGGTCATCTACTCCATGTCCGCCTCCCTTGATCCTTATCCTTAGGTATCTATTTTCTGTTTTGTCCATTCGAGTTAAGTTGTTTGTGGCGTGTTGGACGTGTCGAACTCTCCCGACTAGATCAGCGTAAGACTGTCCCGTCTCGGGGGTGATTATGATGGATACCTATCTTTGGTTGTTCTGGGCTATGTGGGGTTTATATCCTCACTTGCCCCAGTCGTTGTCTTTTGGTTTTTAGCGCTGTCGTCCCACAGTATTCTAGTATTCTAGGATTTTTTTTTAATGTCTTTGTAGGAATCATGGCCCATTCCGCCCTTATTTTTGTCAGGATTGACAAAAATAAGGGCGGAATGGCCACTTCGAACTCTCTGATTTTTCGGGTTCCTTGCAACAGTGATTTTTCGATATTTTCCTTGTGTTGTCGCACTTATTATGGTATGTTAGTTAAGCAAACTGCTACCCTGGTAGACTTCAGTGCTCCGGACGACTGTTACCACTTCCCCGTTTTTGTCAGCGAGCTGGCGGATCAGTTACTCAGTTTTCTTTCCTCTGGTGATTACTCGTCAATCGTCATCCACCAGCCGTATGTTCGGGGTGTCAGTCTGTGCGGGCCTAATATCGGTGCTCTTGACCGTCTGGACCCTTTCATATGTCTCCGTGAGCCATTCTGACTTAAATATTTCGTAGGTTTCCTCGTGGCAACTACCTCTGGTTTGAATGCGCTACGGATTTTACGCCTTTGGACTTGTGCTGTCGGGGCTCTGGCTTACTCATCCAGCCGCCCCTTCATCACTAACAATTTTTGCCTCAACTCATTTAATTGGGCGTCGGCTGCAGCCTTGATGTTTTCAAAGCCTCGATCTGGGCCTTTAGGTTCAGTTTGTTGTTCATACTACCCAGCACCCTCTCGTGCCATCACGTCTACTTTGGCCTCCCGGGAGATGTTTCTTGTATGGTCCGCCATGTCAGTGAGTTGAAAAACTAGTTCGTGTGCCGCTACCAGTTCGTTCAGGGGATTAGTTGTCATCTCCCTCTTTGACCTTCTTCTTTCGGTCGTATCCGTCTTGCACTCACCCTCTGGGTCTTTGGGTAGTGAGGTGGCTTTTTTGCTTTAGGGGACCCTCGTAATTATCAGGTTTTCCTTTTCTGTCATGAGCCATTCAATTATTTCCCCACTACTCTTTATCCTCCTAAGCGGAGTAGATACTGGACTCCGTGCTGCAGAACAAGACAGGACGCACAACATGTATATATTTAATTTTTTGGTTGCTTCCCCTTCGATGCCACTGGGATTAGCGAACTCTTGCTGGAGTGGTGGTGGCGGTCCGGTTATTCTGACTAGCGAGGAGCCACTGTACCGGCCAAACCCGTTGAGGAAACGGGATGTTCCTCTCGTCTCCTGACATCGCCAGGATTGGCATCCCCTCCACTTGGCTACTACCGTCAACAAAACTATATGCTCAAGTTCTGATCAAGAACCTTGAGTTGGAAAACAGCCTGCGTAATAAGTATGGTGACATACACGAAATTCTTTTGGTTATAACGACATTTTTCATATTTAAATGGTCTTATTATGTGGCTTTATATAATTATATAATGCAGTGGTCATTTGATATTTAAAACAATATTAATTTGTATTAGATGCCACAACCTACCTAATCAATATGCGTATGTGTCTAATATCTAATTAATTAATATCCAAATAAAAAATATGCTGCCGTTTCCTCAACGGGATTTTCCTCTCGTCTCCTGACATCGCCAGGATTGGCATCCCCTCCACTTGGCTACTGCCGTCAACAAAACTATCAAGATCTATCAAGATCTGATCAAGAACCTTGAGTTGGAAAACAGCCTGCGTAATAAGTATGGTGACATACACGAAATTCTTTTGGTTTTAACGACATTTTTCATATTTAAATGGTCTTATTGTGTGGCTTTATATAATTATATAATGCAGTGGTCATTTGATAATTAAAACAATATTAATTTGTATTAGGTGCCACAACCTACCTAATCAATATGCGTGTGTGTCTAATATCTAATTAATTAATATCCAAATAAAAAATATGCTGTAATTTTTGTTGTAGTTGAAATTTTTGCGACAGACGCATGTTCATTACTTTATGTAGGTATGTTATGTGATATTTGCGGTATCTGTTCTGCACACTGTTTTCCATCAATCAGTATGATTGGCATGACCTATGTTATGTATAATGTAAACAAATATGGTGTGTGAATAGTGTGATTGATAGTTGTTGTTATGTAATAATTGGAACCGGTCATAATTACGCTAATTTTAGATATGTTGTGTTTGTGCAGAGGTATTTGTACTTTATGCTATGTAAGCAATCGTCTCAGAATGTTTAATCTATAATCACATATTAATATACCTATTTAATTTAATATAGTATATTTAGTATTTATAATAAAAAATGTCTTTATTATGAGAGAAGCATCTATAATCTTTCCAATTTAATTGTAATTAAAACATTTTAGTTGTATCTTGTTTTAACAAGTGGCAAATAATATCAACTATTAGATTCATTTAAAAGTACATTAAGAGATTCTAAAATCGTACTATTTCCAATGACAAATATTAACTTGAAGGAAAACATTATGGTCTATATAGGCGATGTTGAGGATCTGAACGAACGCCTAGGCGTCCATTATATGTTCAGTATGCCAAGCGAACGTTCACAAACGCAATTGTGTACATTTATCATGCGAAATCAAAACACATGGTGTGACAAATCAACGAATACGCCTACGTTCGCTTACGTTCGCCACATCGTATGTAGCTCAAATAATAGTACTTTACTGTATCTAGAAGGGGAAAAACAGCAGAATGTGTTAGTATACCTAATTCTAAAATTAACTTAAATTAATAATAGAGTGAGAAACAATCTTTATTTGACTATCAGCGGGTGGCCTTTCCGCCTTCTACATATAATGTTGATAACAATTAATTACTAATATATACAATACAATAATATATAAATCTTCATCTAAATAAATTAAAAAATTAAATTAAAAGATTTAATTTAAATGATTTAATCTGTAATTGTTTCTAACCATTTGGTGAGATGCTATATATTGTCTCACGTTCTAAGTACAAAGGCGAAATAATGGACATGTTTTCGCCTTAGTTTTTAAATTTTTCGATTAGCTTGCATTGTCTAAATAAATAAATTAATAATTATTTACTTATTTAATGGAATGGTCAAATCTCTTTTTACCAATCTAATTCTATATATTTTTGTTTCAGGTATGTTTCAATGCAGACAGTATTACACGTTTTAATAAACGCAATGGAAAATTGGTAAGATACTTTAAATTGTTAAAACTCTGGTATATTGAAAAATTAATTAGATCCGATTATGGCATACTTAAAAAATCATGAATATTTAAATACATGATTTTAAATGGTCCTGATATTAATGAACCCTCGAGATTTGGAGACCATACTGTTAGTTCCAACTGTTGTACAATAATTTATAACAAGTTCCGTTCGTTTTTGACATTCTAGCTTGGTGTCAAGGATATTTGCCTTTGTTTCTATGTGCCACTATGGTTTTATTTATATTAACGGTTGGTTTTCTTCAATTTATTTCTGTTGGTGTATGAATTTCATTTCTATGCACTTTATTATTCATCTATTGATTTTAGGCTATTTGGGTTTTACAGGTTAACATTTATTGACAGATTTCTACGGATATTGGTCTATTGTAAGAATTGTCGACAGAGGGGCGAGCGCGATGGTATCATGGACATCAGTGTAATATTTCCGTTTTCCTATTTGTGTAGGAAAAACTCTCTTATACTTAGTTTCTCCTGAAGCATTAATAAATGTCCATAAATTCACTTTACCAAATGGGATGTTTTATTAAAAAATTGTAATTGTAATAACCCCCGACTTTCATTTCCATATTTAAATTATTACTTTTATGTAACAGAAAACGTGGTAATATATAGATAAGTAGAACAATTAAAATAGAACACATTGACATTGACATGTTTTTCACAAGGTTCCGCATAAATGAACATTAAATAAATGAATAACATTTTTCTGTAAATTTGCTAAAATACTTGATATAATAGATATTGATAATTTATTTTAGATATATTTATGCAAAACTAAACTGAATTATATTAAATAGACTTCTTAAATACCAAAAGTGATATCTACTGCTTTGATTTGTAAATATCAAGGGAGTAATTATAGACAGCTGTAAAGTAAAAATTGCGAACACAGCACTTAAAAACTACACAAATCAATTATTTTCAATAATATAAATTACTTTATAAAGTGTACATGTGTATGGCGAGTGAGGTAAGGAAGCAGTACACTGTTTTCTTCTGTGACTAAAAATATCTGCCAATCACGTGTTTCCGAAGTTAACTTGATGTTGTTAACGGATTACAGGCTGCGAACTTATGCGATTTCTCACGTTGAACTTGTGGGATAATAGCGCCGCACCGGTTTCTAATGAACGCAGTCAATTAAACGACTTTAAAATACGCCTCAGGGGAACTACGGAGGTGGCGCAAGTTATGTTCATTGCAGAACGCGCCCGTCCCAAGTTCTGAATTGGCGAAATGTTTTCGGCAACATAAGTGCAGTAAAGTTTCCGGATAACTGGCACGTTGAGACAGCGATCGTGTGATAACTTCGCCAGTTATATGCACAATGGGGAATCTATTTAATTGAAAATACGATCTGTTAGGATAGTAGTGGTGGTGGATATATAATATTGTTTGATTATTGAAATTTTGTATATAATATCGCTAGGGACAACCATATGTCCGCCATTTTTCTAATTGGCACTATGTCGCCGCGAAATCTCCGTGTAATTACTAAAACATTTTTTTTTGCATTTTAAATGCTATTAAAGTCAGTAATTAAAATGTAATCATTCAGAGTGTGAATTACATTAGCTTTAAGATTAGTTCTCCGTGGGCATTTTTGATTGCTCATTCGGATTCTATGGCTAAAAGTACGAAGGATTTGTCCAAAACATTTTTTTCGATTCATGATCGGCGCTTTAATCGACTCATTTTTTCTTTTCTTTTTTTTAAATTTTAAATTAAGGTAAATGACATGGAACTAACACATAAACAAAACTGCACAGACAGCTAAACTAGCCCTAGGTAGGTGCAGTAAAATGTGCGGGAAAAACTGGGGCTCAAAAGTATGGCCTTCGTCTTCAATACACTTATTAATCCACAATTCAAATGACTATACACAATTGAGAAGTGTCTTCTCAAATTATGGCACAAGCATTTCTGATTCGGCCAATCATATTCTTACGTGTTGTTGGTTTTTCTTTGTAAACTTTGTCTTTAAGGTTGCAAAATGAAATCTGGCGAAGGTATTTCATGTGATCTAACAGGCCAATTCACCGGACTAGTTCCACCGATCCAGGGACCATACATATAAACGAAGAAAAGACATTTTTAAATTGTATACAGTCATTTTAATTCCGGATAATAAAATAAGTATTGAAGCCGAAGGGCATACTTTTGAGCCCCAGTTTTTCCTCGCTCGCACATTCTACTGCACCTACCTAGGGTTAGTGTAGCTGTCTGTGTAGTTTTGTTTATGTGTGAGTTCCATGTCAGTTTTTGGTCAGAGATTATTCCTAAGTATTTAACCTCTGTTGAAAATGGAATTTCTACATCTTTAAGTACAGGGCGTTGTTGGCCTGTAGTACTCCTTTTCTTGTATAGTTGACTATTGTGGTTTTCACATGGTTTATGGACAAGCATTTGCCCTCACACTACTTGTCCACTATATTCAGTGCTCTTTGTGTGCGCTCTGAGATTATTCCCGCGAATTTTTGTTTCATGACGATCGCAATGTCGTCCACGTATCCTAGGCAGTGGACACCTTCGGAGGATAACTTCTCCAGGAGATCGTCTGCTAGGACTGCCCAAACTACCGGTGATAGTACTCAGCTCTGCAGGCACTCCCTTCCCGTGCGCACTTATATAGTGGCCTCATCGAGTGTGAATATAATGATCCTGTTCTCTAGGCCGGATAGTACCCCCTGGCATAGAACATGTAGTATTCCTGTCTTCCGTAGTGCCTTAATGATTGAATGTGTTGCGGCATTGTTGAATGCCGCTTCAATGTCAAGGAACGTGGTCATGGCTAACTCTCGATTATCTAGTGTCTGCAAACAGCCGTCTAGCGTCAAGTCGATTGACTTTCCCAGCTGGTACGCCTATTGTCGGTTGATTAGGGGCTATAGTTCTCGGTATACCATACCCAATATCTCTGTCTGGCAGCCTTTCTAGTGTCTTCAGGAGGAAACACGTATGGTATGTATGACTATGTACAAATTTAGTTAATTAATCGGGTATGTGGTCGTTCTTTCTTCCCACCTTTGGTTCGAAGATGATTTTGGCCATCCGCCACTCTTGCGGTAGATACTTCCAGGCTATGCTAGCTCTGAATATATTGCAAAGGTGAGGAATGAGAATGTTCTGTTCTATCTGCAGTACGAGTGGGTACATCCCATCCACTCTCGCGAGTTAAATGGCCCGAATTTATTTATATACCTTATTTTATGTAGTTTTTCTATTTCTGTTGCGAGTTTCCAAGCTCCTATAGTGGATCTTGTGGGCTTCGTGCATCCCCTAGGGGTTTGGTTGCCCGTGACAATTGTTGTGGTCGGAAAGTGCGCCTTCGTGAGCATTTGCATATTTTCTCCACTTTGTCCTTAAAGGTTCCATCCTGTTTTTGAGGAATATTATTTGGGTTTCAGTACCTTCTTTTGCCAATACCTTCTGAATAATTTCTGGATTCTAGCACATGCGTAAACACCTGCTCTAACTTCCGCCAGCTATCTCTTTTGGCTCTGTGAATTTCCTTGTTGTACTTCATTAGTTTCTATTTATAGGTCACCGAGTCTTGTTTTGCCTTGGCATTATTGAAGAGGCTTCTAAATTTTATCTCGATTTTTCAAGATAACTGTTTCACTAAGCTGTGGGAAGTATCCTATGAATCCCTCAGTGACGCATTGAAGCTTAGTATAGCCGGGATCAATTAGGTGGCATCAATAGAACTGGCACCACTCGAACGGGTAAGTCACGCCGTGAACGTCGCCCACAAAGAAAACTTCGGAGAAAACGAAGACAAAGGTCCCTTGTCGTTCGTTTTCTCCGAAGTTTTCTTTGTAAGCAATGTTCACGGATGACTTACCTATTCGAGTGGTTCCAGTTCTATTGTTGCCACCTATTTCACCCTGGCCATACCAAGCCTTAATGCGTCACTGAGTGATTCATACTATCCTTCCCAATTAGTCGCCCGGGGGTTCCTAAATATGGACACGATGAATGGAGGTATTTTTATTTCAAACTTGATGTGCCTATGATCGGACACATGCCAGTTATGTATGTTGTTACTAGTGGGTCCTTTGTTTATAGTATTACCTAGGAATTCTCGCCGAACTGCCGTAACACGGACATGTTGGTTATGTTTAGCCCACACTTGATATACATTCAAGGAATGACTCACCTCAAGGGTTGATGTCTGTGCTTCCCCATGTGATATAATGCGCATAAACGACGCAGCCGATGATGAGTTGGAGGTTACTTTTTACGCAGTAGGCAGCAATTTCGTTGTATCTGAAGCACCTGGGAAGTAGGCGTAACATACCACCATCTTTGATCCACTTTCGGTTGGTACTGTTAGAAGAGCTGTAACGAAGTCCGAGGTGCACCGCCTCGGTATTAGTGTGCAGCTTTACCATTTATTGTATATTATGCAGTTCCCTGATTTCCTATTTACTCTACTCTATCGTAATACACCTTGTTGCGGAGTTAGGCTTGCCTATTTGTGTGCAGCTTTTCCTTTTGTTCTATATTATGCAGGCCCATGGTTTCTCATTTACTCTACTCTATCGTACTATACCTTGTTGCGGGTTTAGGCCTGCAACTCTCCCTCCGTCTAAGCCTTCTTGTTCGAATCTCCGACATGTGATGGCCGAAGCAGCCTTGGCATGTTGGAGCCCTGATCCCCTCCATTATTTCGAATAGATCAGAGTCTCTGGCGAGGTTCTTGCCGGGACCGTTTCTACTCCCTCCACCGTCTTAGTCTCTATAATCTCTAGGCCCAGTAGGTCGGGCAGTTGGCGTTGCCTTCGAGGGCATTGCCCTCCTCTGCGGGTGCATTAGGGTTTTGGGTAGGCCCTGTAGGCATTTTCCCAGTCTACGAACGGAATTTTTATTTTCCCATGACAAAGTAGGGGGATATGTTGCTGACCTCCAGGGCCGCTTACGAGTTGTGTGTCTGTGGTCCATACTTGTGCCTTTTCTGTAGGGGTAACGCCCCAAATAGTCCACAGACTCGTTTTCAATCCGCGATGGGTCACTTGCACCCTTTTCATGATCTTGGAGGACTCTAGCCTCTCCCCATGTTCGTCTGGTACGAATACGCCACATGCACATGGTTTCCGGACTTCTCGGTCTTCTCCTTCCATCGCTTTCAGCGCTGACCCCTCGAAGGCCTGGAGTGTTGGGACTTTGTCCGTTACTCATTCCGACGTTATCTGATCCGTATAGGTACCATCTAAGTAGCCTGGCCTGTGGGTGAATTTGGCGAACCTTATTTGTGGTCCGCATTCTGATATGTCCTCATGCGCTGGGATGATGGCGACTAGCCTTTCCTGGTCCATCTGCATCCTGTACCACCGCCACTTTCACTGCCTACATGACCTCTTTGAACGACATGTAGGGATTGATGATTTCATAAACTAGTCTTTTCTGGGTTTCCGCGGTCCTTCTTCCTTGGGTCAGCTCTTAGAAAGTTTCCATTTCAAGTTTCCGCTTTATAGTAGGGTCTTTAGCCACTGTTATGAGGCGCCTGAGAAGCCAGCGGCCAAAAATTCCTCATCTGGCATTAGGTCATCCTCCTCTGCATATTTTAACCTGCGGGCGTGTTGTGTGGTATATTAGCCTCTGCTATCTCTTTACCCCTGCTTGTTGATGCAGAGGGCTTGTGCGTCTTCTTGGGCGCAGCGGGCCATATAGCCTTTGCACGCACCTGACCCTCGGTGTCGGATTTTTCGTATTTGTTTGTTTGTTGTTTTAATTTGTTTATGTTGTTCCCACGAGACACTAGGAAAGGGATTGTCCACGTGTCGCCTGGTGCCCCCAATATTATAATCTGTTTGGTTTAAAGCCTAAAATAAATAATAGTTCAGAGGATTATCAGTGGTTTCCTGCAAGATGTAGCAAACTTTGTAATCGATTTCAAGATAATGCGAGCACAATGCGTATAGGATTAGTTTACTAGTTGTTACGTATATTATGAGAGAGGTAGAATACAGCAATGCAGGAACGTCTATTTGTCGTGGAAAAAATACTAATATTGACTTTTAATCAATTCCCATACACTGTCAATCAGTTAAAATATCATTATTGATATATTATTTAAATATTTATAAAGTGACTCCCAAGGTTTGCATTTTTTACGATATAAAAATTGATTGACACAACTTTGGAGAAGTTTTACTACTGACTCAAACACTGATTTCTCTATTTTTCGACATAGTCGCCATTCCTCTCTATGCAGGTGGTGTAGCGAGGTATTAATTTTTTGATGCCTTCCTCGAGGTAGTTTCCCGCCAACTCCTTCGTCCACTTCTCCAACTCCTCCTTTACCTCCTCGTCGGTTAAAAACCATTTTCCACCCATATGCAGATTCAGGGAGGTAAAGAGATAGTAATCTGAAGGTGCTAGATCAGGGGAATGCGCGGGATGGTTCAGGACATCCCATTTAAACGTGGCGAGCAGTTCTTTCGTTGCGTTGGCCGTGTGTGGTCTGGCATTGTCGTGCAGCAGGCAGACTCCTTTTGTCAGCATGCCTCTCGTCTTGTTCTGAATCGCCCTCCGCAATTTTTTTAAGGTCTCACAGTATCTTGCAGAGTTGATGGTTTCCCCTTGAGGCAGATATTCGATTAAAATTATGCCTTGACAGTCCCAAAACACGGATGCCATGACTTTCTGGGCTGAAATTGTGATTTTGAACTTTTTGGCGGAGGGTGAAGAGGTGTGATGCCACTGTTGAGACTGTCTTTTGGTTTCGGGCGTGTGGTGTGCTACCCAAGTTTCATCTCCAGTTACGATGGAGCGGAGAAATTCATCTCCATGGAGTTTCCAGCGCCTCAAAAACTCTTGCCCGGCCTCCACTCGATTCAACTTGTGCTGGTCTGTCAGTTGTTTTGGGACCCACCTCGCGGACAGTTTCCGAGAGTAGTAGAGATCTGGAGATTTGCGGAAACATCGCAGAAAGTTCATCCACAGTTAATCTGCGATCGTCACGGAGCGCATTTTCAATTTTTTCCACAATTTCGTCAGTCACAATTGAAGGTCTTCCGCTCCTCTGATCATCATGCACAGACGTACGACCGTTTTTAAACTCGCGACACCACTTGTACACATTCGTACGATTCATAGCTTTATCACCATATGCAGTTTTCACCTCATTGTAAATCTCAAATGGAGGTTTTCCCTTCCAAACGAGATAACGGATGACGCCGCGTATTTCGCACTTGACGGGAGATTGGATTGACATTATTCACGAAACGTGTTGTCTTGTCAACAGTTCTCAATGTACTGACCTAGAACCGGTATCGGTGCAAAGGGGAGGAGTCAGGCTACACTGCCGTGTGGCCAACATGATGAAAATAAAATCCCTCCGACCGTGAGAGCCTCAGTACTCTTACTTTCTGGATATGCCTCGTAGCTATTTTTAGAAATACCTCAGTTATGAAAAGCCGTACTGAAGCCGTAAGAATCGAGCACTGGATCAGTGACGTCCTTAAACTGGAAGTTTGATAAAGTTTGTTTGACTATTTGCGACTGTTATATGTGACTTATATTTATTAGAATTTCACACACGCACATATCCTAAACAAATCTGTGTTTTACTTCGCGAAGCAAATCTTATTTAATTTAGAATATATACTTTAATTGACTCATTGACACTTTATATTTATTAACGTGTATCGTTTAATCAATCGCCTGAGCCAGAGTTGAACAAATCATCGGTTTCATATCTATAGCAAACGAGTAAATAATATCGGCTTTAGTACTGCCGAATGATTTCAAATTTAGTCTCGTTCGGCTTTTATACTATCAAACAGTTCAATTCGACTCTAATAAAGTGTTCAGCTCCTAATAACATTTATCTCAGTTTAGGAGCAGTAGGGGTGTTATTTATTATATATTTATATCCCCAGATATGTACGCTTTAACAATGTTATATTTAGAGATTGCAAACACAGATGACAAGTGTTTTTAGAAGTTTAAGCTTGATGCAAAGTGCATGCACCCACACAAATTTCATTTGCACTTTCATCCCTGATTGATATACATTGGTCTCTGGTGGTCTCGCAAAAAGTTTGTAGTTGTGGTATGAAGGATGTGTTTTCTTGTCCGCCCCAGCGCAGATTGATTAATTTCACCCCGTGTTTTGTGGCGGACTACAGCTACCATGTTTTGTGTGAAAGCCGCAGACGGTGGTGGAATCAAGGCGCCGCCACCACATGGACGTGACGCCGTATTGGGCTAATTGCGCCCCATTAAGATAAAGCGAGGCGCGTTTGTAAGAAACATAATTGCAGCAGACTGTCATAACACGAGCTTTAATAATATTATAAGCATTATTATATTATTCTGTGTTATCTAAAGAATTTATAAATACAGAAACTATTCAAAATTAAAACTAAACATAGCTATAGAACTAATATAACACTAATAATTATACAATTGACATCATCTCTACGATGGAAGAGTAAAACGTTGTATCCCACCAAAACTCAACTCTACAGCATTTAAAAAAACGTTAACTGGCTACGAAATTAAAATGTAAAAGCTCGAAATACGGATTAAGATAAAATTGAGGGTTTAGCCTAACATACAAAGTAGATTTCTTAGCAGCCCCTGTGCCATTCATGATCGGGCAGAGACTAAGACCCTTTTAATATGATACATAATTGATTATTCTTGAAGAGTGATTCCGTGGCAGTTCTCTTTTTCTTTCCATATCGCAATTATAAAGTCGTGCTAGCTATTTTAGCTTCGCCTTTATGCATCCACAGCAGAACCCTTAAAGAGGTTAATCATCAATTATTTAAGTACGGTACTCATGTAACTGCTGCGGAACATCACTCTACGCCATATATGGCTACCCTCGCTATATTTAGCCTGTATGTTAATACAGTTTACAGGGGTGTGGTACTAGGAGCAAATGGTGAGAGTTGGGTATCCTGTGAGGCCCACTTCTCTTAACTCATCTCTATGACGCGTGATGTGATCGCTTCCTTAAAAAGGTACTACGTCTCGAGCATATTCCCATAGATCAGAGGGTTGAATCTTTGATCTACAGATCTTAAAAATTGGTTAAGAGAATTGCGTCCACTCATCCCCTGAATCCTATCGAAGGCGTTAAATGTTTTCGGTATGTAATGTATATTAAAATGAAGCCAAAACTTTATTGTTAATATGAAAAATCGATATGCACCTGTTACATAAGTTATTATAGTTTTACTGGGACCGAATAAGATTGTAGTTTTATTCGTGTTTTTTTTTTTTAGAAAATTGTCACTTTTTTAGAATTTTTCGTATCTGTTATGCTTTTTTATCGGTGATACTGATTTACCGTAATTGTGAACATAAATCCTATCCATAAAATAATAGCAGTTACTGTATTTGTTACAATTTGTATCTGACTATCGACCTACGGGTCCTTCTGCTGTAAAATAATAAACATATTTATATATTTATATTTAAAATTATTAAATACATTTATTTATACTCATATATTTTCTATTGAACGCGTATATAATTGAATAAGAAATAAATGCATGTGTCTGCTTCGGTTTGTGATAGTGTTGCCAAATAATAAGTAAACTGTCCTGCATTGCTCTCACACAGTGGTGAAAGGGATTGTCCCAAAACGGTCATCAACGCCGCGCACAATTGTTGCACTAAAAGCTTATTTTTGTACTCGCGGATAGTTCATCCAGCTGGAAGCTTTTTGCTTTATTGCACCCGAATGGGAGTTTCTTTTGTATTATTTGGAACAACAGTTGCCGACCCATTTACTCAATGCGCTATAATAATTTCCTATTACGTCCATTGCATCGCAGAACTATTATGAAACCATGGAGGTTGAAATATGTTTACAGGCTGTTATCTTTCATATTGTTCCCGTTTTGCTGTTCTCCACTAATGAATGATTAATTAGCATGCTATTTTTCTCAACCGCTCAGAATAACCCTGGAGTAAGCATCCTAGCGAACTGGCTTTGGGAAATATCCAACTTTATAACATTCCGAATACTGTAACATTAAAATAAAAATAATTGCATATATTTGATAGTTAAACATTTTAATTTTAATATTCATCACATTGGAATGTCTAAAATTTAATGAAAATGTATCCCCATCAAATTTTCGTGTTGTTATCCGCTGTCTATTAAAATCCGTTGGGAATAACGCTGTGCTGGCCAGATTGGACGTTCATATCGACACCACCAATCAATTTGTTCAGCTTAATGAGGCGTACATCTCTCGGGAGTTTTTCTTTTATTGGAAAACAGTGAAGAGCGAAACTGCTCTGATAAACCGGTCGCATGGAAAAGCGCGTCATTTCGTTCTAGCATGAAAACGCTATTAGTTATTTTATGTTCATTGTAATTTATTTTCTTTGTATCGTAAAGACAAGGAAATACCGTAGCTAATAAATTTAGCCGAATTAATAAAGTTGCAATTTCACGCGCGGACGTGAATAATGAACGCAGGTCCGGTTTGACTGGGAGATTAAGCTGTAATTATAAATTAACGCGCGGACCATTGGGCCCCGCTCCACGTTAATTATCGCGGGGAGCAGCAGTATTAATTTATTAGTCCCGTAGCGGCGCGGTCCAAAGTTTAGACTTTGATTTAGGTGCGAACTGGTTTAATATGCTGGAATTCGGAAAACTGACGAGAAGATCAATCGGCATTGTTAAAAATCTTCAATTTTAGATAACATATACCATGTGAAATAATACTTTAGCGGATATAATAACCGTAGGTCGATAGTTGACAAATTGTAAGAAATACAGTAACTGCTATTATTTTATGAATAGGAATTATGTTCGGTAAATCAGTATCACCGATTAATATGCATATAAAAAATCGTAACAAATACGAAAACACTCTTGAAAGAAGGAAACTTTTATTTAAAAAAAAACACACTACATATATGTTTGTTATAATAACATGTTACCAACATTTACAAAAGATGGAACGTGGGTGGTCTGAGAAATGTCCGACCCCACAAAGTTGCAAAACATTTTCGTTCAGAATTAATTTTCCCACACTTCCCCTTGCTCAACCCGTCCAAAAAGTAGTTGGCGTCTGAAAATTGTTATTTACGTAGGTTTGTCGTTCATCGAAAATCTCTGTCGTCCGAGCGCAACTTTCAGCTTGGGGAATAAAAAGAACTCTGGCTAAATCTGGCGAATACGGAGGGTGGTCCATCAGTTCCAAACCCTAACTCATTGATTTTCGCCATGGCACCTGCTGAGGTGTGTGACGACGCATTGTCGTCAAACAAAATTTTCCTCCCCTAGCGATGTGGCCGTTTTACAGCGAGTCTTCTGCCTTCCGCTTGTCAAGTATTGATGCGTATTGATACTCCTGCTATGGTTTTCTGTTTCCGAAGATAGTGGATTAAGATGCCTACGACTATCCCAAAAAACAGTTTCCATCACTTTTCTAGCCAAAAATAAAACAGTTTTAGCTTTCTTTGGAACCATTTCATTTTTGTTGCATTATTGTTTCGGATGTGTACTGGTATATCCATGTTTCATTTAGAATGATTAATGGCCGCGATATCAGCGATATCACTGATTTATTGCGCCTAAACAGCGCCAACGTTGGAAATGTTCATTTGAACTCACTTTTGATCCTGAGTGAGAAAATACGGCACCCAATACTTGAAGAGTTTTCTCATGCCATGCAAATCTTGATTAAGTACCTCATTTGTATATGTATATAATTATTTATTTTTTCTAGCAAATATTTACATGCCTATTCGTGTTTATAATGTTACAAATTGTTTAATGTTAAGCAAATCAATAATTCAAACGTCTCTCATCTTCGTGTCAGCAAGAGTACGTAGGAATTTATAAATGTTGAAAATCATATAAGTTTGCAATTACTGGAATACGCAGTGATTTATTCGGGCGCTGAAAATCCCCCATGGCATTGGACCTGGGCCAAAATCAATAGCAATTTATTTCTTAGCATCGTCGGGGTTTTAAATTGCTCGTTAAAATTACAGGAAGCCATATCTGGGGCGTTCTGGGACATACTGTTGGTTATTCGTTTTGTACGAATATCGCTTCAATCGGTGGGTTAATGAGAGATAATTTTCGTAGCTAGCGCCCGGATGTTTCATATTAACACCTATATTCCTTATCTAACCTGATTTCCTACTTAAAAACTTTAAAAAATAATTATATATAACACTCTTGAATTTTTGGGCTCTTTCTTCAGAGAATCCCACTCCATAACGGGCTACGCGGGCCCATCAAATGTGGAAGATGAAGAAGACGTTATTAATGCTGTCCTTGACAATCCCTCCATAAGTACATGACGTTTAGCAGGCAATTTGCGGGTGTCTCAAAATTTTGCGAGGCGGGTACGTGTAATGTTACATCCATTTCACAGCCAAAATTTACAAGCATTACAACCAGCGGACTTAGGACTACGCATTTTGTCAATGGGTACTACAGCAATACAAGCAAGATGCAAATTTTATACTCAATCAAAAGTACTTTTACTTTGGTCTGATGAAGCAAGTTTCATCAAGGCTGATATAAAACAGGCCTTCCAAGTGCCACAAGAGCCGCTTTAAAAGAAAATGCGGTTTGGAGGGCCGCGTTATAAAATACTTCCTATCCAATTTTATAAGTGAGTTTTAATAGGTATAGTATACAAGGAAGAAACGCGTTGTATTGTTATTTTAAGTTATTCAATGTATATATATATATATATAAAGAATATAATTTGTTGATTTTCACTAACTAATGCATCAATATTAACTTTAATATTTGTTGTTGATAAACGAAGCAACTGAGTAAGTAACTTATCAGCGAAAGAACATCTATATTTTAAAATTAATGTTTTTTCGCAAAGATACATGCTTCCCAGCATTGAGCCCAGTGTGAGCCCCAAGTTTCGCATGTTGGGGTGTCATCCTTCTGGCAGCAACTTGAAAAAGTCCAATCTAGTTTCAGTTCTTGCTTGGTAAAAAGGATCTGATTCCATTCTGATCCACAAACCACAACAAAAATATACAAAAATAAAACTAAAAATACAAATATTAATAAAAGTAATACTCCGCAAAAAATTACACTATCACCGCTCCCTCTGCCCTCGCCACTTTCCTCTCACACGTCAGTCTCCTGCAGATTTTCACGCCTTCCCCATCCTCGCTTAACCATTCATTCAGCTTTCTGCAGTCTCTCACCCACTCTGCTTTCACACCCCCATATTCGTCGCTAAGGTGCCACCACGTGTCGCTTCCCTTACTACACAGCGCACACGCGGTGTACCCCAGACCCATCCACACACTGTCTTCCCTCTCTCGTCTGACCTACACCTCGCTCTTGGCATGCATACCTTGTCCTCCCTGCTCCACGCACCTCTGGCTAAGTAACTCGGGAGTTTCCCACGCACTTGCTACTCTACGTAGCCAGGGTTATATATATATATATATATATATATATATATATATATATATATAGAAATGGTATGGATATAAAAAATTAAAAAATTGAGAATTAAAAATAAAATGTACAGCCTACTATATATGATGTAATACAGACATGTTGATTCCATATGTAATAATATATTGGTTTGAGAATCGAGGTGAGGTTTAGCTGGTAGGTCGACCCTGGATGGGTCGGAATCCAGTAGTTTCCAGGGGAGAATGTCTAATTGACCTCCCCTTGTTACAGCATATTTCTCCTAATATATAATTTGTATATGTTTATATATTTTGTCATGTTAGAAACATGTATATTTCTCTCTCTATATATATAACCATTTTTATTAGACTATTGATCCTTCATGGGTCTTTCCGTCTCAACTGAAATTGTAAGGGGCTGAGAGTAAAAACTGAAATCTCTTTTTCGATTTTTTTAAAGTCTCTAAATAGATTTTAGAATTGTTCTGCAATTGTGTCAATGTATTTTATGTGAGGTAAATTTGAAAATTCTTCAAAATCCTTTATTTCTTCAAAATGATCTTTAAAACCTGGAAAAAATGAAAATTCATTTTTCTAATGAAAACATGAAAATCTTAATATTATTCATAAATCCATTTATGTGTCCAAATAATTTGGCAATATTTTCCTTGTAGCTTCAAATTCAGTTCATTCAGGTGAGTTAAAAATGCAAAGTCTGCTAAAATTTTGACCATCTAGCATTTCATTTTTCAGTTTCGTAGTGTTGGACTTGACTTCATCTTTAAGGAAAATGGGAATCTCCTTGCGTAGAGCGAAGAATCGTTGCCAACAGATTCTATCGCTTAACCAACAAATATCAGTGTGAAGAAACAAGTCCATACCATATGTTGTATCTACTTCGGACAAAAAATCATGATTTTCTCTGAATCAACTTATGATTGCCCCCTCCAATAATATTAGTTATTTTAACCCTATAATGCCCTTCCTCACCTCAAGGCGGACCACGCTTTATTGCATATGACTATGCATTTCAATATTTCTATGACCAACGCCTCAAGACGGGCATACCTTTAGCAGGTGTACCAAGTGACGGTATACCGATA
Organism: Lordithon lunulatus; assembly: GCA_963942505.1. Classification (NCBI taxonomy): domain Eukaryota; kingdom Metazoa; phylum Arthropoda; class Insecta; order Coleoptera; family Staphylinidae; genus Lordithon; species Lordithon lunulatus. The sequence goes on along the minus strand of OZ012672.1, from coordinate 17,046,674 downwards.
GCCAATATTTGAATTAAAATTCATTAATACATACATCAGCGGTCTTCAATTATATGAGGAAATTTTTTTCGCAACGATAAAAAACGTGGGCATTAGAGAGTTAACAACCACTTTCATGACATTCATTTGACAAGGATTAAGTCTCTTGGTGAACAATACAGTGTATCACAGGATAGTTATTGTTTTGTTTCAAGAGTCCTGCAAATCCAATTTCAGTTCCTATCATAGCTCTGGCTCCATCAGTGCCAATACATGTACATTTATCGAATTCCCCGTAGTTGGATACCACCTTATTTACAGCTTCAAAAATATCCACACTCTTTGTTATAGCCTGGTTGTACCATGGAGAGGAATAAGATCACGCATCTTCTCTGCTACACTGAAGTCGTTTTGAATAGTTCGGATAAAAATTAGTAGCTGGATAATGTCACACAGATCAGTGATTTCATCCAGGCATAGTGAAAAATATTTACATTTTCAACCGTGTCATGCAGTTATTTGGATACATGTTGGTTTGGTCCACCCGTCTTGCTATTGTTTGATGCAATACTGAGACAATTCTTTTGGCAATTTTTGTTTTATTACATTATTTGCCATTTTGTTTGCATAATATTTAATAAGGACTCTATCACTAAAAGGTTTTTCGCTTTGAGAAATTCCAGCGCTACTTGGTAAGAAGCGGCAACAGAAATGTATTAGCCTTCTATCATCCATTGCTGGATATAGGCCTCTCCTAAGTTCTCCCATGCTTTCCTGTTCTATGCTATTCTTATCCATTGTCTTCCGGCTACTTTTCTGATGTCGTCCTCCCATCGCATGGATGGTGTTCCTCTACTTCGATGTATTCTTTGTGGTCTCTACTGAATTGTTTTGTATGTCCATCTTTCTGTATTTTGTCTTGCGACGTGCCCTGTCCACAGCCCTTTCTAATCCGTCCATGTTGTCCGCCACGTTTGTTCTTTCTCGAATTTCTGTATTTCTAATTCCATTTCTTAGTGATATTCTTAGCATGGTCCTTTTCTTAGATCTTTGTGTTGTTTGTAACTTGTGAGCGGTTTTCTTTGTGATGGTCATTGTTTCTAGTCCATAGGTGCATATAAGTAGTACACTTTCCTTTTTAGGCTCATGGGAATATTTTTATGTTAAGTATAAAACTCAGCTTACCGTAGGTGGCCCACGCTAGTTGTATCCGATGTGTTATTTCTGAATTTTGGTTTTTTTAACCATGTTTAATTGTGTGGTCAAGATAGATATAGCTTGTAACATTTTCTATTGTTGTATTGTCGATATGGCGATGTTATTCGGGTCGTTGTTAATTATTTTTGTCTTATTTAGGTTCACTCCTGATTTCTCATTTAGTTCCGTCAACATGGTGTTTATTTCTTGGATATTGTTACATATTAATACTACGCCGTCAGCGAATCTTGGTTAGTAGTTTATAGATTCGCCGTCCATTTTGAACCCTATGTTGTTCCATTCTAGGAACATTTTGAAGTACCAGTGTGAATAGTTTTGGCAACATTGTATCTCATTGCCTGACTCCAGTGTCTAGAGGTATTTTTCTTGTACTGAGTTTATCGTCGATTTTGATATGAAAAGTGGCATCTTGGTATATATTAATGAAGATCTTCGAATATCTCGAATCTATTCTGGCATCGTTCATCGCAGAGAGATGGGCCAAAGTTTCGATGCTGAATCAACAACAACAACAATGGAACTCGGCCCACGCCTTACAGAACTACCCGCTTGCAGCAGTGGGGGTCGGGGCACCATCTGGGCCCGAGTATCATTTCACCGAAGTCTGACTGGCTCCTGGCCCAAAGAGCTGAATCCAGTCAGAAATTCAATATGCTTCGGGTTAACAGTATTCAGTACCTGGATGGGGTGATTTCCTCCAACGAGAAAGCCGAGTGCTATCACTAACTTTACAATAGCGGATTTTTACAATTTGAAATATGCCTTAGGCGATGTGTATTGATGCACACCCCCGGCAGCAACATGCAAATTTATTGAAGTTAAACGGAGATTGTTGTACTGTTGTAATTTAATTTTTATTTTTGCCAAGAGTATTCTAGGACTGCCCTGCCTTAATTTTAATGAATTTAGAATTTTGAACTCCATCCGAATGGCAGATGTAACGGTGCATTATATTCTGTTGCCTTCTCTATAATTAATCGTAGGGTTTGTAGGTGATCAAGAGTTCCGAAGCCCTTTCCGAAACCCGCATGTTCAACTAGCTGAAGGTCTAATTTATTGGTACGTCGGTTTGTTATAATTTTCGTAAAGTTTTTATATAACGGTGATAATTCTCCATGTTAGTAGTGTCCACTTTGTTGTATATCTGTATCACCTCCGCGTTTTCCATGCCTTAGGTATTTTCTCCTCCTATAGACATTTGTTTAGTAGTATCACAATTATCTTTTCGAGAGTGCTTCCACCCAGTTTTATCATTTTGGCTGTTATTTGGTTATACCCGAGCGCCTTTTTGTTTTTCATTCTACTGAGTGGGAATCTGATTTCTGAAACTGTATATATTGTTGTGGTTGGATACTGTTGAAGTGTACAGTTCTTCATAAAATGTGATAATAGCTAATGCAACTTCTGTTTTATCAGACACACAATTTCCTTGTTGGTTTCTTAATTTGAGAATGTTATGTTTTCCTTTTGCTAGTTTTGATTTTAGGATTTTATTGTTCTTGTTATTCTCGATGGTTTGGTGGATTTGGTTGGTTCTATATCTTATTAGATTATTTCGTAACTATTGTTTCACTAGTTTGTTTCGTTCCCCTTGATGCCACTATGTCCTTTTATCCAGCAGAGTTCTAGTTTGTTATATTTAGCTAGCTCCTCCAGGCTGTGTAGACATGAATATAGCTCTTTCGACACAAATGTGTTGGCATTTAGTGCATTTAGAGCTGCTTTGCTGTCGGTGAATAGTTGGATATGTTTATCCTTAATATTCCGTTCAGCTAAAAGACCCTTTAGTATTCCTGTTAATTCAGCTTGGAAGACTGACGTGAGTCTTCCAAGTGGTGCACTTATCTTGAGATCGAGTTCTGGTGAGAATATTCCATAGCCAGCTCTCGTCTTAGTTTTGGATCCATCAGTATACATGGTTATGTTGGCGCCTTGTGGGATACCATCCATTGTGATGATGGTCTGAAAGTGTTTGACAAAACTGTATTTGGGTAGAATTCTGTTGCACTTACCTTCTATGCGGGGGTCTAGTTTGATAGCTTCACTCAGTATGCTCCTGTGTCCAATGATTCTACCTTTATCATGCCACAGGTTGAGTGAAGATAGCCTTAATGCTGTTTTTACTGCAGTCTCCCTTATAATAAGGTCGAGTGGTTGTAGACATAACTGTGCTTCAAGAGCTGCTGTGGGCGTTGTTCTCATGGCAAGACACGCCATCCGCTGGATGTGTGATAGCTTTGAGATTGTTGTAACTTGTTTGGTTTTCGACCACCAGACTATTGCACCATATGCGATAGTTGGTCTTGTGATCGCGGTATATATCCATTGGGTGATCTTGGGAGACAGGCCCCATGTTTTACCAACCGCCCTGCGGCATTGCCAAAATGAGATGCAAGCTTTTTCCAGCTTGGATGTTATATGCTCATTCCAGTTCAGTTTCGTATCCATAATTAATCCTAGATATGTTGGATATTTAGTTTTCATTATTAATTAAGTTTTGTCTGATCTTGTGTTGAGTTTAAAGGTTGCACGCACCAGTCGGTGTGAAATATATTTAGTGCGCACAAATTTGTAGATTTTTATTGTTGCATAGTATATAATCTATTTAGTTTAGCATGTGACCATTTGGGTGTCTCCAGAGAATATGGACCCTCTCTTTCTGTTTCGTGTAGAAAGTGTTTAAGCAGAATAGTTTTTCCCTATTTAGGAATTTGGTCAGGGTATGCTTCCTTTCGTTTCTGGTTCCTAATCCGAAGGTGCCTATATATTCAGAGTCTTGTATATTTCTTTTCCATAGTTTAGCATTTAAGTCTCCTGTTATTACAGTAGAAGTAGTAGTATAGTAGTAGTATATATTAACTATTGGCGGTTGTGATATCTTCTTAAAGCTGCTCTCTCCTTGACATCCACTTTTGGCGCATAGCAGTGTATTGGTTGGATGCTGTATTTGTTGTTTATGTTAAGGACTAGATAGATTGCCCTTTCTGATTTTGCGTGGTATTTGTTCACTATGTGTTTTAGTTTACGATTCACAATGAGAGCAACACCGCCGTTTTTATAATTACAGAAACTAATTATAAAAACGACTACTTATAGGCAACCGATAGCAAAAGAAAAGAAGGCAGTTGTTCACAATCCACGGTGACGATAAATTAGACGAACCAAAATTGATTATTGATTGCAATGGGAGGAGTAGATGTAGTAGATTTTATGTGCTCTATTTATTCAACCTCGAGAATCGCTAGACGGATGCCAAGGTTATCTTTTATAGACTGCTGGACCTTAAGGGTATCAATTCACAAAAACGTGTTTTTCACAACAATAACGTGGATATGAAATCTCAAAGACTTTTCTGAAATCCTTGGCATCTGTTAGAAGAAGACCTAAAAAAAGATCCAGGATGATTAGTCTACCAAAAGACAGCACACACTTTTTGTCAAAATACAAAGAGGGCGAAGCTCTACCAACATCAACGCATCCAAGGATTTGTCATGCATGCGGTTTACAAAAAACCTACACACTTTTTGTCAAAATATAAAGAGGGCGAAGCTCTACCAACATCAACGCATCCAAGGATTTGTCATGCATGCGGTTTACACAAAAACACAAAAACTAACTTCACTTGTGAAAAATTAAACGTTTCGAACAGTTAATTGCAATACCTACGTAGCGGAACAAGGTCAAATGGAACTTCAGTAGATTTCTTGTTAATTTATTTGTGTTTTAATTTTTTTCATATAGTCGAATTGCTGAAACAGAGTGTTTACGTCATCCGTGACGTCATATTGCCAATATACAAAGCTTAAAAGATGCACTTTTAATTATATAAATTGAACGAGTTGTTCAATATTTATTACTGCCGTCTGAAAGTAAGAATGTTTTTTTATTATAATAAACCGATATACGTTTATATTTATGCATAAATATTTAAATATGGGCAATAAAAACTTTAACATTTTAAAATTTAGTGTTATTTAGTTTTCTGGAATCGCAACGTTGCAATTTTTTGTAGTAATTTCGTATTGTGATTTATACCTAACCTCCAATACTGCTCAATACTTGTTCTGTGCTGGCTTTCGTATCGCTTTGTGATTGTTATTCTGAACCAGTGTATTTTAGGACGCCTATAATATAGCCGTTACTAGATTATTCACGATTTTATTGCTGGGCTCCACTGACAGTTTATTGTTGTAGGTTATGTTTATCACAACAAATATCATCCGGCATCAACGCCGAAAACTGACGTCACCGTAATCTATGACGTGAACACCTTGTTTCAGCAATTCCACTATACCTATTTTATATTTTTGGCATACAATTTAAGAATTAACTATATAAAATTAAATGCGTGTATATGATTTTATCATAGTTTTATTCACTTTCAAATCCTTAACTTTTTTTACCAGAAAAATTACGTCCTCTGGTCTCGGGTAGTCGTGTAATATGATTTGACGCGAGTGACCACCTGAGAAAATAGTAAATTACATGTACACGTGTATTATTATTAATCCGTGTGGATCCACTTAGAATATAGGGTACCGTTTGGTGTTTTTTAGCAGTTTTTGTTAAGGTTGCCGGCCTTATAAAGAAGATCTTTATTTACCAAACCAGCATAAAAATTTCCGTCTGAAAAATTCCCCCAACAAACCATACTCTCACATAAATAACTGATAAACAAGAAAATACAAATTCAAATAAACACAAAATACATATTCTTGATATGCCTTCTTCCCAGACATGTCCTACCATCTTGCCGGCCTTATATTTAGTTGCTTATTTCTTCGACTAGTTTTTTTCATTTCGTTGTGTCTTCTGCTTCTCTTTTTATACCATGCCATGATTTATCTATATTTTTTTGTTATCAAACAAGTGAATCCACCTCGTAGCAATCTACATATCAGTGTAGCTCAGCTAGTGAGGATGCATTCTCACAATATCTCGAGTGGTTATATGCAAAAATGATACAACTAAACGCCATTAACTTTCATCCTAGGGGAGTTAGTTGTATCATATTTGTAGGTTCTTTATGTATTAGTTTCTGCCATAAATTTGAGTAGATAATAATGATTCCCTTTAATTAAACCAAATCTTGGTGAGTTAATTATTGCTAACCTAACCAAAAATTGAAGTAATAATTTTATTTGAACTTATATTTTTGCCAAGTAAACTTCACAAGATATTTCACACTCACACTCACGCTCGCTGAATTATGCGCAATTTTTCATCACCCCCTAAAATAAATCCAATTTAACTTTTATATACAATTCCAATACAACACGATGAAAAAAAAAACTGGCAACAATCCCCAAACTTTTTTATTACACAACCCACGCCCGCCCGCTCCCCCGTTTTGTAATTGACGTCGCATGTTTCACTTTTTTTCAGTGGAATGATATACATCGAAACTCGGTCCTGATCATTTTAATAAAACACGCCCCGGAAAGTTTCATTTTGGTAAAAGTCCATTCCGGTGTCCGGCGGCACGTATGAATTACGCGTTTTACCCGGCAGCATCGAACCCTCATAACCGGAAAGGGACCGAAAAAAGTATATATGTGTAGGACCGAGCGCACGTGTATTGGAAAAGGGAGAACGTGCCCTATTCAATACCAGACATTGGTTTTGTAAAATGCATGTTTGTAAATTAGTGTGACAATTAGAGTACATGAATTTCGTTTTAGGTGTATTTGGTAAATAAAATTAGCTGGATAGGTTGTAATCGTTGGGCCACCAAAATATGCTCTAAAAATTAAGTTATGCCCTATGTGGCACGTACTACATTCCATATGATAGTAATTAAAACAGATTTTTTAAGAAATAGAATATGTTTTTTCAACAAATAAAATATTTTCCGTCATTTTAATTTTTTTCCGCAATGGCTATGTAAATCTGTATATATTCCTTATTTTTAATTCTGAATTATTTATTATTATTTTATTTATTTATTTATATATAATATATATATATATATATATATATATATATATATATATATATATATATATATATATCTAATCTATTTCCCTATATTGGTGTAAGGCTATTTATTTATTATTATCAACTCTACTATTCTCGATTTTTTAACCACATTTTATCACAATTGAATGTATTATGATGAATGAAAAAATGATACAGGTAACGTTTTATTTCTGTCCGAAAATCGCATATTATGCTAGAATTATCTGACCGTGTATAACCTACGTACATTAGATCCTCTTATATTATAAATAGTTTTAATGCTGGAGTGATTCCCCTAACAAATCCAGTGGAGCGCTACATCTCCAGAAAATTTTCCCCGCTAGATTACACGCGGGCTTATTGCCTCTACAAAACTGCCCGTGTGATTTATGCTTCTATAGTTTTCGTTGCAACACTCGTGTGCCAGTTGGAAACTTTTCAGATACATGCCTTTCTATACGGTTATTATAGATCAACATTATTTAATATTAATATTAAAAATATTCATATTTATTGTTGTGTTATACTTAATTGACGACCGATTGTCTGGGGAAATAAGCCAATAAGGCTTTCCAGAATGAATTTTGCATATATTTGTTATTTAGTTATTTACTGTTTGTGGTTCACCGTGCGTCATGTGTAAAGCTTATAATGTTTTATAACATGTTCCCAACAACTAGAATTGTTCCCGATTATGAAACAACATATAATCAATTCCAAACCATAAAAGTTTTACGTATCCTGCACGTCGAAATATTTACCAAAGAAAATTACAAACTTTTGTAATATCCATCGCCCAAAGCTTTAACAGCAAACATACAAACAAATTTATAAAATCCGCAAACTATTAGAGCCGGAGGCACTAAAATAATCATTGTGGGGAAAATAATAACGAGATAATATATATATATATATATATATATATAAAATAATAATCCGCAAACTATTAGAGCCGGAGGCCTAAAATAATCATTGTAGGGAAAATAATAACGAGATAATATATATATATATATATGAATGAACATTACTTCTTTTATAATGATTCATTAACAAGAAACGTTTTTAGTATACAATGTAATACCGGTATGAATTTATAATCGACGGGATTTTCGTATTATTCAAATAGTATACATAGTAAAATATTTTCTTTGGTTACATATGCATATAAAAAAGGTACAACTAACCCATTTATTGTATATAACTTGAGATATTGTGTAAATTCATTCTCTCTAGCTAAGCTACACTGATGAGATCTAATAAGATCGAAATCTAGATTTATAGATTGCTGAGGTGGGTTCACACTTAGAGTAGAATGCAATCCTAAAAATTATAATTAAAATGCTAAAATCAATCTTAAAATTTACATTTTTCATGACATTTTCAAAACGTGAAATAAGAGTAAATAAAACTCTTAACGGTCAAGATTTTATTTGTGATTTTAGGTGGGGAATCTGTACAGACCCTCGAGAGAGGCCACGCTGGCATTCTCCCCCGGGAAGAGTACTATTCCGACCCTTCTAGGCCGACCTACCAGCAAAATCGAACCTCCTTCCGCATCCAGGCCCGGGACCGCTCTTGCATTACTTCAGGCATAGATGGGTCTCCGTTATATGTCGCTTCCTCTACCTTCCAGCTGATTATCTATCTGATGTAGTGGGCGATGGCTTCCCATTTGCCATCATCCTTTCGTGTCAGCTACACCATCGTTTCTGGCGTCATGTCGGTCGTTATCTGGCGGCTCAGAGCCGACCGTTGGCCCTCCCATTGCTGGCATATAAAGATGTTGTGCGGTCTCCGAAATAACTGCACCCGTCCGCCACTGCCCGATTCATACGATGAAAGTATACCAGTAAGGAACTGGGTGAGGTGGTAGTTGACCTTCCCTGCTCGTCCAAGCCTCGACGGCCTCCACACTGCTCGATCGTAATACCTTCCCACAGCCCCTGCCATAGCTTTTGGGCTTCGATTGTCTCCTCCGCCCTGATATCGGTTGTCAACCCGCCGATATTCTACCCATGCAGTTTCGCTCGCTCTCTTGCTTGATGGGGACAATACTGGCTACGACAAGCACTATCTGCCAAGACGTGGTCCTGTAGGCGCTGGCCACTCTTTGAGCCTCCCATAAAACTTATCGACTTCTCTGCAGTCATATTGTGGACTCAGACAGGGGTTCCATATAGCATGATACTGTCGGCTACTTGCGCCAGAATCTTTTGCTTCTTCTCCCTCCCCTCTGGGATATTTGACATTAGACAACCAAGAGCCGCTGTGACCTGGGTTACCCTTCTGGCCGCCTCGGACACGTGCGCAGCGAAAGTCATCTAATTCTGATGCATAGGTACTTGATGCACTATTTAGGAATGATCGTCTTTCCCTGGACCATGATGGAATAAGGCGGATCGGACAGGTCGGTCCGCCTTATTCCTCTAGCATGATCGCCTCCGCGGCTATGCTGAGCCCACTCCCCGCTAGAAATTCGCTGACCCGATCAAAGCTCACGTTTGCTCGGGTCTGGATCGCGGCTACATTCATTGCCACGACCACCAGTGCCAGATGGTCCGCATACCCAAGGATCCTAACCCCCCACCGGTAGTGTGAGGAGTAGTACGCCGTGGTACATGATGTTCCGCAGGGCAGACACAAGGGCCGATCCCTGTGGAACCTCACACATGTTTTAGTATATTAGTGATATTGGTTATCCCGGTATTGAGTTGTACCGTCCTCTTTAGTAGCTTACTGCCGATCCCCATGTTTCGCCCTCCCTCGATTATATACCCCCAGGTCGCGGTGATTCTTGATTGCATTTCGCACGTCTATTGTGAGTCTCTTCAATCTTCATGTACCTCTCCCCTATTTCCCTGTCTATTTAGAGCACCTTTTCCACTTCAGCCAACATAGAACTCCTTGGTCTGAAGCGGTATTGGTGTTCCGACAGCTCCCTCTGCTGCTCTTCCACGCTAGTTAACCTCCCCAATATTAGGTACTCGAGGAGTCTACCCAGCGTGCCCAACATTGCATGTCGGTCGATACGAGAAGATCTCTAAGAAGGCGCTCTTTTCTAGGGATTCATTGTAGACGCCCGCCACTTCCGATGCAAACTCCGCCACGATTACCTTTACGACCTATGGTGGGATGCCCTCCGGTCCCCGGGCTTGTTAGAGGCCATTGCACTACTGGGTCGCTCGACCTTTTCGGCGGTGAAAGGTTACGTCTTCTTCGACGGAATCAAGGATTTCATTCCACTTGATGCTCTTGCTCCTTACCTTGACCACCAATATACCCTTTTTTCCTTCTGTTTCTCCAGCCCTCGCACGGTATGCTGGCGTAACATGCTCGCTGAACTACATCCGACATTCTTCTCGGTGCTAGGCCGCTGCTCATTATGGCGATTAGCCATTTTTATCGAGGTGGCGACGCATCAAATGTATTGCTCCCACGACCCTTTTCCCCCTATGGACTATTCGTTGTATCCTTTGGGCGTGATCGCATACGACAGGCATTACTGATCGCTATGATTTTCGGTCTCCAGTACCTGCCATTTGTTCACCATGTTCGAAATGTCCTCGGTGGACTATGTCTGATACAGGATTGCAGTGTAGTCAACTCACCGGAACGTTGGGGTGTTCTCCTGGTTATAGATGACCATTGTTGTTAACAATTTGACATAGTTGGTTCATCAAAATAATGAATAATTTATGTATATTAAGAAAAAGAAAACACGTTCATTTATTGGGAAATATTACAATGTAAATTAGTGGTATCTACTGACATATTACAACCGACGACTTATGTGTTTCATCCACTCCCGAGCCTTATAGCAGCTTCAGGAAACACATGCAAAAAGTTCAACTTTGGATATTTTTGTTTGTTTAATAATATGAAAATTGCAGCCGCTTTAATTCCGAATCGGCGTTATAGTATATCCTTCTAGATTAATTATAAATAGTTAAGTAATGGAATTCATAATTTCAGTGCTATTTATTATTATTAGCAAACGCTATGGTGCATATTACTTGTTACCCCGTATTAGAGTCTAAATATTATTATCTTCCGTTTATTATTAACATAACAACAATTAATAAAAAATAATGTGAAGTTTTAGATTTTAGTTTTGAACATTCTTCTATTTTGATTTTTTTTAAATATGGGTGAATGGACGATTACAGATATATGAGTTGAGGGTATTTCCCTTCAAAAGGGCACATGTTGAAGAGCATCCCCAATCCGTTCGCAAAGTCTCTCTGCTTTACTCTACCTGCCTACACCGTGCAAAACTGTTCAAAGTAATCCTGAAAGCCATCCATAGATTCATAGATATCTGAGTTGGAAATGGTTTCCACAGAAGTTTTGCATTCTATCTATTTTTTTCTATCAGCTTCACTTATTAGTCTCTTCACTCATTAATTAAAGTACGTTTATCTTTAATTGCCTTTTTGTACTAATTGTTTGTGATTTGGAGTGTTCTAGACTGGTGCACTTTCCCTTTAACTCTGCACTCAGTATCATACCAAGGTTTATGATATTGTATATTTCTTAATTGTGGCTTCTGAAATTAGTGGTTGGGAACATGTCCTCAAGACGCAGGGTCGATAAATAAATCTAATAACCTTTTTTATATATTCTATTACATAAAGTATTAATTATTTTATCCGATGTTGAGCTAGTTCAGTCCCGAAAAGATATACGAATCATATATATCTTAATAAAGTATCTTCATGCCATGCACCCCTGAACGCTCTTAGTGACTGCTCTCGTCTCAACTAGATATACTATAGGAATAGTGTACTTATTACACTATTAATATTAATTATTATTTATATTTCGCACTTAATTAAATTGGCTCTCAAGCGGGTACAATTTGTAATTAACAATGTGCCATCGATCATACTGCTGTTGTGAATGTTTCATAATTATAAGGATATCAAAAAGCAGGCAATATTCATAGAAAATCTCTCTCCCCGATATTATAAATGGGGAAATATTCTCAGAAATCTGAAACGAATATATTGTTCAAATTGAATCAAACGAAGTTTTTCGTCTCTGGCATTCTTACGTTTATAAAAAGCAAAAACAAAACATAAGAATCTATTACAAAGTTGAAAAACTAAAATTATTCTATCTATAAGCAAACAGTTGCTTTTAATTTTAATTTTTGGGCAATATTGTCATCGATGTAATTTTTCGGATTTTATATGTGTCTGTGCATTGTAAATTATACAATTCATGCCAAAACGTTCTCCCTGGCGATGCGGGTGCGTTGTTTCATAAAACAAACAATTCAATTATTGTTAATGCAATAAGACTGAAATTAGCTTTCTAGGAATAAACAACAATTCGATTTTTTTTTAAAACAACGTAAAACTCTTTAATTTATTCTCCTAGAAGTTAGAGGATTAGATAGTGACTTGTTGAGTATTGATAAGCTGCTCACCTGTCATAAGATCCTTTTTCGTATAAATACCGGATTTTATATATCTTTTTCTTAGTTTCCCGCATTCTCGAAGGAAATACCCTCTGGCCCGATAAAGACGGACCCGCTTTATAATTAAAATTAAATTCCTTTAGCCTTTGATAGTATTTGTATTATAAGTCAGCCGCAAATATAAAACGCGGAGAATCGACCAATTTTCAATTTTAAACCGGCATCCCTTATTTAAAGTATGTAATAGCATTTGAAAAATTGAGGTCGTCTACAGTGCACGTAGCCATGCCCTGCGGCCTCCTTATTGCACGAGATCAAAGGTACTCTCAACTCACAGGCCATCGTTAAACTTCAATAGTTTATATAGTGGGAAAGCCTCTTACCGTTATGCTACCGACCGGATAAACTACAAGTAAATTGTTTTCCAAAAAAACGGCTCTTATGATGTGAATAAGAAATGACATGCATTTCGTTTTAATACGCAGAGCAGTGTGATCGATGGGTGTATATAATCTTTCGCGACTGTGATGTATTCGTGTTCGAAGTTTGTACGTGAATATTTTACTTTTACATATTTCATGAGGGAAGTTTTAAAATGCACAAAGCTACGAAACTATCGGTGGGTTTAGCAGAAGTCGAACAAGAAGTCTCATCGATAAGTCCTTGTCTCAGGGAATGTATTATGTGAGCGTTAAAATGTAGAGAGCTTTATACAAATACGCAAGCTCCATAAATGCACATGTTTGTAATAACTGAATTTAAAAATATCATTCATATAATTACATTGACATTTTTGACTTATTTGAAATCTTTGACATTTTTGAAATTTTTGGCATTTTGACATTTTTGACATTTTTGACATTTTTGACATTTTTGAAATTTTTGACATATTTGAAATTTTTAACAGTTTTGATTTTTTCGACATTCTGACAATATTTTATCAATTTTTTGACCACACATAAAAGCGACAACCACCAAGGAGATCAGATGTGCATTATCCTTTCATATGTTACAGAAAGGCCACTTACCAGAATTGGATAACACAATGTTTTTAAATAGTATACATAAAAACCAAGAAAACGGCTATGAATTTTAAGTCAGATACTGATGGGTTAAACTCTATATACTCACATTTAATTTTACTACACACAAATTTTACTACAAACAAAATATTCATAATTATCTCATAAAGTGTCATAACTTCAACAACTCATGAATATAGTACGGTTGTTTTGGGTGAAAAAAAAAGGAAAAATCTACTAAAATGTAGCTCATAACCAATGTTGTTTTGCTGTCGGATGAAGATGCAATCGTAGATATAAATCTCTCCTCCTATTTATCTGTATCAACTATCGAAAAGGATTTGTAGTCTAACTGCGACATCACGAAATTGTAACACGGATGGAGGGGCAGTTATGTCTCCCTTAAAGTAATGTTTCTTCGTCGTTGTCCATAACATTGTTACACAAATAGGTTAAAACGACTCACCAAACACGTTTTTAACAATTAACGTACTTACAAACTTTCTAGTCAACACGTGTTCGTTTTGAGTTGTTGTTTTTTAATAAGTTTTATTCTTAAGTTTTAACCACTTTATATACTTTAGTTTTTATGATATTAACATTATATTATCATACACGTGTTACCATGCTGTGAAGTCCCACACAGTATGAGACTACGCTATCAAAGGATGTGCTTGTCGTCCATATGTATGTTTTAACACATGGTTTCCGAGCAAAAGGACATGTGCGTTGCTTACAACACTAATTAGCTATACACACACTGTAATTTTAATGCAACCAGATAATTGTACACAATCGTAATTTTAACACTGTATTTTTACGCTGAATTTAGCCAAGCTCTGAGGAAACGTCTAATTGAGACGCGCAATATTGGCGAGTAATAAAGTGGACTCAAAATAGAAAAAAAGCGTTTTATTGCTGCACTATTGCTGCTTGAATATGTTGATAACATGCCATTAATATACTTGTATATATATACTTACAATCTTAAATCAGAATAAATGATTAGTTTAGTTTAGTGTTTAAATAAGAAAAATAATAAGAGACTCTCTACAGTTTAGGATATTTTATCTTAATTCGTTTGCACAATGATGATTTGATGATGATTCATTTCACTATCTTAGCCTCAATATTTCTAATGTCTCAAAGTTTTAAAAAGCCCTCATACCAACTTGCTATGAAATACAGATTCTGTCTACAGTTCTGCTTTTTTGTGATAAGGACAAATAATATATATATATATATATATATATATATATATATATATATATATATATATCAAAGTACCATGCTTGCATTCGTCATAACTACCAATGCCATTAAGCCATTAATAAGTATGTATCTAGCCACCATTTTTCATAATGATCATTTATTTTGTATACCATATTTTTAAGGCCTTATTTATTATATTATTTCTTATTTGTCCGTACCAACATTGTTATGAAAAATTAGATTTGATGCTATGGAATTACTAATAAATTATTATATATTAATACAATTATGTTGTGTTTAAAAGATGAATACTAAAACCTTATTATTAAATGAAACATTGATAATTCTAAAATTAGGTATCAGCATTGATATGTATATTGCCTTTTGTTGTTTGTCCAAGTGTTTGCTATTTATGTATTGAGAATTGGCAACACTGGTGTTAGTAGGTGCAATCCGACTTTCCAATCATCGGGGGCTCGACATTCGCCGACCTATTAAAAAAGGTTATGGAAATCGACACCCCTGGTACCAATGTGTCCCGTATTAGCAAAACGGCTAAGCCAAATGAAAATTAAGGATATTAAATGGCCCAGTAAAACACATTAGGGAGACCTTATACAAACAGCTGGCTGGACCATCGACGACGACCATAATGAGGAAGGACACAGTAGTGCATGTCCTAGAGATCATCTAACAACTAGAGAAGAATCCCTACCGGCGCTAAATAAAGAGGGACTAGATGACGAAGGACTACCGTGAGCACACAAAGACCTGCAGTCGGAAACACACAGGTGGCAACCATCATAGCGAGAGGCGACACGGCCCACAGACCGAAATAACTAGGAAGAATAATGATAGGACTTGTGTACTGCAGGGCAACTCCCAGAGTTGAAGGCCGGAAAGATTGCCAGAGATGATGGCTGGTTGAACACAGTGTAGTCAACTGCAGAAGGCAGAATTTGAGCGCGCCTTGCCTCCGATGTGGCAAGGAGGATCATCACGCCACAGACTCCAAAGCAGAGGAGTCTCCTCTGCAAAGAGACAGGACACGGAGCTTCAAGTGACAGGTGCCCGCTGCGCAGAGCAGTAAACCTGTCCCTAACGCCAAGAAACGGCCCGAAGACGGATCGACGAACAGCACCGGCCACCACCAGCCCAGGACCCGACAAGGGGCTGAGCTCAGAATAGCAACTTAACATCGGCAGGAGTAGGTCGGCACCGGATGTGCTCCTGTCAACAGTGACAACCCGATGCACCATGGCTAACGGACATACCGGGTGGCGATGCTGCCATTAAAGCAACTGGCGAGGCAACAACGCGATTGAGCAGCTACGGAATCCCAGGCAAGCGGGAGGTGTCGACCATCATCAGGAGGCGGTCCGTGGCGCAGCGGTCTAAGGCGACGGCCTGAGGCCATTCCGTGCGGAACGTTGGTGGTTCGAATCCACTGCCATTCGGGAATTTTTTCTACAAAGAGTTGACCCGGCTAGCATATCATGGATGTTGTATGAGGCACAATAGGTCCGTGAAGGGCCGCAGTGCACACAGCCTAGGGGCGAGGGCTGTACTCCGTGTAGAAAAAAAAAATCATCTGGAAGGTAATATTTATCAGCTACTACGTCTCGTGCAGAGATTTCCTGCGGAGACGACAGTGAGAGCGGCAGGGATCAATTTCATAGTCACGGAAGACATTTATGTAGTAAAGGCCGTACAGTGGGATTCGCCACGCACATACGCGAGGGTGCAGAAGGTTATAGAACAAGCAACCGCTCTGAACCTCCTTCCCTGCAACTCCGGAAATGCACCGACATTCGTGAGGAGGTTCTCCACCTCACACATCGATGTCACCCTAGCGACGACCGTGGTGCACGGTAGAATCAAAGGGTGGAATATAATTGACGAGGAGACCTGAGTGACCTCAAACTCATCAAGTTTGTTGTCGAATCAAAACCGGAGCAGCCAGCTGGTTATGCTACACAAAGCAGGAAATGGAACGCAGGCCGACTACAAACAGAGGTCCTGAGTGCGGAGAAAATGGAAATCACAAACTGGTAGCAAAAATATAGGTCGTCTGCAACACCTTAGTCTAAGGCAGCACGGTAAGGGGACACAAGCGACCAGCATACTGGTGGAGCGAGGAATTGGCACAAGCGAGAAAAGAGACGAACAAGGTGCCCAGAGAAGTCCAGCGGCTAAAAGTGGTGGGATGCCCAACCCTCCAACTTATAACAATATACAGAGAGGAATGAATTTCAAGCCGCCCTTCAGTGCAGCCAACACCGCTGCTGGCCCTGCTTGTGTGAGACTCTGGATAGTTCTGGATAGTTGGCTGGAGGGTAGCATAGCTACAGACACTTAGGCCTCAAAATGGGCCCATTGTGAAACCTCCCCTTAAGGTTACTCACTCCTCCCACCAGTCAATTCTGCGTGCGAGATGCAAAACTCTTTCGGGTGAGGAGTTGCCAATGCTGGCCATACCATGCCAGCACTCCCCTACTATTAGATTCCCAGTGTTTACGAGAGCTGGACAGAGGCATATTGCATACTCTGCTGTTTCTAGTTCTTCATTGAACCCTCTACATGACGGACAGTCCACCAGACCCATCGTGTGTAGGTGTTTGTTTAGCCGGCAGTGGCCAGTTAGGATATTGGTCAATAATTTCAGATTAGTTCTAGATAAGTTAAGGCGGGCCGTGGGTGCAATTTTACAAGGTTTCCTAATTGCTACATTTGATTGCTTGCAGTCCGACGTTTCTCGTCATCTTACCTTGTGAAGAGCATGTGTCATATGCTCTATTATTTTTTTTGTACCTGCAGAAATTATTTAGGTTGTTAGAGAATGTAAGGATCCCTTGCTGGCAAACTTACCTGCTGTTTCGTTCCTCTTGATGCCACTATGTCCTTTGATCCTGCAGAGTTCTAGTTTATTATGTTTAGCTAGCTCCTAGCTCCAGGCTGTGTAAACATAAATATAGCTCTTTCGTCACAAGTGCATTTAGAGCTGCTTTGTTGTCGGTGAGTATTTGGATATGTTTATCCTTAATATTCCGTTCAGATAAAATTTGAACTCACTTTAGTATTCCTATTAATTCAGCTTGGAAGACTAACGTGAGTCTTCCAAGTGGTGCACTTATCTTGAGATCGAGTTCTGGTGAGAATATTCCATAGCCAGCTCTCGTCTTAGTTTTAGATCCATCAGTATACATGGTTATGTTGGCGCCTTGTGGAATACCGTCCGGTATGATGATGGTCTGAAAATGTTTGACAAAACTGTATTTGGGTAGAATTCTGTCGCACTTTTATGCGGGGGTCTAGTTTGATAGCGTCATTGTGTATACTCTTTTGTCCAATGATTCTACCATTATCATGCCACAAGTTGAGTGAAGATAGCCTATTGAAGATGCTATTTTTACTGCAGTCTCCCTTATAAGAGGGTCGAGTGGTTGTAGACATAACAGTGATTCAAGAGCGGCTGTGGGTGTTGTTCTCATAGCGCCGGTGATGGCAAGACACGCCATCCGCTAGATGTGTAATAGCTTTGAGATTGTTGTGACTTGTTTGATTTTCGACCGCCAGACTATTGCACCACGGCAAGACTCAAGGTAAGACCTCCAGGACCGGAGGTAGCGGTAGCCGGCGGAGATGCGACGACAATACGGACGCTCTTCCCAATGGAAAAGAGAATATGAAATAACTCCGGGCCAGGATGGGAGGACCCGAGATGGAACGAAGATGTAGTGACGAGGCCGTTTACAGCCTTCCCAGGAAAAATGGCACCCTGCCTAGATTGTCTACTGAACGAGGTAATAAGAACGGTGGCCACAACCTTAAGAGAGTAGCACATACAATCAATGCCTCATAGAGGAGACGTTCCTTGCAAGGTGAAAATTAGCCAAACTAGTACTGATATCGAAACAGGGAAAGCCACAGACAGAACCTGCGTCGTATATGTCACTAGCTTACTCGATGGACTTTCTAAGATACTGAAGCGGCTGGTTACAAATCGACTGGAGGAGACAATGGAGGATGCGGGTGGGATATTATCAACACCATACGGTTTCCAAAAGGGGCATTCAGCGGTGGATGCCATACAGGTGGTTAGGAAGTACGTAGAGGCTGCAAACACGGCTCCATGTAGGAGGCGGAAGCATTGTTGATGGTCACTTTAGACGTCAGCAACGCCTTCAACTCTTATGCTAGGGACACAGTCATTACAGTGCTTCGGGACCTATGCGACAGAACAGTAAGTTACACTTTCTACAAGGTTCAGTCTTGAAACCGTTTCTCTGGAACATCGTTTATAATGGGATCCTAAGATTGAGCCTCCCTCCTGGAATCAGAACGGTGTTCGCCAAAGATCTCTTGGTGGCGCTGACTTTGAGCGTACAGGTAGCCGTCACGCAAATCGATGCATTGATGCGGTGACACAGCCTAAAGACTGCTGCCCACAAGGCGGAGGGGTGGCGTTCCTTTCCACGCCGAAAAGGACAAAATTAGAACATTAGTCCTGCTGGGAGAGACAATCGCCGTTGGCCGAAAGAGTGATTTTGTATATATCGCTTCTACTTACTAGCACTGGCAGAGACGAGCGTGTGACGATATAAATGATAAGTAATATGTCAATCAATTCTGATATAAACATTACTTACCATTATGCCTTCCTGCTGCCAAAAGCCTCTTTGTATATATATATATATATATATATATATATATATATATATATATATATATATATATATATATATAGAATAGATTTCACCAGTAGTGCATCGATGTAGTAATGGTGAAGGGGCCGGGTATAATAATTTAAAAGTTTTATTTATGCCGGATGTTTCGAAATTACTATATTACAACAAAATGAAATTACATTTGTGAGGCTGAGTGCCTACCTTTCATTATTTATGACAAAATAGTTTAGTTAATATCGTGCGTGTCGCTTTTTGTGCATGTATATATCCTGATTATATTTACATCCATTTACCTGTCAGGCTGCGGAATAATTTACATGTGCAAAACGGTATTTTATTTTCCATTAATATTATCATAGAGTTATCCGTATAATAAATAATTTCCGTTTGTGCGTAAATTTCATAATTGATCCTCTAATTAAATTAAACGAGTCATTGGAGTTACCAAACAAATTTATTATAATCCACGTCCATTGCGGCCCGTTTATTGACTGATAAATTCCATTATTTATGTATCGGCATAAGTAAACAGACATAGCAGCAGTGGCGTGGGCAGTGAGGGGGTTGGTCCCGTGCTAGATTAGTCCATTAAGCTTTGTTTACTGCTCCAGCGCGGACGGTTTATGTTCGTCCGCGATGCAATCGATGCCGAGGAGATACTGCATGAGCACGCACCGCCGCGTTCCGTATACACCTGACTTAGGGGTTGTCTCTTTTTATACCCACCGCCCTGCCTGCACGGAAGCGGTGGGCAGAATGTTAATAAAACCGGAGGCAATTACGTTTTATCGTTATTAAAATTGGAGTTATGTCCCGCGTCCGATGTAACTGTAATATTTTACTGGGGTGTATTTTACCGCTTCCTCCGTGCAGACCTAGGGTACGAGACGTTTATTGCGATGCGATTATTTCAGCAGGCTGCGTCCCAGATATTAACTCGTTCGTAAAATGCTGTATAGTTACTACTAACAGCGCGCTACTGGGTGGTTGCACATGAGTGAATATTTTATTAAGAGCCGAAGAAGTTAACGAAGGAATAGTTTATTTTTTACGGTTGCTACTATTTTTAATCAAACCAAATTTTAAACGGGGTGTCAATTTCAGACGTTGATGTATATGATAAACTTTGTTCGTATAATGACCGAAATATTAATTGCAAATTATATCTTAGTAAATTTGATATAACTTTTACATAATACTAAATTTTATGTAATACTGTACTAATTTAGTAAAAGTAAGTAGTAAATACTATTATCAATGTATAGCTAATATAAGGTTTTTGTTATGTAAATATTGCTACTACTTTTAATTAAACAAAAATTTTAAACGGTATATCAATTTCATACGTGATTGTATATGATATAATTTTCAGGAAGTTAGTAATATTATCTACTTAACTTTGTTCGTATAATGACCGAAATTTAAATTGCAAAATAATATCTCAGCAAATTTTATATAACTTATACATAATACTAAATGGTATGTAATGCAATACTGTACTAATCTAATAGGAATAAATAGTAAATACTATTATCAATATATAACTACCATCAGGTTATTGTTAATTAAATATTATAAACTAAATGTGTAGTTTAAATATCAACTAAATGTGTAGTTTAAATATCGAAAGATATTCTCAATATTCCCATTCGCTAAATTCGTGCCATCTTATTTGGTTCCAATTGATTTGGTTACTTTGGCGCTAGTGACCAATTGTAATGACGAAACATCTAATAATAAAATAGGGTTAAAATAAATAAACAACTATACTATGGGTCCCACACTTTCTCTCTCGTTAGATAGGAAATAAATAAATTATAATGCTTTTTAGTTTAAGTATACGGTTATCATATCAACGAGATATTTTTAACACAAACAACAAAAAACTTAAGAAGTTATATATTGCTTTCTCTCTCTCTCTCTCTCTCTATATATATATATATATATATATATGCACTCTCTATTCGGACTCAACAAAGCTCTCAACCAAAATCTGGTAAAATCCCACGTTTGCGAGTTTAATTAGCCAGAGGTAATTTGCTCCTCTGCGAGTTTTCAAGTCGCTAAAACTTTTTTTTGCACACAAGAGCCGTCGTGCGTACCCCCCAACAGCCCTCATAAATAAATCTTTTCTATTTGACAACAAAGCTCCACATGCTCACGGCCTTTTGCACACGAGGCTGCTGCTTTAATTAACGGGATTTTAGCTTTGCGCCACAACAAAGGATAATTAGAAGGAGACGTAATTTTAACTTGTATGATATAACTATGGCACTAATATTTATAATACGGGGATCATATTATGATTGTTAATTTAATTTATCGGGTATGTAGGGGTGTGGTTTTACACAGCTGGATTATTTTCTAACGAATTGGATAACTCAAATATTTTGATTATATATAGGAAGAAATTGTTGTGAGATAAATGCATATCTCAAGGTAATTAGTATTTATTTCTTTTATAGCGGACTAACCTAAATTTAAATTTATATTCCTGGCCCGCTTGTTTAAATAATAAAATACCGTGGGTAGCGATCAAAAAGGTAGCAGTAGACACATGTTATTAAATTGCACCCTTCGAATATTGAGTAGAGTGGTTGCGAATGTTTAACGCAAATCATTGGAATTTTTCACAGTGGGTAGTAAATTAGGTCCCACATTTTCTCTCTCGTTACATAGGTTCTGTGCGTGTGCGTCGAGGCGTGATAAAGCAGGCTCATTTTTGGCAATTGTATTCTGCTGCGCTTCACATTTTTCCAATTAACCCGCATCCCATTTCTGCCTACGGTAGGCAGAAAAAGCGATAAAAAGGGATGAGCAAAATTAGCACGAACACGTGCAGCGGATCGCACGGTTCTAATTGAGACGCCCGCGGTAATTTGCGATTTAAGTTGCGCACTAGTGGATCACTAACATATTTTATATAAAAATATGTTAAAGAATACAGTCAATAAGCTTACATTCACTATGTAGTATGTTTTTAATATAAGCCATGTGCCATAGAATATATTCACATCTTGATGTGTAGCATATTGGCATTTTGTCATCGTCTTCTTTATGTGGCATACTACTACTCGGAGTTTAGCAATCAGTAATGATATTTTCACTTTCGATGCTGCCTTTCTAAACAGCTCCTTCGTAGTACAGTGGAAATATTCTGTAAGATTATTTAACTAGGACATTTATTGTATTGCCAGACTTCTATTACATGTGATATTCCAAGCATTACAAGCACCATCTGATATCTATTTCTCCTAAATGTATGTCCCAGGTATTCTAGCTTTCTATATTCAATGTGATACCATTGAATATAGGTAGCTAGAATACCTGGGACATACATTTAGGGGAAATAAATATCAGATGGTGCGTGTAATGCTTGGAATATCAGATGTAATAGAAGCGATTTACGTTCCCATTCTTCTCATCGTCTTGCCATCGTTCATTTTAGGATTCTTCTATTCACCGACATTTATAAAGGCTGGAGTTTATTTCTGAGATATTGACTTACCGTTCATGCCGTGTATAAATGCAGGAAATATATAACTTCTCGCCATTCTTGTTCGAATATTTTAATGCAATTCCATCTTTAAGTTGCTGTTTGAAAAGAGTTTCCTCATATTATGAAAGGCTTTTCTGGCTAACTCTATTCTGCTTTCGACTTCTATTGCCGGATCGTTATTATTTGGTAGCCAGTCATTGGATTCCGCAAGTACTAATGCCTAATGTATGATATTAAGATTTGTGTCCTGTGAAGTGTATATTTTCTAAATGCAACCATGCCTCACTCCTACCACCAGGTCTTACAGGCATGGGTAGTGTTGGATTCACCACGCATCTGATCCTGAGCATCTCCACCCATCCGATCCTGGGCACCTATCGACTAAAACCAACCTCACGTTCTGTCGCTCGCGGCCTGCCCACCTCAGGCACTCTAAGCCCCTACGCCGTCAACCGTCAGTCAGCCACTCCTGTCTCTAGTCTTGGCTGTTTCCATGTCATGTCGCATTTGTCGTCGGTCATGTATTTCGTCGCTAAGCTTGTGTTACATCAAGAGCGTCGTCATATGTCATCGGCCTCGTCTGGACCTCGTCGTTTTATTTTACCGTTTCATCACTGTCCGGGAAAACCGTACCATTTTGCATTGTTTTGCAGCATCTTGTCTCCCAGTTGCTCTGGGACTGGGCCATTTCTAGCCACAGTTTGGCGCACTTTTGGTACCATCGTTGGCAGGTGAAGATGGTGTGTGCTGGACCATATGTTCCACTGCAATATCGGTAAATAGCTTTTTCAGCCTAGCCTATCCGGTATAGGTACTCCAGGATCTGCGTGGTCCAGTCGTCTAGCTCTCTGTGCCCTCCACTCACCCATAATTTGAGATAATCTTTCTATCCCAGATCGGGTGGGGTATATCGTTCCATCGTTGTTATCATTTCTCCATCGTTTTCGGTCTAGCTTCCTTTGGGGCTGCCCCTCCCTTGGTAGCCCTGTATGCCTTGCGCCGCGCCTTCACCAGCCTAGTATTATCTTTGTGAGGGTGCCTTCTTCTAGGCACTTATTAGTGATTTGGGTTAGTAGTTTTGCGGCCTCCGGCGCTGCTGCCTTCAGGACTTCGTTTGGAACCAATTCGATCCTGCAATATTCTTTTTGGTTACTCTGTATGCATGAATTACTCCTCGTTCCGTTCAGCTGTTAGTGTTATTGTAACTGGTCTGGTGCTTGGATCTTGTGTATCCCCTGCGCTCGGGTTTGTGACTAGCGGAAAAGGGGCTCTCACTACCGCCCTTACCCCTCCAGTTATCTTGACTTCAGGTCCAGGTGGACGACCTCTTATCTTATGCATTACAATTTTGTTGGGGAGGTCTCTCGGGTACTCATCGACCTCCCTACACAATTTGTCCCAACAAGCCTTCTAGCTCTGTTATCTGACTTGCTTTTATTCTATTTCTATTTTTTTTTTCACAATACCTGCAGAAAAGACTTCATCTCTTGGGTTGTTAGAGGATACTTGGCAAGCGCATCTACCAATTCATTTCTCTTGATACCGCATCCTTTGATCCATTAGACTTCTAGTTTGATATATTTAGCTAGTAGTATTAGTAGTAGTATTTTATTTTTCTGCATATCTTTAGGCGCGCCGCCGAAATTGTAAATATTTTATAACAATATTTTCGTAGACTTTTCTTGGGAATTAAAATACATACAAAACGATTCCAATGATAGTGTTCTATAATGAAATAGAATTTTCGAATTATTAATCAAATTACCAAGATTTGTGGCTTTTCTAGTTAATATTTTTTGTATTAATTAAACATCTTGTGGGAGCAACTACTATAATCTTATCATTACTGATCAACCAGTAATTTTCTGCAGACTTACTCCGGTTGAATGACTTATAGCAAAAGTCTCACTCACTAGTGTTCCTGAAGTTCCAATAACTACGATCATTGCCTACTATCAGTATAACAACACAACAGTTTTATTTGTAAAAGTAGCGATAGTACCATTTTCTGATTATGGGATATTACTACTATAGGGTGCCCGCGACATAATAGCCGCCATTTTGTCGCGGGCTATTTTGTCGCGGGCTATTTTGTCGCGGGCTATTTTGTCGCGGGCTATTTAGTTGCGGGCTATTTTGTCGCGGGCTATTTTGTCGCGGGCTATTTTGTCGCGGGCTATCTTATCGCGGGCTATTTTATCGCGGGCTATTTTGTCGCATTCTGTTTTGTCGGTGCACCCTATACTCGTAATATCCCACAATCAGGAGATGGTACCATCACTACTTTTGCAAATAAAACTGTTACATTGACAGTAGGCAATGATCATAAAGAAGTTTCACATAAATTATAAACATCTGTTAACCAAATACACATGTGGACAAAAAGAGCAAAGGAAACGAAATCTGTACAAATAAAGTCGCGGGCGATTATATCGTGGGCTTGTCTGTCGGGACTTTGTATCGCGGGCCAG
Organism: Lordithon lunulatus; assembly: GCA_963942505.1. Classification (NCBI taxonomy): domain Eukaryota; kingdom Metazoa; phylum Arthropoda; class Insecta; order Coleoptera; family Staphylinidae; genus Lordithon; species Lordithon lunulatus. Next base: position 17,021,205 of record OZ012672.1, on the reverse strand, counting down.
TTTGTCGCGGGCTCTTTTCGCGGATCCCGCTAGTCTAGATCAGGTATACGGTAGGACCTGAGACACTACCTTGTGGAACTCCTTATGTGACTTTTTTTAGTTCAGTATGCGCATCATCATGTTTAACTTTCGGAAATGTATGATTCTAAAAGTCGAATATAATTTTATGGACATGTTCAACTTATACTTGAGTCGACCATGCTAAACTAAACTGTATCAAAGGTCCCTGCTATATCCAAGAAAATTTAAACCGGGGAAAAACATGAAATTACATCATATTCAGATTATCTCACAGCTACAGCGCGAAAAGGGTATGAGCTAGAGAAATGTGTAAGCCTTAATATATAGGGCTAAAAATATTCTACATTTTGACATATTGCAGATAAGACTTTCTTACTTTCAAATATTTTTTCAAAATCAGAATTCTATGAACTTTGTCTATATTGGATAAAAATATATTCCATACCACCAGTTTGGCTCAAATAGAGCCATTTGAAGCCAAACTGGTGATTTGGAATAAATGTTTCTCTGACTTAGGTTTTATTCTAATTCAATTTGAAATAATTTGGTTATCTAGAGCAAATTTTCGATAAAATTACATGGGATTCAGATTGTATAAAATGGATTTTTTGACTAAAATAAAGAACACGAATGAAGGGAATTCGATTTGCTGCTTTCCAACAATATTCGTCTATATTTTTTATAAAACAATATAAACGTACATCACAAAAGAAAATAAACAAGCGAACTTATTATAAAATCTCGATTATAGTCGCAGTCATATGTTGCGACATAAAATGAAATGTTTACCAAATGTTGCTTTTTTTATTATGTGTACCATACTAAACTTTTTTATATTTTCCGATCTCTGCATACTCCACTCTAAATATTGTTCAAACAGCGGCACAGCAATAAGCGCGCGTGTTTTCGCTGCGCGCAAATATTGTGATCCAAATTTAATCTGATTTCCACCGCTCCGTGTAGTTAATCCGAAGTCTCGCAGCCACCCCCCAGACAGACGGGGGTTCGTTGCGAGCGAGCGTCGTCTGTTTCGCGTAATTAACATCGGACGTTATAAATGAGCAAGGGAGTGAGAGAGAGATCTTCAGGCCGGGTAAATATTGTTTCAGGTAATTTAATTTGACCTCTTGTTGCAGGTACGTTCTCCGACTCTTCCGGTGATGAAGCAGTGTGTCTAAAAATTGAGAGTGATTAGAGTCTGTAAGTTATGTACTGTTAATTTATACTTTTATATTAAACGTTTTTTCTTTGCTTTTAGACTAAATTAATGTTTTATATCGTTGTATGGTATTACAAAACAAGCTACATCATTTTTGACATTAAGTGTTGCTCAAGGTGGGTTTATGCTGAATATTAAATAAGAAATAAGTGAAAGGATTATTATAGACTGTTTATGCTAACAAAATCAGAGTACATAATTACTATTTAGATCTTATTACTTATTTCGTCTAACTAAATAATATAATGGATAATACGAGGGCGTACCCAAAATTAACTAACTAGTAAATTTTTTTTTGTATTTAACATAACATCATCTTTAAAAATACTGTCCATTAGATGATATACACTTGTCCCAACGGACTTTACACTGTTTTTTACAATATTTTTTATATTCTTCTGAATTGATGCTGTTAAGTTTAAGCTCCAGCGATTTTTTCTTAACATGTTGTACATCCTGAAAACGCCTTCCTTTTAGGGTTTTCTTCATTCTTATGAATAAGAAAACGTGATATGGGGCTAGGTCGGGCGATGAAAGAGGTGAGAGACCGTTGTCATGCCATTTTTCCTGAAATAATTATTTTCAACGCTGTGTGGACAAGCGCGTTGTCTTAATAAAGCAACCAGGCCCACGAACGCAACATTTCAGGTTGTTTCTTTCTCACTGCCTCACGCAATCGCTTCAGCACTTCCAGATACTAATGTAGGTTTACTGTGGTGCCCTGAGGAATAAATTTAACGTGGACGACTCATTTGACGTCGAAAAACAAACCATTGTGAACTTCACAGTTATCCACTTTTGAACATGGCGAACCACTCTAAATTCTTGTGTAGCTTAGAGCATCCTTCCCATAAGCTTTTCGAAGCATTGAAGCTGATTCTGCCGCTGTTTTATTTAACAAAAAAAAAATTTTATGTGAGCGTATTGCTAGTTAAAATTGTTTTTTTTCGTTAGAAAAGTCTTCAGAACAATCACTCTGTCCGCTACGGTGGTTTTTTCATGTACGCTACTTGGCCAACTGGGCAAGCAGAATGCCTACTACACCTACCTAGCGAGTGAGAGCAGCTCTACCAATCCACTTAAAAATTATTCCCGTTATTTTCGAGTACGTAATTTTCGCTCTCTAATTTCTCATTTTAGTTCGGAATAAAACCACCTTTACTCTTTACTGGCAAAAAGCGTTTTTAATGTTATAGGAGAGTATACGTAAGATGGAAGCAGAGGTACTATCATTACCTCAAATATATTGTATCAGTATTGTTTTTCACTAGTTTATTTATAGAAACATATTTACTCCTTTGGCTTCAAATCTCTTCTATGTTTAATTTTGCTGCAGCAGTATAACCAACAATTAAAATTATCATCGTTAAGGCTCATATAGGAACAAATCATCTGTATTTACGTGCTACTGTAACAGACATTTTTTATGTTATCTATCTAGCTATGAAAACAGGGAGTTAGAAGACAAACTGAATTAAATTTTTCGTAGGAACCATTAACAGAATACACTTATTCAAACGTTTTAAAATATCTTTTGTTTTAATAATAACGCCATGACTTTTTGTGTTTCTTTAAAATATTACTTCACAGCGTTTATAAGTCGTCATTTGATAAACGCCCGCTCACTTGTTTTTTGTTTTTTTTTTAAACATATGGATATGTAAGAATAAAAGTGGCGTAAGTCAGATTTAAGTTGTTTTGAGAAGGAGAAGAGTTTGCGTTTGGTATTTTTGTAAATCGACGTGCACAGTTACATACTTAAAATTAATTAATTAATAAATAAAAATGTAACTGCGCACGTTGATTAACAGAAATGCTAAATTCAAACTCTTCTCTTTTTCAAAACAAATTAAATGTGACTTACGCCACATTCATTCTCACTGGCTAATATAATAGTCACAGGGGACGAGGTCGGGACTGTAAGGCGGATGTTGTAATTTCTTAAAGCAGCATCCAGTGACTACTTCTTGAACAATTCGTGCGTTACGCATCCTGTAGTTTTTGTACAGAAGCAGAGTTTTCTGAGCATAACTGTAGGGCTTTTTTCTTGTAGAGCCGCGTTTAAAATATAATTATACCTTTTAATTCAGTTAGTTAACCCTTAACCACTATGTTAAGGGTTAACTAACGAAATTCAAACTTCTATTGCTTCTTTAAACTATTCCCTAAGATACTTTAGCGAATATATATATATATGCTAAAGTGTATTTATTGTGGTTTCTTAAAAATTGTATTTAATTTGTACAAAAAAATATATCGTCCGATGAAAAGTCACAATTCGTAACTTTCTCGCAACTAAATATTTCTCTGGGGGGTGCGATTCCCCAGCCGACCGGCGATGGCGACACTAATCCCCTTAGATTTTCGGCTTGTCCTTTTTAGGCTTTTAGCCCGCCGCCGCTCTAAGTAGTCTTCGGTGCAATTCCGAGGAGTGAAATGAATTATTAATGATAAAAAAACCGCCGAATTCTATAAAAGGTTTACAGCATTAAACCATGAGAACTGTTAGTACCTAAATTGACAAGGATTTAAATTATATTAATTGATTCTTTTAATTTACATAGATTTATTTTATGAAGATGTAATAGTAATTAAAGTTACAAGTATTTAAATTATATTAGTTGATTCCTTTAATTTACATAGATATATTTTATGGAGATGTAATAGTAATTAATGTTACAAGTATTTAAATTATATTCATTGATACGTAAAAAAATGACCCAATATAGTAATATTCTAATAAAAACAAAATATTAGTAAATTGAACTTAATATTCCCCAATTGTAATGCATCATAAATAAAGTATAACCAAATAGGTCCGTTGTTCCCAGTACGGAGTACCTTTACACTTTTATTCGTTTCTTTTTTATGGAAAGTCTAAATAAAATGTATAAATAAATGTTAACGACGAGGAATTTATATGCAAATATAATTATAAAATGTATTTAATAAAGTTAATTTTTAGAAAGAATGTAGCAAAAATATCAAGAACTTTGTATCCAAACGAGAATAAGTACCAACAATATATTCTACTATAGATATAACCCAGAAAGCATTTGGATTATCTTCAGAAATTACTTTGAAAGCCACTTCTCTTATTTTTCATAATTTTGTAAAAGTTTATCCCGTTCCCATTTGTTTTGTGCTTTGAATACTTCTATTTATTATGTAGGCGATCTCTTTGTTTTCGTCTGATTCTTCTGCTTGCATTCGTTTTCTCGTGTTTTATTCGTTTAGGTGTCATATATTCCTCTCTTGCAGTTTTAGTCTTGCCTTTTTCTTCTTGTGTACCGCTTCATCGCACTGTTTATCCAACCATTTGCTTCTCTTTATTAGTGAAACTTTTCCTAATATATTTTCGCTGCTTTTATAATTATTGTATTTGTTCTATTATTCCTTCCGGTGCGTTTGAAACTGCTCCGTTTCCTAGGTATAGCAGCTACCTCTAAACAAATACTGATTTATAAAAAATTAAGAACAAACCAATAATACAGAGTAATTTAATATCTTTCAACACTAAATAGGCAGAGATCCTGGCGATCTGCAACAATACGAAACATATTATGAATCATTCAGTAATTTTAAATATATACCTACCTACTACCCAAATATGGGGGAACGTAGCGCAGTGGTCAGCCTTAATACTGCTGCGCTGAATATCGTGAGTGTAAACCTCACAAAGCGAAATACTTTTCAGCTGCACGCACCCTCAATTCCCTAATTAGGGTGGGGTTTTTCACGACTAACACAAAACCTTTCTTTGGTTCGGAGTTGATGAAATTGTCATCTAAAACACTCAAGTGGTACGGAATCCACGTGAAATTGTAGGTGGTTTATCAGTAGTGCCAGTTTACCAGCATTATAGGCAGAGAAAGCGACCCATACGTCAGAGATATTTGGCACAATAGAGGTCGGAAACTATCAACTACTCTAATGTTTGTTGCCTAAGGTCCCGGAGTAAGTGATTATTCCAGATTATATCTGTGAGTGGGAAATTCTTAATAACAATTGGTTATATTTTAGCTTAATCTGTATCCTATTGGTAAGTAAAGGATGGAAGAAGGTACATATGACGGTAGTATAATGCAAAAGTGTAGGCTTTGTTCACAAGCTAATTGAACGTCAATTCCAAGGTCTTTAACCTTTGAATTCACGTTCACAGACGAAATTAGAGATAATAATTCAATAATTGTTCACTAAAAACGACTAAAAAACAAACAAATAGAATCATAAATAAAGCACAATGTTTGGTTTTCTAGTGTTCACTTGGCTGTGGAGGTAATCCATTGCTTATCTTATTATAAGGCGAAACGTACCCGCAGTTCACTGTCTTTTCTATTTAATTATATTATGTTGATTTTTCTCAAATTTAGCAAACAGAATGATCTGGAATTGGTCGATATACGTATAAAATTATTTGAGACATTCGAAGCGTTATTAAAATTTTAGAAAACCGGTTTATATTAGTTGTGTACATTTTTAAGACATGTATCACGTGACTGAACGTGGAGCGCATATGAGTCAGTGCTGTTTCTTGTGTGGTTGTGTTCGCTCGCGTTGCAACGAACTATGCTTTTACTACTATTATTGCAATAGTTATTAGTGCACAATTAAGTATTATGAGTTTGTGAGTGCTTTCGTTGGAAATATGCTGAACGAATACACGGATATGACTATATGTTAATAAGGTTAGTTATCGAAATTACATTACACCGGTTTTGCCAGTATTCTGAAGTATAGACAAACATTAGAAATTCACCAATACTGTACCTGGCAGCATGGCTAAATTTCCAATTCTGGTAACAGCGGACCGAGCGATTCTTTGCAGCGTTGTATCAATACGGGCGCCTCGTAAAGGGTGCCGACTCTTTACGAGGCGTCCGTACCCGGTGTCGTTATATTTATCAGCCATTTTATATTTGTCCTGCACAATATTTTTGATGTTGTTTCTCATTGTTTTCCTCATCACAGTTTCTCAGTCAAGAGAACCGTTATAAAATTGCACTCTAAGCTCCCTAGTACCGTCAGTTTGTCATTCTTCTCTCTTGTCTTGCCTTTTCGGTCCCTGTTCGGTATTGTGTCAGTTCCTAATCGCCACTGTACATCCCCGCAGGTAATCTTGAAATTTGGACCTTATTACCTCTCTTATGTATTCAGCCACTGCCTTCTAGTGCTCGGGTAGTTCGAACAAGCTGCTTCCCAATCGTTGCAGGGTTGGCTCCTCCCTAGTTTCCTCCAGAGGGTGGCTCATGCACGGTACCACCTGTTGCACCTATAGTGTGTGTGTGTGTCTGTGTGTCACGTTGTCCTGCAGTACCGGTATCTTTTTGCGCCCGTATTTCCAAACCTGTACAATTATGACTGGAATGTCCCGTGTTCTGTCAGTATTTGCGTCGGCCTATGGCTCATTTCCACTATCGGTCTTACAAGTGGAAAAAGGGACCTGGTCCTCTCCGCCTTTGCTGTTCCGTCCTATCTGCTTTTCTATTAGGCAATCATCAAATCCCAGGTCTCCGCCTTCGTCCGGGGAGGAGTCTCCCTTTTAATTCTGCGGTACGTTTTGGCCCATTCTTCCACCGCAAGGTGTAGCCAAGACGTTCGTCCTGTAGGCTCGAGTGATCCTAAGCGAACTGGTGTGCAACGCCCTTATAGTCTGCCGAGTTCCTTTTGTCCTTTGTCGCTGTAGCCCTGACTGTTGCTACATAAATCAGATGGGTGACACCGATACTCTCTTTTGGTCACCCGAGCCTCCGATGTTTGGATGTAGCCGCACCAGAGCCGCCTCCGTGTGGGTGACCCTCATTGAGGTTTCTAAAACTTAGCCTGTGTGACTTCGGTTTACCGTTCTCAGGTAAATCACTTGTCTTTTGATTGCGACACCCCGAACATTTCTATCTTCGTGATCAGGCCGACTTCGGTCTTGCCAATAGCTATTATGGGAGAGCAATGCCCGTTATTCAGGCCTCCATGGATTCCGCTGCCGGCATTTCGTGCGGTTTCCTCCAGGTCTCGTCCGCGGGCGATTATTGCCCTGACGTCCGTGAAGCCGATGGAAGTTGTTCCCTCCAGCATTTGTGCGTTTAGATTGAGCCCTGTGGTAACCCTCCTGTCACCTCCTGCCTTGTTGCTCACGTGCGTCCTATATGTATCACCTCTATATATGCGACGAGGTATCCTCTTACCAAGTTTGTTAGGGCACTTGGTATACCCTTGCTCCTCAACGCCTTCGTGATGGTCGTTCATGGCAGCGTGTTGAAGGCATTAGCAATGTCCAGGGTGACTACAATGCAGTATCATCCTAGAGTGTTCCTCATTGGCCTCCGCTATCAATCCTCCTACGGTCCGTTTTGAACCTGCCCTTCTAGAAGCTATACTGCCGGTCGTTTAGTGCAAGGGCAGCATCTATTTCCTTAGAAAGGCGGTCCGTCCAAGAGGCACAGCGAGCGGTATAAAGCGGGGTCGTTCGGCGGCTTTTCGGGCTTTGGGATTAGGATGAGGCGGGTCGTCTTTCAGCGCTTGGGGAAGATTCCTCTTCGTAGGCACCTATTGGCGAGATCCCTTAGTGTTCCGGCTATCTTCGGTGCTGCCGCCTTGATTGCCTCATTGGGTAGTCCATCGGGCTACGGTGCCTTCTTTCCTGAGGTTTTCGAAGGCTGCCAGTTCTTCCTCCTCCTTCAAGTCTTTTTCTGGTGGCATTTCCTCTTCGTTTTCTCGAAGGGTTGTCCCACCGTTGTTCTTTTGTCCTGGACTCGGGGTCGTCATATTTATCAGCCATTTCATATTTGTCCTGGACAATATTTTGGTGGTTTCTTATTGTTTTTCTCATCGCAGTTTCTCAGTTAAGAGAACCGTTATAAACTTGCCTTCGAAAGTCTAAACTCCCTAGTACCGTCTCACGTCAGTGTGTCATTTTTCTCCCTTGTCTTGCCTTTTCTCTTCTTGTTCGGTATTGTGACAGTTCATAATCATCGTGGTTCTGTCCTGGACGTTATATTTATCAGCCATGTCATATATGTCATCGGAGGAGCTCGAAAATGGCTAGAGCTTATCCGAAACTAGTTGCAAAGTGTAACTGAAGTGTGATAAAAAATCGTTTTATTTATCCTTTTTTTAAATGTTGAATTTGTGCTGATATTAAAAAATAAATTGTCCGACATCAAATGTTACACTGAAAACATGTGTAACTTTAAGTATGTGGTAATATATCGTATCTTTCGTCTTACTGACAAAGTAAATCAATATGTTACGTGTTAAAATATTCTATGAGTAGTATGGATATATAATAGAAAATTTTCATAATAATAAAACGTTGCAGGAATATGCGCAAAAAAATATGAAGGCCGGTTTCATATTGCACAAGTTAAAGAATTGGTTAAGTTATATTAAATAAATGTATTACTGAATCAACCCACGACAGAACGACCCAAAGGTCGATAGCCAGTTATAGAATTGTATACCGTAACTACTACTAAATATATTACAGTAGAAATTCGTTGTGGTATTCATTTTGTATGTAATATGTTTTCGTTTAATTTAAAGTTACTCCATCTCGTATGTAGCAGCGTATTTTTCAATCATCATGCCGCCTTTTCTATTTACTCACATAGATTCAACATTGGAGGGAAGCTACGACCCATCGGATTCCTTTTGTTCGATAAACTGAGACTGGAAGCACTGGAAGTGCGCCGTAAATGTAATTTTCCGTCCCAAGTAAATCTATATTCGTTTTCTTCTTGTTTTATTTGTTTTATCGACGAGGCGCAACAATATTTCTTGTAGCTATTAGCTGTAAGAATTTCTGAATTAACATTAGATGCATAACAGTATATTCGTAACAATGAAAATTAGTGAGTGTAGTTCGGTTGAACTACTACAATTAAATAAGAAATATATTTATTTATTCGTGGGCTATTTTCCATTTCAATAAAACTCAAAATAATACTTGTTTTAAGTGATTTCTTTCACAATTACATATATTTACATGTGAATAACCTGTGTCGTTAACTAATGACTGGATGACGATCATGGGAAACATTTAGATATTTTATATTATCGCGGATAGGGGGGGTGTAGACGCTAAGAGGTTTGATATCGGTATTTATTAATATAATGGGGTTTCATCCGCAACAAGTTTCTTACGCACAGCTTAAAACTATCATTACCCGAATTTTGAGTTTAAACTTTCTAAAAGTGTTTGAAAAAGTTTTTATTTTAACAGAAGCAACAAGTACCTACTACAGGTCTATAGAGAGTGAATATAATACGTATTGTTAGTTTATATACTACAATCTTATCTCTAATGTTAGCGCTAATGCTGCATCTCGCTTCTGACGCGTGGGATCCACCAGACATAACATGCAGCGCCATGGTTTAGTTACTAAACTCGGTCAGGCAGTCAAGGAAGCAAGAGAGAGTTTTTTGCCTGGAGCATATATATATATATATATATATATAAATATATATATATATATATATATATATATATATATATATATATATATATATATATAAATATATATATATATATATATATATATATATCTATTTATCTAACTCGGGTGTGCTCGTGCTCGTGCTCGTGTGATCAGGATGGCACATGTTGCCACATACTTAAAATATACTTATTTGCGACACAATATGATTATTGTTATATATTGCTATATAAGGCTACTAAAAATTTCAACCAAATTTCAAAACTTTTTATATTTCGCCCTCAAATAAAACATAAACCATCATATCTGAGTTTGCGACAAATATGTAATTACTGATTGATGGTTAGAATAAATATATAAAAGTCCTTGTGTTTACCATGGATCCCCCAAATTCAAATTTGTTATGGCTCTATGAAGTTACCATACGCTACTAGTTATTATTATATAATTACATACAAACATATGTACAAACTTACAAATTCTATCGAAACGTATATAACGTATAACGTATATAACTTGCAATATATTCTCTCTTTTACTGAAAAGTCAATCTTAATAACACCACGGCATACTGATTACATTACATGACTTTTGATTCAAACAACTTGTACACCAGATTATTAGTATTACGGAATCTTCTACATCAGCTATTTTGGAACGTAATTATAAACTGTAATTGCTATTGGCAGTGATAGTTACTGGAATATATGGGAAACCTTTCGCAATAAAACGGAGCACGCAATCGTTAATAAACAAACTCCATTTTGTTTGATTGCCGATTTAATTGAATTTTCGTAATGCACGCAGTTGTAGATAATGAAACAATATATTTAATTTAATTACCTTACAATTCGAGCCGAATGTCAGAAAATTGCACTATTACATTCGCAATAATTAATTGTTATTGTGGGATACAAAATAATAAACATAGAGAGTTTCATAGCGACATGATATGAACTAGACCGATTATTTTACAGTAAACGGCATGTAAACAGGTCGAGTTCGAGAGGATTAAGATGATGAATGAACTACATTTAGTTGATTTTGGGTACACTATGTAAACACTTGGACTTATTAATTTGCTACTTTGACAATTTATTATTATAGAATATTAATATAGTAGATAAGGTTTGTATAATAGGTATGGTTTTTGATACATCTTTTCTTACATCTTGCAAGTTCAACTTCAAGTTATGCTTAAAAAATAGGAGTATTTTTCAAGCCTGTTAAACATTACTTACATTGTACTAGATTTGTCAATAAATTTGAACACGTTTCCACTTTTATGTAAAGTCTTGTCTCTTGTTTCGTCAATCCACTGTCTGGCATGTGTCACGTCACTGTACTTCTGCTTCATCACGGTCTGGCAGTACCTCGTCACGGCCTCCCACTTTTGGCTCTCTTTTAGTAATCGGGTTCCTATATTTCCGGAGGTGGCTTCTCTCAGTTCGAGCCATAGTAGGGCTCGCTCGCTGTACCATCACTGGCATTGGTACAAGTGTGGTCTGGCCCTTCGTCAATCCACTGCCTGGCGTGTGTCACATCACGTCACTATTGCAGGTCGTCACTATACTTCTGCTTTATCACGGTCTGGCACTTTTGGCTCTCCTCTAGTAATCGGGTTCCTTTTTTTCCCGTAGGTGGCTTCTCTCAGTTCGAGCCATAGTAGAGCTCGCTCGCTGTACCATCGCAGGAATTGGTACAAGTGTGGTCTGGCCCTTCGTTACAATTACAATTTCGGCACCTTGCCATTGCTGATCTCCCTATCCGGTGCAGGTATGTTTGAAACACACCATGTCCGCGTTCCACCCAGGTCCCGACCTGGGGCATGATAATCTTAATCCAACCAGCCTTCGGAGTTTCGTTCTACCTGCCATTTAGTCATTGTCTATCGTTTTGCGTCTGTCTTAGCCTCTATGGGGACGTTCCGCTTCGGATGACTGTGTATATCTCCTATCTACTAACAGTAGGTCTACCGGTGTTATGCTGCCTAGGACTTCTGCTGCATCGGTCGAGATGGTGCGGTATGCCCGGGTGACCCGAAGAGCGCTAGTGCGTAGCGTTCTCCTCAGTCTATCCATGTTCCTCTGGGTCAATCTTATGCCGACCTAGACCGGGGCCGTTTAGACGAGTTTGACGCGTGACATCGCCTCCAGTAACCTCATGTTCTTCTCACCCGGGCCACCGATGTCTGGAAGCAGCCTTGCCAGCGCTGCCTCAGTCCTTACGGCCTACCTAGCTGTCTCCAGCACCTGGGCTACGGGACTTTTGTTGGCCTCCAGGGTTGTCACTAGGTACATCAGCTTTCAATCAATCGCATGCATTCTTATATTGATTAAATCCTGGATACGTACTCCCTTAGTGGAGATCAGGACGACTTTGGTTTTAGCAACGGCGATAACAAGGCCGTTGCTAGTCATCCAGTCTGCTATCATCTCTGTCGCGTGTCTCGCCTTAGTTGTTATTCCTGTCCATGAACGCGATCGATATTGTGTCGTCGGATAATTTGATGCGTAGTGCATCGTCGTACGTTACATTCCAGAGGAGGGGGCCGAAGACTGGGATACCCCTCCTGTTACTTTATGTGTTACTTCTCCGGCTGTTTCGCGGGTCACGGTCCCACAGGGCAGTGTATTGAATGCGTTGGCGATGTCCAGCATGACCATCATGCAGTACCTAGGTCGTATCCATGATCCTCTGTTGTTTTCCACGACCAGTTCGCGGACCGCTATGATCGCGTCTGTTGTCGATTAGCCTTTTCTGAATCCATACTGTCGACTATGCATTCCTCTGGTAGTTTCCAGTGCATCAGTGAGGCGATCGGCGATCAGCCTTTCTATCGTTCTGGCTGCTCCGTTAAGTAAGTATAGTGGTCAGGATTTTTGGTCGGAGGGCGGTTTCCCAGGCTATCAACCTAGTCTTCTTCCATTGCCAGGAAAACATGCCCCCCTCTAGATAGCGGTTCGCGATTTGCTTCATGCTTTCCTCGATGGCGGGTGCTGCTTTTAGTACCTCATATCCTTCCTGATCGGTAATAGTTAATTTAAGGCTACCAGTACCTCTTCCTCGTTCCTATTATCCTGGGGTGCGATTCTTGAAACCACTTGTTTCGAACGTATACGTTTAACTGTCAAAGTCGCTCCGCAAAATACGGACAATTCACGATTTGAGTTACTACTTTGACAATTAAACGAATACGTTCGAAACGAGTCGTTTCAAGAATCGCTCCCCTGGTCTGGTGGCGTCTTCCTGTTGTCCTGGCACGCTTATGCTCTCGCTTGATCCCGTAGGAAACCAGGGACCGTGGCTCCAGGAGGCTCCGCGGGTCCTCCTCGACCTCCCTACCCAGCTTTCTTGAGCATTCTTTCTGGCTCCGCTCGATCGCCTATATTCTCTCCGCCGGTAGTGGTCGATGAGAGTTCTAGCCGCTCTTGCTCAAAGTGCTATTATTCGTGCCCAGTTCCCTCTCTTCGTACTTCTGCGATCTCGGGGCAACCCAGTACGGTTTCCTTTTCCCTGGGCTAGTCTGCTTGATTGGAATTTTCGGCAGGCCATTTTATCTGGGTTGTCGCTTGGTTGGTTGTTTGGGTCTTCTAGTGTCGCTCTCAGTACTTCGTTATCCATTTCTTTAGTTGCCCATTTCCTCTGTTGTGTGGATCTTCTAGTGTCGCTCTCAGTACTTCGATGTCCATTTCTTTAGTTGCCCATTTTCACGGTTGTTGGGGTTGATCTCAATCTTGGAGTCTGGGCTGAACGACCACTCTGTTGGTTCAGTTCGTGTATATTATATACACCGGCATACTGACAGGTTTAATGCAGCTGCTCCATCACCTCATCTCCTCGGGTATCGTAGCTGCATGATCCCCATGCTGGTGATTTGGCGTTCATGTCGCCCGCCATGACGACCAGGCCGGCAACGGCTAGGATCGCCTGCTCCAGTTTGTCCAGCCATTCTCTCGCTTTCGCTCAGTTACAGTTTGGCGAGACATAGCATACGATTTAGTCCAATAGCTATACCCATGCGATCCCCCTCGTGGGTGAACGTGGGTCTTGATTGTGACATCCCCCATTATTGACGAATCAAGTACCATATAAGTCACGCTTTATATATCTCTTTGTCCAAAAGTTAAATTAATAATTATAATAATATGTGGACTGCCACTTCTCAGTTCAAATTATTTTATTTAAGATCCTCTTACTTAGTATAGTTAGGAATACAATGTGACACTGACTTGTGACATATATTTTCTCTAACGTTTTCTCTAGCTGTAAATGTTATCTAGTAAGTTAGTATAATTTCCCATGAACGGCTTTTTCATCTGTTCACATAAAGCCATAATATTCGTCCATATGCTGCCATACTAAAGCCGGTTTCGTTTATCGTTCGGAAATTGTTTCGGGATGTCCTAAGCCAGCTAAAGGTCGTTTTAGACAAGACAATTTCTTGACTCAAAAGTTCATCAAGATGCGAGACAATCTAAATTGTCTCGTATCATACAGTAAATTATTTGAAATATTGAATTGGATGGTAGATTGAATGGAAAAATAAAACTCGTTCTATTTGTCAAGGACAAATTGTATGGGAGGAGGATAAATGATTCATTTCTTGAACAACTTTTGAGCTAAGAAATTGTCTTGTCTAAAACGACCTTTATACTAGCCCAGAACAGCTGCCGAACGATAAACGTAAGCGGCTTAGCTATATAATAAGTTAAACCCATATTCACGGGACTTTGGTAAAAATGGGCTTCGTCTTCGGAATATATTTATGAAACGTTGGTCGAAACCCATAATAGTTTTCATACCACATTGCTATCTCAAGCATATTTCTCTTTAGGTTATTCCACTACTTCTTCTCTATCGTTGTTCACTTCTAGCTTCGCCTCTATGTTCTTCATATATTGTATGGGTGTTTCTTTTTCTCTAAGTTTGTATGATTTTATCTTGTTGTAGTTTATTGCTAGAGATCATTTACTGCGTTAGCTACGTGTGCCAACAAAATTTAAAACGTGCTACAGATAACACACTTGCCATAGATTTCCCGTTGCGGTATAAATCATAGATTAATTAAATATTTGCAAATGTACGAGTAAAATTAAAACAAAAACAATTGAAAAGACGAAATTTTTCTTCCGAATAAATTATTTTTTAGCGAAATAATAGATAATCGAGACAAGTGTACAATTGTCTAAAACTGCTGTCACTCTCCACTCCTAGTTGAAAACTTGTTAGGCATTCGTTATTGTTCGATAATTAAACAGGACTAATTATAGAGCATTAAGGTCGTCACGAACAGCACCCTCGCACGTGAGTTCAAAACTGTCAAGTGCAGCCGGTTACGCCTGAAGCGCGCTCACTCGTCATCCGTAGCTTATGTTTTGTTGATTTATTGCGGTTTCAATTGCACACGGTTATTGGCGGCCATTAAACATGACCACCAAACCTCCTTCCTCTCGAAGGGATCACTTTGAAACTAAGTTGATTAGAGAAGTAATCATCGTCTCCCCATCCACATACTGATTGCATATGAAACTTTATGACAAGTAGCGTATGGAATTAATTTGTGTAGTAAGTCGAAATTTAAGGGCCATGGACTTATGAGATTCATAAACAGTTAATGATATTTATTAAGAATATATAATCACCTTTATTGACACGAAATAACTAGAATGTAAATCTCATATATAAATTAATTAAATTAATTAAAACTTCTAAAATATATTCAAAAATATTAATTTTACAATATGAAAGAAGCGATACATATACCACAATTATTAAATAATGTTCATACATTTTTTTAGTTATAATACCAAACGAATATGACTGTATTTTATTGTTCGTCATATGCCACATCATCGAAAATCAATGAATAATAAGTATAAAGAGCATGTAGAATTCGATTCTCATTTAACTGCACATGCATTATAAAAAAACTATTGGTTGATTAAAAATGACATTTATCAGCTATTATATATTCGTTCAGAATATTAGCAAATCTGATTTTGCAATACGTTCGCTAGTATTTCCACAATCTACATATTATTTCCAATATAATGCATTAAATATTCAGTCATTAAATTTAAATGGTGATATATTTGCATTAAACCTATTTTTACTTTACTATTATAAATGTATGATACTGTTATTTACATTTCAAACGAATATTGCACTAATGAATTTCCATTGAACGAATTGAATTTTCATTAATAAATATACAAATTAATCATTTATAACACACCCGACCTGTGTGATCTTCTCTCATAACCTGGTCTATTTAGTTTTTTGTTTTATAATGATTATTCTATTCTAGTACTTCTTTCCGTTCATTGACACAAAAATAAAAATTTGCATATGCGTTACCTACCTTGGGTCCAGGCTATTTTCAGCATTCTGCCATATACTGAATATTTCAATCCTTTTATTCCTGTTAATATCAAATAAAATGAAACCAAATTAAAATAAATTTATTTCCAAAGAATATTATATAATATATAATATTATAATTATCTAATAAGTAATATACAATAAAAATATATCTATAATCTACAATATAATATCTAAATCTTAAGATTATATCAAGTTTTAGATATTATATTATAGATTGTATACATGGTTATTGCTGCAGGAAATTCAGAATTACGACACAACAACATCAATGAGTAGCTGGTATGATAGACCCCCTTTATTTTCATAATTTTCATGATGGGTGTTGGTCATTCTCACAGCTGAAATAGTACAATATTTGTTATTGAACGTCGACAATTTTTATTCGCTTATACGTTCCATTTGATTTTCTCTAGTTTCGATTCCAGCTCTTTGTCTTCCGACGCCAACAATCTAATGTTATATGTAGAAATCTTCAACATCGTGTGCAGCCAGATCTCTTCTAGGTACTTTTGCCACCCTCTGCCTTCCCATTCTGACTACAGCTGCCTTTTCAGGGAACTTTCCGGCTACTGGGAATTGAGGACCATTGGTTGTTGGTTTTGATCACTGTAAAAGCCTCCAACAATATACATTATATACACAAACGACATTTTTGAACTAAACCTTAAAGGGAAACTATACGTATATGCAGATGATACTTGTATAGTATATACAGGGAAAAGCTATGAAGAATTAGAAGCAGATATTAATATAGATATCAATATATTAGAAGAATGGTACTACAACAACTTACTGACAATAAACGAAACGAAAACGGAATATATAATGTTCAATAATAAACAACAACAAACAGAAAATCAAATTTCGATGAAAGGAACAACAATAAAACAAATAAAAGAAATTGACTATCTAGGACTCAAAATACAGGATAATCTAAATTGGAATAACCACATAAACGAATTAGCGAAGAAAAACTCAAAAACAATAGCAGCAATTTGAAAAATAAATAAATACATACCAACAGAAGCAAGAAAAACCATATACCACGCACTATTTACCTCCCAGAATAACTATAAATGTATGGGAAAATACAAGTAAAACGAACATAAGCAAAATACAAATTCAACAAAATTCTAAAAATACTGTACAACCTAGAACCCTACCTTAGAACCCTTACAAATGAGGTGTATAACAAAGTACAAGAATGAAACATACAAAAAATGATAACATTAAACAACTTACTTATTATACACAAAATTAAAACCAACCAAATAAAACTAAGTACTATACTAATAGCAAATAAAGAAATACGCCATCAAAAACGAATTTTCTTTGAAAAGGTTTTTGGCAGTTAAACACCACGCTTGTCAGGTGGGTTGCTGCTTTTTTATTTCTGTGAGGAGGAATCTTTTAAAGGCACCCATGCTCTAATCGATGAGCATGGACAGTATCAAATTACTAGCCTACCGACTAAATCTCCTCACATCCTTCGTCGGAAGCTTGACCGCCTCAAAGCTCACTAAGCTCTCTACACGCCGCCTTGGCCTAGGGCTGGGATCCCGGCAGGGTTGTTTATCTCGGCCTAGTACTCTGGTCTTAGTTTGCGGTTTGCAGTGTTGATTTTATGTTGCCAACTCAACGCAACATAAAAATCAACAATGCAAACCGCAAACTAAGAACAGAGTACTAGGCCGAGATAAACAACCCACTCCGCCGTCACTTCTAGCCTTCCACCTTGCCTTCTCTTTATTGGGGATCCGAGACCAACCCGGCATTGCCTTTTCCCTCTCATAGTATGCAGTCTGCCTCCTCCATTGTCTAACCCGGTGGCCTTCTTCACCGCACCTCATGCATAAATTCCTTCTGTCGTCCTCCCTGCACTCGTGGGCCCGGTGGCCATCCAATCAATAACGGCTGCAGCCTTGCGGCTGTGCCTTCCTTCTTGTTATTCAGATTGGATCATTCCTACTTTAAGCCTTGTTGCTGCTAGGTCGTCCGCCCGTTTTCTGTTATGTTCTGAGTCGTGTTTCTAGCAGGTCTGGCCTCCCCTAGCCTCTATTGTTCTTCTTATTTGATTCTTGGCTTGATGGCCGCCTCAACCTCTATTCTTGTCGTGTTGCCCCTTATGTTCAGAGTTACGTCCGACCTCCTGACTCTGGGCTCGGTTCTCGGTTTCTTTGCGCTAATGGCCTCTTACGCCACTGCTCCTCACCCTAATTAGTAGCCGTCCGTTTTCGGTTTTCTAGAACCGAGCCACGTTGCTGTCTCCGCTATCGATATCCTGGATCCTCCGGACTAGGTCCGCACACGTCTGCTTCTTAGTCGGTTTAAACAGTATTCATTCCTCCTTTTTTGTCTTGGGTTGTACCGCGTTGGCGATGGCCGTTCCCTGACGATGTTCAGGTGTGTGTTATTCCTCCACGTCCCGGATAGTTGAAGAGCTGCGAAACGGTATTCAGCGATTTTTCTCATGTCCTGGGTGGGCAGCCTTGGCACTTTGACTACAATTGCCTCTGTCACTTAACCCTCTATGATTCGTCTTATGCGTTGGATGCCATAGTAGGTACTTCCCTTCATCTTCTTCTCACTGGTGGTATCGCACATAATGTAGTGTAGAAACCGCACGGTTTTCCCCAATGGGCCTCTATGGTGTGGCTTATCGTGGCTACTTCTCCTACCTTCAGATTTAGGTTTGAGTTCCTCGATAAGCTGTCTAGTTTGTCTCCTCCGGCTGCTTGTCACTGCTCTATATTCTTTGTCTATTTGTCTCATGATTTCAACAATCAGGGGCCATTTGGTTGCTTCCCTCCTCACCACTTTCGGTGTCCGACTCTCGGCTGCTTCCGTTTAGGCGGCTGTCTTGATAAAAAAGAATCGTATTCAGTCTATGATTTCCTCCGTTCTCCTCTTCATCTGATTTAGGGTTTGGTAGATTTCTAGCGGGGCTCTGGTTTTCCCAAACAACCACACGTATTTCTTGCGAATAACCGCCGCGTACTCTTTGGGAATAGTCCTCGGTGACACAGCCTTATCCGTTAGTTTATCTCAGTTCTGCCAACTGTATGTAGACGTTCTCTCCTTTGTCTTCATCCTCGCTATGTTTTTTGGTGCTTCAGCAGCTTCTTCTTAGTTCCTGTTAGTTCCGCCTTCCCGTCTCCTCTTTCCGGGGGCGAGATGGCTTTCCTCTTAGCTGCTTAGGTTGTATGGCTCTCGTCCTCTGAGTTTGAAAAATGTCCGGCTCTCGACATGAGCCAGTCGACTTGCGATTCCCTACTGTTTTTTTCGGTTCTAGTTCCGTTTGTCTTTTGGCCGTTGGAGCCCTTGGTGTTATGCCGCCTCCTCCAAACTGGTTGGTGTTTTCTTGTGTTAGTTTCTTCTGGTGCTGCTAGGTGGTAGTCGGATGACAGTCGGTGGGCACCCACCGGTCTCATTCCTCTGCACGGTATTTCTTTTATTGTTTTGCTCGTTGTCCATTTAATCCTTTTATTTTAGGGTAAAAGTAGTGCCCTTCTTTGCTCGTGTACAGGGTTCTTCACCGTGTTTTTTTCACTCAGCCTCCACTCTCCTTCTCCTTCGAAAAGTTGGGTTCTGGATCACTTGCTTCATTTATCTGGTTTCCGCAGTGCTCTTGTCCTTGTGTTGTGTCTGAAACAGGTTTCCCGTCCTCATGCCACCTAGATCGGCGAGCCCCTCACCGCCTCTCCAGCCCTGTTATTACAGCCTGGCGGAGTACCTCGGCCGGTGTAGTGAGGGTTTACCATCTATGCCAGATCCGCAGTGCGAAGAGAGAAAGGAACAATGTTTTTTCCTCCCCAGTCCATTCCGGCATGAATCAGAGAAAGGATTTGCCTGTATCTAGGTGGCTTTTCCTTAACCACCATCCGGTGAGAATCTAGCCCCACACACACAACCTTCTAATGTCCTTGAGTAAATAGACTCTCTTCCCCTCCGTATTATTTAGGTCGTGGAGGAGGAAGGGGACATTGACCTATCAATCAGGAGGATGAAGAATTAATTAATAAATACACCGCCTTTATATTAATTTGTTACCCCTACGACGGCTCGAAGGCAACTGAAGTAATTGAACCAATGGAAATATAATATTGTACGCTTAGCCAAAGAGGTTAAGTGTATGAAAACGTTTTCCATGTCAGTAATTTGGCGAAATATTATCTAGTTTGCACGGAGATGGTGTTTATTCATTCTAATCATATACTTGATCTTATGGGTCAATTGTTTTAAGTTATGTCAACTATAACTTATCACATTAAACTCGGAATTTCATTGAAAACAGTACAAAAACGGACTACAAAGTTCACCAAAAATATATTTTGACTTGTATCAATATGAATCTTGTATTTTGTTTTGTTTTCTCAATTAACTGACTAATAATTTGCACATTATTATCTAATACTTCTTTCTATAGTTTTTCAACAATCGATAGTTTCTCGATTGTCGATAGTTAGATAGTTTCTATAGTTTTTATTCGATAATGCTCATAATTAAATCACAGCACCTGCTTTATTGACCTAGGGTAATATTGAAGCCATTATTGTCAATTAAAGTACGCGGTTAAATGCATTTCTCCAAAATAAGTCAATATTGTTATGAGGCTATTAGAAAAATATTGAATCATTCACCTTTTAATACTAATAAATTATATTTTGCTCTATATTCATTTAAAATCGGAATGCAATTTTTTAAGAAAAAAAAGCTAGAGTGTTTTTCTTAACACGGATAAATTAAGTTTAACTTTATAATTTTCTAAACTGGTATCGCAAATGTTATTATTTTTAGTTTAAAATTGTTGTTTTTTTTCGTAAATTTACATATATTGCACATGAATTTTTAACGAAATATATACATTTAATTAAATTCCATTCGTTATTAACATGCAATTTTTAACTATTATTAATTTACAATCCAGGTATTTACAATTCTAACTAATATGCACTAATTAATGAACTAGTATATAACATTTTCATTTAACATATAATTATGTAATTAATCATTCACGAGCCCAAATGTATTTTAATAGGATTCAGTTACTAACTACAGATGAAGCTAATGAGAATTAAAATGCTCTGTCCCAGTTTAGGTTTAAATTATTACATTAAATAAACGTCTGTTTTTTCGTGAGTTTTAATCGGATTGCTTTGTATCTAGTTCTGTGTGTGCGTTAGTTCGCCGGTTCTACAATTGACATTTAACTGAAGAATAAGGCATTCATGGAATAAGTTTGAGATGTTGGCGTCAATATCTCAAACTTATGCCACGAGTAGCCTTATTCTCCGGTTAAATCGCAATTGTAGAACCGGCCCTTATTCGAATAAAAGTAAGAGAATTAATTGAAAATATCAAATTTGATACATTTACATATATATATATATATATATATTATTTAATGTTAAGCACACACATCGTTTGAAATGGTTTCAATTTCATGTGTCAATTTACATATATGATAGTTTAAAATTTGTGTAGATTTATTCTGTATCTGGTTACACCATGTTTATAATGCACAAAACTAGTGTGCTAGTGTGATAATTATAGACTATTTTCCATTACGTTATTACTATTACTATTTGCTCCAACTTTTGATAAAAAAAAAAATTTGCCCATCCCATCTTTCATAGTTTTAATGTCCTGATAGAATTGTTCTTCCTGATATTCATATACAAAAATGACTATTAAGGCAAGATGCCTTAACAGATAACAATGATTTTTTCAGGTTTTAATTTTTCCGTGATAATTTCAAAAATTTACCTATCAAGTAGCCAAACGAACGTCCATTTCGATTAAAATCTTTACAAATAACTTTATAAACACTAACTTGAAATGTAATGGTGGAAATATGATTTGATTTTCCTATATTTTGAAAAGTTAATTCTCTTAACCCCGTGCTGATATTTGACACTGCAGTCCCAAAGTTATAATAACAAGACTATTTTGTTTATCCATTTGGTGTCCATCGAGGAAGCTCAGTAATCCGGCGCCATTCGTCTGATGACAGTGTATTATATTATTATTATTCATACCGACAAAATAAGTTATAAGAACTATATGTTTGCTGCATTTTCTTATTTTTTTTTTGTAGACAAACGGCCTAAAGTAGTCATGATGTCTACTGATTTCAATTTATTATATATTTTATATCAGCATAAACCCAATTTTGTTTTCATTAAAAAATGTGTACTTATATACACTTATATACTCTTTGTATAGTACACACTTACAGACTGGTATAAAAACTGCACTATCCACCCTCTCCCTATACAGCTTTCAAAATTAATACTTTTCACCGCCCGCATTTCTCTTAGGGCACTGATTTTCCCTTGCCAGTCATAACTCAATCAGATCCAAAGGCGCCCCTGCCTCTATGTCTGTCGACAAGGGAAGCGGCGCATTAGGGCCGACAACTAAATAAGACTGTGGCGCTTAAAAAAGTTTTCCCCGCGCGCTAAAGAAGCGACGTGGGGGAAATTCTGTGCGTCTTGCGAATTTATTATTCCGGCTAATAAGTAGATACACCCCCAACACGTCGGCCCATCCGGCTGGGGCGGCAGAAAATCTTGCATTCCGATGAGATATCTCGAGGGGGAGTTTTATTAATATTTTATGTCACTGCAGATGTGCATTGAGCGAGAAAATAAGACAGTGAAGTTTCATATCGGCTAAATCAAATTCATGTGAAAATTGCATACTTGATATTTTATGTCATCGGGTTTTTTAAATCTTAACCGGTTAGGCATGCTAGTATTAACTCTCTTTTTCAAAAGATTTCTCGGTATCAGTACTAGATGGATGGATATTATTTATACCTAACCTGTATATTTATACCTACGTTATATATTTATTTATATTTACCTTTTTCCTTCGATTTCTAATGGACAATATGAGTTCAATTAACCTAATCTAGCAACATAGTTATTATAACGCATTTTTAAAGCCGAATTGAGATTTTTTAAGTGTATAATTAAATATATTTAAATATATTAAATCTGTTTTGCATAACAATAAGATTTTTTACATTTACATTACTTACTCTCTCTCTCTTACTGTAGGATAACACAACCTTAATACATTCACATATAAACATTTTGTTGTTTTGTTATTGATGGGTTAATTTTTATTAACAAATGTTATTATTACTAAATGTCGTTATATAAATATTTATGAAAACATTTATGTGCTATGTACATATACTTAGCACATAATACGATATGTACATTTACTGAATTAACGCCTTTACTGTAACTGTAATCTTGGTGCGAATTGCTCTTGGAGCTGTGTCTATAATGAGTCTTAACAACCTTGGTATAGTATTACTTTGAATTAACGCACAACTAGGACAAAGTAGGTGGTTTATGTGTACCATATTCTACAATTTCGCGCAGAAACGTTCTTATCTCCACCGCAACTTATTAATTTGATTTATACTTATTGTATTTCGCAAATGCGACGATACGTAATATTTCATTCGCAACGCATGCAATGCAATATTTTTACTTCCCCTTCTATTCATAGTCAAATACAAACGCAGCTCTTGTTATATATCACCCCTAAAGAATGCTGGATGCTGTTTTCGCAAAGGAGCTTTATAGGAATTATGGCACATTTATCGTTGGCAGACATGAAAAAATGAAGTATGCGTTCAATTTATCTTACTCGGGCTCGTATAAAATATTCAAATTTTGTAAATATACAAAATATATACGAATATAAATTTGAGATCTATATATTATTGAGTGATATATCGAATATATCTAAAGGGGGTTAATTTATTTCCCTAATTAACCGGAATATCAGAATAAAATAAGACCTTTATTAGGCATACCTCTCAAGAAATACAAACATCCCCCAATACACAATGCTCATAACAGCTAGAGCAATAAAAAATACATACACATAAAAATAAAAAGTAACAGGATATCTGAATATAATGCAGTTATATCGGTATTATTTCACTCTTATATATATATATATATATATATATATATATATATATATATATATATACAGCCTAGCATACTCCAAGATAAAGAAAAACCTAAAACATATAGGATAATAATTGTATAGCGCTGAAGGCTCTAATTTTGGACATTATATTCGCGAAATGTGGTTTGAACCCAAGCTCAGTACGAGATGGTGCCACTAACCCACTGATCTGGGTCCGTACAACTATTTTTAACAACAAATAATAATACAGAATTTTCTACTATGTCTTAGAACCAAATCTTATATCAACCGAATTTTTATATAATAAAATATAAATAACAATACACGTCCTAAATAAATAATAATAATCCCCTACCAGATTTAATATATGTACCACACAATAGCAAATGTACCTGTTTGTTGACTCCGTATTTACTAAATTCTAAAGCTCTGAATCCTTGAATACAAGTAAGTCACGTATCATTTTTTAAGTCCATAAATTATTCCATCGTCATCGCTTTGCGCCGCATTATGTAGGTTGAGTGAAAAATGTTTCGTCGCAACGCGGTCCACGATCGATTCACAGTATCGCCGGAAATATTGCAGTGGTGCAGGACGTGAGCTCCGCGAAAAACAATTGCGAATATAGAAGTGCAGCATCCGATGTTGACGGCGGCTGAATATAGTCGCCAGTGAATAAAGCTTGTTAAAATGTATACAATTCGAACAAAATGTTGGTTCAGTTGAATACCAGAATACCTAAACCAATACTACACTATGTGGTGTTTTAGTTTCAATGAAGGAAATAAATAAAACGAATTTAGATGGATTTTTTTGACATAAAGCGAGAAATAAAATTAATTAATTGTTTCTTCATTAACAAAGATGTACACAATAAAAAAACAAATAAATTTTTTACATAAACCTAGGAGGAAAACTTTTATATCACAATTTTTTTTATTTTTTACTCTTCTACTTCCTTTTTTGTATCCTGATTTTCTTCAAGTTTTACGGTCATAACAACGTATTGGTTGTCGTTCCAGACGTCTTTTGATCGTGGGAGTCTCACTCTAAATGTTGGCAGTTTTGTTGTACATCCTGTCAACATGATCTCTCCACACACGTCGCCTGTTTCGGGCCCATGTGAACACGTCTTAGATGTCGCACTGTGCTCTAATGTCTACGCTCATTATGTCGTCCATTATACTGCATCCTACGTCGACTTAAAGATCTCATCTCCGTTGTTCCTAAGAGTCGTTTTGTTGTGGAATTTTTTGCTCTGGTTTCAATCGTATATGTCATGATAGGTGTCGCACATGTCTGGTAGATTATTGCTTTACTGTCTACAGATATATTTGTTTCGCCATATTACATCTCTCAAGTATCTTGATATGAAGGCTACAATCGTTATTCTGTCTTTCAGTTCTTCTGTTGGTCCCTGTTGCTTTTTAGCTCTGAGATATTTGTAGTTTAAGTGCTTAACATATTAGACGCCCATATTGTGAACGGCGAGCTTAGATCTGAGGGTCCCTAGATATCGTGACTACGTTTTGGTCGCAGATGATTCTTGAACCTTGAGTTTGTTTGAACTTGTACAGTAGAATAGTCTACAACTTGTATCTCTTGGCCCTCCAGTCGGTACCTTCTTCAAATCTGATTGACTTCAATGATCAGTTCCTTCATTGTGATGCTATATAAGGCAGGACTTAAGCTGTCTCCCTGGCTTATTCCAGTGAATACGGGTACTTTATTGATTAGAACTATCTGCTACTTTTATAAAAGTATAGTTATCTGTATTTAGTTATGTGATAACTGCTATGATATTGGTATGAATATTTCTTTCTTGCAAAGCCGCACAACATCTGACTCTATTGAAGGTCTGGGTGAGATCGAAAAAGTTCTTAAAAGTTGTTTTATTGAATTCTCTAGCTTTCTCGGTTATCTGATGGATGTTGAATATTGCTTCAATAGTAGACCTATTCGTTCTTAACCCCTGTTGTTCTTCGCATAACCCAGAGGCGCTAGCTAATGTACTTAAGACGCCAATTCTTCGATAGTTAAATCCCAATCGATTATCCTCGCTTTTAGAATATTGATATTGTTATACTGTTTCTCCACTCAGTTAGTATTTCCTTGCTGTGCAGTATTTTGTTATAAAGAGCATTAATCTGGTCCAGCAGTATTCCATCTCCGTATTTTATTAGTTCATTGCATATAACGTACATTCCCGGCGACCATTTTTCAGTTTACGAGTAGTGCTATTTTTCCCCTGAATATGTTTCACGTTGGGAATGACTTGTGATGATCATGTTGTCTTTTGATGGCCTCTGTCTCTTCTATAGTTCAATAGAGATTTTCTTCCCTTTTAGAATATAGTTATTGTTATACTGTATCTCAACTCTGTTAGTATTTCCTTGCTGTGCGCAGTATTTTGTTATAAAGAGCATTCATCTGGTCGAGCAGCTTTCTATCTCTGTATTTTATTAGTTCATCGCATACATCGTCCATTCCCGGTGACAATTTTTCAGTTTATTTTACGAGTATTACTACTATTACTATTACTATTACTTTCCCTGAATATGTTTTATTTTTAGTATGACTTGTTTTGATCCACTTGTCTTTTGACAATCTCTGTGTTATTATCAGCTTTGCCATACAAACCTCTAAAGTGTTGTTCCTAATCCTCGATTGTATTTCTTATAGTTGGTATTAATTCCTTTATTGAGTTCTTTCTATTCCTGAGCATGGAACAAACACAACAAAACCTTGTTTTGGTCGTATTCCATATGTTTTGTGACAATTTTGTGGATTTTCTTAAATTTTCTCACTAGCTTGTATTCGTTATATGTACTTTATTTTGTACTGAAGGTATGATTTTTGATTTTCCAGCCAGCATCTTAACCTCTCAAGTAAACCACGATTTGGTATTTGGAGTTTTACCCCATTTCACACATCTTCCGAGTGCTTTAGAAGCCGTTTTTAGAGTTTGCCATGCGGTTTCTACTTCGTCTTCTTTTTGTATGTTGCATCCCTGATTATTTGTCCTGGTCTATAAGTATCTTGTTGAGTCGCCAGACAGATATTCTACATTAGTTTTGTCGATACCTTCCGTAGGTTCTCTCTTCTTCGCTATAGAGTGACTACTTTTCCCCAATACAAGACCACGGTTGGTTCTGACATTTGCTGAGGTGTGGGTTTTGATGTCCTGAATTCTGCTAGATATTTGTGATACAAAATATATCTATCATGGATTTTTCTGTATTCTCAAATGTAAATTTGTGTTGTAGGTTGTTTGGAAAGAAGATGTTGTTTATTCTTAGTTAGTTTTGCGTACATAGCTGGATTATTTGTTTCCCATTTTTGTTTTTACTTTCTTCCATATATAGTTATTTTACGCCTGGTATTGCATAATTCCCGAATCTAAAGTTCAGATCCCCAAGAATTATGATTTCGTCTTGTGTGCTAATAGTTCTGGATAGTTGGCCGGTGGGTAGCATAGCTACAGATATTTAGGCCTCAAAATGGGCCCATTGTGAAACCTCCCTTTCAGGCTACTCACTCGTCCCACCAGTTAATTCTGCGTGCGAGCTGCAGAACTCTGGCGGGTGAGGAGTTGCCAATGCTGGCCATACTAGGCCAGCTAGTATTAGCTGCCTAGCGTTTACTAGATCTGGGCAGAGGCATATTACATGCTCTGCTGTTTCTACTTCTTCATTGCACCCTCTGCATAACGGGCTCTCTTTACCAGGCCTATCGTGTGTAGGTGCTTGTTTAGCCGGCAGTGGCCAGTTAGGATGTTAGTCAATAATTTCAGATTGGCTCTAGATAAGTTAAGGCTACGGCCCAGCTGCAATTTTATAAGGTTGCTTAATGGCTACCTTTGATTGCTTGCAGCCCGGCGTTTCTCGTCATCTTACCTTGTGAAGAGCATGTATCTTATGCTCTATTATTTTTTTCAGAGTACCTGCAGAAAGTATTTCATCCTCTTGGGTTGTTAGAGGTTGTAAGGATCCCTTCCTGGCAAGTTCATCTGCTATTTCGTTCCCCTTGATGTCACTATGTCCTTTGATCCAGCAGAGTTCTAGTTTTTTATATTTAGCTAGCTCCTCCAGGCTGTGTAGACATGAATATAGCTCTTTCGACACAAATGTGTTGGCATTTAGTGCTTTTAGAGCTGCTTTGCTGTCAGTGAGTATTTGGATATGTTAATCCTTAATATTCCGTTCAGCTAAAATTGGAACACTCTTTAGTGTTCCTGTTAATTTTGTGTCACTGATCTTATGTCGTTTGTACAGCATTCTAATGCAAGAAGTTGCTCTTTCGGTTCTATCTGCACCACTGTATATGAGAATGTTCCTGATCTGTATTGCTTAGGGAAGTCGCGTTCCAGCTACCTATTCAAAGTGATTCAGGTTTCCTAATTCAATTAGTCTTTTTTCTCGCCAAGTCGTCATTAGTTATTCCAGTACCGTCCGATGCTGAATTGTTGGATATTCGAGCACTGTATTATGTTTACTCCAAGCAGGTAACTGGCCTCGCTTGGGAACCCTCCTATTTTTTTTCAGACTTGGGACGGACTGAGGTTTCACAGGGCTATTCAATCCACCCAGTTTCGTAGCAGATAGTGTTATATATTTTATTGTGTAATATGTACATTTACATACAATAATGACACAACTAGTTTCAACCCTGGCAGGTTATTCTCAAGTGAGCGTTAGTTTCAAATTGATAATGACAGGGCTTACAAGATAAACGTAAATATCCTAATAATATCAGAATTATTGGGTATAAGGGCATTACTTCATCTCTTAGAAAACTACAGATCTAGATTTCCATCGATTATTAGATCTAATGAGTGCAGCTCAGCTATTGATTGACATTGACCTTATATCTGGAATACTCTTTGGAAGGGGATTCCAATGGAGGACACCACTCAGTAATCCTACTGTCATGAGTATGTTGAAGGTTATTGCCGTAT
The DNA here is from genome assembly GCA_963942505.1 of Lordithon lunulatus. Taxonomy (NCBI): domain Eukaryota; kingdom Metazoa; phylum Arthropoda; class Insecta; order Coleoptera; family Staphylinidae; genus Lordithon; species Lordithon lunulatus. Next base: position 16,992,230 of record OZ012672.1, on the reverse strand, counting down.
AAGTAGTGATGGGGGATTTCGAGAACCGAGAACAGCTGTTCTCGTATTTGTACACTGTACTAGGTCTCGGTTCTCGGTTCTGGGTTCTCGGTTCTCGGTTCTCGGTTCTAGGTTCTCGGTTCTAGGTTCTCGGTTCTCGATACCTTAGAGAACTGTTCTCGGTTCTCGTCTTTTAGTACTCGATTCCAAGTTCTGGATTCCTAAATATTCTCGAGAATGAAGTTCTTGATTCTCAAAAGTTCTCGATTCTCCCCATCACCACGTATAAGTGTGTATTTTTAATTCATGTGGTTACATCTAGACGGCGTTAAACGTTCTCTATAGAAAGAAAGTTTTATTACTGAATGATTTAATTCGCTAGAAATTTGCATATACGAAAATTACCTACGAATAGATAATAAATTTTATCAACAAAGTAAAGAATTAGCAATCCCTTTAATCCTATTATTGGTAGATATTTTTATGTCTATGTCTTTATTGTTATTAATTTTGTACAGGTATGCGGCTGAAATTAAAAACTTAATTAACAACGTTCATCTAAAAGTAAAATTCATAGATACAAATATTAATTTAATTTTCATTACTGGTCCATACAAATAAAAAAATCCAATTCAATATTTTTGGAAAACACATTAATGTTAATTCGACAATTAGATGTAACGAAAACCATATTTTATTCTATAAATTAGCAACCATTTCATGATACTTCTTTATATTTCATAATACGCTTCACTCTATAATCCTTGGATTATAGCCAAATGCATTGAAAATGTCCATGACCTAAACCCAGATTGTTGTCCTTGTTCATACGCACGACCATCGATTTGGTATCTACACTTATTATTCTCAAACATAATGAGGTTTTACATTTTATATTTGTTTCACGGGGAGTATTTTATCATCTCTGGCTCTGTTGGGTGCCATCATACGAGGATGGAAGCGTCCTCGTGTGAGGGCAAATCACTGGCATAGAGAAAGTGACCAACCCCACATATTATTAAGCGAATCGAAAGCACACATAACTGATTAAACCATAGTTTCTGACTTCTTTCTCGCCACTGTCCGCCGTCTTTCTCTGCATATAGTGCTGACAATTGGCACTACAGGTGGGCCTACAGTCAGATCCAATCCTGGGTATACATGCGAACCTAATTTCGCCGCTCTATAGGAATTTTTTTTACTGTATTTTATTCAAAATTTCTAGAATAGGTTATTATTTTTCAGGAATTTCCACCCTAAACGAATACAAATGGATACTACACGAAAGTTTTGGTTGTAAAATCGTACAGTTTTTTTGAAAATGTAGCACTAACATTTATCACAAGAGTGATGACAGATCGACAAGCTTACACATTTATTATTAATCTTAAATATTGGACTCGGTATCGTACCTGACAAATCTAGTTCATTTCTTTGGACGATTTATGTCCCGATGGTTGAAGCTTTTTTACTGTATTTTATTGAAATTTCTAGAATAGGTTATTATTTTTCAGGAATTTCCTTCCTAAAAGGATAAAAATAGATGCTACATGAAAATGTTGGTTGTAAAATCGTACACTTTGTTCGAAAATGTAGCAGTAACATTTATCACAAGAGTGATGACAGATTGACAAACTCACACATTTTTCAGAAATAATCTTAAATGTTGCACTAGGTATTGTATCTGACAAATTTAGTTCATTTCTTTGGACTATTATGTCCCGATAGTTGAAGCTTTTTTACTGTATTTTTTATAGACATTTCTAGAATAGGTTATTATTTTTCAGGAATTTCCTCCCTAAAAAGATAGATATAGATGCTACATGAACACTTTGGTTGTAAAATCGTACAGTTTTTTCGAAAATGTAGCACTAACATTTATTACAAGAGTGATGACAGATCGACAAGCTCACGCATTTTTCAGAAATGATCTTAAATATTGGACTCGGTAATGTATCTGACAATTCTAGTTCATTTCTTTGGACGCATTTTTCAGAAATGATCGTAAATGTCGGACTCGTCGTTGCTACTTGCCACGACGCTTGCAGTTATTATTATAAATTATAAAATTCATTAACATAAAACTATACCTTCTATATTATTGATTTTCACATGTGTTTAAAATAGAGATACGTGCCTTCCCGCTTCCCTCTGATTTGAATCCATTAACTGCGCCAATTCCCTTTTATCTGATTCCATCTCGCAGCGAAATGTTTTAAAGCCACTTCTGCAAGGACGTTTTTCTCGAGAGCGAGCGCCGCTCTCGTTGCACCATTAGACTTGCGATTACGTGTTTATTTACATGAAAAGGAGCTTCTTCTCGTTGCTGCACTCCGCGACGTCGGCCAATTAAGATAGTGCGAACTAGAGCGATAAATTAAAATCCACACTAATTACGCAGACTTACGCGAATATTCCGTTTTCGGGCAATAGAAGATTACCGCTGTCATACAATTTAAAGCCAGGGTTAATGCAATGTGCACTAGGATAATTTAGTATTGCTGCATTATCTAATATAATTTATTACCATCTCAATTTATAGAGATTTACAGCATGATACAAATTTGTTAAAAACCAAACTATATCAAAGCTTTTTTGCTATTTTATTATAGCTTTTTGTAAGTTATTTGATATTAAAGACTGATTATTTTATTTGTCAGAAACAAACTATTTTAGTTTACACAACTAACCCCCTAGGCGGAAAGTTAAACTCCATCTGTTGGCACCACCTTAATTTGCAATGCACACCCATATGGTAATAACCGTCAACATGCTCATGCCATCAGGATCACCGGGTAGTGCCCTCTATGGAATAATAACAGAGTGCTTAAGATATCAGCACAAAGCCAATTTTGTAAAACATATATAAGTGTGAATCCACCTCTTATCAATCTAGATATCTAGATTTCGATCTTATTAGATATCATCAGTGTAGCTCAGCTAGTGAGGATGAATTCACACAATATCTCATATGGGGTGCATTGTTAATTGATGTGGTGCCGCCAGATCGGGTTTAACTTTCCTCCTAGGGGGTTAGTTGTATTATTTTTGTATATATATTTATATATTTATATATTTCAATTATCTCGGAATAATAATAAAATCTGATATGGTATATGGACATTTCTCATAGCTATAAAATAAATAAGATATTTTATATATTTACTCATGAAAATCGGTTGATCTAAACTAAGGAATTATCTTTCTTTTATGGTCTTTATTCTCTTGTACCCGTTATAGGTCTAGAGTTCAATTAAGCAATTATAAATGATTCTATTGTACTAATTAATGAAGCTAAATTAACCAGTTTGCAGGGCATGAATTATTACTTTCGATTTTAAAATTTTATCCGACGAAGGAAAGTTTACCCGGGCCACATGTCATTTTTTTCCGAGATCCTGTATGCACTCCTATTTTTTAATTCTAAATCATTTATTGTTGTAACTATTTTCGAATTTTTCAGCAACAAATACGCTTTACCTGAATCTGATTTATATATATTTTAAATTGACACAGTTCAAGTGTCATTTTTATTAGTCCTTTCTTTCATTTCCAATAAAATACGAAATAATTAAATATTTTTCAAATTCATATAACAGCACTAAGACTATACACTTACACGCTCTTGATATTTTTGAATTTAGTTCATAAACGTTCATGAAAATACAGGAGTAATTATTATATCATATAATATTTCAATAAAAAAAACTACTATTACAAAAGTAATTTACATTATCTTTTGGGAAATGAATAAACCCATTAATAACATGAAGTTATATATACTGTCATGAAAATCGGTTGACCTACAATAAGGAATTATAAATTACTCTATTCTAATAATTAATGAAGCTAAATTAACCACTTGGGAGTGCATGAATTATTACATTGGATTTTAAATTTTATCCCATGTAGGAAAGTTTACGCCCGCCACAGTCCAATTCGCATTACCCATGTTACCTTGTAATTCCAGCAATTTAGCAAATTACACGGTCCATTTTGTGTTCGGCTAATAAAGTAAACTCGCCCGTGACAACGTCCAAAGTTCTCTGAACTACTCGAACAGAAGGTTGCCAAAAAGAGCAAAACGTGTTTTCCATGTGATTCAGCTGCATACACTCTGGCAAAAGTATGCAATTTAAATAAAGATTATTTGTTTATAAAATAGAAAAGCACGATCTGTACAAATATCTTGTAGTATGATAAGTAGAATCCTACTGAAATCGAATAATCGAATTTAAATAAAGAAGATAGAGGAAAAAATGTATACTATAGAAGGCGCAGAAGGCTACGAGCTAAAAGGTACATGCAACATGAAAGTATATCAAATTTATACTTATAAGATTTTATGAAATTTAATTACGTAAGTCTCAACAAAAAAAAAATCGCATATAGGTTAATAATGTATTTATTTTTGCTTGTTATAATCTTTAATTGGTAGCGCTACGAAAGCATTTTCAACAACAATACTTGTATACAAAATTATACCAAAATAATTACACAGGCTATCGCCTTAATTGGCTCTTAAAAGCTACAAGGGAAATTCCTATTGTGTCAACAATTGTGATACTTAATTAACATCATTAAAGAGTCAAGCAATGCGAGAAATTTGCTTCTACTGTATGGAATGCGTTGCTTTATTCCTTTTTTTCTGCAGAATACTAACTTATCAATACGGTACATATTTCATGTTATAATCAAAGTATCATAAATTTGTAATTTAATTAAATTTTTGACGGTCCCCAAGCAAATTTTGCTTTATTGTGATAAAGTGAGATAAACTGGTACACTAAACTTAATTGTTAGGTCTTATATTTGGAAATTATATTGAGTTAGAATCTAGAAACACGACATTAGGATTATTTTGAAAGCATAAAAAGTTGATGGCGTTTTGCCGTTGTTGAACGGAAAACCCCATTAGTGCCCTTCAATTTATGACCTAGATATAAATAGAATACCGTACTTCCAAACGTCCTCACTAAATCTTTAAATGTCCTCACTGATACTCCGAAGAGAATACAACCAGCCAATATCTTTGAGCTATTACAGATATAAAATAATAATAATAATAATGTGCTTTATTGACTACAATATTTTACGTATATAGAATAATTAAGAATAAATAAAGATAAGCTAAGTACATATTCCTGCAATCTGTTCATAGGAAAACGCATGGACTCGTTCAGTTTCAAACAAGTGTTTCAACTGTTTTTAAACATTCATGGACAAGTTTAAAAACAGTTAAAACACTTGTTTCCACTGTTTTTATATAGAAACTGAAAACTAGTAAAAAAAAATAGTTGTTTAAACATAATACAATAAACATTTTTAATCTTACAAGAACCTTTCTCAATCCTGAGGTGGTGGTAGCGAAATATCACAAATTTCCTTGTAAAAGCAGAGTTATATAACTCTACAATTTAGCGTAGTGATGGAGGCATCTGCCGTCTTGTACTGAGTATTGGGGAGCGACAGTTCAAACCCTATAACGGCATACATATCTGAGACGTTTACGTAATTACCGGGTGATTAAACCTCTATGTACTTCTCCCGTAGGCGGAGGTAAAGTCCTTGGACTGATAGAAGTCTTTTTTATATCTCTAGAATATTTAAGGATTTGTTTTCATATAAATAAACTGTACACAATAAGTGTGTTATTGAGGATTTAAATACATATTTATCCTGTTTTTTTAATAAAATTTATATATGTCGGATAATAATTGTATTAAATAAAAACAGGATACATATGTATTTAAAACAGACAGGCTTCATTAACACACTTATTGTGAACTGATTTATATGTATAAATGCTTAAATATAATTAAAAAATCAATCTCGAGATATAAAAAACATCTATTCTCAATAAAGTTTTCAAAAAATAAGTATAATCCAAACAAAACTCTCCCTCTCCGACTGTCACAATTGTCTCTTCGCCCTGCATTGTCCGCATGTAATAAAGACGACGTACAGTGGGGATTGCGCTTCACCTTTCACTCGAACAAGATTACAAATGTCGTGCGCCCTGCAAGAATAGTGGGGCGGCAGGGGTTTTTCCCGGAGGTCCACCTACGGCTTTATACCCGCCGCATGTGCTCGCGCGAGACGCTGTACACTACACCCCCTGCCCCAAGCTACTGCGGATCTGAAAGGATCTCTATATAGATTTATTACAGAATGAATAAAGTAAATAAGGCGAATCCCTTTATAACTTACAGGCCGCACTCGCTCTGTGCTGCTGGAAAATGGAATCCGACTTATTGTATGAAAAACGAAAAAAAGAAGTAATGAAGGGGAAAGAAAAATGAGTATTTGATGTATAGATGGCAGTTAAGTCGAAATGAAAGAGATATGATGCCGTAGCCAGATCAAGAATTCATTGCTGGACCGTTTGAGACTTTCAGAGAAATGTTTGGTCTGAAGCGAGTCGCCGTTTTCAATTGTTTTCTGCCGATTTACATCTACTATATATTTCAAGCGAGAGGGTTATATAACTTTTCTGCCCCATTTCTATTGAAATTAATCATTACATACGGTACGCGGTTGGATCCCAGTTAACAAATCACATACAACATTGTTACGACAAAATAACAAATTCATTGAAGGATATGAATCAAAATACTATGTTTTTACCACACAATTAAGTGATAATGAACATATTAGTTTGATTAATTTCCTTAATTTAACATGAATTACGACATAGTAGACGCCACAGCCATTCAATTTCTGAAACAACAAATTAATCTGAAGACAGATAAAATCGCGAGGAAAGAGTAATTTAGAGTAAATAATAAGAGAAATTATATTTGTTGAAAGCTAAAAAGATAAAATATAAACATTGTGGAAAAATAGGAATGTAGAACTCATATGAGGATGTGAGAATGAAAGTGGTTTAAGTCACATTTGAATTGTTTTGAAAATGATAACATTTTGCGTTTGATATTTATCTAAATTGACGCATGCTGTTATATTTTTATTTATGAATAAATTGACTTCAAGTTTGTTAATGCGTACGTTGATTTATATAAATACCAAACGCAAAATGTTATCCTTTTCAAAACAATTCAAATGTGACTTACACCACTTTCATTCTCACATCCTCATATCAGTTCTACATTCCTAGTGTTCCACAATGTTTATATTTTATCTTGTTAGCTTCTCTTAATCTTCTCCAACAATTCAAATGTGACTACACCACTTTCATTCTCGCAGCCTCATAGTAAACGGAGAAGCCCATAGGAGTATTTACAGTATTTACATTAATTGCACAGAAATCCTCTGAAAATTGTGAAAGATGATTGCGAAATTTCGCCCGTGATGGAGTCTGAACACTCGCTCTCCCGAATGCTTAGTACGATACTAACTGCTAGCTACTGCTACTAGCCACTAAGCTGAATCATAATTTTATATATATATTCTCTATAGCTTCAATTCCCAAATCTTCTCTGATGTCATCATTTCTTATTCCGTCTCTTTTCGTAACTTGTTTTACTCCTCTGAGTAATAATCATAATTTTAATGATATGAAAATTAAATTTATCTAAAATTAGATAAGTAATTTCAGATTTCCCCCATATCGTCATTTTACTATTTATGTTTTAAAGCAATATTACATTTACATTACTTGACAATTATTGTTGTTGTTTATACATTTGTAAATTCTTTCCACTGTTTTCTGTTCTGCGCCAGTTCTCTTGCTCTTTCCTTTCTTGATTATTATTTCCTCTATTCTGTTGCCCCACTCATTTCTTGGTCTACCTCTTCTTCTTTTATTTCCAGTTCTTACTTCCCATGCCTGTTTTGGTTGATGCTTATTGTCCATACTAATTAAATGTCCCCACCAGTTTAGTTGTTTCTTTTCTATGTACTTTTCTATAGCTTCAATTCCCAATTCTTCTCTGATGTCATCATTTCTTATTATGTCTCTTCTCGTAACTTGTTTTACTCCTCTGAGTAATAATCATAATTTTAATGATATGAAAATTAAATTTATCTAAAATTTCACAGAGATAAGTAATTTAAAATTTCCCCCATATCGTGATTTTACTATTTATGTGTTAAAGCAATAATAATTGAAATTTATTTAAAACATTCATAAATACACAAGGCATACTATAAGAAAATCAATATCTCCAACTGATCGTAGTTTTTCTCTTCTGTTGGTGCAATATTTCATTGCAAAATGCAAGTGGCGTCATCCCCGCGGGCGCAGAAAAACCGAACTTTGCATCGCCATACGTGCCATGAATCGCTAAACCACGAGTTTCCCGAAGTCGTGGCAGCGGCCGCACTGCACCCCAGGGCCGAACTTGAGCTAAACTAGCCCCCGCACACTCGCAGCCTCACATACACACATCTGCTTATATGAGTCGGAATGTTCGCGAGTTCGTATTGTGTTTACGGGCCGCCCGAGGGCCGAAACTATCCCCCTCTTTCTGGAAAACGCTGGGCATACATCAGCAGCCGTTTCGCGTTTCGAGATGCATTTCCCCGGGAAATTGAACGAAGTTTTAAAAGCGGAATTGAATATGAAAATGTAATTTGCTGCATGTATTAAGTTCGCGGAGTTTTCGAGACAATTTTCAGCGAAATATTTTCAGCGGGAGAGGAGGAAGGTGGGAATTGATTACAAGTTTTAAATTGCAATACTTTCAAGACGCTGACCTGTAGGGAAATTAATAAGGCAGAACTGTGGGAAGTCTGAAGTACAGATTAGATAAAGATATGGAACTAGATAGTTTATATGAGGGGAGAGGTGGCCAACAAGATTAGAAGATTACTTGATAAATAGATCACTAATTACAACAAGTCGATCGTAACACATTTTTAATATAAAAGTATATTTTTATTTACAAATATTATATATGATGTTCTAACAATATATGTAAGGCCCAATTCACACATAAGCGGCGTCGGGCGGAGGCGCGGTATGGGCGAGGTGCAGGTGCGACATCGCACAGGCGATTGTGATGTCCATATGTAGTGAAGGGGTGGACATTGCACCTTATGTTTACATAGAAGCGGCGTGAAAGAGTTATGCCTCTCGCCTCGCAGACACCGTGTCTCAGGTGAAGAGGCGAAGGCGTCGTGTCGGCGCGGCGAGAGGCACGACCCTTTTACGTTCCCTCTATATAAACATGTGGTGCAATGTCCACTTAGGTGACGAGTCGCGGGCATTAGCCTCGTGCCTCTGGCCGCGCCGGCACTGCGTCGTCGCCTCTCCGCCTAGAGAGACGGTAGGCGAAGAGGCGAAACTCTTCCACGCCGCCTCTATGTAAACATATGGTGCAATATCTACCCCTTCACTGCATATGGACATCACAATCACCTGTTCGACGTCGCGCCTGCACCTCGCCTACACCGCGCCTCCGCCCGACGCCGCTTATGTGTGAATTGGGCCTTACAGAGTATATCCAACTGGTCCGTTGCAAAATTATATAATATAAATTATTTTAGGATAATAGGATTTTCTCATTAAAGCTGCACAAGTTGGTATATTAGGCAATTAGAGGCTAACAAATTATTGAATTATACCAATAATTTGTTAGCCTCTAATTGCCTAAGATGCTAAATTGTGCAGCTTTGGCCGTTAATGAGAAAAACCTATTGAATATATAAAGCAACGTGACGGTGTTAAATATGCAAGTCGTAGTTTTCGAGAACCTGAATTAAGGTTTAAACGGCAGTTTTTCCAAATATAATCTTCGTCTTACCTCACTAGTGCAAATAGGAGCGCGTGCACCTTTTTTATAGGGAGCAAGCAGCCCCCCTACTCTTAGCACCCGCAGCTCGGTTTTTCCTACCCTACTGAGCGTAGAGTAGGAGTAAGCGACACGTTTGCCGAAACGGTAACAATATCCTTCAAATATCTTATTATCAATCAGTATTTAATTATTTTGAAATTTGAACCTAAAATACATACTACTTACACTATAATGTTTTTTTTTTTCAGATGACGAAGATGCCAGTGTAAGCGGCCTCGTGACAAAAGAAGGACTTTTCGACGGGTGGATCTCCACGCGTCTGGATGAATTTTTCGTGGAGCCCACTAGTCGTTACATGTCGGAGGGCAACAGAACTTCGCCTCGATTCCACTCGATAGTCTACAGGGGTGTGGACGTAGAAGATCCCCGCGATCACACCACGTGCGCCTCTGAAACGCTCAGAAGAAACCAACACAGAAAACGCCGCTCGAAACGGTGGCTTTTGGAAGCCGAAGCGAAACAGCCCTACGATGACATGAACTATTGGCATCCTAATAAGGCGAAACGGCCTACAACCACGTTCGATTTAAATAACCCATATAACCAACCGATTGATGAGGAGTTGGATATGGTCAATAATCGCACATATACGGATATATCGGGGTTGATATTTAGGAATGTAAATAAACGGGCTACTATTGATCCTAAGAAAACTACGTGTATGTTGTATTTGCAAGCGGATCACCAGTTTTATCAGAAGTATGGCACGGAGGAGGCGTGTATTGAAGTGATGACCAGGCATGTGCAACGTGTGAATTCCATCTATAGGAATACGGGTGAGTTTTATTATGTTTTTAAACGAATTTGTACTCTATATTACAAACATTACAGTCTATATTACAAATATTTACAATATCTATCTATATAATTGGCCAATTAATAATAATTATCAGCTATAGTCATTACATAGGGAATTGAAACTATATACACCAGCAAGCGAAATGAACAATAATTTATTAATTATTAATGTGTTATTTTGTAAGTATAATTGGAAAATTAGAGGTGTTCTTTTAATCCATTTCAATCACGAAGTTTGTATGATAATAGCTAGGTTATACTTGAATCTATTTTAATTTCTAATCGCAAGCTATTACTGTAATACAATTTTGGCATGAAAATGACAATGAACACAAGTAGAGTAACAGAAACCAAAGAAAAAGAAAACAATTTACACATGTAGATATACTTGAGAAGGGTAACTTATGGTGTACGCAGTGGAATGAATATTCCGCTATCTACAGAATATAATTCAACTATTAAGAGTTATTTCCCTATAACTAATCGAACCCTTAAAGATGTGCAAATGCAGACATATAATGATATTTATTATATGGTCTTATATAATGATATGTATTGCAGGACAACAGCGAAACTAAATTTACAGTTATTAATCGCAAGGTATGAAGATTTATCCGTAGCTATTCGTCCAACTCTAAGCAGAAATACTTTATAGTCAGAATTATTTGAAATGGAAATGAAAGATTTATTTCAATAATTTTCTTCTCGAAAAGTTAATTAATTAATTTTCTCTCTTGAAAATAAATTAACACAGTCGGCAGTTAAGTTTCAAGATCGGTATACTCGACTATATGTGTGAGCTCTTTCATGCCACTGACGTTTGCTTCTCTTTCTCTGCCTATAGTGCTAGCAACTAGCACTACAGGTGCACCCAGACTTCATTTTGGAATCCGAATCACTGGAGTTGTTTAAATGAGAAAATATTAAACTCCAACCAGATAATGGTGTTTAGCCGTGAAACCCCACGCCGACAAGGCGGGTTAGGTAGTTTAGGCTGCCTGCAACCTGAAAAGTATTTCACTTTGTGAGGTGTGAACCACTGCACTATGCTATCCCCTCGGCTATATTATACATCCTATATATGTACTATTAACAATGTTTTTTCTGCATTCATTGTATTTAAATCACCATTTTTTATTAGAAGTATGGCACCGGGGAGGCGTGTATTGAAGTGAGGACCAGGCATGTGCAACGTGTGAATATATATATATATATATATATATATATATATATATATATATATATATATATATATAATCTCAGGGCACTTGCGAAACGCCTCTCATTTTTCCCAAAACATGAGTGGGACAATCTGAGACTAGTAACTACATATATTATCTATTAGTCAGAGACAGTGCTGGGTTTATAGAAAAATAAAATAAGAAATACGGAAATGAATTAAGAAATAAGGAATTGTTTTTAGAATCATATTTTCCATTATGTTCTTTCCGAAATTAAGTAGTAAACCCTCATGTTGTATCGCTCGGGGCTTGTCCGTCTTAAAAGCACACCAAGCCCCTCGTCTTCTATTAGTCAGTAACTCTTGTCTCTTGTCAGGATGTCACATCTTATTAGTCTCGTTGTGATGCCTGCAGGTCGTCCTGGAACATTTGCTTCATAGTCTCTTTGGAAAAATTGACGATCACGTTCCGATGTTCAGCAGTCGCTATCACGAGGCGCCCTATTTGCCGGGGCTCGGGGACTTCCTCCCTCCGCTCCGCGTACCATCTGTTGCAATGGTATAACGTGTGGGCCAGGTCGTTCACTTGGTCACAGTAAATCACCCCGTGTCCTGCCATTCGCTGGGTTATCCAATGGTCCATTTGTCCATGATTTCTCTACATTATTGATTGCAAAGTATGCTGTCGGCCTACCTTCCACGACCAGATCAGCTGGTGGCATAGCTGCCATTACCTCCGCTGGGTCTTTGTAGTATTTACCCAGCCCGAGCAGCGTAGAGAAGTAGACACCGTCGTCAGGAACCACCTCTTCTTCTCACCCGGGACACCGGTATTTGGCAGCAGTCTCGCCAGCGCTGCCTCCGTCCTGGCAGGCTTTCTGACTGCTTCGAACACTCCGCGTCTAGCAGAAACAACGGTCGATGGGCCGTTGAGTCGAGGGTTTCCCCAGCTTAGAGGTTAAAAGGCGGGCTGATTTTCAGCGTCTGGGTAATTGGATTTTTCTAGTCACACGTCTGCGATCTTGACCATCTGGTGCGCTATTACCAACCCGACTGCCTTCACTGTTACGTTGAGCAACCCGTCCGGGCCTCGCATTTTCCTACCAGGTAATCTGAAGATGGCCGCCAGTACCTATTTTTTCATCCCATTTACGGTCCCATCGCCTGCATGGGGTAGTGATTATTTAATTGCACATTAGGTAATTGCAGTTGTTACTGCCTTCGCTCATCCAAGTACCGTAGCTTCCGGTCCAGATGGACGGTACCCGATTTTTTTCATCACTATCTTATAAAGGAGACCTCATGGGTTATTATGGACCTCCCTACATAGTTTGCGCTAGCACGCCTCCTGGCTTCGCTCAATGGCCCGCCTTTCTCGATATAGGTCCTGGAACTTCAATCGGTTTTGCCCTCTGGGCTCGTCTTCCTGCTCTGTGCCTCGTGCCTTGTGGCGGCAACTTCTTGACACTACCAATATGTTTCCGTCATTTTATTTCGACGACTTGGTCGGAACTGCATTCTGGGATGCCTCTTGCAGTTGCCGAGTTAGATCCTCCGCTATCTCGTTTGGTTCTCGCGCATCTTTGGGGGTCATTACCTACAGTTTCGATACGGGTAGTTCCCTATCAATCTTATCAGGCATCCTCCTCCTTGTTCGTAGTCATCGTAGGGTCTTGGAGTTGGGGCTATGTGACTACCTTATTGGATTCCACCGCGTATGAGATATACCGGTGGTCATTTAGTATTTTCTCCTTTATCACCTCCCAGTTCCGCACTCCTCTTGTACGCTGCAAGGTCGCTAGCATAACGTCTATGAAGGATTCCGAATTGCCCCATTAATTGCATCATCCGCGCATTGCAGACTGACAGGTTGAGTGCGGCTGCCAGTTCCATGACTACTTCTCCACGGACGTCAGTAGTGGGTAAAGTCCTGGTTTCCTATCAAGCGGTGTCGATAAAAACTGCCGTTTTGACGTCATTACAGGATACGTTTTAAGTACATGTAATCGAATAACTCACCATATTCTAATGTAATTCATGAAATTTTCCCAATACTTTGAAATATACCACCCTCAGGATTACCAGATTTATTTAAATACACGTAAAAGAAATGTGTGACGTCAAATTGACGTGAAATACGGCCGCTTTTGTCGACATCGCTTCCTAGGAAACCAGGGCTTAACCCCCATGCCGGCGACTTCGCTTTAAAGTCACCCGCTACGATGACTTGTCCACACAGAGATCGCACCATTCATTCGAGTGCCTGCATCCATGTAGTTGTGTGGGTTATCGCACAGTTGAGCGTTAGATAGCATGCTACTATTGTGAGCTCCTCCACGTTTACTCACGCGATTCCTCTCGTGGCAGATCCATGGGACGAGATGTGCTCATGGTATTCGCCTAGCAGTTCAATTACGACATCCCCGATAGGCCGATCCGTCACTCACGAGCAATTGAACCTTGCGTTGTTTTGCATGTTTGCTATGATCTCGTGGGCTCCCCGCGACGCGGCAGTGGCGAACAGCAATTGGTGAACAGCAATTGGTGAGCTGTTTTGCTCCTGCCCACGTTCGCCTGCAGGATTGTTATCTGCAATGGGATCATTCAGGTCCTTCGAGGGTGGGCTGATCTCCTGCGCCAGTCTTCCGTCTTCTGGCTTCACTCATAGCTTCACGTTTGAGGGGGCATCGTAATCCTTCCGGAGCATGGCCCATATGCCCTGCAGAGTGCGCAGATCAGGGTCTCTTGTTGCTCAACCCATTTAAAGGGCATCTATCTGTATTGCTAATAGCGTCCCATTTTTGTCGTTACAAGTCGTTTATCTCGCTTTGAACTCGGTTCGAAGCTTCACTTCTTGATAGAACTTTATTACAGTTTGTTGTTTGATACTTTCTTCAATTTCTTCTATCTGCTTATTATAGTATTATCTTTTCCTTCGTTTACACATTTTGTTCGCCTCTCTTCTCTTTTCTCATAATCCTTCCTTCTGCGTCTTGATTCTCGCTGTAGACACTTGTTTCTTGCTTCATCTTTTAGTTATATCTTCTGTCTGTAGTCTTCATCAAATCACTTCTCTTTTCGTTTCTTCTGTATTTCTGGAAGAAAAAATATGTTCAGCTGCGTTTAGAATACTATTTTTGGGGGGTTCCCACTTCTGCTCCAAATTATTATTGACTGCATACCTCATTAGCTTCTCATGTATTTCTTATTATTATTTTGTTTTCTCTCTTACACTTTTTAGTTTTTCTAAATTCTATTTTATTAGTTTGATAGGCATTTTTGCATATTGCTAATTGCCGTTGAAATAATATAACATACAAATTGTAAGTATATGAGTTCAAAATAATCCTTTTTCCAGCTATTTTCTGTTGTATTATTTCATATATCTTATTTTATGTAAGCATAAACCTACTTTTATATAGTAGACGCCGCAACAAAACAGTATTAGAACGTTTTTCTCCTTAGGAATTCACATATTGTCTCTAAATATCTGGAAATTTTCAACAACTTTGCAATATGTCTAACTAATGTAATTTTCTTGCCAAAAAGTAGTAAGGAAGAGACAACTCTTGCTAATTGAACAGGGTAACTTCTTATATAATTAAAATCAATAATGTTTCCTTTAAGAAATTATAAATAATTTTCTACGTCTCTAATATAAAGCAAAATTTAAACCAAATACTTTTTTTTCTTTTATTTACTATGCGGTTTCCGTAATTGTGTAGTAAACTTTTTAAATTAATTTTTCTGCGTATGTTAATCATTACCTCAATTTTATTAGAATAAAAAATTACGCTGCAACATATTTATAAAAATAAATCATTGTCATTAAGTTTAATGAACACGAGACCGTCCCGCGCCGTATCCTTCCCGGTCATTTATCCCACTAATTGGACGGAGGGACAGATAAAAAAGAGATCTATGCGTCTCATTTTTTTCCAGTGCTATAATTTAATGTTGGCTGGTCTTGCTCGACTCGGGTTTCCATCCTGCGCCACCCCGAGCGGCCGTTATGCACAGCCGTATTAAAGATATTTTTTTTACAATTTGCGCGTGGGCTTGGTTTAAATTACATTTTTAATCAGGAGTTATTGCCAGATAAAATATGAAATATCATCTCAATAAGCTACTTTTACATTGCTATACTCGCAACTGTAGCTGCTTTACATTGTAAATCGTTATCAGAGCTCGGTATCGCTTGTTGTTTTGTCAACTGGCTTTCTTATAATGATAAATAGTAAACACTGACTATTTGTTTTATTATATATGGATAGATAGGTAGATTGTAGAATTAGCTTTTATTTCTACTCTACGCTAATTTAAACAAATTAATATAATAAGATATTGATCTTTTATTAAAAGATATTTGTCACTCAAATCTTGAGATATATGTCGGAATAGTCGATGTTCATCATCGTGTTAGCGCTACAACCCTATCTGGGTCCTGGGGATCTATTCTATCAGTTCAGACTGGTCTGGTAAAAGATCAGACCGGTCTGTTACCCATGGCAATCAAATAAACAACTGTTTCAGCGTTGGTAGTGCCCCACGCTTTGCGAAAGCTAGTGTAAGGTCCAATTCACACATAAGCGGCGTCGGGCGCAGGCGCGGCGCTGGCAAGGCGCAAGCGCGACGTTGCACAGGCGATTGTGATGTCCATATGCAGTGAAGGGGTGGTCATTGCACCTTATGTTTACGTAGAGGCGGCGTGGAAGAGTTATGCCTTTCGCCTCTTCGCCTACCTTCTCTTAGGCGATGAGGCAAGGACGCGGTACCGGCGCTGTGAGAGGCACGACACTTCAAACCCCCTCTATATAAACATGTGGTGCAATGCCCACTTAGGTGACGAGGGGCGGACATTTGCCTCGTGTTTCTCGCCGCGCCGGCACCACGTCTTCGCCTAAGACACGGTAGGCGTCCTCGTATACATCTATTTTACCACGAAGGACATGCCCGGTGGACCAAGTCATGGAAATCCTCGGGGGAGAAGCTCCCGTCCGCTAGGCCCACTCTCATCTCCTCGTATCGGGTTTGCTTGTGATCAGCGTTCGGAACGGCCAAGAATTACGACGTCCATCGCTAAGATTGAAAATTTCACCAAATTGTTCTGGATAATCGTCAAGTCAAGATTAAACAGATAGCAGATGCATATCGGAAGGACGCGTTTGTCATATATTGATTGACAAAGTGGAAATTTAAAGGCTGTCCGTGCATTGAGTCCTGCGGATGCTCAATTTGAACCAAATGTATGCGAATGTCCATTTCCAAGGCCCTGCTTAAGCGATTTCAATTAAAAGAGTTGGATTTTTGGGTTTATTTATCAACATTAATAAAACTTTGGCCTACCCTTACAATCTTCAGTCGAATGAACAGTCAAATAACATTGGACTGTGAAGGGTAGACCTACTCCAACAAAAGGCGAAGACTGTATGATTGGCCCGGAGGTTATGGCGTCTGTTTTTTATTGTTGGGATATCTAAGGAAGGCCTAGAAACAGTTCAAATAATAAACTAATAAAACTGCACTTGACAGAAAAATACTTATTTCTAGTTTGGGTCAAAGGATTTTAGAATGCTCTCGTATAATATAATAATTAGCCTAGACACTATACGATTGTTAAAATTATTTTGCTAAAGCCTTGCAGACCATTTAAAATTGCTGCATTTGATCGCACATTTCCTGCAGTAAATAGTAGCTTTTATATATTAAAAATATTTTTACTCACTTCCTGGACTGTTTTACATACTGGTTTGTTTTTCATTAAGTATTCTTTTAGTGACATATATTCTATATTACATGCTTTGACCCGTGCATAAAATATTAAAAGAGATATGTGAGTACGTGAATGTGTAGTAAATATTAATTAGTGTATAAGGGAAGTCAATGATTTTAATTTTAGAATTGGATGGCATGTTTTATTCAGTTTGATGGATACGCAATTTACCTGCTAACTCCAAGTTATCTTATTGTCTATTAAACGGCAACTGGGAGGTTTCTGTCAGTTACAGTGCTATTTACAGGTATATCTGGCGGTTATCGCTTGTAAAATCGAACAGTAAACTATCTGTTGCTGTTTATTTTTGTAATTGATTATTGCATTAGATTTTACATCCGCATTTACTATAGTAATATTACTACACGATTAATCTCATTATATCATGCGTTAGTTAGATAGTTTCTTTCCTTTTGGCGACCCTGTGATGGCCGATGGAGAAAATGCTGTACTTTTACTGCACGAAGCATTGTGCATGCCTTTTCCTAGGCTAGGGCCTTTGCGGTCATGGGTGTATACACCGAAGGGATCACATTCTCATTACTCCCTCACTGCGTCGTGTATATGTTTAAATGTATATATGAAATATAAAATTCTTCGTTTGGTAAAACTCATTTACTGACTAGGACATTTGTAAAACGATAATGATTGTCATCAAATATTATCATTTCTTCTTCAACAAATGTATCTAGGTTACTATGCTATCGCAAATAAAACATATGCATAGATTTTTAGTTCTAAATAAAATATATAGATCCCAATAATACAAACCCTACCTTTCAGCATCCCTTCAATTTATCTGAAACGCTTCAAACGATAAGAACGCATTCCGTCCCTTATTTATGAATAAATAAGACCCGGCGCGCGTGCTTTTTCCATTTGATTCCCTTTTATTTATTCGCGGAACATGTTTTTTTGTCGATACACCTCTCTGCCTTCCGATACCAAGCAAATTCCGTTTTTTTTTAAATTGGAAGTTATTTTCTGAAAACGATAGTAAACGTCACGTAGCGATGCCAGTTATTTATTTTTCCCCCTGCCTAGGCCGACCGACCGTCGCCCTTATCTCGAGTTAACCCCCGTCTGTGTGTGCGGCGTTATTTGCGGAAGGAAATGCCCAAGCGAATGCAGGAGTGATGGGATTGTGGAGGGAGATGCGATTGATTTACAGTCGAAAATATCTCTGTGTTTCTGTGCGTACCCCCAACTACCGCAATATCTAAAAAGATAACAAATAGCCACCCAATATTCGGGATTATTGAACAGTTCCACTATTCAGTAACGCATAGTGTACCATGTAACAGATTTTTCTAGTTATTTCTTTATTTAATTTATGAAGGTTGTGGGACCAACGCATCAACAGAATATGCGTTGGTTCCATTCTCGTCTTGAGATTCGCCATACTTTGCTTCTCTCTTCTCTCAACTAAATCATGTAATATTCTTCCATTAAAAAGACTAATTGTTTAAGTTACTGTTATTTCTATAATAGCACTTGCAAGGGTCTCATTTCAAGTATAGACGACATCAACCTCAATTTCCATTCTGTAGGAACTTTATTTTCGTTGATACATTTATTTTCTATTTGTTATACTTTCATTAAGCAAGATAACAAAATTAAATTCACAATAACTTCGCAGGAAACCTCAGAATTACTGTGAATAGCAAAATGTTGTCCCCGTGTGGACTCTCGCTTGACAGTGCTTAACAATAATTTTCTACACCACAATATATTGCCAACGTAAATTAACTAGACAATTATAAATTTTAAGTAGTGGGAGAGGGTCAACATTTACGTCCGTAGTGGCATCAGAAAAAGTACTAAAATAACTCATGTTGCTTGATTCCTTTTTTTAACTATTTATAAACAAATCATACCATTGATTTTTGCCTAATGTAATCGATGCGAATCAGTTATTCTCCTATAATTAAATGATTATTTTTTTTAAGATGTTTGTATCTTTTGATTACTTGCAGATTTTAACCAGGATGGCAAACCGGATAATATAACGTTCATGGTGAAGAGGATAAAGGTGCACACAACGGATGCATTGAGGGATCCCCTATACCGTTTCCCCAACAACTACGGCGTCGAGAAGTTCCTCGAACTTTTCTCGGGTAAGTCAGTCCGTAAAGTTTTCGTCGCCGCCTCAGCGCCGCGGCGGCGGTCGCTCGCTCTTAGCGCTTCGGAAGCAAACTTTGATTATTTACCGCAAACACCAATTATGTGAAGTGCAATCAGTCGGACAGCCCACAATCGTTGGATTATGGGAATGAAATTTTCTAATCAACAATGTTATTATGATTAATAGCTGTCTGTGAGTGTGTTGGTTGAAAATGAAATTGGTGTTTGAAGTAGTAGTTATTGTATATGTTATAATTTGTAACTGGCTAACAACCTTCTGGGGATGTTTGTTTCTGCGTATTTTAGAACATTTTATATTACATCTAGAGCAAGGATTAGTAACCTAATGATGCTGTTAATAATGCGGCCTTAGGCCCAAAGAATCCTAAACACGAGCAATCTCCTTACATTATATTGGATCTTGTTCAACACTGGGGATTTTATTAATATAATATTTTACCTCTTTAAACATGTGGATTAGTAACCTAAATGATGTTAATGCGGACCTTTAAAGATTTTACATTTTGACTTTTATTTCTACAGTGCCCCGCAGTCTCATTGTACTCTAGGCATGTTAACTTATTTTTATTTGGAAATGATGTCAACATCATAAAGAGTTACTGATGCTCTCATCTGTGCAATATTTTATATTCAGTTTTTTTGTTTATAAAGTATATCATTCAGTGTTTGTATTATCATAAGTTTATTACATGCGGCCCGCACAACATTTTTAAATTTGTAGGTGGCTCATTGTAAAAAGGATCTAGATGATCTAATGTATTGATCACTAAATTAATGTTATTTCAAACACTTTTATGTGGTCTAACAAAAATACAATTGTCAATTGATATAAGAATTTTGTTCTCGGCTTGCTATATACACGGCCGTGTAACCTAGTTTGGGACCTTATTTTTTTTAAATGTGATGCATAGTCAGCCATTTCTGATTATCACCGATGAGATCTGAAATAAGAGCACATTTCATATAATGGGGGCCATGTAGCAGTAGTTATCAGACGAAGCATGATGCACTTTCACCTTCTTTATTGGTAAAATTGCATGGAAACGTTTCTTAATACCGAAATTGAACAGGCTTCGATATATAGTTGTATTAAGAACTATATCTAAATAACTAAATTAGAAACTAGTTTTCAACATATAGAAATTTATCCACTAAATTCACTTATCTCTCATTTGCATGGTGAATTTTTTTGCTAGAAAGCTAAAGACACAAACCGTTTCCTAAATAAACCCACACTATTTATACTTGTTGGGCCGCTTTTTATCGCTTGCGGTTAAAGACAGCAGGGCTGCGGCACGTGCCGTGTCCACCATTGATTTTTAATTAAAGCGTCCGGTCGCGTTAACAAGATTGCCCGCCCTAATGGACTTACTGACCGAGCTCACTTTGTCCACTGCAGCGGCGGTTGCTGTTGCGTGAAGTATCTCCCGTGCATGATTTCGATGGCCAGGATCGCCAAGCTCATTAAGATCATAATGGCGAGCATCAGAAGGATTCCCCTTACGTGGTAGATCGTTACGGGCGATGTGGTCACCTCGTTGGGGTTGGCGGGGGCGCGCGGTAACCAGATCTTCTCGAGTCGTTGCAGGACTCCATAGTTTTTCAATCTTTTGATACTAGAAATTAAAAAAGCAATGTTGTAAACAGGCATATTAGTGAGCACCAAGGGTCCAAATTGTATCTTCATGTGAAAAAATTGTGAAAAAATCATTTCTTATTCTTTTAGAATATCAGCGATCTAGACAGAAATAATTACCGGAAAATCAATATCTCTTATCTATAGAGTATAATTAATAAACACCTCTGTCAATTAGCCAATCATAAAGCCTGTTGAAATTATTTTCAACAAATAAGAATGGGTTTCCCAGCTATCCATAACAAAACTACTCTACTGTAGCTTTACCATCGTAATAACTACAGGTTCAGATTTAGTGGTATTCTGACATTTTTCAAGTAAAAATCTGTCAAATCATCACTTTGTCATAGGTAAAAACTGGTCTAAACATATGGGGAATCGTTCTGGAGACGTAATTTGTCGAGTACCTTATTTATCTCTCAAAAACATAAGCTTAAGTTTTTATGAACTATAGCATTACTTTTACTACATTTTTGTTACCTATTGCTACCTATGCTATTTCTCCTATTGCTAGCTATCCTATATCTTTTCGGGACTCCTTGTATAGAGGCTACAACTGGCACATTTCATTTTCATTACTTTGCTAGCTAGCTAATAAGCTATCAAAACGACAATATTATAAATTGAAAGTTGAGATTTTGTTTATTATTTCTCCACCCTATGAAAGAGGGAAACTTGCATAGAGTGAAAAAATAATAAACTCGATTCGATAGCTTAAGCGCTAGCTAGCAAAGTAATGAAAATTAAATGTGTCAGTTGTAGTCACACACAAGGAGTCCCGAAAAGATATAGCATACATTTGCAAATCTGCTCATATTCTTAAAAGATTAGCAAAGACGTTTATAAGGCGTATGGTCTCCGATTCCTCGTTATGGACATTTTGTTTTATTGAACAATACTACACCGAATTAATTATACATATTAACGATTAACTATTGCAGTTCGGAGGGTAAATTAAAGTAAATGTTCGATATTACTTACTTTATGAATTATAGCATTCTTTCTTCTAAATTTTAGTTAGCTATTAGCTTTCGAATCAACAATATTATAAATTTGCTAATAGCTAGTAGTTAGAGCCGATAATAAGCCGACTTCTTGTGAATTTAAGCCCGATAATTATTATAATAGAAAACATGTTGCTTATTGTTTCACCGAATATCGACAATGATTTACATTTATTTTTTATTCTATTATTTTGACAACACTAATACAAATAAAATTAGTATTATAACAAATAACTAATTGTGTAATTTGATCCTGCCAATATACAATTTATATAATTTAATATAATAAACCACTATTCCAGTAATATATTACTTGTATCTTATAAAAAACATACAATTTATAGTGTTGCTTACTCGGCACGTAGCAATTTTACTCGTTTCGTTGGTCTTGGCCTGATTGAATGGCTCCGAACGAGAGAGAGACCGACAAAAAATGTCAATAACCATTTGTGAGTAATGCGTCTGATAAAATATATATATAAATAAAATCGGTCAGTGTAAAAATGTGTGGCCCGATAAAAATGTAACGCCGCCGGATTTATATTTCATACCGCCCGCGCGAGCTTCCAAATAGCAATAATAATAAATCAGGTGGATAAATTGATTGCCCCGCCGCCGCTGCTACTGGCGCAATGAAAACTTATTTTCCGTGCGAGCACACGCGACCTCTAGCCGTTTAACACTGAAAAATGTGATCTTAAATCATAATAAGAAGTGTAGTAGGGACATGAAAGTGCAAAACAAGTATTTTATGCGTCTTAATTTGTTGGTATAAAATGGATTTAGATTAAAGTTTTATTAATTTATGTATATTACTTTATCTGGAACTTTACTGCAAATGTATGCACAAATGAGTCGAAATTAAGTATATAAAAATAACGGAATAACTAGAAGCTATAAACATAAACATTATTTGGTTTTGTATTTTAATTTTCATAATTAATTTAGCCTAAGTAACAAATGCTTTGTGCTAAATGCAATGATTGACCCATAACAGGAGTGGTCATTTTATTTATTTTTTTATACAGGTTATTCCATAAAGATTTGTCACACATTTAGAAATCTACTCATTTTCTCCAACTATTCAACTGCACTACCCTGCATCCTTAGCCTTGCCATGCTATGTTGCAGAGCTTCTTTATTAGCTATAATATATGTCGACGCCTGATCAATTTCAATGCTTATGCAGATTTTATGAGGAATTTAACCATAACGACAGCACAAGGGTGCTTTACACAGCGTTTGATTAGTGCTGCAGCAGCAAATTAGTGACAATTTGAAGGAATGTGACCTTGCCTGGAGTACGTATCGCCAAGGGGCGATGTGAGCGGAACTAGCTAACGGGGGTGCGGGTAGAACAACGCATATGATAAGTTTTTTATTTCGCTAGCCTATTTGTCCATCTTGCGGGGTCCTGTCTGGTAGTTGTGCTATTCTTACTAGTACATTAATTACCCGTCCGCTACTCTGATCTCTTGATTTCGTATCATGTCTTCTTTTTTCTTCTCCTTCTTCTTCTTCCACTAGGCGAGGTCGCCTATTCTGTCTGGGAGCGGTACCCTGCATGTTGTTCTTGGGATGTTGACTGCCAGCTGTGGAGCCTCCTTCCGACGGGTTTGCCGCTGTGGACTATTTTTGCTATTCGGTCGTCGGTCATTCTGGTTACGTGGCTGTTCCATTCACGTCTACAATGTCTCGCCCATCGTACTACGTTTTCTATCTTGCATTTGTCCCTTATCTGACTGGTGTGAACATATCCACCCATACAAATTTTGGCCACGGCAAGTCCGCGCACCGTTGCGCTGCATTTCTCCGGGCATTGTGGCTCAATGAAAGAAGCAAAAATAATCTTGTTCAAAAATTTGTTCACTCATGTGTTATGAACAATAATATATAAATTGTTTTTTTTTACTTAATAATTGTCGCTGAATTGAACACCCATTTCTTACAGTACTAATTGTGGTTTTTCAAAATGTTGCCCAGACTTTTCAAAATTGAGATTACACGAATTAGGTTTAGACTTTAACAACAATCAATTTACACTAACTCCGGTATTTCAGAGATTTATACTTTTTTTTAATGAATTTTAAAGTTGGAGTTGTATTTATGACTTTATTAGTTTGGTTGACGCTGTATCTGCTCTGGTTTCCGTCGAACGCATGTTTGTTTTGTAGATTCTGGATTTTTATTTGGTAGTTAGGTATTTGTTCCTCCATATGTTTTGTTTCAAGTGACTTGAGATGGTGACAGCTTTGTGTACCTGATGTTTGACATCGTCCATCAGGTTTCCATTGTTGAATAATTTGCATCCCAGATAGTGGAACGACATTACTTATTCGATCGGTAAGTTGTCGATTGCTAGCTTACATCGCACGGGCTCGCTTGAGATGATTATTGACTTTTTTGCTGTTGCAATTATCATGTTGTAATTTTCAGACGTGGTTTTGAATGAGTCCAGGTCGTCTTCTGTTTCAGCTATTAGGGCTGCGTCGTCAGCATAGCACAGGATGTTTACTTTGTTGTTGCCCAGTCTGTATCCGTAGTCATTTGTCTTTACAGTGTCTATAATTGTGTCCATGATGAGGTTGAATAGCAGATGGCTGAGACTATCTCCTTGATAAATTCCCGAGTTGGTTTTTATCTATATAGTTAATGTTTTGGCTACTCTTACCTTTTGGGTGTTTTTGCTATTTAATTATCTGCTTATACGGATGTATTCGTTGGGTACTTCTCTTTCTTCAAGTATCGTCAGGATGTGCTTAAGTTGTATGTTGTCGAACGCTTCTGTGAGGTCTACAAAGCAGATGAAAGCGGGTATATTAACCTGTCCCTTTTCTGCGATTTGTCGTGTGATAAATATGGCGTCTAGTGTGGATCGGTTTTTCCTAAAGCCCTGTTGTTCTTTGTTGATTGAGGCAATGGTATTCACCTGCGATTATGTTCGTGAAGAGTTTCATCCTGAAACTAAGCAGTGTTATTCCTCTGTAGTTCGACGGCTCCTTGTCTCCCTTTTTGATTATTGGGATGGTGATGCTATTTTTCCATTCGCTTGGTGGTTTGCCCTTTGTTAATACTGTGTTAAGCAGTCTTGTTAACTCCGACAAGTTCCCCTCCGTATTTAATGAATTCGTTGACGTCTTCGTTTGGGGTTTTCATGCTTTTTTAGTTTTGCACTCTTGATCTATTCTTCTGTTATTGTCTTCATTCTGATATCTGCGATCCTCATTTATCTCCTCTAGTTTGTTTGGCTCCTCACTTACGTACAGTTGTTGGAAGTAGTTAACGTACTCTTCTTCTTCTGATATAGCCTTGATTTCTATGCACTCGTTTGTTGATTTCCTTAGAACTCTTAGCATTTTTCAGACTTTTCTGTATTCCATACATGTCGTGCTCCATATCTGGGCTGAAAGTTTGCCAGCATTCGTTCTTTATTTCACGGATTCTCCTGTTTACTTGATTTCTCACTAGGACGTAGTTCTCGTAGCCCTCTCTAGTTTGATTGCTTTTGGAGTCCAGGTTTACTTTGTTCTTCTCTTTTGAGATTCTTTTTAATTCTGGGGCGAACCACGGTTTTGTGGATGATTTAGCGTTTAGGTGTTCAGCGTTTAGGTTTACTGTCTTCTTCCCTAGTGCTTCTTCTGCTGCCTTGTGGATGTTGTTTCTGATTTTGTTCCTGCTAGTGTCAATATTGTCAGTCTCGAAGGTCGGATTGTTGGTGATGTGTTGGTGTAGGCGATTTGCATAGAGATCTCGTGTGCTTTGGGTGTCCAGTGAATGTTGAATTTTGTGACGTATATAGGTGTTCTTTTTGTGGTTGGGTTGGCGGTGGTTCTTATTTTACAGAGTACTAGGTTATGATCTAAGCCAATATTTGCCCGATATTTCGGTCGTTTTTTTTTATCTGCCCTGATCTTGTGACCCTATCTATGTATTCATATACGTTCTCAATCATCATCATCATTATCCAACCCGTTCCGTCCACTGTTTTTTTCTATTTTATCTAGCACTTTTTTAAAATCTCATATATTCTTTTTTATCAATGTTCTTTTCTCCACTTGATTATCCATTCTTTTCTTCAGATTCACTATTCCCCTTTTGGTTTTGTTTCTTTCTTTTAGACTATGATTTCTGTACGATACTCTTTTATTAGCTATTTTAAGTTCAGCGGAATTGCGCGCGCGTTGTGCTTATTTCTATTCTATTTTCAGATTATATTGCATTGCACTGATTATTAAGTAATTACCATTTTATTTTAAGATACACTTTAGTAAAATTGAATTAATAACGCTAACCGCTGGTTTTATTCACTTCACTTCACGTCATAATTGATTAAATTCTTCCCCCAAACGCCGACCGAACAAATTTTTTTTTTTTTTTTTTGCTAATTGATGATTTTGATTGCTTCCTCCAGTGCGGCAGTGAACAGTTTTGGAGAACTTGTGTCCTCCTACCGTACTCCTCCGTCTGGTCGTCTTCATCGATTATAATTTGCATTGCATTCTTGGTAGTACAAAGGCAATGCGCAGTGGTACATTGCATTCGTTTATTTTTTCTATCAGAGTCTTTAGTGTCTATAGATGGGCGCTGGTGGCAAATCCTTTCCTGAAACCGGCCTGTTCGACTGGTTGGTGGAATTCTATTTTTTGTATTAGCCTATAAGGCACCTTACGCGATCAATAATACTGTCAATATTTTAGAATAGTATTGTAGTATTATAAGATGTTTAAAATGTTCATTATTCTAAAATATTGACGGTATTACTGATCGTGTAAGATATAGTTATGATAGAATGAAGCGAATACTGATGTTTATCCGGATAATTGATAAATATTAAAGGAGTATTGAAGCAAATACTGACAGTACTAGGATTGACATTATTATTGACCTAGTAAGGTGCCTGTATTTGTTATTATTGTTGTGAGGGGGGTTTATGTAGGCTCGTAGGCTTATGCCTATAATTTTCAATATCTTCTTGATTTGTGCAGAATAATGGTCTCTACGTTATGCTAGCTGCGTGGTATCGCCCACTATGGAAGTAACTACATTTGCAGAAGAGCACGAAAACAACTAAGGAAACTTCTACGCCAGATCATGCTGATATGTTGGTTTCATTCCGTATCCAATCTTCAGTGATCTCAAAGGTCGGATACGGTATGGATAACCAACATATCAGCATGATCTGGCGTAGTGGTTTCCTTCGTTTGCTTGCTCTTCTGCAAGTTTCCGCAATTCCTTATTAAACCTAGGTTTTGCGTTGGTATGATCATTTACATTAATTGTTTGTGTTCCTAGTGCATCTTCTGTAGCACTTTGAATATATTTCTTTATCTTCTTCCACCTAGTCTTTAACATTATCCTGTTCTGTTGTAAGTTCGATATTTAGTTTTTGATAATTTTTTTTATGAAGTTTGAGTGCTTTCATTGTCAAGTAACTTACTGATATAAATGTATTTGAATTAAGGTGTTTTCTTATCTTTACTGATTGTTTTATTCACAGTCTGCAAAGTACAAGATTATGGTCACTTCCTATGTTGACCGATGTTAGTGCCCAGGCATCTGGGATCTGTGTTGATTTTCCTGTTTGTAATAAAGAAGTCAATTGTCGACTGTTGACCTAGAGGCCAACAGTCGATAATTGACTTTATTATTGTATGTACATTTGTGATGGTTTTTATTGGGTTAAATAAGTATAGTTTTTCTTAAGTTCGTACTGGCGACAAAACCGATGAGAAGATCTCTATTTTTTTTAGTAGGTTCATTATGCTTTACACGCGCTTAAATATCCAAAGATAATAGTTTTCTGTTCCTGCGTTTGAATTTATAGTCGTCTGTAATTTGCTATGGAAGTTTTCCGATTCTTCTCTGGTGTGTAAATGTCTAGCGCATATGTACTGATTGAGGTTTCTCTATTACTGCGATCGAATTTATAATCCTCTGTAATTTTGAAAGTCCTCCGATTCTTCTCTGGTCTAGACATGTCTAGCGTATATATGCTGTCCCTCTCTTCTGATATGAAGGATTGCAGTTTTCTTTGTTAACGCTCTCTCTTCACGTGAGTCAAATTGATTTTGACTCCTCCCAATCTATGCTCACCGTCTGTGTTTAATTGATATAAAACTGATACGCCGAGATAATAGGCGCTCATGTGAAGCTAGGATGTAGTTAACTTCGTTTTTTATAATATTATCTAGACTATTCGTGTCCATTTCCTGTGTGATTTATTTTTGAAGAAGCTGTTTAGACAGTACGGTCCGCCTAGTTTCACTTAGTCCCACTTTATGTTATATAGTTCGTTCTCATGGTTCGTCAGGTGTTCTTCTATTAGCATGGAATGCATGTTCTATATTGTCATGTGAACAGTTTTTCTGTTTTATCCCCAAGAATCCGTGGAGCGGACTGATACATCAGTACGTGGATTCGAGCGTTTCGCTCTACTCGCCTTGGGTAATAATGTTTTTGAGTTTTGGAAGGTTTAGGCTTTCAAAACACCACCCTAGCATGGTGTGTTCTCGGGTACCAGTTGGTCCACGGGAGCTATATTATTTTCTTCCTTCACTTCAAGTAAGCTTGACGAGTTATTTTAATTTCTCGTTAATCGAATTGTAATTCAATGCATTTTAAAGTAGTTTGAATACTACTAAAGTAATTTCAAGATTGCAAGCAATATAATTAGTGGTACAAGTACTAAAAGAAATGCGATTATGGCGAGATTCTGTCATAGTGCGACTATTTAAAGAGATAATGTCTTCTCCCAATTAACGGATTATGAATTTTCAATATTAAATAGTGCTACTAAGTTATACAGGGTGTTAGGTAATTCGAGGGCAATCTCTTCAGTGGTGGTAGAGGTGAGTTAATCTAGCAAAAATTCGATTTTTTTTATTTATATCAAATTCTTGCTAGACTAACTCACTTCTACCACCACTTAAGAGATTGCCCTCGAATTACACCCTGTATAGTGTTTATTTTATAGGGCGGTACAATTAATTAATTCGTTAATTGAATTAATAAAATACTTAAAATAGTAATTTTTGTTTAAATTTTGTTTAAAGTCGTGCATCCATCTATAATATCTAAATTTTTGTATTACTAGTTTAATAAGTAAATTGCTATCGTACCTCTAAATGTATTACTATGTTTTTGGGGTATCTTATTAATCTCATTAATGCTTTATATGATTTTGTTAAGCCGATTTCACACATGTCTAAACAATTTATATCTGTTGGACGACAAACACATTTATTATGATTGCATATAAATTTCGGAATATGATTAGTAATCTAAACATATAAATAATGCAACTTTTACTCACTATAAATTAATAAGTTTCTTGTATTCAAACGTTCTCAGCAAAACAAACGAATTGTGCGTCCCAAAAAATCTCGTATTTATTGTTTCCACCTCGCAGGAGACGTTGAACTTTTTCATAACAGATGCCATAACAACCCTATTCTCCAGCACCGCGACGCCATCGCGACAGATGACCCGCGACAAATTGCGCTGGTCATTTATGTTCAAACAGCCGGCTCCGTTGACGACCTGCTGCCATTCGGGTAGCAGGGTGTGATTTGCGTCCTACAAAAAAATTAATGCTTGTCATCAATTATTTGTACTTGCAATAAAATGCATACAGCTAGATATAAAATTCTCAATGATGGAAATGAAGGCAGTTTTATGATACTAATAGATTTTCGAAAATTACTATCAGAAAAAACTTTATTGGGCGTGATTACCCATAAATCTCGCGGCGAGGACGGAGGGAAGTGATAATACCTTATATTTTTTTAAATATAGAATAAGTAGGAAATATTTTTTAATTATATGGAATTTAGTAAACCAGTTTTGAGGGAATAAATTGTTTCTATAACAACCAATTATGATTATTATACAATTAACCTCCTAGGAGGAAAGTTAAACGCCATCTGGAGGCACCACATCAATTAGCAATGTACACCCATATTTAGCTGATATCTCAAGCACTCTGTTGGAATATTATTCCATAAAGAGTACTACCTGGTGATTCTGATGGCATGAGCATGTTGACGGTTATTACCATATGGGTGTGCATTGCTAATTGATGTGGTGCCGCCAGATGGCGTTTAACTTTCCTCCTAGGGGGTTATTTGTATCATATGTGTGTATAACCATTCGAGTTATTGTGTTAATTCATACTCAGTAGCTGAACTACACTGATGAGATCTAATAAGATCGAAATATAGATATGTAGATTGCTAAGAGGCCGATTCACACTTATATACAATTTTGTTTAGTATAAATCAATATTAATGCCCGTACATCTGATTTTAAGGTTTAAGAGAAAGTGAGATATTTTATTTAGTTAATTCGGAAAGTCGTGTGATGCTCACACCTAATATTTTTAATATGCTTACCGTAAAGTTGTTATAGACGAAACTGTTTGTACGTACGCAAAGGGAATAAGTACGTTGCTCGGCGATCTCTTCCAGTGAGTTAAATGGTAGTTTAAATTCGAATATTGCTAATTTGGCAACTAAAACGGCGTTCATGGACGCGTAAAGCAAACCGCCAAAAATCAAAGCGAAAAATATTTGAATGCGGCCGGAATAACATTGTATTTGAGAATCATAACCTACAATTAAAAAAATATTTAGGGGCATATACGATAATTCGAGTTTTTCTTATGAATGGAAAAACTGCAATTATCGGAGAGGCAGCTCAATTTAGATTTTGTATTTTAAAGCTACTATGGTTTGCATCAAGTAATTTTAATTTCAAATGTTTTTCTTCTTAACTTTTCACCATACCTGAAAGAGAAACTATAAATATCAGCAATAAGTCATAAGTGTTCAACATGAACTCACAGATTAAACAAAAATCCTTATTCCTACCAGAATATCGCGAAGTCAGTAACTTAATTTTTTAACAAAACCTGTATGCTTAAGGGATAAAATGCAATCAAATTTATAACAAAAAATTCTGTTAAATGGAGTGGCAGAAAACACCCGGTATTACATATAACACCATATTATATTATAGAGAAGTATAGGTTAAATAATAATTATTTAAAACATACCTTGATTCAAAATTCCCCCGCAAACTGTTAATATACAACTCGACATAGAGACTACGCTAAATGCTGTTGAGACATTACTAAGAATTCGCATTGTGCACCACAATAAACAGGACAAACAAACAAATAGTGAAATACTAGCAATCCATAAGCCATCATTCAGAGTCTGTAGGTATGACGAAGACGATGCTGTAGGTTTAGGTTTTTTCACATACAAATGGTACCTGTAACATTAATAATATATTCGTGTACATATTATAATTTTGATAATAATCAAAATGATGAGTTGAGTTATATTTTCGATAGTATTTTAGTAGTTCATCGAGCTATTATAATGAACTAGTAATTTAGTAATCGTACCAATTGTATATATACGGCTGTGAATACTCAATGCTCCTAATATCTTTCCTCTGAATAGCAGCGGCCAACATAATATCCCCTTTGCCCTCCACAATGAGCCTCAACCCGGTGTCATAGTCGACGGATATAACCTGGCTCCTGCAAAACGGTTAATAATCCACACACTCACCCAGACTAATAAATGCTATGTCGTTACCTAAATTTGAGGGCGGTTTGTATAATCGTCCAGATATCCCCTAAATATCCGCCCAATTCATCCGACTCATTGCTGGAGGTTATATAAGGCAGCATCTGCAACGCCCCAAATAAGAAAATAAATGTGAAGCACATTTTTTTTCCTGTGCCTGAAATATGTCTCACGTTGTCGGCGATCACTCTGATGGTTTTCCCCGCCAGCGTTTTCAAATCGTCGCCGCCCCCGTAGGAAATGTTCAGCGGCGAAATAAATTCCCCGCGTTCGCTTTTCCATATGTAAATATTGTGTTGCTGGTGCTGCTGCGAGGTGCACTCGCTTATTCCCAGAACGATATTAAACTGGAATTTCATTGCGATCAAGACAAAATGTTTGCTCAAAAAGTATTGCAATGGAATTACCACAACCAATAACAATGTAAGCATGGCAATTTTAGAGTGAAATACGGCTATTACTTAGCATAATCGGGAGCGATCTGGGCCCTATTTTTCTAGATTGATATTGAAATTAAAGGATATACAAACACCGCAACACAATTAATCATCAGAAAACTCAATTGGGTCTATAGTTTAAAAAACAATAGTTTAAAAATGAAAATATCTAAATCGTTATAACCAACCGACTGACAATTTATGAACCATCCACACGAGTATATATAGTGCTACGATACAAACACAACGGCTGTTTATGTGGATTATAATTTGAACGCTAATAAATCGAGCATTGTAAAGGAATCAACAAAATTACCGAACTGTCATCAATCAAACGAGGGCTCGTTAAAATTTCCGGAGCGATAAATAATTGTGTGATTGTGCATTTCAGGAATGTGAGGGGAGCTGACATAAAGGGGCTTTTCATGGCTGGGCTAATTTCGATTGTAGGAGGATGATTTGATATTTTTGCTTCATCATAGAGCTATAGAGACTTTTTATCTGATAGAGACCTGTGGTGACGTTATAATTTGTTTTTAATTTAAACCTAACCTTTTATTTTATCGATAGCTGTAAGGGTGTATATATCGCCGCCTAAGCAACAACACCACACACCTAACATTATATTTGAGGTTGACAAGAGAGAGAGAAGAACTGTTTATAAAATGTTTATTAGAGTTATTTCACTTTGAAAACAAGTTCTCCATTATTTATTTCATTGCTTGTATTTTATTTATTTGAACCAGGAGCATTTTAATTACTCCAATAAATAATAATATATAATCTGTTTTTGTCTCTCCGGTCAACCTCAAATAAAATTTTAGATATGTGGTGTTGCTGCTTAAGCGACGATAATATTTTATAATTTTATAATTATAATATAGGGCGATAGAACACTATCCATCTTCTCTTATGACATACCTTAATGCAGTCCTGCTGGTACCACATAGACTATCCTCAGGTCACATATGACTATTCTTATAGTAAACCCCAATTAATCATATGAGGCATCTCTAATATCTCCCTCCACGCTGTGCCTAATTAATTCAGCGTCGTCGTCCTAATAACCGACCCATATACACACACACAGTAATTAATCCAAACAATGCGTCTGGCACAATGCAGATAGTAATTTGGCGACGCGGCTCAATTTATTAATTGCCGGTGTGCAAGGTGCTCGAATTACAAAGGCCCCGTCGCGATGGTGTGCGCCCGTCCTAACAAAACGCCAGGCTGCCTTGAAACGTATATCCCCATTATATAAGATTTTCTGTTTACACGGCCGCTCGTGCTGTTTAGCTTTCACGGGGCTTTTTAGAACAAACAACATAAAGCGTGCTACGCGAAACGGTGAAAATCGCACAATGAATGTGGGGCGCCACGGCCTGTGCTTTATGCGGGGGTAAACAATTCCATGAGGACTGTGGTCTTGTGGGAGATAAGATTTTTATTAATATGATTGTTAAGTTCGCAAATAGGTAGTGAAATTAGAATAAATATACACATACATTAAACAAACTATTTATATCACAGATGTTGATCGGCGTGTGCTGAGACGTATTATCAACAATGTTATAAAGTTATCAAAACAATTAGGAGGCAGTAAAATCAAATTAACGCATGAATAATAAATATACGCTTCTCTAGGTTAAGGTGAAAGGTCTGAATACCATTACAAACAATGATATAAAGTTTGCAAACTCATCAAATTATTTGTAATTAAAGGACATGTCTTTAGGCACAATTTCTGAATAGTGTTGCAAGAAAATTTATAAAGTTTGCGAAAGTGGCAGATGCTTTAAAACAAAATGAATATTCCCAGAAACCGATATTTGCCTCCTAGCGCGGTAGGTAACGGTAATGCGGTATATGTTTATATAGGTGCTTAGGTAAATTTGTACCACAGTGTGATTGCGTGCTTTATCGATTATAATTTATAACTAATAATATAACATATATAACATATAACTCTAACATATAGAGCATTATTTCAACCGCGTTAACTTCGGTTTTATAGAGCCTTCAACGCAAACAAAATGAAGGATATGTTTCCGGACAGAGTTTTGTAACACCACGAGAATAAAATACCATTCTTTATTTACATTTAAAATTGTGTCACATCTTTGTCGCCATGTTTGTGTTGGTGTGTGTGCAACATTTTTAACTTAATTAACGGTCGTTCGATATCCGATAAGACGTTGTGGTGCTGAGGACACTAGTATCCGGTACCGGTATGCCAATGAACGTATTCATAAGATCCCTTTTATTAAAAATGAGCCTGTATCTGTTATGGTTTCCTTTCGTGCTGCAATCCTACATTCACGGTTAGGTAACTTCTTGAAACAGGATCCGTGTGACGAGTTGTTTCCAGGGCAGCTTTGCTGAGCACCTGATCCTACATCCTCCAATACATGCAACTTTCTTTTCTAGTCTGGTCAAGTATGAATACTTCTGGATAGTTTTGTATAGTTGGCTGATTAGGCAGCTAGTGCTAGGGGACTGGCTGCCTAAGGCCCAATTCACATATAAGCGGCGTCGGGCGCAGGCGTGACGTCGCACAGGCGATTGTGATGTCCATATGCAGTGAAGGGGCGGACATTACACCTTATGTTTACATAGAGGCGACGTGGAATAGTTTCGCCTCTTCGCCTACCGTGTCTTAGACGAAGAGGCGAAGACGCGGTGCCGGCGCGGCGAGAGGAACAAGGAAAATGCCCGCGCCTCGTCACCTAAGGAAGCATTGCACCACATGTTTATATAGAAGGGGCTTGAAGCCTCTCGCAGCGCCGGCACCGCGTCTTCGCCTAAGACACGGTAGGCGAAGAGGCGAGAGGAATAACTCTTAAGGTGCAATGTCCACCCTTTCACTGCATATGGCCATCACAATCGCCTGTGCGACGTCGCGCCTGCGCCTCGCCTACACCGCGCCTGCGTCAGACGCCGCTTATGAATTGGGCCTTACGTTTACTTAAGCGGGGTTGTGACATATTGCATGCTCTACCGTGGTTCTGTATTTCACCATCTACATTATTGGGTATTCGCTATCTTTCTTTGTCATGTGAGCTGGGACCTTCGAAAAGCACCCATGTTTTCATTACCATCAATAGATGGTAGTCATGGGTAGTGTCGGATTCACCCCATGTTCTGGTCAGGACGCCTACCGGCTAAACCAAAACTTACGTTCTGTCACCAGCTGCTTTCCCGCCTCAGAGCCACTCTAAGCGCCCTAGTACCGTCTGGCGTCAGTAAGTCGTTCTTGTCTCTTATCTTTCCTCAATTGTCCTAGTCTTGGGCCGACTGTATCAGTTCGTTTATAGATCGTCGCTGTACTTTGATGGCGTATGTGGGCAGCGTTTCCCAGTTTTCTTCTGACTACAACATCGCTATTCCTAAGTGGTTTGGGGTGACTATCTACTTTCCTAGCTCCAGCATCATTTGAGCCCACTCTCTGTACCAACTATGGCATTTGAAAAGTGTGTGAGCTTGATCGTCTGTCTCTTCGCAGTACCTGTATATTGGGGCCAATCCTGTGCAGGTAGCTTTGAAATACTTCGTGTTCCGTCAGTGTCTGTGTCAGCCAATGGTATATGTCTCCCTATCGTCTTCTCGCCAGAGGCTTCAGTTGAGGGAAGATTTGGCGTATCCACCTACCATTTGGGGACTTCTCCCACCGTATTTTCCACTTGGCCAGGGTGTGTGCTTCTTGAGCTTCAATCTCGGACAGCCCCTCGGGTTTCTCCGTCTTTGATACCAGCGTATGCCCTGATTCCCTCTTCCACTAGTAGGTCAG
The DNA here is from genome assembly GCA_963942505.1 of Lordithon lunulatus. Taxonomy (NCBI): domain Eukaryota; kingdom Metazoa; phylum Arthropoda; class Insecta; order Coleoptera; family Staphylinidae; genus Lordithon; species Lordithon lunulatus. The sequence goes on along the minus strand of OZ012672.1, from coordinate 16,956,134 downwards.
TGGGAACGGTGGCAGCTTGGACCCTTATTACGTTTGCCAAAGTGGTACGGTATGCCCGGGGTATGCGAAGAGTGCTGGTGCGAAGCACCCTTCTCAGTCTGTCCGCATTCCGCCAGGTTTTTGCGGTTTCAGACCAGGTTGGAGCTGCGTATAAGAGTCGGGCGATCGACACAGTAACTTCTTCGCTTCCCCCGGGATCCCGACGTTTGGGAGCAGCCTTGCAAGTGCTGCTTCCGCTTTTGTAGGTTGCCTCCAATGCCTATGAGGCGTGGCTGGTGTTGACCTCCAAAATTATTCCAAGGTACTTGATCCTGCGTTTGATCCTCTGGTTTTGTCCTAGCAGCTTGATGTTGAGTGCGTCCTAAGTACCGACGCTTTCGGTGGAAAGTTGGGCCATCTTCGTTTTGTCCACCGTGATACTTAGCCCAGTTTGGGCCATCCATTCGGCTATTTTCCTTACAGCTTCCCTGGTCTCTTCGAGGTCACAGCCACGAACTACTATTGTCAAATCATCGATGAATACGATTGTGCCGCCTGTCCCACCTTATGCAGGTCTTTAGTTTTAGAGTGGCCAATAATTTTAGATTAGATTTTGATAGAATAATATAAGTAAGTCTAAATCCAATAACTGCCAACACATGTGACAGTTATTGTATTTAGACCTGCTTTGACATCGGCGATACCTGTGTTTCCACTGTACTAAAATTTGACTTAATTAATATTTCAGTTGATTCGACTTGGAGACATGTGAAGCAATATCACGTTCATACGGTTGATTTCTTATGGTATTGCGTATTCTGGTATCTAACCCAACAGCTGCTTAAAATATGTGTCTTCGCTATTTCTATTTCTGACTACCCTAAGGGGTCCTATATTTCCTTGCATTAATGCACTTAGGAAAAATAGATAGTTTTGCATTCTTCGCGGATTTTAGTACTTCTTCTGTAGTCTCTTAGCGTCTTTCCACTAATTCTTAGTATTTGCATTTCATTTGTGCGCACCATTATTTTAGTCTCAGCAGTGTCCGCTCTTATTTCTGTTGCGTAGATTTTATACATGCTTTGTAAATTCTAACTTAACTTTGTATGGAGATGCAGTTTTTTTGCCATATAGTTACCCCTAGGGCGCATGCTCTTTTGGCTGCCCTGTTTATTATTATGTAATAGGTCACAAGCTTGCATCTCGAGAAATTCCCAAATTCATATTAGAATATCTGAAGTAGGTGGGAGACCGTCTTTCGTGTCAGCGATAAAGCTGCATCATTCGCATAACAGAGAATTATGATAAATTTATGTTATCGATGCTTGGCATCGACGGGGTTGGTGAAGGAAGCTGGGTCAGCTTTTCGTAAGACAGGCACGGGGTGGGTTAAATGCCGACAGGCCGCCTTATGGGGAATATAGGATCAACGCTCGGCGCCGAGGATGTTCTTGCAACGGTTCGTGGTAGGGAGAACCGTCACAAGAGGAATATGGCGCACAATTATTAGTGTAAGCTGCAACGATATAAATCGATCGTCTGAGCTTGGTGAGGGAGGATCGATTGACAAAGGTAAAAAGTTACACACAAATATCGGTTTCAAATGATAGTCGGGTAATGTAAATCAGTCCTCTGAGTCTTCGTGAGGGAGGACTGACTGCCGTTTAGGTTTGCATGTTATTTATAGGAGACAAACAAGCCCCCTACTCTTAGCATCCGCTGAAGAGGCGCACGCAGCCCGGGTTTTCCTACCCTACTGAGCGTGAAGCAGCGGTAAGCGGCATGTTCGCCGAAACGGTAACATTTATCTAGACATGGCAAGTTCTAATGTTATCTGCAAATTTTAATTTTATAGTTGTGCAGTTGTTTGTGTTTAGTTGTCTTATCGATATTATGATATTTGAGTGTATTCTCTTACAATTTAGTTCGCTCATTCATCCCCGGGGCGCACTCTGCCGACTGCTTTAGTTAGGTATAAATAACACATATATGCAGATTGATTATATCTATTGTTTGTTGTTGTTCTATTGTTTTTTCTTATTTAGATATGGCGCGTAATATGAATAGTTCATGGATGTGTTTAGCAGAGATATGCTATGGAAGTTAGATGTATCAGAAGTATTTCCTTTCTTGAACACTGGTATTGTGATGCTGCTTCTCCACTCTTCTATACTATGAGGCTTAACAGTCATCTTTTCAGATGTTGGTGACTTGCACTGTTTCACTTACTACTCGCTTTGCTGCCCTACAGATATTCCAGATACGTTTTCCATCTTCCTAGTGAAGCTATCCAAGTGTTCTGTTTATATTCCCGTTATTCGCTTTTTTTGTGATTATATGCTTAGTAAATAGTGATGAGTGTGACTTTCTTGTGTTTCAATAGCCTCGAAGGTCTCTTCTTCTGTTTCAGCCTAATCTACTTGGTTCAGCGGTGATTTTTGATTACTTGGAGAAACTTTTGTTGATAAGTATATAATTCAAAATGTGATCTTTTTACACTTTTGCGTCGTTTTCATTTAATTTGGTCTAAGCTGATTGGTTTCAGGGGTATTTTTTGATTAGTTACTCAGTTTTATTGTATGAGAGTTAAGAAATATACCATTTGTGTGCAAGGAAACGGTCATGAATCTGATCAAGACACATTTTAACACTGGACTTGATCAACCAGTCGAAGCGTTACCGTAACCTTGGGATTTTGAAGTCCGTATATGAGTCTCGGAATGCTGTTAGATCGGATGACGGATATCTTATCGGTACTTTAAAGAAGTTTCTGCGAGATTCCGATGTCGGTGGTTATGTTATAAGACTGAGTTTGAAGGTGTTTATGCTTGAGATTGCCGGTGTAAAACTGATAGATATGAATATTTAAAGTAACACACATTTCCCTTTGTTAGTTTGACTTGGTTTTCATTTGTCACCACCTTTATTGGCCAATAATGTTGTTAAAGTGGTTCGTGTTAGTTCAACCCCAAATAGGTTCAAAAATAAAGCCATGTTTGAAGGCACTTTTGATGGTGTGTTGATTCTCGGTACGTTTTTTATTCATGTATCCTGAAAATAATATCTTGTTTGGTATCTCCTTTGGACATGGCGAAATGTACTATTTACACTGTTGCACAGTATTCAAAACCTTTCCTCGATTATTATATATTGGTGCATACCCAGCTCAGTACCCTAGTGTTTAGAGGCGTCTCGTACAGAGCATTCATGACTGAGAATTAAAACCCCATCGAAGGGGAAATATCGCTGAATCAAATATTATAGTTTTTCACAGGGTTTCTGAGAAGTTAAAATAAATACCGGGTGATGATATTGCTCCGAACTTCTCCCTTTCTAGCGGAAAATCTTTCGGGCCATTGGTTATAAAGATAAATGTTTTTTTTTTCAAATATTGGTATTGATATCATCATCTACATTTACAGATGACACCTATTATTAATGCAACCTAAAATAATTCAAACTTTGCAACTAATATTGTCTAAGAACTAAAAGTTAATAATTAAATACTGTTCATTGGAAGCATTTGTTTCAATATGCTATCTTTCCAACATGCATATATTCTTTGATCTGTACCATGTTGAATTTCTTTTGCTGGCTGCTACTTTATCGTATTTTGAAAGGTTTATGTTTTGATGAACTTTTATATTAGCCTTCAACAAAGAATACACGATCTATATCGATAAAACATTCAATAAATATGAGAGCATGACTTTATCAGTAATTATCTTTACATAACCCAGCTGAGTTAGAGGGTTAGAGGTACCGTCCGTCTTACTGGGGAGCAAAAGTTTATACCTATCGCGGCCGATTTTCCGCAAATGACAATTTTACAAAGGATTTCTGGGTATTTACCTTACACCGGGTAATTATACTCCTCTGAGCTTCCTTCTCATTTTAACAGCAGAAAGCCCTCGAGCTAATAGCTATAAAGATAGCAGTTATTTTTATTCTTTACATCCCATTTTTCTGCCCAAGAATTAATTCAGGAAAGTTTTTTCCATGTAATGTTTCTTAGATGTGGCCGACAATAACGCAGAATTTCTTCTTGAGATTTTTCAAAAATATCTACAGGAAACATAATTTTTTAGCAGCAGCAACCAGAACAAAGACAGTCGCACTTAAAAAGCTATGTCGCGCTATATATAACACCAATACGTCGATTTTTTACATTCGTTAATATTGACTTTATAGTTATATTGATTGCGAATCAAAAGTTGTATTGCAATGTCTTTTTAAATGAACAAATATTCTTGCATGAATGAAACGCTATCTAAAACACTAAAGAATATATAATCTATCTTTATTCTCTCATTCCCCGGTCTTTGCGGCTCATTAATACAATAAATAGTAGTTATATACAATGCATAAGTGTTATAAATACAAACACATCTCACAGTTTATGACATTTATTCAGTTCAATCTAAGAAGATAAAAATAAAATTGATTGATGATTCATTATTATCAATATGACATACATTTATGTAGCCTGCAAAAATAAGATATTAAGAAAATTATTCCAGATGCTATATGACCCGCCTATTCCTCCCCACCTCTCACTATAATTCGTAATTAATGTCTCCAATTTAACTAATCGCAAGAAACATGTTACAGTAATTAAAATTATCCCCGGCTCGCCTCTCACGTAGATGGTCTCATCTGCTGGGCATGTTGGGTGATGGAGTGCCACAATATATTGGCCCTTACTTTCCTCAAGTGCTCTTCACATGCCCGACCCTGCAGTAATTTAATACCGCCCGCCTGCTAGCGGATCGAATCGCTGGATTGCGCATTCCTTCGCCAATATCAGAGGAAATAATCAACATGCTATCATTCCCTTTAAATTTAACCCACGACAGGAGAACAAGAGACGGGAAGAAATATTACTAGCACTCTGAAATCTTATTATATATATATATATATATATATATATATATATATATAAGCGGCATATACTATACGATGCAAATGTTTTGAATTTCACATTCAATTAATGTTGATCATAAAATGGATAGACATATGAATATGAACATGAAGAATCCAATTTGCACACGGGAATATATTGTTGATTCAAACCATAAAAGCCATGTAAAATATAAATTTGAGATTCGTCAGTATGGTTTTGAAGTAATAATTATGGAATAGTAATTACATATCTTAATATAGTAGAGAAACATGCATAGCGTATCGAGCATGCATAAATGTCGGTTTATGGATTCAATTTCGCATACCTTTTTTTATCATCATTAATCATATTTATAGCATTGTACGCCTTCTGGTTCCTTGTCTCCAGTCCAATTTTGTTCGCACCATCCCCACTTTTTCAATTGTTGAAATGAAGCAATACTTCTATATTCCATTTAAAATTATTAGCTAATATTTCTCTAAAAACAAATTATCACTTTAGAGATGACAATAAATGATTAATAGATATAAATTCAAACTATAATAAGGCACCACCCTCGATGAGAGTTACAACCCACTCTACGCAATAACAGCACACACAAATAATGATAGGTTGGTTGGTTTTGAAAACATTTACTTGGCTAAAATTATACAAATTTAAAGTTATTCACAACTACATTTTATCTAACAGTAAATGCATCGCAGTTGTATTATTTAATTGCATAATTATATCAGTTCCGTCTCCAGTTCTTCTTCGACAAACCAGGTTGCATAACCATGTTAAATTCATGCACATCATATATTTGATTACGTCGCGTCCAATCACAATCACAATAAGTGGTTTTGTATGTTGTGTGTCGTCCGTCGCCGAATTTAATCCCGATAAATCCCGCCATTAACTGTGCCGAAATGGAGCGAGTGTAATTGCTAATTACCGCGGCATTAATAGGCGGTGTTGTAGTGCACGTCCGTGTGCGGACACGGGGGGTGGCGGTGTGTAAATACTCCAGCCACATTCTCTATCATAAATTGATCCTGGAGGACCGCTGCACCTGTCACCTCCCATGTCCGTTCCGTGCGGTATTAGGCGTGCATTTCACGGGGGGTGGCGGCGAAGGATTTGAGTTATGGAGAGACTATTTTGAGGGGGGAAGGGGCACGATTGAATATTAAACTGGCTGTGTTGGTGCAAGATAACGGTCTACTCGCTTGTTCCGTTTAATAGCGTTATGAATTTCCGTGATTATAGTACCCGGCGACTCCACCATAACACACCCCTATATAGTTATTTTACCAATAATCAAAGCTATATATACAAAATAATCAATGATTCTATGATTCTAAAATTTAGTATAGCCCGATTATTACGATACCATTAGAGAGCCAATTTTGTGATTTGGCATTCTAAAGCCTCATAATTGTTAACGCCTAAGCAAATATCAATTAACGTTTTAATTTTTGAAAGGATTTGTTTTATTTGTTGAAATTTAGTTTTTTCATCCTACATTTCTACATTAAGCAATCAGTTGCTGACGAGGGTCAGTTAATATAACAAATTTCACGTAATTGTAATATATTGAAAAAGAAATATTTTTTATAGACGAAGAAACAAAAGTATATTCTCATATACTTTGTTTTTATGTATATTTTAGTTTTGCTTTTATCATGATTAGTATTCATAGAACTATTTTTGTTTTGTTTTTGTTGTTTGATCGTATCCTTGTTTTTATTTTGTTTTTTTTTTCAAATTCCTTTGTTCTCTCTAGTACGTATTACCTTATCGTACTTGCTAATACTCAGATAATATGTATATATTATCCGAGTATTAGCAACTACCTTAAGTTTAGTTCCTGTGCCTATTTGGATAATCCGCCAGTATTCTTGTTATTTTGTTATATATCGTCAGTACAATGCCAAAACCACGAATGCGCAAACCCTTATTGGAATCCGTATTTTAAAATTTTTCAATAGAGAATTTTGTGATTGAACTTTTTAAGTCAAAAAGGTTTCATTAATAGTATTTTTTCAGGCAGAACGTGTTTATTAAGTAAAATTATATTTTTTACTGTATCGAAAATTACACTAAAATGTAAAATATGCATATTCGTGGTTTTGGTATTGGAGTGACGATATGTGATCTATTCAGTTCTTTTTTGTTGAGCTACAATAATTAACATAAGTCGGATTTATGTGCACACTTAACGATTCTTGTTAACTCACTTGCGAGGGAGGTTTCATTACTATCCCTTATATATATATATATATATATATATATATATATATATATATATATACCAGCTGTGCAGAAAAGTAGTGGGTTTGTGCTGTGGAAATAGAGATGCCATTGGTTATACTTATATAAATCTAAACTTATATATTTGTAGCTATCAGCTCAAGCAATTTTTCGTTAGGATGCATAGATTCTCATATGAGTGTAATTATGCGCTATTTACCTTAAATTTTCTTGATATACTTACTAAAATATATTATCGAATTTGTATAAGATTCTCCATAGATTATAACATTATTCTAAGTAAATTCAAGATCTGAAGCACACACACCGATTAGAATTATTCTGAACTCTCTGGTGCGTTCATCCCCGTATCCGAATAGGCAAATCAAAGACACCCCCGTTTCCCGTATTATGAAATCCACTCGTAGTAAATTATCGTGATAAAGAGATAGCGACGGTTTCAGCTCGCACAGGAAAGGGCTAAGCGGCGGGCGAACGCCGTGCGAATTTAATGGAATGGGACTTAAAATCAAATTAGGTTCACTTTACTCAGCTTCGCCCGCGGATTGTGTGTATTATATGGCGGATATATACGCTTTTTCGTAACGCGTCGCAGACGGGAATGAGGTATTTTACCTTCTTTTATACGAATCTATATTCCGCAATACTCAGTTTCAATTTATTGTATATTCTTTGCGGTATAAAGGGAGACTTAATAGGTTTTTTATGCTCGCAATATATAGAGAATGGCTTCCCATAAAAATAAATATATCTGATGTGGACATTTTACATTACCGTATCAATCATATCATATTCATTTAAAGAAAATGATTTTATATTTTTATTATTTACCTAGCTCAGTAGCTGAGTGTTTAGAGGTGCCCTCCGTGTCGTACTGATCATTGGGGAGCCTGAGATCGAACGCCACTGTGGCGAATTTTCACGAATAACCTTCCACAGTTATCAGAGGTTTACAGTAAAATTAAGGTAAATACCGGTTGAATCCTCTAAGCTTCTCTCCTTACCAGCTAAAATTCCCTCGGGCTGATAACTATAAAGTTAGTTAATAGTTAATAGTGTTTTTGATTATTATTATTATTATTATTATTATTATTATTATATCGTTGCTGAGAAATATAATTTATATTTAGAAATTTTAAGATAATGGAAACCTATTATTACAGTAAATAGTATTGTTGCTACTGTGGTATTCCATTACAATACTGAAATTCAAACTATATTACTGTTGAAAGCCTCAAAATTAAATTTAATATAAAATTAATATTTATTTAAATCCATAAAAGTAAACTCCAATAGGATTGGACTTACACTACAATAAGACAAAATACCTAATAGCAGCAAGGAAACGCCCAGCATAGTCACCTCGATATCTAAAGATTGATGAACACTACTTGTAACTAGAGCTGCAAATACTTAAGATTATATTTGAATGCATCAAATAACATCACATTATGCGTGCAAGAAAGGATCCAAGTAGTAAATTGCTATTACTAAGCTCACGTGAAACTATTCAAATCTAAAATTGTCTCAAAGAACGTCAAAACAAGAATGTACAAGACACTAATGAGATCAATGGTAGCACATACATCAGAAATATGGAATCATGAAAGAATCGTAAACAGAACCCCCCCCCCCCCCTCCCCCCCCCGAGAATTTTGAAAAAAAACTTCATCCCCGTGATAGTGGAAGACGGACCAAAGAGAATAATTGGAATCACGAATTACATGAGTTAAAAAAGGAGAGGACATCGTCAGATACACAAAAGCACTGACGATCAGATGATCACATGATACCAGTGCCCAACAGAAATCTTTAACGCAACACTTCATAATATAAGAGGATGATAGAAGAGGACATGGTAGTCTTAAAAGTAAGGGATTGTATGGTAGCTACTGAAAACAGATTAAGTTGGAAGGGGTTAATCAAGGAAGTAAAACCCCACCCTAGGTTGTAGAGCTGAAACAAGAAGGCGAAGCCTCAAATTAATTTGCTATTGTTTTCGTTGTATTAAGTAGATTGACTCAAACAAAGATTTCTGATAGACAAATTACTATGTTGCTGTTTTATAACAATTGAATTCAAAATGGATTTTTTTACATTTCAACCGCCTTCGAGATCTTACTATCTATATTGGTAGAGGCTGATTTATCCCAGCGCAAATGGTTGATTAGTTACTGCAACATATCTTACAAATAACAATACAGAACATTTTTATGGCAAGTGTCTATTTTAACAAATGTGACCTTATTGTATTTCGACGACCTACAAGGTTTTTCCTTAAAATAAGGCATTATATATGTATTAATAGCTTCCATAGTCCATTGTCCGGGTTTCGTCGGTGGTGCAGTCTCAGCTGTAGGGGGCACCGACATATTAAATCGCATGATGACGACAAATTAATACATCTAAAATATAATATCGTTTCTAAATGATATTGCTATATAACTACACCTAATACTAAATCCTACAAACCATATTATATTATCCCCGAGGTGGTAGTTAACCTCCTCGTGCTTTCTGCTCGTTGAAACCCCGGCGTCCGGCATCAGCATGCGGGTCTACGCTGCTCGTTCGGTCATACTTTCCCATTGCTCCTGCCATAGCCTTTGGATTTCGGTTCTCTCCTCCACCCAGTTAGCGGCGGTCAACTCGGTTTTCCTCCCGTGCAATTTCATTTGCTCCGTTGCCCGGAGTTCGAAGGTTATGATTCTGGCAATCATAAGCACTGCCCCCTTGAAATGGTCCTGTTGCTCTAGCCACTCTGAGGGCCGCTCGTATTTGAAACGGTCCCATAAAACAATCGCCCTCTCTACGACCATGTTATGTGATCAGTCTGGGGCCCTATATAGCATGATGTTGTCTACGAGTCGCGCCAGAACCCCGTACTTCTTCTCCCGTGGCCCTGGGATGTTCGGAATTAGATGACCAAAAGTCGTTGTGATCTGGCTTCCTCTACTAGCCACCTCTGCCACGTGTGCGGCGACGGTCATCCCCCGTCAATTCTGTTACCCAGGTACTTGATGGATTCAATTTTTCAGAAAATGTGAAGCAGTTTTTAATAGGCGGCATGTTAGAGTTCATAACATAGCGCGCAGACTTATAGTTAACGTTATTTAAATTTCAGTGCGTGGTGTTAAGGGTGTTACATATAGAGAAATCAAATCCATATAAACAATTTGAATGCTGTGAATAATGTAAGAGGAACAAAATGTCAAAATTGGCGAGCAACTACAGTATAAATCAACTAGAATATGCAACATAAATGGTTTAGAGGTTTGCCGTAAGACCTCTTCTGATGAGGAAGATATAGATTTTCAAACATGATGTTCCACATGGTTTGCTCCAGGGCCGATACCTGTGGAACTCCACACGTAAGTGTTTTGATGATGGTAAGGACCATTTACGATAACCGTGGTAGAAATTGCACACTTGTATATGCGGGCGTTTACAGTAGCGCAGTAAAACTATGACAGAAAATGGGTAATTATCTCTACCATAATTATAGCATTACTTCCCAATTCTGAACGTCTGAATTTTTATAGCCATGCAAAATATTGCTTACCGCTACCTTACCACTACCGAGCTTATTGTGAATGGCCCATTAGACATCCCGGTGGTGAGCTGTATCGTCCTCCCCTCTAAGTAGCTATTAATCATCTTTAGGATATTACTGCCGATGCCCAGGTTTCGGCATCTCACGACGATTAACCCCCAGTTGGCGGTGTAAATACGATTCTCACGTCTATTTTTATTAATTCCGTGAGTCTCTTCAATGTCCGTGTGCTCTCCCTTCCTTCCTAACTATTTAGAGCACCTTTTCCACCGTCTATACTTTGTTGGAAGCTATTCTACCGGCTCGATAAACATTCTTGGCGAAGAAAGGTTCGGTAGTGTCCTGGTCTTCCCGCTATTCCGTGTGTGCCTGTAGTGTCTACTCCTGTAGTGGTGGCGCAGTTTTGGAGAACAGGGTGTCGACCAGTTGCTTTCCTCCATCATCTCGGGCTCAAGTGTGGGTACGGAGGTCCTTGCCGTAAAGCGCCACATGATGATTTTATACCCCCAGCCCCATACGTCTCCTTAGACTACAGGATTTCATTCCACTTGATACTCTTGGACCTCTGTATAGCCGTCCTTGGGACTTTTTTGGCACCGCGGTATTTTACCCGGTCTGCGTTCTCGTGGTTCGGTGCCTGGCTGCCAGACAGTCCCACCTTAACGTGGAAATCTTCTCTGGCCACCAATAGACGCCCTTTCTCCGGCTACCCCCCGCCCTTGCGCGGAATGCTGGCGTGATATGCTCACTGGACAAGATCTGTCAGCTCTGCAGTAGACATTCTTCACCCCGCTAGGCCGTTCTTTATTTTCCTCGATTAACCTGTTTTATCGAGACGCGACGCATGAAATGTATTGCCGCCACTGCCTTTTCCCCTTCCAGGCATTCAGACGTGATCATATACGACAGGTACTGGTGGTGGCTATGGCATTAGGTCTCCAGTACCTGCCTTTAATTCACCCTGCCTGCGGTGCCCTAGGTGAACAGAATCAGATCTAGATTAGCACTGTAGTCGCCTTTCTAGAGTGTTCTCCTGCTTGTGAATGACCATCTTGTTTGTGGCCACCCATTCCGCCAGTATCAGCCCACGTCTGTTGTTCGTCTGGAACGTGGCTAGCAGGGTTGCGGATATGCATCTGCTTGTAAGCCATGATGTTAGTCCTCTTTAAGAAAAACGCGAACCGCAGGACGCGTGCTAGCATCTGGCCAGGACAATTAGTTGCGCTTGTCGGGAAGTATTCCATGTCGATGGTGGCGTCTATCCGTCTCCCAACTTTTGTCGTTCTGGAAAAGGTTGGTATGATGGCGTAGGATTTCAATTCTTCGGAATATCAGCCAAAATTATGGCAGCATCGTCTAGTTTCTTCAGATAAAAACTCTGGGCACTAACCATAACTTTTCATGGTAGGGTCGACACTGGTAGGTCCAATAGATCTGATATGTCTTCGTTTTCACTTGGTGCTACGTAGATGCTATACTCGTTGACGATTCATGTCTGGTGTTTTCATGTGAACTGAATTTGGATGAAATAATTTTCATTCTTGGTCACTTCAATTATTATTTTTAGATGAAACTTAGTTTCCTATGTATGTCGAGTATTCTGCTCTTAATAATACCATCGACTAGTTCATATTCTTGGTCATCCTCCTCTTTATAGTCCCAGTATAGCTCTAACTATGCCAAGATTTTATGCTTGGAATGCTGGCTGCGTTCATCGGAATTCGGAATATCTGACAATGGTTTCCAGTATCGTTTAAATTGGTGTAGGGATACTCATATAAACGGCTACTCCACAAATCGTGTCTCCTCCGTGTAGTAGATCAGCCTGAGGGGATTAATCGTACATAACTTGACTGATTATGATCTACTTGGGGAAATTGCTGCTCAGGGAGTTGGCAGCATCTGGGAAAAACAACTGGTCACGCTTATCGGAAAGTATTCCATGTCGACCGCAGTGTCCAGCCCTCTGTCAGTTTTCGTCGTTCTAGTTATACTGGGAATCTGCATGCTGAAACTCGCATGCAGTTCCCCAGGATTGATGGCGACGTATAGTACAATACGGGGTGATGGCGAGCGGTCTACAGACGCAGTAACAACATCGGGTCTCTATTAACCCTACACGGTCGTTCTGCATGCCTCTTAACTCCCACTGCTTGAGGCAATGTGTGGTACTTGCCATAATCTTATAGGGTTCTTCTTCGCCTTCTGGACTATCTTATATCTGTACTTCATACCATTTTTATTAACTTTCCTAATAATCTTCTGTCTCTTTGTAGTGTACTTCTTGATGCTCCTTTCTTCCCAGTTCTGCGGTTTCAGAGTCCTGCTCATTAATTATGAGGTCCCTAGTCGGCCTAGTAGGGCTCCTAGAAGTGGTCTTGGTGAAGAAAATAACTTTCTCCATGCTCACCACCCCGAAGCAATCACTTGGTTTCGGTCTGACAGTCAAGTCTTCTTGTCTAGTACGATTCACGGGAATTTTAGCGCCTCCGCCATATCGCATTTCGGGTTCACAAGAGTAGCTCAGCTTAGGTAAGCAGCGCACAGTACTCTAAGCAACAGAAATGACTCTTTACCTGTACCAATTCTGAAAAATATATATTCGATTAATTTTTTTTATTGACAACAATAATGCCCGTATTCACCAACATCCCATAAACTTTATAGGTCCCATAAGCTATTGAATGGATACATTGACAATGTCATTGTGACAGAATATGCGAATACAAATGTTAAACTCCTTGAATAGCGCTTGCTATTGGAGCTTTGATGGCACCTTTTGTTTAATTATTCAGTGTTTCCAATAGAGACAATCTAAAGTAACTACATTCCCTAGATGATGTATTTATTGTAGTATAATAAATATGCTATAACAATGAATACTTATGGGTTCAATAGTTATTGATAGATTTATAGAACGTCGATGAATACGGGGGTAAATGATTTAGATGGAAAATAAAAAACTATTTGCATTAGTATTATCTGTATAATAAATTTAATTCCACTGATCACATCAGATTTTATTTGTATTTGATTATGTTTGCATTAGTTGATTTTTTATTTAATTTAATCTTTTATGATATGTTAGAAATTGATCGATTCTATTTTTATATTTTGTAAATATGTTGGATCTGAGCACCAGTATAGTGTATAAATAAATAAATCTAGCATAATAGTCCTTAATATTTGCCACCAAAAGTGTGCTGAAAATTATATTGAACACTTTCGCTTGTACGACAGGATCCTAATGTAATTAAAATAACCTGTTGAGATCGCGTTACAGCGAAGTTTCTCGGAATTGCGGTGTAGATTCAAACCAATTTATTTAATATCCTTGCAATTTCTATCCCATTTAGCTCTAATCCGTTGTGAAATATCATTCATGCGCGTTTAATTCACATTTACGCGAGTAAATGTTAATCGCATCTCAAGAATTATCGGTCGCTACATTATAATTAATGAGAACTGTTATAAATTTAGCGCTGGAATTGACCGCGCTAATGACGGGAGTGCGGTGCACTAAATGACCTTTGATTGTATTTTATCGGCTCCATTGGGTTCGAATTGATGGCATTGGCTGTGTCCAGTTCGCTATGCTGTGGATTAGTAGTTATATAATGGCGTAGTTTATAACGTTGGGATATTTTACTCTTACTGTTTTATTTTGCTGCAATGATAATCAAGATATTTATTGTAAAGAAGACATTAAAAGCCAATTCGATAACAAAGGATATCATCGACTGATAAAAGCAGTTAATGGACTTTAAAAGCGTTTCATTATAAAATTATTCTTATAGATTAATACCATTCATCAATGATATCTATAGTTAATATCAACATATATAAAAATTTTAACATAAGAGAAACTAATTTATCTATATTTATTTTTTTATTTTATTTTACACATTGTAGCTCTGCATATACATTTTATTCTGCATATAGAATAAAATGCCGGAGCTGGAAGAATGCTTATTTTTCTTCTTCATAAATTATTGCTTATTTTGTTGTGCTATTGATGTGTTATTGTTCTGTGATTTAATAATAATATATTAGAGTTATACATCAATAGCTTAGCAAGGCATTACAGTGCCATACAGTTTATCATAAAACACTACTATAGTATATTGATGAACTTAGAATAAGAGGGTCATGTAACGACCGATCAGTCTCGAAAAGTAGATATAATAGCTTTCAGGAGACTTGCATTAGAGTCACACTGGAGTGGAATTTTTGAGATGAATTAATTCGCATATAATTCTGTGTAAATTTTAAGACAGAAATTTGTTAAAGTAGGACTGGTAGGACTTTCTTCTATAAATTAGTATAAAAAATATTTTCAAAATTTTTTAAGTAATTAACAATTATATTAAAATAGTTAGAGAAATAAAATGTACAACTTTTTATTATTGTAGTTTCACTGGTTTTTGATTTTAATGCCATCAAACATTTAGAAAATCGTTCTCGAGTTAATTAACTCTATCGTAATGTTTTTATCTGCAAGTAGAGTCATAATACAAGATGGTCCTAGTCAAATTAGATCGTCTGAATTATTGAGTCTATTAAAATACACAAAAGTCAGCTCCTGAAAACTAGTATAACTTATTAAATTAATAGCCTTCTCCACTTAACTCTTAATCATTTCCATTCCTCAAGTCTAATAAAACTTCCCATCTAATTAATAAAACTTCTACGTCTCGCGGATTACGCCGCTGTAGAACGAAAGCGAATTGAATTGAAACCGCATTAATCTTAATAATTCCCCACTTCCAGTGCTAATAAAGTGGCAGGCTGGTCGATATTATTTAACGCACACGCCCGCCAGCGTAAAAGAACGCGTTTTATCAGATGATGGTGAACGGTAGTAGGGGTTGGCGAATTCGAAAACCGGGAGAAACTCATTAGGAGATTGCATCGCGCGACCGTTCCTCACCCGTGAATATGAGACACCGTTTTCACCCAGCAAAATTTACGGCCGGCTTAGCGAGATTTAAGAATTTAGTTCGCCGGCTCTTGCATAGCGATTCCTCTAGCTGCGCTGAACGGATTGCATAAACATTTATCAAGGCTTTCCGACGGCGTTGCCGGGAAACAATAATGTTGATGCATGAATTTAAAGTTTTAATAAAATATTGGTACAGTTGTGTTTCATTGATGTAGACTGTTGAGAATTGTGCCAGGATTATTCAATGTCCTAACATATGTTTTATGCAGCCCGTTAGAGCAGCGCAGATATCATTAAAGAGTAGAGCATTTTCAATACTGCTGAAAGTGATTTTGTAAAAGGGGCTTTCAATATCAATAAAATTATCAGGCGACGATCTTTTGTGTCACTAGATGTAAGTCTTTTTCTGTTGAGCGACTTGCATTCATGGTTATTTGGAGACATAATCTTTGACGTTGGTGGGGCTTCCAATTTCCACAATTTTCCCAATTTTACTCCCATATCGTCTTAGTTACTACAAAATCCACAATTATTTCTTAGATTTGGAGAACTAGTTTTTGTATAATGGCAAGAAATAACCCCACCCATAAAAAGAAAGACCTTTCTTAGGGATAGCCAATACAAAAAATAATACATCTCCCTTGTACAAAATTCCACCTAAAACAATAAAATTAAATATACAAATAAAAAATAAATAACTCTATCTTCTTGTGTTTTTGGAAGTAGATCAATTTGTTATTTCATTATTTAGTATAACTTCATTTATAGGGCTATAAATGAAGTTATACTAATGGGCCTTATGACTTACCAAGTCTGTAGTCAGCTTGGCTGGTTTGGGCACAAAAGTTAATACTTTAATCTCTCTCCATTTTATAGGTATGTAACTAACAGCAATACATACTTTCACCGTTGTATCTTAATAGAGTTAAAGGAAACATTGAGGGAAAACGATAAATCGAGAAGAAATGATCTTTGCTGAGGAATATTCGCTAAAAGACAGGCGTATATTATGAAAACCTTATACTACCTAAGGACAGCAGAAACCAGCGAACAATTTTCAGAAGTGATCATCAACGTTCATTAAATGAAGAAGCACTCAAAGAAAAATAGTTAAACTCCATGGTAATATACCTAACCTAAGTAGTTCTGGTAACTTAAAAGACGGGAAAGTGGATAGTAGCCCATTATAATTTAGTAATACTTATCATTTTATCTGCAAACTTTCATATCTGGTTGATGATTACCTGTTGCTGCATTAGGACCATTCGGTTGACTGTGAGTATAGTGCCAGTCTAGATGTACCTAGATAGTGTGATAGTATAGGATGTTTCGTCTCCGCCGTTTCATAGCCGTAAAGAGATATTTCAAAACTGCCAAAGTCATTTTACATATTAGAACTAAGAATGTTTCAAAGTCATTACATCATCACCTAGCCCGTTGCCCACTGTTGCTTATAAGCCTCCTGCATGATATTCCATCCTGTCTTTACTTTCCCGAGTTTCCAGTTGTTCACAATTATCTTTATGTCGTTGGTCCAGCGCATTGGTGGTCTTCCCCTGCGCCTGTCGGATCGTGGTATCTACACCAATAATTTCTTTTATCCATCTTCCGTCACTCAATCGACCCTACGAGGCCAGTCCATTTCAGTTTACATATTCGGTCGATCTACGCCTGTGACTTTAGTCCGAAGCTCTCTAGTGCTAATATGGTTTTGTTGGGATACTCCAAGCTTTGATCTTTCCATTTTGCGTTGGGCTATTTCCAACATACACATTTCCTTTCCAACCACATCGGGATTTTGCATTTAAGCATATAATTGAGCATTCCATACGCTGCCCATGCGAGGTTTATTCTTCTGAGTAGTTCACATGTCTGGTTATATCTGGATATTCTACTTTTATGTATATATAAACTAAATTTATGTTTGTGTATCCGATTTTAAAGTTTCGCTCGGTACTAAATTTGCCATTATCTTTATTTTGGAGAATTTTATTTCCAAAAAGTATATATTGTGAGCTCCATTATCATCTACAATTACACAATTATTTTACATATATAAGTGTGAACCCACCTCTTAGCAATCTACATATCTAGATTTCGATCTTATTAGATCTCGTCAGTGTAGCTCAGCTAGTGAGGATGAATTCACACAAAAACTCGAGTGGTTATATACAAAAACAGTACAACTTACCCTCGTAGAGGGAAGTTAAACGCCATCTGGCGGCACCACATCAATTAGCAATGCACACCCATATGGTAATAACCGTCAACATGCTCATGTTACCAGGATCACCGGGTAGTTGTATACGATTGGCTTTGTGCTGATATCTCAAGCACTCTGTTGGAATATTATTCATATTCTTTAGAGGGCACTACCCGGTGATCCTGATAACATGAGCATGTTGACGGTTATTACCATATGGGTGTGCATTGCTAATTGATGTGGTGCCGCCAGATGGCGTTTAACTTCCCTCTACGAGGGTAAGTTGTACTGTTTTTGTATATAACCACTCGAGATTTTGTGTGAATTCATCCTCACTAGCTGAGCTACACTGACGAGATCTAATAAGATCGAAATCTAGATATGTAGATTGCTAAGAGGTGGGTTCACACTTATATATGTTTTATACGATTGGCTTTGTGCTGATATCTCAAGCACTCTGTTGGAATATTATTCATATTCTTTAGAGGGCACTACCCGGTGATCCTGATAACATGAGCATGTTGACGGTTATTACCATATGGGTGTGCATTGCTAATTGATGTGGTGCCGCCAGATGGCGTTTAACTTCCCTCTACGAGGGTAAGTTGTACTGTTTTTACAATTATTTTAGGTTGTCGGCTGTGAGGATTATAGCTTGTCGGCTGTGAGGACTATGTCATCCACAAATCGATTATTGACGTTTTGGCCATCTGTGGTAATGCCTATTGTGTGAAAATTAATTTGCTTGAGTACATATTAGTTTCCACGACCAGTTCGCCGACAGATAAGATCGCGTCTGTTGTCCATCTGCCTTCTCTGAAGGCGAAGCACTGTCGACTATGCAGTCCTCCGTCAGCTTCCAGGCATTACTGGCGATCAGCCTAACTAACGTATTCGCGGTATGTAAGCACAGTGGTCGATAGGATCTTGGGTCGGTGGGCGGCTTCCTAGGCTTCGGAATCAGTAGTAACCTGGCCTTCTTCTATCGTCTGGGAAACATGTTCCTCTCTAGATAGCGGTTCGCGATTTGCTTCATGCTTTCCACTATAGCTGGTGTTGCCGCTTTGAATTATTGGGCAGCCCCTACGGTCCAGGGTAGGCCCATGGCAGTCTATTTAAGGAGGCCGTCTTCCTCATTACTTCGTCCTGATCTGGTAGTATCTCCCTATTGTCCTGGCACACTTTTGATATCGTTATTCGTCCTGGAAGTTAGAGGACATCCACCACCTCCTTCACTCCCCCAGGGACGGCGACTTCAGGGCCAGGCGAGCTCCTATTCTTTGTATTACTAGTTTGTAGGAGAGGCCCCACAGGTCGTCCTTGACCTCCCTACTCGACTTTCTCCATCATTCTTTCTCGCTCCGCATGATCGCCCGTCTGTAATCTCTCTGCCTCCTGCGGTTGTGACCCTGGAGGCGGTCGGTGAGGAATCCAGGCTCTTCTGCTCTTTGTGTTGTACTGTTCTTCGTGTCTGGTTCATCTCCCCTCGTGATTCAGCAACCTCGGAGAACCACTAGTGCGTTTGCCTTTTCCTTGGGTTAGTCTGCTTGACTGGGATTGCCCAAAGACATGCCTCTTGGAGTCTCTCTGGTTTTGTTCCTCGGCCATTTTGTCTGATGTGTGGGTTGGTTGGTTGTGTGCGTCTTTTAGTGCAGTAGTGGTATTGGGGAAGTCTGTGAGGGTTCCAGCATCTCTTGCTCTTTGTGCTATTCTTCGTGTACAGTTCACTTCTTGCTGCAGCGAACTCGAGGAACCACGAGTACGTGCTCCTTTTCCCTGGGTTAGTCTGCTTGATCGGGATTACCCGCAGGCATGCGTCTTGGAGTCACTGGTTCCGTTTCTCTGCCATTTTGCCTGGCTTGTCGTTTCGTTGGGCGTGTGCGTCTTCTAATGTGGCAATTGTTGTCGTCCATTTCTTTGGTTGCCCATTTCCTCGGTTGTTGGGATAGATTTCGGTAGGTCTTGGGGTCTGGGTTGAGGACCACTCTGTTGGTTTTGATCGTGTATATTATATATCTGTAGTCACTTAGTGACTCATCGTCCATCACTGTTCAGTCTCGCACTCTACCCAACAGTAGCATTAACGTGAGAGTAACATCAATGAAAGATGCCGACTATCGTTTAACGAATATCGGCATACAAACCCCTCTCTTACGCTCATTGCCTTCTGCTTGATGAGGCATCGGAGGCCTCCTGCTGCATGCCCATACTCCTTGCATAGCATGCAGTGGGGGATTTCGCTTCTGCACTGCCGTGCCTAGTGGCCCTCCTTGCCGGTGGATGTCGCGGCCTGAATCTCGTCCGTCCAACAACGGGTGCAGCCGCCGGGTAGTTCCTCCATGCGGTTTGCTTTGCACTTTATTAATCCCTCCTTAAACTTGTGGTGGTTAGCTTTATCGCTTCTCGATCGATCGTCCTCATGGTTACGGCTTGGGTGGAGTTTCGAGCCGGTCGGGGCTCTTCGACTCTGACCCCGTCCTCCTTATCTAGTACTGTTTTGAGGGCCGCCTCCACTTCAGCTCTAGCTGTACGGACTTCTAGTCCCCTGTGGTGTAGCGTTACCGTTCTATAGGTCTCTTCTGGCCAGTAGACCGCCATTGATTGCCCAGCTTCCTTATAGCTGGCTTCTAAGTTCATGGTGGCCCTTATTATCTTGTTCGCATCCTCGGGTTTTTCAGATTTGCGCTTGCATCGCTGCCAGGACTTGGTATTTTATATTTTTTTGCGGGGTGTGCGGGGTTAAGCCGCATACCCCGGAACTCCGGTGTAGATCGTCGTCTTGCAACGAATCCAATTTTACCACATACTATGGTGAACTGAGTTTTAATGTCACCAGTTAAAGATATGTCATTGTAGAAAATGTTTACTTTTTGGTCTGGTGAGATGACGTCGGAGCGTATGCTTGAATGATCCTAATAGTGTATCTTTCATTTAGTTTTATTATTAAGGAAGCTACTCTCGTTAGAAATTTATTGATGGATAAAATGTCATTGCACCTAAAAGTGGTACTTAAGCGGTGCTCCGCGGAACACTGTTGCTCCTCGAGCTTGTTGTCAACCGTATATGACTGACGTTTTGATTTTGTAGCTCCGCGAGTTTTTCTATTGATCAAAAGTACTCCCAGACTTCAAAAAGGTTAATAATCACTGTAATAGTTAATCAGACAAAATACGATATTGGAACAAAAATACCTTATAAGTTAACATGACATCTATTACATTATCAATTACAATTTAACAACTAACAATAATTAATCAAAAATATAGTAACATAATTATAACTGTCTGAAGTCTACATAGGCATCAGCCGGATTTGGTGAAACATTGGTTCGATATTCGAGAAGCAAAATCCTGAGATTTCATCTCTAGGAAATCTCTGATATATAACGATTGTAAATCTATTCTTCAAATACTTATTCTTCTTTATTCAACAAGATGTCTTAGTTTTGTTACGGCATATGTGAAAGCGGAAAATTCTATTAAATATTTGTAGCCTTAAACGTAATAGTAGCTTACCTATTTTAAGTAATTATTAAAAAAAATCTGATTTGTAATTATATCTTCTATACCTTAATACAAATCATTCATTTCCCCTTAATCAAATCGCTTTAACAATTGGGGTGTAAAATATGCTATTGATTGACTCGTAAAATATTAAATGGACTCTATTAGAGAAAATGCGTTGAATATTTTACAGCGCTTATTTCATCGGATTACGTTAAAATCCATCGAAGCAAATTCCCTGTGAAATTTCCGTTCCGCGTCATAAATATTTACAGCGGAAAAAACGCTACAGCCGGTCTTTTTGCGTCTTCTGTCTTGCTGTCTATAATTTGCATAACATTTATGTTTATGGATGGCTCGCTCCGCAAATATTCATTTCGCGCAATTTTCAGGTGAGTGCGCGCCTCGTCGTCCTGACAGAAATTAGATGAAAATCGACGTTCGGTTATGCGCGCCTCAGCGATTATCCGGAAGGATGTGGATGGTGTGGGGGTTCCATTAAGGCGGCGAATTTTAACGTATTATTGTGTTTACGTGTCGCGCTCTATTAAATATTTAGTTCGGAGGTATTGCATCTGACAGCAGTGTATTGACGGGGTGTGCAAATGAATTCGTCTCCTAATTCTGCTTCCATTGAATGTCACCAGCACTCGTTGCACTCGGAGCTTATGCAGCTTATTAATTAAAGTTTTATATAATAGCAGTCATATACAGACATAGACATTGTTTGGTTTAATTACATCATCCTAACAATAATAGTGATCAAACTTCTTCTTTAAAACATTGACGCATTCACAATAAATGAGGAGTGTGAACTGAGCGAAGGTAATTTGTAATAATTTTTCATATATAAAATGACAATATTGTATGCATATATGCGCTTATAATAAATACTGCTACTAATATTACTACTACTAAAAATATTGAGCCCGAGATAACTTTTTTGCATGAGAGCTGGAATCTTCATAGACACCCAAACTGCTTTGCTAGCAGTCTCCTCCGGGTAGGCCTGCATTTCGGCTCATCAAGAGCTGACCTACAAACTAAACCCTCACCTCTTCTCGCATTCGCTCTCGCATTACTTCAAATGGGGGTTAGTCACTAAATCCCATTGTCGTGACACTAAACTTTAGTGTATAATTTTAAATTGCATGTGACTGAGTTGAGAATGGGCAAAGCTTGATCGTGGATGGCGATTGGGTTTTAGGCACCTGTTACATTGACTGCAGATTCTGGTATGACTACTGACGTAGGGCTCGGTCTCGTTATTTATACGATGTATGATGTTTTTGATGCGTAATACAAAAATTTTAGAATTCGCTTGTCAAGATATTCGGATGCACGATTGCCGCTTCCGAATGAAATCCGGAAACGCGATACCCGATAAGAACTACTGACGCGTATTGCATTCAAAGAAATAGGATGCGTAATTAATAATCATCAACTTCCGCATAGATCATAGTTGGTTATTTTGTGACAATAGCTTGAGGTAATAGAATCATCACAATACGTCGATGTGTCTCACTTGGATATCCATTACCCCTAAAGTCTAGAATTTTAAATCAATGACCTTTTAAAGTTCGACAAAATTCAAATGTTTACCTTGAATTTGAATTCAAGGTAAATATTTGAATTTTGTCGAGTATGAGAAAACATAAATTAACGAGTATTACCCGTTATTATCAATTAGTGATTCAAATGCAGGATAATTTGCAGGATCCCAATCAGTAAATGAGAGCTGGTCAGAGGGAAATAATTCCACTCGAGCGCTTATAATGCACCTTAATTGACTTCATTAAAATGTAAACGATGAATTCCACCCTTTTATATTTCCTCAAGCATCCCCGTAATAATTCATAGGGAACTGCGTGTCGCTGACATAAAAAGAAGGTTCAAGGGGCAATTTTAATGCGGAAAAAATGCCCCGCTTATACTCGCTCATAAATATTAATGCTCCGCTTATGTACAACCGAAGGAAAAGAAAAAGGGAAAACGGCTGATTCCTTACAAACATTCATACGGCTTTTATGCATTTATTTCGCGTTCTTATCTTGGGAATGGTAAATGTGAGGCGATCAATTTTTAATTTAATTATGAAAATATTTTAGTACTGCAACCGAGCTATGTATGCTCAAGTTACGGCGGAATCTCGATGTATACCGCCAATCCTCTAGTGGGTTTCTTTATAACTTGCTTTAACCAACATTGTGAATTATATAAGAATATATATATATATATATTTTTTAACCCAAAATATATTTCTCTGAATAATGTGTAATCGTGAATTCACTGCTTGGCAATCTACAGATCTATCAGGTATTCAAAATTCGTGCGGGTTTTCTTATATAGATTATCCTGGATATTTTTTTGTTATTTATTAATAACACTTGTTTTTACTAGATTCGACAATCACTACACTACACCATATTCCATCATTTGAATTTCCGATACTAAGAAATGGTAAATCCTTTGCAGTCATATATAAAAAATGATAGCCAGTTGTGACGTGACTACAAGTTAAATTATTACGATTATACATTTGAAACTTTTGTTTTTATATCTACCATTATGATTAAGGTGGTAAACAAAGATGAATATAGCGCCATCTAACGAACATATACACAAATTTATACTCTGACAAGTTGAAATAGCAGAAATCGGTATTTGTTATTTCGAAGGATATGTGAGTTCTCCTGAGTACTTCGTTGTTTGTTACCTTGTCAGTCCAGGCAATTTTCAACATCTTCCGATGCAGCCTAGTGGCTTCAAATTAATTCATAGAAGATATTATTAATGTCCAGCATTCGTACAATAAATCCAAGAAAACGTAACATTTAATAGTTCTCCATCTGATGTTTAGTGAGAGCTCTCTTCCATAGGCCGAAGTTTTTGAAAGATGTTTTTGGATATTTAATGCCATGTTCTGAATCCTACCGTTCTTTGACACAACTGCCCAGATATTTGAATCGTTATTTGTTTCGTTCACCAGTAATTATTATTAGTCGACTATCTACCTTTCTTAAACCATCCCTGACTCAAGAGAGTCAGCTTTACAAGAGTAAAGCACCCCTTCTTTAAACCTCCTCTGCCAATTTACTTTTACTATTCTCATTGCAAGTATATTTCGTATTTTCAGCGTAATTTCGCGATAGCTCTCTTCAACATAGTATTAAATAACTAAAAATATATCCCTCCTCCCACTATTCCCTGACTATCATCAACCTTCACCTTCCTTTTCTATGCCAACCTTTTGTACATTTCTACCCCTTTCCCATCATTTCTTGGCCATTCACTTACCTTTCTGCAATCATTCTCCCCTCTGCGTTCACTTTTTCACATTCGTTACCTCCAATCGCGTGTCCCTCCCCTTGTGATACAGTACACACCGTTTTCTATTTTTGCTGGGGAAGGGGGAGATAATGCATTTAAGCAAGGCTTAGCGGTTCATGCCGGGGAGGTTGGGACTCCCTGTAAATCATTACAAGTCATACCCGCTACTAATCAACCCTTACTCACGAATCGGGCGCTGGTTTCTTCAAGATGTCATTTGAAAGTTTTCGGTTCTGCTCCCTCTCGTAGGACTCCTTACTTGTAAGTACCTTGCAGATCCAAGCTTTGATCACATTCCAGTGTGTTTCATGCAGTAGCATGACCTCTATCACATTGTCTGAGCATAATTGTGTGCCCAGGGCCGCTTCCGCTCTCATTTTCTCGTTCGTCTAGCATGCACCTGAAAAATAGATGCTCCACGTTATCCTCTGGCGGGAAATACCAACAGACACCGTCCCTGATCAGTTTAAACCTGCAGAGATAGATTTTAAAGCAGTCGTGACCGGACAAGAATTGCGTCAGATGGAACTCGACCTCTCCAAACTTCTGCGCGTCCCACGTACGGACATCAGGGATTATTCTCCGAATCTACGCAGCTCGGTATGTGCAGTCCGTGGTTCCATATGTTTATTATATCGGTACTGATATTGCTTCTAGATTCAGCACCTTCAAGATATACCATCTTTCTTTCGTCGCAGATCAAGTCAATTGGTAGAGATGAGGAGATTGCTGTTACTGTTATATTAGAAATTGTGCGACTCAAGAGCTTCCTCCGTTTTGCATCGGTCCACTGACGTTGGGCATAATCCTGGCCAGTGCACTGCAATCAGCATTTATCTTGAGGCAACAGCGTGCAACATGTGCTCCCATGCGCAGGCCAAAGACCAGATATTTAAGCGACTTCTGTAGCGTAATGACTCGGCCTCTCATTCGGATTTTTATTTCTCGCCTCTCCTGCTGCCAGCCAGTAAAACAATCTCGGTCTTCTCTGGAGCTGGTCCAGCTTCCGTCTGGCCATCCAGTCCGAAACCATTACTCTGGATTGATCGTTCTTCACCTCCAGCTGTTTAGGAGTACACGAAGCTGTTAGAATGGCCAAATCGTCGTAGGCCACCATTATGACCCGTTTCGGGGTGGGGAGATTGAGTAAATCGTCGTTATATCTGTTCTATAGTAAGGGGTCGAGGACTGGCTCCTGTGGGACACCGTAGGTGATATTTATGATGTGACATTCTCCTATAAAAAGCGTCCTGTCACAGAGATATCTTTTTAACATCTCCAGCAGGTATGTGATCGTGCCCTTGTCCCTAACAGTCATGAATTGTCTCAAAGGCACAGTTTTGAACGCATTGCGGATATCAAGTGAGACATGAAGGTGGGCATTGCCTCCCACCTTCATGCGTCACTGTCATGACCGTGTCGTGAAGCCTCTCCATTGCCATGATGGTGGACTGTCCTTCGCGGAAGTCAAACAGTGCATCAGAGAGCCCTCCCTTTGTGTCTATTTCATCGTTACATCAGCAAGCAGGTAATATTATTTATTAAAGATGCAAAGAGGTCGATATCCTGCTTTCTCTCCTTTTCTATGAGAGCTAATCTGACTTCTTTTCACAGTTTACGGAAGGAGCACTTTAGAAGCAGACGATAGATTATGCGTAAAAGACGTCGCCCGTGTCTATCAGAGCCCATCTAGGTTGGGTTAAGTAGTCAGGCATCGTACCCTTGTTCGTCTTAGTGCGTCCAATGGCCTGATGTAGCTCAGTGTCCGTAAAGAGAGGCACTTCAGCCGCCACGTTGACTTTGCTGGTACAGTTTACCGGTTTGTAGGAATGGAAGAGGTTTGCGGCCTCGCGTAGCTTGATGATTTCCCCTATACAGGTGTGCTGGTTCCTTTTAAGTCTGAAAAATATATTTTTGTGATCACTCAGTTTTTTCTAATCGGGGTGTACTGTCCAATCTGTGATTCTAATTGCGGCTCTATGGGAGCCCAAGTTTAAGTCGAGCAAAGATTCTGATCCTCAAGCAACTCTGCTCGGGGCCTGGCCATGGTTGCAGATCGAAAAATATCTTCCTGCGATCCATTCCAATAGCATTCACCTTTTAACATCCTCAGTGTTGTAGTACCAAGCCATAAAGTCGCCACAAATCAGTACCTCAGATCACAGCAGGTTTAGAGTGCGTCCTAGTTTATTCAGGAAAGCCTCATACTTACAAATCCGGACGTTGGGCCAGATGTAACAGCTTTATATGGCGGTATTACCCCATTGGACCTACGCAGAACCGTCCATCAATCCATAGTCTTTAATCGCTGCCCTGTTCCCTGGTATCTTTATCGCTGTGTCAGTTCTCCTATCAGTGTACCACCCACCCCCGTCGACATTCCTTTTGCTAGATTCGAAAACCATAAGAATATCTATTCCACGCGTTGATGCTTCATACTACTTATTACAAGGTCTAAAGCATCTCTACATATGTTAGGGTTACACTGGAGGAACTTAGACATTTTGGGTCTGTCGAAGCATGTGGGTTTGACTCGTTCTAATAATGGCATTCATCTCTTTTCTGTATCTGGGGCACCTGAACAAATTCGTTTTGTGGCATTTCATTCAGGCAGGGATTTCCCGGTGGTCCTTTTCGCCGCATATTCGGCAGCAATCCGTCCTATCAGGTCCCATGCATTTGTCGGCCTTATGACTTATGTCGAAGGACTTAAAACATTTGACAAATGTTATACGCTCACATGTCCTATAGCGATTTATTCCAATTCTCGCGTAATCTCTGTCAATCAATGTTCTGGCCGTCTGCTGGTCGGCATTGATGTTTTCTGCATGGAGACCGCCGTAACCCTGCCATATACTACGTACTCTAACATACCTACTTGGGTGATCTTTAATGCAGATAGTATCTCCTCCCTCGTGGTCACCTCATCGATACCACTTGCACTGTCATGCGTGATATCGCCTCTCAATCCTCCGAGGGTCGCCTCCACGTCTTTAAGATCGGTAGAAATAGTCTGTTTAAGCTTATCCGTGTCTGCTTTGGACTTATCCGCCACTATCAATAAATCCCTCGGTCTGGTTTGCTATACCTTCCTAATGTTGGAGAACTGATCAGTGCCTACGCTAGTATTGATATTTTTACGATAATCGTATTTGTATGGCTCTTGTTAGAGCTCCTAGGAGCCTCTGTAGGAGGCTGCGGACTATGGTTGCCGGGGATATAAAGGGAATCCATCATCCCCGAATACCTAAATACAACTTCAACCGCCTTTCTCTTATATTCCAGCGATAATCCTGCTGTAATTAGGAATGCGACCTTGTCTCGATTTCGCGCCCTCATTTCATCTCTGATCTCTATAAGCTTGGCATAATTAACATACCAAATATCCTTCTTACCAGTTACGCCAGATACTGTTACGCAATGTTCCAAACATTGGGCCTTGTCAGAGCTACCATCTAGATCTTTTTTTTCCGGGTATCAAGTACCGAACATATTGCCAATACTCCACGAAAGCTTGGCTTCATCCTCTGTTCGAATTAAAAGCAGGTCAACATCCCCTGTGGACTGCAGAGGGGACCCCACCATGACTTTCCTGCCGTAATTGGGAATGTGATCTTGTCTCGATTTCGCGACCTCATTTAATCTCTGACCTCCATAAGCTTGGTATAATTAACATACCAAATAGTCTTCTTACTGGTCACGCCGGATACTGTTCTTGTCGGACTTACTATCTAGATCTTAAATTTCCGGGTATCACGCACTGAACATGTTGCCAATAACCCGCGAAAGCTTGGCTTCATCCTCTGTTCGAATTAAGAGCAGGTCAACATCACCTGTAGACTGCAGAGGGGACCGCACCATGACTTTGGATGTTTCTAAGGTGTTATCTGCCCTGGTACGGTTCAAACATTTAAGGGTATTACTATTTAGTATCAAATCGCCATTGATGAAACTGTCTACCTCATAGTTTGTCACTTCAGACTCTTGAAGATCTACAACCACTTGCGTAGCAAGATGGATTACTTTGGGGTTGGCCGTCTGCGTATAAGATCTTGATAACGTACTCACTGTACGGAGTGATATCTGCCTCCCCAATCTTCACCCTAGGAGCGTATTTTTGATACTTTTGGCTAAGCTTACTTAGCTCAGCGATAGCCCACTTCATTTCCAACTTAGTGTTGAGGTTGTCTATGCATACATGTGTAAGCTTAGCCAACAGGTCTGATAGGAATTTTACCTCATCGGGAAGTTCATCTTCCTCAACAGGGTCGATTTCCTCCTCATGACGGTCTACCTGCTCTTACGGAAGTGTCCCGGATTCGTTAGCAGATTCCTCAGTGAGCACAAAATCGTCCCTCATAAAAATTATCCCCTAATTTTTTAACTTAACTAGACTTTTCTCTACCTCCAGTCTTGTAACTGCCAATCTATCTTCTCTTCCGACTATTGTGACATGTAACTACAGAGTTTGGAGTTAGAACCCCGTCATCTTCTAACTCCAAACTCTCTATCAAATCGATGCGCAAAACTTATACATATTATGATATAATCGGGAGGGAAATGTTATTTGCTGTTGACCATCGATGGAATTATTGTCTGGGCAATACCGTTCTTAAGTTCTCAGGACATCTGGGGATAGTTACAATAATCGCTGACATGGTCAAATTTCGACGGACGCTGTTGTTGTGCACTTTGTCCTTTTTTAACGATCTTAACTAAATAATAAGAAAACATCCATTTCAGTGGCCTAGTGTTCAGAGGCGCCGTTTCTCGTTCTGAGCATTGGGGAGCAAGAGTTCAAATCGCGCCGTGGACGAAATTTTGAGAATCACCTTTGACAGTTTTATCAGAGGTTTTCTGTGATATTAAGCTATATTACAACAATTCTTTGAGCTTCTCCCTATACCAGCGGAATAGCCTTCGGGCTGATAGCTATAAAGGTAGAATTATTTTATTTTTTATTATAAAATCTTACTAATCGATATATGTTATTTTCAACGACATCCCCAGTAAATCCTATTCGATGTACTGACTAATACTAATAATACTGTAATTTGTCATGGGGTAGATATTGTAGCATAAAACATGATAAAATGTGATAATAGGTACAATGCGATAATAATATCGAAGAAATGGGATACAATTTAAATTAAGTAAAATTGAAGTTAATTAAATCACCATGCTGTTGAGTCTGAAACTTATTTTGTAAAAAAATTAAGATCTTGTACATTCCAATTATGAATTATAGTCATAATATCTTACAAAATAAGTTTCAGAGCCAACAAGAAAGTGTTTCTATTAACTTGCAATAATCGTAGATGATTTAAATCTTCAGTTTCCTTTAAGAACTCACAACAAGTTCAATGCTCATCCCACAAGAAAAGTATAGGCATGATCCAATTTCTAAAAAAAAATCTGAAAAGGATAAACACGTATTCCTAACCCCTCTCCGTGGCCTAGTGGTTAGAGGCACCGTCCGTCTCGTACAGAGCATTGGTGAGTGAGAGTTCAGCCCCGTTGTGGGCGAAATTTCGCGAATCACCTTTTTCAGAGGTTTCCTGTGAAGTTAAGGTAGATTACAATCGTCTGAGCTTCTCCCTTCAGCTACGAAAAAACTCTCGCGCTGATAGCTATAAAGATAGAAGTTTTTTTTTGTAATCTTATTTCACCGCAACCTTATTTTTCTTATAATTATCGAAAAAGAAACGGGGACGCATATCGGAGAAACTATCTCTATTATTTGATTGTAATTGAAAAAATAACTGTGGATGAAAAAAAAATACGTGTCGATTCTTTTCTGTTTTGTTAACAAAGTTTGTTTTGCTATTACATTACAATTTGTAATATCAAGAAGCAAACTTTCTTAACAAAATTCCAGAAATATGATAATCATGTATATATATATATATATATATATATATATATATATATATACATCGGATCCTTGTTTTTTGTTCAATTACAAACTATTAAAGATAATTTCTCGGTTATGCACCCCCGTTGCTGTTTCCAATTAAATTATAATCCACCCACCAGCGGAAACAAATGTAGAAATCGGAAATTCCAAGTTTGTCCGCCCCCCTAAGGGTGCATTTTTATTGCACATTATCGCCCGATGAGAGTCTTGTCTCTTAGACGCGATTGAAACCCACATCGGCTGATTAATGCTGGCAGGGAATGAAACAAGCCCCCCAATCCGAGGGTTGGTAAATAGCTCAAATCAATTACAGTCCTGCAGTTTCTACTCTCCCCTACGTTTTATATTCAACGCAGACACCGTGATCACGTGTAATGTATTATCCCTTCTGAAGGAAAGTTTATTTAGTTTTATGTCGCGGATTAGGACCGGGGGATATTTCTTGCAAGACAAAAAAATGGTATGGTTACTACGATTTTATCTCCTGCATGCATGTTGGGGATTCACTAATAGTTTCTCTGGGGAGGATTTTCCTTTATATGTGTGTTGGATTACTTGGTGCACGAGAGTCCGACAGAAATTTAATGCAGCAATTTAAGAGCGGATGCTTGTGTACGGTTCAGTTTATAGGAAATGATGTTTATATGAGATACATAAAATTAGTAATGTAGCTTTTACTGAAACAAATATAAGTAACATAATTTTACTGGTAATAAATTAGGAATATGAGCAAGAATTTTATTTTACCATACAGAAATGACACGGTTTATAAAAAAAATTGTTCCTGATTGATCTAAATAGTTTTTTAATAAACTGTTTGCAACCGCAAAATGTAATTTTATTTTATTGTGTATTGTAAAATACTGATTTTTTATTGTTCTGGAAAACTAATCTTATTTTAGAACTAACCGCCTAGGAGGAAAGTTAAACGCCCTCTGGCGGCACCACATCAATTAGCATTAGGTGGATTCACACTTATGTTTTACAAAATTAGCTTTATGCTGATATCTCAAGCACTCTGGTAGAATATTATTCCATAGAGGGCACTATCCGGTAATCCTGCTGGCATGAGCATGTTGACGGTTATTACCATATGGGTGTGCATTGCTAATTGATGTGGTGCCGCCAGGTGGCGTTTAAATTTCCTCCTAGGGGGTTAGTTGTAACTTTTTTTGTATATAACCACTCGAGATATTGTGTGAATTCATCCTCACTAGCTGACGGTTATTACCATATGGGTGTGCATTGCTAATTCATGTGGTGCCGCCAGATGGCGTTTAACTTTTCTCCTAGGGGGTTAGTTGTAACTTTTTTGTATATAACCACTCGAGATATTGTGTGAATTCATCCTCACTAGCTGAGCTACACTGACGAGATCTAATAAGATCGAAATCTAGATATCTAGATCGCTAATAGGTGGTTTCACACTTATATATGTTTTACAAAATTGGCTTTGTGCTGATATCTCAAGCACTCTTATATATATAAGCTTATTTTCGCTGCAGGCGAAGTTTAAAATTGCGCGAGTATCTGTATGGTGTACTTTTTGAAAACGAAAATAAGTTTAAGGTACAATTTAAGGTTTTATTTCACCATTTTATTGCTATTTCATATATCTTTTTGTATTATTTGTCACAGCTGTGTAAATATTTCAGATATGAAACCTAAAATCTAATCTAATCTATATTCCTGACCATACTAAGAAGCCAAACTTTTAAATTAAACCATATATAGATGGTCTATATGTCTAGTCTATACAATTTGTAAGGTATTTTGAATTCATGTCTTACGTTCCGGTCGTGAAGGAGGTCTGTCCGTGGGGAAATTAGCGAATTACCTAAAGGACGACCGGTGCCAAAGCCCTTAAAAGCCCCTCAAATGCATAATTCTGTAGAGGGAATCACTTGTGTCAACATTAATTACAATAATGCACATTCAGTTTCAAATATAAATGCCTCCATGAAGCTTTTCATAATAAAAGCTATAATGAAACACGTCTTTTGTGGGGAAGCAATTATACCAGCGTTTTGCAATAAAGACGTCGTTTAACTACTCGGGAGGATTTAAAAAATAATATATGTCCGCTATTTGCAGCATACCAGCGCCGGTTTTTATATTACTGTCGTTTCGAATTTAATTGCTAATCGCGTTTTATTGTTATGCTTTAAATAACAATTAGAAGTTTAATTAGTTGAATAATTGGATAGAAACAAAAATTAATTACAAAATGAGAAGTGAACAAATTATATTATTTAAAATGGTGATAACAAACTGAATTAGCATTAGTTACTTATAATAGTGATTCTCAAAGAGGGGGTTACCACATCTAGGGGGTCACAGAATATATAATAAATAAATAAATCTGCTATTTATCAAAATTAACACTGTTTCAACGCATTTAAATAATAGAAATTGACTCCTTCTGAATTAAAATGAACACACCTGTGGGATGTTTTTTTACATACACATACAAATACCAGAGGAAAAAAGTGCAAAAAGGAGGCCATGGACCAAACAGTTTGAAACGTAATTCCGTTGATGGGATGGGTTCTACCACTCTGAGGGAAACTTTTTTATAAAATTATTAGCCGCAGCGACTAATTTATCCCTTCGCATTATACGCAGCGACCAGTGGATACGTCCGCATTAGTCGCAACGACTAATTTATACGTCCACATAAGTCGCATCAACAAACGTTTAGGTCCACAGAAGTCGCATCGACTAATTTATACGTCCACATTAGTCGCATTAACTAATTTATGTCTGAATTACTCGCACATATACTAATATATTCGTCCTCATTAGTCATAATGACTAATTTATTTGTTCGTATTAGTCGCAGCGACTAATTTATTCGTCTGCTTATGCCTTTTGCTACGTTTTGCGCGGACAATGCAAAATAAATTGATTTATTACTTTGTCTTGTATAATCGTCATATTAGTGGGCAATATAACCAATAAAAATCGAATAAATTAGTAAGAGCGACTTGCGCCTGTCTTTCGCGGACAATGCAATACAACTTTTGAATATATTGCTTTTTCTGCGCAACCACGCGGACTATATGAACGACCTGTTAGTGGACAATATAACCAATAAATATAGTCTCTGTTCTCATTGTAATAAAGTCAAAATGTGAATGTGAATGTGAATGTGAATGTGAATTACTTGCTTTTCCTACAAACACTCATAACTTTAGTAAACATAATTGGTATGTTATTGCCAAAAATATGTTTCGAGAACAAAATCAATAATCTATTTCTTAAACTTTATATACGAGTTGTCATTTCTCGTTATACGTATATATGGACAAACGCTACAATAACAATATTTGTTTTCAGAGGAAGATTATGATGCGTTCTGCCTCGCCTATATGTTCACCTACAGGGACTTCGAGATGGGAACTCTGGGCCTGGCGTGGACGGGCGACTTGAAGAACGCCGGTGGAGTGTGCGAGAAAAACGGGGTGAGCGTTTTAATGCACTTTTGTCGGTCTTTATTAGTATTTGTCTGCGGAGTTCCTAAAGTTTTCTTATAACCCTCCGCTTTCCCCAACCCTACACAAACACACCACACATATATAGAAATCCCGCAGCAGTTTACCATCCGGGGCGCGCAACTTGCAACTTACGGAATAGTTTGCGCGAAGTTCCCATCGCAAATTGTCAGGGAATTCGAGAGGTTCCATCAACAATGGACGCGACGTGACTCCCGGTAATTACGGGTTTCGACATGTGACGCGTTTTAGAAGCTAGCTGGAAATTGTCGGACCCACATTGATAATTTAGAGGGTCGAGAGTGATATCTGCGACATTTCAGAAACGCCGAGTCAGGCTGGATTTGTTTGAATAAAAGATTCGACGTGCATGCTGATTGAATCACAAGCATATATCCCAAAGTAGCATTATTATAATAAAATAAGTTATACTGCTGGGTTGTAGAAAAGTTGAAAAGTTAAGGGTAGGCTTCCATTGCAGTTAATCCACTGATAGATTTTGTATAAATTGATGTTAACTTCTAATTTCATACTCTTACGTTCATCTGTTTACGTAAGGCAACGTCTGTTTACATTTAAAAGTTGTCACAGCTCACGATAAAGGCACCTTACACTATCAATATTACTGTCAATATTTTAGAATAATGAGAGAAATATTTAATATGTTATTCTAAAATATTGTACTAGGATTGACAGTATTATTGACCGTGTAAGGTGCCTTTTAGAATCACGCATTGAAAATTGACTCGGAGTTTTGAATCAATCTACTTAAATAGTTACTCAATAGTAAGGGCTGCCCTAACCATTTAGAGTTTTAATAGTCCTAATTATTGAGTAACATTTGTTTAAGATTAAAAAATAATGTTCAATCAGCACTAGGTTTAAGTTAACAGACGTTTAGAGTAGTCCTGTTACAAATGATCTTAGCAGGACTTTTCCATGTATCTTCTTATAGCTATTCCCACGTTAATAACGACTAGTTTAATTTTATGTTAACAATATGACAGACTATCAGAGCCATAACTAGCAAACAGTACCTCATGTGGCCCATTTAACAAGCGAGACATCTAAAAATCTATATACGTTTGTCATGTCACAATCGGAAAATTGTAGCTCAATGGAAAGTACAATACAAAATAGTGATTGATAGAAAAATATTCAAAATGCCTGATTTCGTCCACTAAGCAGTATCACAAATAGTTCAAATGTTTCTGTTAAATTTAGCACTCACCTCTCTCGTGTATCATTTAAAACAAGCCGAAGAGGAATTTCAATTATCTCCATGGCTCTCGGCAGCACCGCGCCGCCGGCAATTAGTCTAATTGCCAGCCGACGAAATCAGACGACGCTTATCAACAGTAACCCGGTTGCAATTAAATAATCGAAAGCCAATCGAAAGCAAATACGACTGATCGGGCGATACCCTTTAATTTACTTGTAAAGTAATTGCGATCCGGCATTGTTAATTTAATGTCCGCAGGACTGTTTAACATTAAACATCATACACGCGGATTTCCTGATTGCAAGTGTATAGAGGTAAACAAATGTCAATCTGTTTGAAGTTAGCATAATTAATACAAGTTCCAATATACAGGATTTGTATATCTTTTTTTAGTAATATACTTGTTGATATTTGTATTATGCAATGTACATTAGATGTCAATCACTTTTAATAGTTTATTAACTTGAAAATTTATCTTTTTACAAATTTTTTTTTTTTTAAATTACTGCATACTTCTACAACGTAAGGCTAATAGATTTTAGTTCTCACATGAGTTTGGCCTTGTTTTTTTTGCAAGGATAATTTTTGGGTGCTGTGAACATGTTACTTTTTAATTTCCATTGCTTTGTAAGTGGGAATAAATTCGTTTGACCATTCCATTGTCGACGGTTACTGTCTGCAATAGGGGTCCGCGTTTTGTGTATAAAGGCACCAACAAAAAAAACACGAGGACACATAATTTACACCTAATAGATAGGCATTGAAAAAATAACGTGTTTCAATTTTTTAACTGTATTTTGTTGGTGTCATACGTAACGATACCTATAATTCGGTGTAAAACTTATGACTGCATATCCATTGTTAATTTATTATAATCGGGAATATATTGACGGTTACCTATCATAGGCAATTATGTAAATGAGAGGCATTGACTATCGTTCGGTATTTGTATATAAAATATTTCATATTGGAAACAAAGACACGGAATTGTATGTTGCAGCACAATATAAAGAATTTGTTGGCACAAATCTCATAAATATAGTATAAAAGAGTAGCGTTCGCTTTCTCCAACGAATCTTAACTAGTTTAAGACCGTCTTAATAATAAGACGGTCTTAAAGCGTTCCACCAAACAACAATCGGATCTTACAACGATAAGACAGTCTTACATTGTAAGACTAAGTAAGATCTACATATGTTCGGTGCAACAGAAATTTAAGACGTGGTTATATAGAAGACGAGCTTATATAAGACGAACTTTAAGATTCGTTGGAGTAACCGGGCGTAGAATAACTCTTTTCATGTACTAAGTTCCAAAACATTTTATCTTTATGATGTTCTTTTAAATTGATATCCCTTTGTAAGTTTATTATTTCCAACTCTAGGTCTCTGGCATTCTGAAGCTCAAATTATATTGAACCTATTCCATGCACATTATCTTTTGTAGCATTAGATGAATCTTGCAGGTTATAATGATGCAAAGTCTGATTGAAAACTTTTCTAATAGCAAATCTGTGACATTTATATATGATATAGAACTAACATTTTCATGGATAAATAAAACATTTTTTTACTTTGTTTTTTATCACACTTCAGTTACACTTTGCAACTAGTTTCGGCTAAGCTCTAGCCATTTTCGAGCTCCTTTGATGACATTTTCATTGTTCAAACTCTTTGATATTTGGGTAATGTGATATTTTTTATTTTAAATTAGATGGCGCTTCAATAATGCTAACTTACATTTGAATGCATTTACTGCACTAATCATATCAGGGATACGGTGATATTCCCTTAGATTTTTAAATTTAATTAATAAAATAACCCTTTTAAAAGCCTGCCGAAACAAAGTCGTCATTATATCTACCAGAAATCCGATATTTATATGCTTAATCTTTATTTTCAAAATACTTTTAAAATATGCCTCTAGATGCAATGCATCCTTCTTCTTCTTCTAGAATTTACTTCTGAGAAATCACCTCACTTCACAGTGTAAAATAAGATATGTTAATTAAGCATACTCATCTTCTATTATTAATAATTTTGAGCACAATTGTCTATACTTGTTGTAGACAATGTTGCTCAAAATTAACAAATTAACAAATTGTTATACTTATTAACAGATTTTTCTTCTTAATGTAAGACAGTCACAAGAAATACATTTTGTATATAAAGAATCCCGCCTACATAAGGCATTAAATCCCAGTTTTCTTACCAGCCATTGCTGAGGCACCTGTTGTAATTGAGGATAACGTTCATATACATAATTTTACAAGTGTTATATAGTTTTTAAAAATAGAAAATATATTAGCTCCTCTAGTCTTCTTCTTCTTCTTAATGTAGGACTAGTCCTGTTAATTGCCAACTATTGTGCCTCCTGTGATATAGACGTCCAACTATCTTTCCATCTTTTGGGAGGTCGTCCAAGGGGCCTCCTTGTGTTCGGTATTGATGTTGCGGCTTCCTTGGCTAGTCTGTCATCAGCCATTCTTAGTACGTGCTGGTTCCATTCTCGACGTCTTGTTCTTGTCCAACGTACGATATCATAAACTCCGCAGTCCCTTCGTATTTCCTCGCTGCTTACTCGGTCCCTGAGGCTGAGACCCGATATGGTTCGGAGGGTCTTCATTTCTGTTGTTCGTAGTCGTCCTTTCTTCTTCTTTGTGGCCGCTCTGGTCTCGACTGCATACGTCATAATTGGCCTGACACAGGTTTTATATATGCGCACTTTACTCTCTTTTTGCATGAATTTGTTTCGCCATATTATGTCACGTAGACATCCCGCAATTCTCGATGCTTTATTAATTTGGGTTTGAGCATCATTATATAGGTCTCCTTTACTGGATAATTCAACGCCTAGGTAGTTAAAGCGCATTACCTGTTCTATAGGACTGCCTTCGATGGAAAGTTTGCATCTAATGGGGTCCTTTGATAGCACCATTGCTTTAGTTTTTGCAATGGATATCTGCATATTGAATTGTTTCGCATTTGTGTTGAACCTATGAAGCAGTCGCTGTAGGTCGTCTTCATCTTCCGCCATGATTATTGCGTCGTCCGCATAACATATGTTACTAAATTTTTTGTTGCCCATTCTGTATCCAATATCCATGTTCTTCACGTGTTCGATAATCTCATCCATGATAGTGTTGAAAAGTGTTGGTTTCAGACTGTCCCCTTGTCTAATCCCCACGCTGACGGGTATTTCGTCAGATAGTTTTTTATTTACGATGAGCTTTGTTCTATTGTCTGTATTTAGAACTCTGATTAGTTTGATGATTTTGAGGTTCACGCCTTTTGTTTTCAAATCTCTTCAACATCATATAATTCTATTCTATCGAATGTCTGCGTAAGGTTTACGAAGCAAACGAAAGCTGGTTTGTTGTATTCGATACTTTTCTCTGATATTTGTCTTAGGATGAATATTGCGTCGATCGTGGATCTGTTTTTGCGGAAGCCTTGTTGTTCCTCCGCCATTCCTATTTGTTCCACAATTTCATATGCGATGATTTTGGTAAGTAGTTTCATTGTTGTGTTAAGTAGGCAAATTCCGCGGTAGTTGTTGGGGTCGCTCTTGGTTCCTTTTTTGAACAGGGGGATTGTAATACTGGATTTCCACTGTTCGGGAATTGTGACAGAGTATAATACCTTCTGGAAGAGAGATGTTAGTTCTTTTACCAGCTTTTTCCCTCCATATTTTATCATCTCATTCGTTATGCCATCGGGCCTCGGCGATTTCCTGTTTTTCAATTTCGTAATAGCCTGCTTCACCGTATCTTCATTTACCTCTACTGTGTTGTTCTCTTCTTCCTCCGTGTCCTCCGGTTGTTCTTGGACATTTCGTATGTCTGTCGTTTGTTTATAAAAACTTTTAAAGTGATTTATCCATGTTGCTTCGGGTATGGACTTTCCTTGAATTAGTTCGTTAATTGGTTTCTTCCTGTTCCTGATCATGTTCCATACTTTCTTCTGTCCTCCATATAGGTCGTATTCCATGTCTTTTGAGATTTTTTCCCAGAAACTGCACTTAATTCTTGTTACTTCGGCGTTGATTCTGTTTCTTATTGTGGTGTATTCTCGGTAGTGCAGTGGGGTTTTATTGCATCTGTATAGCAAATAGGCTTTCCGTTTTTCTGATGTTAGTGCTTTCACCTCTTCAGTGAACCATGTTTTTTTTGGTCGCGTTAATGTTGACTCTTCTGTGTCCGATTGCTTCCCTTGCGGCCTCTAGCATTTTCGTTGATATTTTCTGCCATGCTCTTTGCGTATCATCAGCCGGTGTTATGTGAGCGGATGTATGTTCCTATTGGTGATGATATAGTCGATTGTTGACTCGTGTCCTCTAGTGTTACACCAGGTTATTTTATGCTGACTTTTGTGTGCGTAGAATGTGTTATTTATTCGTAGCTGGTTGTAGGTACATAGGTCGACCAATGATTCTCCATTCTCGTTTATGACGTCTTCATTAAATCTTTGTTTAATGTTGTCTATCGGTTCGTTGCCTATGCGCGCATTGAAGTCTCCCATGATGCATACTTGGTCGTTTATTGGGATTTTATCTAGTATACCTTGTAGGTCTGCATAGAACTGATCTTGTTTTGGTTTAGTAATATCGGGGGCATATACGCTTATTATGTGGATTGTACCTTTGTTTGGGTTGAGTGTCATTTTTAATAGTCGATCGTTGATGTATTCAATATCTTCTATTTGCTGTTGGAATTTTTCGTGTACTAGTAGTCCTACTCCAGAGCGCGGTCTCTCATCTTTGTCTACCCCACTGTATATTAAGACGTAGTTCCCATATTTGCTGTTTCCCTTCCCTTTCCTCTTGGTTTCCGAGTTTGCACAGATGTCAATTTTGTGTTTGGTTAGTTCTATTATTATTATCTCTTGGTCCTTGTTATTCCAGGACATTATATTCCAGCACGCAATACGTAACGCCTGCGTTTTCCATTTTCGT
Organism: Lordithon lunulatus; assembly: GCA_963942505.1. Lineage (NCBI taxonomy): Eukaryota > Metazoa > Arthropoda > Insecta > Coleoptera > Staphylinidae > Lordithon > Lordithon lunulatus. The sequence goes on along the minus strand of OZ012672.1, from coordinate 16,915,882 downwards.
TTTTTCCTTCTTCTCTCGTGTCGTTACCGTTAATCCGTCCTTGTTCCGAGGCTATGTTGGTTCTTTGAGCCACTTGGTTGTTTTTACCTCAGGCAGGTAACCTTACCCTCGAACCCTCCTCATTTGTCCGGGCTTGGAACCGGCTGCTTCAGACTTTGATTTACTCAGTTCACCCATCATCTTCCACAGGCAGAGGCTCCTCTAGTGCACTCCTTTAATGGCAAACATTTAAGGAAATCTTTTTTTTATTAAGGTATATAAGGTGACTTCACAGAGAATACCTTCTTCCCGCCAATTACGAATTATAATATATTTCTTACGTCTGTGGATTCTATCTGTCACGAAAAGAAAAGAAATGTTCCGATATGATTTACTACTCCTGTTTTCAACGATGCACAATTATTACAATTATTCTAGGAAGAGTTCGTGATGATAATTATACAGCTTTTATTGCATTTCAGTTTTATAATACATTGTTCAAAACGCTAATGAGCAGCTTCTAACATAGCTTCTTTCAATAATTCTCCATCTGTAAATGTTTTCTTCGTCTTAGTTTTTTAAATGGGGATAGTTGCATCGTTGGTACTTTAATAATTTAACGTATAAACGATCCTCAGTGTAGTACGTTAGTATGTTTTGATGCATAGTAAGAAAGAACATTTGAAGAATAAAAAAGTTTTACCCAGCTCAGTGGTCTAGTGACTAGAAGCGCCGTCCGTCTTGTACTGAGCATTGGTGAGCGAGAGTTCAAACCCCGTTGGAGGCAAAATTTCAGGAATCGCTTTTCACAGTTTTTCAGAAATTGTTTGTAAAATTATAGTGAGCACCGGGTGTTCCCATTCCGCATTAAAATTGTAATGAAAAGAAAAGGAAATTCTGTGTTTTTATTCATTCTTCTCAGGACTTCCTTATTCATTATTCAATCAACCCAGTTGATTCTCAGGATTCTACTATATATCTATATTTCAAACGCTTCCATTTTCTTCGAGATGATTCTGTGAATGTCCACGCTTCCATTTTGTAAAAGAAGACTCCGCATTCTATAATACGAATTTTCAGTTTTAGGCTCATATTTTGTGTAACAGGGTTCTCATAAACATAAAAATACCCCTTGTGTGGATACTTCTTATTTTTATTTCTGCTGAGTGATCCCATTCATGCTACTGCCTAAGTATGAAATGTGCTGTACGCTTTTGATTGTTTGTATAAAATCCATTGTCTTGTGACATACTTATTATCATATATTTTGTATTTAACTATTTAGCTTCAGTCCATACTCCTCGCCAGATGCAGCTCTACTGTTTATTAGTCCTTGCAGTCCTTCAGCAATAACGTGTCGTCTGCGTATAGTATATTATTGATGATTGTTCCATTCACTATTCACGATGACTTCTTTTACTACGTGCAGGGTATCCTTAAATGGAGATTTTAAAGAGCAGTGGTCACAAAATGCATCGTTGTCTAAAAAACTTTATTTGACGTAACCCTTAAATAAAATGCAGCACAGTATAATAACATTTAAAACAGTTAAATATAACCCTCATCCCTTGTACTAGTCCCTCGTTTACCTCACCCATTTCCTTTCCCACGCCATCCTTTTGTAGATTTCCACGTCCTTTTCATCCTCCGTTAACGGTTTACTTGCCTGTCAGCAATCCCCCACCCACTCTGCTTTCAAACTCTCATATTAGTTACTTAGATTCCACATCTTACTACACAGTACACACGTGGTGTATAGTACGTAGTCCTCCCTACTCCACCCTCCCGTGGTTTTGTAGCTCCGGAGTTCTCCCAAATTTGTTATTTAACATAACCAGGGTTGTACAAAGTCTCAGACATTCTCACGTACCTTTCTTGGCTCTCAACATTCCTCATTCTCTCACTGACTTCAGACCTATTATTCGCATTTTTTCTCATTCATACCCACTTTTTTCGTACATCCTTTCCTCTATATATTTCCCATCCGCGGGGCGGTTGTGGCGCAGTGATCTAAGGCCTAATTCACACATAAGCGGCGTCGGGCGCAGGCGCGGTGTAGGCGAGGCGCAGGCGCGACGTTGTACAGGCGATTGTTATGTCCATATGTAGTGAAGGGGTGCCATTGCACCTTATGTTTACATAGAGGCGGCGTGGAAGAGTTTCGCCTCTTCGCCTACCGTGTCTTAGGCGAAGAGGCGAAGACGCGGTGCAGGCGCGGCGAGAGGCACGAGGAAAATGCCCGCGCCTCGTCACCTAAGTAAGCATTGCACCACATGTTTATATACAGGGGGCTTGAAGAGTCGTGCCTCTCGCAGCGCCGCCTCTATGTAAACATAAGCTGCAATATCCACCCATGCACTGCATATGGACATCACAATCGCCTGTGCGACGTCGCGCCTGCGCCTCGCCTGCACCGCGCCTGCGCCCGACGTCGCTTATGTGTGAATTGGGCCTAAGGCGACGGTCTGAAGCCACTGCGTCCATGTCGTTACCGGTTCGAGTCCGGTATTAATAGGCTCTATTCCGTACGGCATTTGGGTCTATTAATCCATGGGTGGTGTGTTTGTCAATAGATTAGTGTGGTTTCGTGTAATAGTGAATATACAGTTTATAAAAAAACATAATAATACATAGTTAATAGCTAGTGTGATCGATAGATCAAGGCCAACAAACCAAAAAAAAATCTTACATCTCATCCACACCCGTCACTCTTCCCCCACTCTTCCCCTACTCCTTTCCTTTTACCTCGAACTTAACTACCCTCCCCACCACATGCTTATTCTATTAGTTTCCTGTAGGAGCTCAGTTGATCTATCGAGTCCTAACAGATTCTTTAGAAACTGGCCTGGATCTCCTTCGATTATATCCCACACTCGCACTCCCCACAATTCCACTCTATACAACAATATTGGTTTCATACACACATCCTAGATTTTACACTCTATTACTAGGTTACCATCCCTGCCATCAATATTTCGAGAAAAGTTTGTAATCGTTCTGATGACTGATGTCTTCATCTATGACAGTGCTTTGAAATCGATGAAGCATACATGATTCTCACTGCAAAGAGGGCGTCTCTTCCAGTATATACATTAATGGCAAATCTTAAGAATCAGTTTAAGTTCGTGGCTCATGATCCGCTGTTTCTCACATTCGTTGGCATTTGGTTTGGGGGAGGGGGGAATTATTACAAATGTAGATTTGAACTAATCTAATGGGACTTAAACTTTTCTTTTTGGAAAATCTTTCAAAATCTAGAAGACTTTTGATATTTGTGTTGTAATTGTGCCAAGTTTTGCATTTTAATTTCTTTATACTGAGTAAATTGAATCCATAAAGCATATGTTTTCTTATTGAAGTTTATTTAAGAATAATGTAAACCATCAGCTTTATATTATTCATATAAGTTATTAATTCTTTATTTACATTATTTATTATTTTCTTACTATAATATATAATAGATATTGATTTTTAATGATAAAAACATTAATTAATAATAAATGGGGAATTATGTTGATTCGCTGATTACTTCATACGAGAGTGTTTGAATTTTATCTCTCTAAATATCTTACCTGGTATCAGGCACCACATAAACATAACCACGTTGTTAGCATTCAGGATGTGAGTGGTTTGTGCGCTGTTTTTAATGTACGAATATGAATTTAAGATACAATCGATTAGAAACCAAGCTAACTGTAACTTAATCTGGTATACAAAGATATTGAAACTGACCTATCTTGCATGGACATATTTGTGTACATACGATCTCACAGTTATTTCTTTAAAAAAAACTATTCAAAAACATCTATCGGCGAATTACGTGATTTATGTTCTAATAACTAGTACTATAGTACACACGTTAAGCTTATAAGTTATCAATTAACATACAGAGGCAACAGTTACCTATATTTTGTGTCTTGTTTTGTGAAATAATAATGATAATCGTTTACAATTTCACCGTGCTGGGTCAAATTTGATAATTTTACATATTCCTCCCTACGGTATATTTGAGTGCATCGCGACCTCATAACTCCCCGCACACACATACATGCTCGTAATCTTCATCCCCTAAACATAATCCTCCTCCCATCGTGCTCCTCGCCCGCAACAATGCATCCTCACACGAAATACGACGCGCTGCTCGCATTATTAAAGTAAGTGGTTCTAATTTAATTACAGCATTACCGGGGCAGTATGAAGTCATTAAACACGGGTATTGTAACATTATTGAACTATGGTAAACACGTACCACCTGCGGTGTCGCACGTTACTCTGGCGCACGAAATTGGACATAACTTCGGATCACCGGTGAGTAACTTTATCATCTTATAATAATTATTAATTAATAATATCAGTGTAATATGGTTTATATTAATTTCATGTGTATACATTAATTAATACAAGAGAAATTAACACCGCAGCAGTACATACAGTGGAAATTATTTCTGATACCTATGTCTACTATGCATTTTCTTATATCACTTGTTCGATAATAAAATGTAAGGAGTTTTGTATGTATTTTCTTATTATGTAAACATTTACATCATGATGGCTGTAATAGCCAAGTCTAGATTTTTGTACAGAAATGCTCATGCAATGCTTAATAGTGACGTATAATAATGGTATATTACAAAACAAGTCTTACCATTCATTCATTGTACGATTGTACATTGACGAACCGTCCAACTGGAAACATTTCTAGTCCACTTTTTACGGTTTCTGGATACACCACGCCTCACATTTGGTGACTACGCTAATTGAATGACAAGTGACGGAAATATTTAAACTTGATCTATTATACCAACACTATCCACATCCCCAGAAATGCGTGGCTTATTGAACTTTTTTTTGTGAAAACAGTATTTCAAAGTAGCAATTACCAACGTGAAATAAAAACGGTGTATTAAATCAATGATACTAAATTAGAGATATGACACAAATTTAACCTTGTGTGACGTAATTTACGTTGTACGTATGTACGTATTACTGTATATTCTACAATATACAGGAATACATTAAATACTCAAATATATCACTTATTAAAATAAAATATTCGCATATAATGGATGTTTTTTTATTGTTGATATAAACAACTTAAACAATAACCAGGACAAAACCAGTAAAGGGAGGTCTATGTTTGGTTCAATTTCAAAAACTCTCTGATTGGATGATGTCTGATGATATCTACTTTAGTATCCTTGATAACCTTGATAATTTAGAATTTATAAATCACGTGTATTACTTACGACAATTGAGAATGCCCTGCATCTCAGATCATCCATTGGTATAAAATGGCTATGCTTATAACCAGGAACGGATCATAGCATAGACAAATGCTAGAAATGTCTAGGGCCCAGTTAACTTCTCTAAGAGTAACATGTATCCGTATACTTAATATTATATGTTATGGTCTATTTCATGTGTGTGTTTGTAGGGTTTAGTTTTGTCTGGAGTCTAGGGCCCCAGAATAGTTTACGCCGCGCCTGGTTATAGCCATAAATGAAAACTATATTTTAAATTTTAAAATATATTTGTTACGAAAAAATTCTGCTATGAGCAGGAGTTCTAGCATTTATACAATTAACAAATTATTTTAAAACTTAAAAAAAAACCTATATAACTGCAAACAGCAAACATACTTCTCCCCTAAATTCAATTACAACGAACTAATTCCGAACTAAAATTCAATTGCAGCTTTTTAACAGCATTTCCCATCCCCAGTCCAAGGAAAACAAATTTCACAATGTATGTACGCGTGTAAAAGCATTAAGGTTGTATTTTAAAGTTTCATCCCCGCTGTGTTGCATTGGATTCCTGGCAAATTATTTTATTATGTGCAATTTCGAATTTACAACGCGCCAAACTACCGAAGCTGGTTGTGAATTCGCTTTAGTTTGCTAAACCCACGCTGCCACCCCCGTGCGCGTCTGGCAGGAACTTTGTTTTATGACGCGGAAATAAACGGTTCCCACGCGGTTTATTTCATTCACAGGCGGTACTCAGCGAATTATTTTTTTAATGAGGAAAACATATTACGTATTTTTAATTGTTGATAAACAAATTAAATATTTATATTATTACTAATATTTAATACATAAATAGCAGTTTTTAATATCGGAAAGTGCTTATATATTTCTTTATTCATTAATATACGGGAAACTTCATTTATGTAAACAATATATATATATATATATATATATATATATATATATATATATATATCTGTACGTTTAAAAAATCTATTTTTTCTTTCTTTTATATTATATATTTGTTTGCTCTAGTTTTGATAATTCTAAAGTTTATATATATATATATATATATATATATATATATATATATATATATATATATATATATATATATATAGAGCTGGTCGTAATTTCGTAGGTCGCACTATTAGCGGTGGAGGATGTTGGTAGTGACCGTCCCTTACTTTCTGGGCAACAAAATGGAGTTTGGCCATCCACAGTCAATCCGCGACATTTTATCATGTAATCCCGGCAAGCCATTGTACACACAAACATTTAGAAGGATCAATCTAATAGCGATGACAAATTTCACTATATTTAGCATTATCAAAACTAGAGCAAACAATTATATAATATAAAAGAAAGAAAAACTAGATTTTTTAAACGTTTATAAAATAAGTGTATAATGACAAATATAATTTATACCGCCCCTTATTTAATCCAAACCACATGTCTAGTTACTAATTAACATTAAATCGAATGCAAATATTATTCAAACCTGCTCCCCATCTCTGTTCCTCTCACGCCGCTATCCCCCAATTACATTCATGAAACTTCCTGCTGCATTTGTTTTCAATCTAACTTACAACCCACAATTACAACAACCCTGCTGTCGAGGGAAAATGGCCCGGGCTTGTTGAATCCACGGCCAGTTTCCATTCAGCATACCTGAGCTGCTATATATTTGCAATTTTCATTCGCGGTTAATTATTTAGGAGTGGCGGCGGCGCTCGTTAATCAACTCGCAGGCTGCTGAATATAGCTACTAAACAAACCAGCCACTAGCAAAACATAAAATAACCCATTATTAAATGATTTATAGCTGCCTGAAGAGGCGAACCACTCCCCCTGCGTCTAGTTCTCACGTATAAAAACCTGCCTAAACGCGAACATACTCTAAAAATTGAAGACATATTGATATTTCATGGTTGAAATTGTTAGTAGAGTAAATAATGAATGGCTCTTCTCGAAGTATGTTTGTTCATACTCATAATATTTATCTATTACGTTACAAAAAGCCACCATAAAAGATACGTGATGCAAACCCCAGTTACGAAGCATACCATCAGCTTCGGAATCGCGAGTATACTACAAGAAACCTCTCTACAATACTTTTCAACCTAGCCCTAGAAACGATTATACAAAAAGCTATCGGTAAATTAGATGGTAACAATTGTTAATACATCCAAACAAATTACTGCATTTGCTAATAGGAAGAGGAGTAATAGCTTTACCGAAATGGAGAACTAATATGGAGTGAAAATATAACCTAAGTACCTAACCCTAGACCGGAAACAAGGGGCGACTAGGACATTACAATAGACAATTTTAAAATAGTACAATCATTAAAATACCTAGGATCGATCTTAAACGAAAATAAAAACGAGAATGATACAACTAATCCCCTAGGAGGAAAGTTAAACGCCATCTGGCGGCACCACATCAATTAGCAATACCCATATAGTAATAACCGTCAACATGCTCATGCCATCAGGATCACCGGGTAGTGCCCTCCATGGAATAATATTCCAAAAGAGTGCTTGAGATATCAGCACTAGACCAATCTTATAAAACATATATGTGTTAATCCACCCCTTAGCAATCTACATATCTAGATTTCGATCTGAGCTACAATGGTGAGATCTCATAAGATCCAAATCTAGATATGTAGGAAGTAAGGGGTGGATTCACAGTTATATATGTTTTTGAAAAAAAAACGTAGTCTAGGTGCTGAGGAGCAAGAATAATGCAAGGAAACTGATGTGTTTATGCCCTAAAGTACGTCTTCCGTAGCACAATAATTAGGACAATTATATCAGCAAGATGTGCAGGATATGTAATAAGCATGTCTCCTTGCTAGCGAAAGACCACGAAAAAGATGGCGGGATTGCATAGAGGACCTTATGTGTTAGTGATTGTCCGCATTCAAACAAAAACAATATTAGCATAATGAAGATTGTTTTCTTTCTCTACTCAATAGGGATAGTTTTGTCGAGTTATTAGTTAGATAGTTACATACATTGGGGAAAACAGCAGTTTCCTTTTCCTATACAATACGAATGATGACTTGTAAAATATTTAAATGTTGATTTTATGCTTGACGTAACGATATTATCAAAAGCCTTTATTACAGCAATTTGTACCAATGTAAGCGTATAATTACAGCCATTATTTCCGTTCTCATGTAAATACGAATTATATAATTTATTTACCTTCCATAATGTAGGTAATACAGCCTTTGCAAGTGATTTGTTAAAGAATATTGTACAAATTCGACGCTAATGATTTGAAACGAATTGCACCGAAAATTGTTTATTTGGGCGCGATGCATTACGAATAGTTTACAAATTTAATTGGTCGAAATGTAAAGGACTAAAATGACCAATTCAACAATATTGTGGAAGTAATCTGAACACATATGTTTTCGAAATATCTTGTCAGTTTCTAGAAGAAACAATACCATAAGTTTATACTTTGATTATTTAGGTAAAAGTAATTTATAAATAAAACTATAGCCTTTTTTCACACTCACACTAAATGATCTTGATTGGACGATTTTCATTTTTATTTTCTTCACTTCTTCGGCGTTACCAAGAAAATGATACACGTTTTATGACAATATTTTTTCTTACTTTTCTTTGGAACTAAAAGACCCACAAAATGAGATCTACCACAGCTTTCCGTCATGAAATAAAATTTTCCAAGTTTGGAAAATTTGTCAAGCCCTGTAGCTTTTCCGTTTCAATTCTCAACAATCTCGACATTTTCCCCGCCATCTAGACTATATTTCAAATCAAATGACTTAGTTTCAGCTACTTGTCACTGTTGGGACGACTCCTGCTTTGACGCAACGGAAGATAGTTTTATGACGTTTTCGGAAATGTTTGAAATTTTTACTTTTTGCTTTTTACATTATTTTATGTATATCAAAATCGTATACTGTTTCCGTTATATAAGAGGCTGCATATTGTTACTTTACAATTTATCGCAATAACACGATTTTCTTGTCTCGCATTTTGACATGTAACATACTCATACTCATTTTTATTTTTTCATATCAACCAAACTATGCCCATCCACTATTTCAAACGACTTGAACTCTACACTATACTGTTATTCGTTACTTTTAATTAATCCATGAATTTTATTTGTTAATTTACGCCTATTTCGTAAAAATATGTGAGAAACAATGTAGTGCATAGTTTAATTGAATAGTAATTTGAAATAGTCACACTCACACTCACACTCGCACACACACTCACACTCACACTCACACTCACACTCACACTCACACTCACACTCACACTCACACTCACACTCACACTCACACTCACACTCACACTCACACTCACACTCACACTCACACTCACACTCACACTCACACTCACACTCACACTCACACTCACACTCACACTCACACTCACACTCACACTCACACTCACACTCACACTCACACTCACACTCACACTCACACTCACACTCACACTCACACTCACACTCACACTCACACTCACACTCACACTCACACTCACACTCACACTCACACTCACACTCACACTCACACTCACACTCACACTCACACTCACACTCACACTCACACTCACACTCACACTCACACTCACACTCACACTCACACTCACACTCACACTCACACTCACACTCACACTCACACTCACACTCACACTCACACTCACACTCACACTCACACTCACACTCACACTCACACTCACACTCACACTCACACTCACACTCACACTCACACTCACACTCACACTCACACTCACACTCACACTCACACTCACACTCACACTCACACTCACACTCACACTCACACTCACACTCACACTCACACTCACACTCACACTCACACTCACACTCACACTCACACTCACACTCACACTCACACTCACACTCACACTCACACTCACACTCACACTCACACTCACACTCACACTCACACTCACACTCACACTCACACTCACACTCACACTCACACTCACACTCACACTCACACTCACACTCACACTCACACTCACACTCACACTCACACTCACACTCACACTCACACTCACACTCACACTCACACTCACACTCACACTCACACTCACACTCACACTCACACTCACACTCACACTCACACTCACACTCACACTCACACTCACACTCACACTCACACTCACACTCACACTCACACTCACACTCACACTCACACTCACACTCACACTCACACTCACACTCACACTCACACTCACACTCACACTCACACTCACACTCACACTCACACTCACACTCACACTCACACTCACACTCACACTCACACTCACACTCACACTCACACTCACACTCACACTCACACTCACACTCACACTCACACTCACACTCACACTCACACTCACACTCACACTCACACTCACACTCACACTCACACTCACACTCACACTCACACTCACACTCACACTCACACTCACACTCACACTCACACTCACACTCACACTCACACTCACACTCACACTCACACTCACACTCACACTCACACTCACACTCACACTCACACTCACACTCACACTCACACTCACACTCACACTCACACTCACACTCACACTCACACTCACACTCACACTCACACTCACACTCACACTCACACTCACACTCACACTCACACTCACACTCACACTCACACTCACACTCACACTCACACTCACACTCACACTCACACTCACACTCACACTCACACTCACACTCACACTCACACTCACACTCACACTCACACTCACACTCACACTCACACTCACACTCACACTCACACTCACACTCACACTCACACTCACACTCACACTCACACTCACACTCACACTCACACTCACACTCACACTCACACTCACACTCACACTCACACTCACACTCACACTCACACTCACACTCACACTCACACTCACACTCACACTCACACTCACACTCACACTCACACTCACACTCACACTCACACTCACACTCACACTCACACTCACACTCACACTCACACTCACACTCACACTCACACTCACACTCACACTCACACTCACACTCACACTCACACTCACACTCACACTCACACTCACACTCACACTCACACTCACACTCACACTCACACTCACACTCACACTCACACTCACACTCACACTCACACTCACACTCACACTCACACTCACACTCACACTCACACTCACACTCACACTCACACTCACACTCACACTCACACTCACACTCACACTCACACTCACACTCACACTCACACTCACACTCACACTCACACTCACACTCACACTCACACTCACACTCACACTCACACTCACACTCACACTCACACTCACACTCACACTCACACTCACACTCACACTCACACTCACACTCACACTCACACTCACACTCACACTCACACTCACACTCACACTCACACTCACACTCACACTCACACTCACACTCACACTCACACTCACACTCACACTCACACTCACACTCACACTCACACTCACACTCACACTCACACTCACACTCACACTCACACTCACACTCACACTCACACTCACACTCACACTCACACTCACACTCACACTCACACTCACACTCACACTCACACTCACACTCACACTCACACTCACACTCACACTCACACTCACACTCACACTCACACTCACACTCACACTCACACTCACACTCACACTCACACTCACACTCACACTCACACTCACACTCACACTCACACTCACACTCACACTCACACTCACACTCACACTCACACTCACACTCACACTCACACTCACACTCACACTCACACTCACACTCACACTCACACTCACACTCACACTCACACTCACACTCACACTCACACTCACACTCACACTCACACTCACACTCACACTCACACTCACACTCACACTCACACTCACACTCACACTCACACTCACACTCACACTCACACTCACACTCACACTCACACTCACACTCACACTCACACTCACACTCACACTCACACTCACACTCACACTCACACTCACACTCACACTCACACTCACACTCACACTCACACTCACACTCACACTCACACTCACACTCACACTCACACTCACACTCACACTCACACTCACACTCACACTCACACTCACACTCACACTCACACTCACACTCACACTGTATGATATGAAATGTGTGTAATGAACCTGAGTTAAATTAATAATAGTTTTAAAAAATGATTGTTTTTGAGACTGCAATAGGGCTCCGTGCCGATTAAGCGTTTTGATGCGCCTTCTCGGGTGAGTTCGTCTGTCCTTTTATTGCCTCGGATGCCTCTGTGTTTGTTTTGTCTACCTAGCTCGCCAAGGCTCTACTGGCTGTCCCATACCAGTCGGGACTTAACCTCTGGAGCAACCAGCTTTAATTGCCGCTGTCAGTGTATTTGACAATTCGTGTATTAGTTATTTTGCATCTCAGCACTTGTATAGCCACTATTTCTGCCTGAAACACTGTGGAGAACTTTTCCAGACTTGAAATGGAATGTTTGCCTTTGGATTGACGCTGAAGATACCAGCTGATTCTACTGTTTCTGAGTCTGAACCAGGAGAAATTTGCTTTGAAGGGTGGGCCATTTGACTAGGCCTCTCTTTCTGGTATTATGACCTCATATGCCTTACTTAAATTGTATTTAGTTGTCATGCTGTCTAGAGGCATGCCAATTATAGGGCCAATGCGATGGATAGAAAACTACTGCTGGAATAAAAAGACTGACTAGTAATTGATAACGAAACTACAAATGCTATAAAGATCTGTAGAGGAGTGAAACAGAGTAAATATCAAAGGAAAAAGGGTCTGATCTAACAGAAGAAGGGCGCCGTGTGCGAAGGTACCTGAGACATGTTACCAAAAAAGAAAGAAATAAAGGGGTCTTAGCAGTCGTTCGATAGAGGAAAATTAAGATAGGAGATAGTTATGAAGAGGTAGCACGAGAAGAAAATGTAAGGAAGGGGACTGAGAACATAAACAGGAAATAATATAGGGAAGATGGTAACAACAGAACAAAGAACACGTTTATGATGAAATTGATATAAGAGTATGGAACATAGGAATATTTAAGCGGAGCCTTTGATTGATAATACCAAGAAGTGGTAGAGATGAAATATGCAAGTAAAAAGGGAGATAAGGGAGTGTATACCTAGTTTACTATTGTAATTTGTATTATATTGATGAGGTGATGGCCAAAATAAGGGCCTATTTTTTACAAAAGAAAATTGATGTTCAACTCTTGGGGAAAGACGCTACATTGAAAAGATTAAATAAGTCTATGTACCTAAGAACTTGGCTTATAGAAGATTGGACATCTGATATTCTGGATAGTTCTGGATAGTTGGCTGGAGGGTAGCATAGCTACAGACACTTAGGCCTCTAAATGGGCCCATTGTGAAACCTCCCTCTAAGGCTGCTCACTCGTCCCACCAGTCAATTTTGCGTGCAAGCTGCAAAACTCTGCCGGGTGAGGAGCTGCCAATGCTGACCATACTAGGCCAGCACTCCCCTAGTATTTGATGCCTAATGTTTATTAGAGATGGGCAGAGACATATTACATGCTCTGCTGTTTCTAGTTCTTCATTGCACCCTCTACATAACGGGCTGTTTACCAGACCCATCGTGTGTAGGTGTTTGTTTAGCCGGCAGTGGCCGGTTAGGATGTTTGTCAATAATTTCAGATTAGTTCTAGATAAGTTAAGGCGGGCCGTGGCTGCAATTTTACAAGGTTGCCTAATTGCTACCTTTGATTGCTTGCAGCCCGGCGTTTCTCGCCATCTTACCTTGTGAAGAGCATGTGTCCTATGCTCTATTATTTTTTCAGAGTACCTGCAGAAAGTATTTCATCCTCTTGGGTTGTTAGAGGATGTGAGGATCCCTTCCTGGCAAGTTCATCTGCTATTTCGTTCCCCTTGATGCCACTATGTCCTTTGATCCAGCAGAGTTCTAGTTTGTTATATTTAGCTAGCTCCTCCAAGCTGTGTAGACATGAATATAGCTCTTTCGACACAAATGTGTTGGCATTTAGTGCAGTTAGAGCTGCTTTGCTGTCGGTGAGTATTTGGATATGTTTATCCTTAATATTCCGTTCAGCTAGAATTTGAACACACTTTAGTATTCCTGTTATTTCAACTTGGAAGACTGACGTGAGTCTTCCAAGTGGTGCACTTATCTTGAGATCGAGTTCTGGTGAAAATATTCCATAGCCAGCTCTCGTCTTAGTTTTGGATCCATCAGTATACATGGTTATATTGGCGCCTTGTGGGATACGATCCATTGTGGTGATGGTCTGAAAATGTTTGACAAAACTGTATTTGGGTAGAATTCTGTCGCACTTACCTTCTATAAGGGGATATAGTTTGATAGCTTCACTCAATATGCTCCTATGTCCAATGATTCTACCTTTATCATGCCACAGGTTGAGTGAAGATAGCCTTTATGCTATTTTTACTGCAGTCTCCCTTATGAGAAGGTCGAGTGGTTGTAGACATAACAGTGCTTCAAGAGCTGCTGTGGGTGTTGTTCTCATAGCGCCGGTGATGGCAAGACACGCCATCCGCTGGATGTGTGATAGCTTTGAGATTGTTGTGACTTGTTTGGGTTTCGACCACCAGACTATTGCACCATATGCTATGGTTGGTCTTATGATCGCGGTATATATCCATTGGGTGATCTTGGGAGACAGCCCCCATGTTTTACCAACCGCCCTGCGGCATTGCCAGAATGAGATGCAAGCTTTTTCTAGCTTGGATGTTATATGCTTATTCCAGTTCAGTTTTGTATCCATGATTAGTCCTAGATATTTTACTTTATCTGTTAAAGTCAGAGGGACCTTAAAGAGAGTTGGCATGCACATGAGCTCCTCTTCCTCGTAAATAATATCAGCTCTGTATTTTTTGGGTTAATTGTTAGCGAATGGCTATCGCACCAGTTCTCAACAATCTTTAGGGCACTCTGCATGAGATTGCATAGTACGCCTTCAAAACTGCCATTTATCATGATCACTATAAACATTCCAACCGCTAATGTGTACTGTGCTATATATTTCATGATGAATATAGTCGAAATAGAAATATTATTCACACGTCTGTGTGTATGTGTGTATGTGAACAAGATTTCGGTAAACTTGTATGAGGATAGGTAAAGCTGACAGTTTATCTTAAACAAAAATTTTTTTTTAGGTATAACTTTGTAAAGGACCATTTATACGAAAATGTTATAATCGTAATCTAGTATAATTTGATTCTGAATCATTTTTATTATTATATATATTTGGGAAAAATAAAAAATAAATATAAATCGTTTTACATACGTTAGGTTATCTATCCCTGGCTATGTGCGAGGTATGTAACCTCGCACATAGCCAGGGATAGATAACCTAACGTGTATATTACGACAATGGCTCAGTCGTATACATGTGTTTACAACTAAGCCATTATCTAAAATGAATGATTTTCGGAAATATTTTATATTCTGATATAATATTAATTAATTAATTATAATCTTCATAATATTAATGTTTACTTTACCTTTTTGTACAGTAAATGAACTATTCATATGAGTTGTTTTAAATAACCTGATCCTTGCCAATATCAAAATCCAAATCGATTGAGGTTTTGCTTGCTAGTAAATCGTGCTCATGTGTAAAATCAACATAAAAAATATTTGATTATAAATAGCACTGAATAAAATGATTTCTTAATCCAACCTTTGTATAAAAAAAATCCCCCTTTTATTATTTTTGAAGTACTATTCTGTACACAATGCAGCTATATTAATAAAATAATTCCATTCATATTTTACAAAGTTTGTAAGTCTTCAAGCTTAATAAATTCTTAATTAAATTGTCACACTGTGGCACCACTTGCAGTTTCGAAATTAAAACAATCCTCCAACTCTACACATTAGCGGGAAATTTACAATTCCCATTTGTTGAATATAATAGCGCGCATTTCTTTATGCGTCGTTTTTGTTCGTGAACTTCGCTGACAAAGTTGCATGCGCTTTTATTGCGAGAAATGTGTTGGGAGGTGAAAAAAAAGCCGGCGTATAACTTGCATGCGGGGGGGCGGCGCGAGCTGAGCACAATGGTGTTGGACGCGAATTAATCACGCGGACGGACGTGTTCATAAATAATAACTATTTTACGCCACAATCCCATGTTTATTCCTCATTCATTTGACGTGCGATTATTTAATTGAATTATATTTACAGTACGCTCATTTTAAATGTAAAAACACGGGATTATATTGATGTATTTATTATATGTATATTAACATATGCGTCATTTGCTCTGTATTCATGCTGAAACAATATATTCTGTGACAATAAATATATAGTACATATGACATATATTTAGTTATATAGCTACCTAAATAAATATTATTTCGCGTTTTATGTTTCTTCACACAGACATTTGAAATTATTTTTCTCCGTAATGTAACCTATGTTATAATATACATCTCAGATCACAGTAAAATCATCCCTTTCAGAATCCGTAATAATAAAATGGGATTGTCATTTGAAAAACTTGTCGATGGCGTCATTGCACATTAAAAACAATTGACACTTTTATTCAAAAATGACAATTTAAAATTATAAATGGTAAAAGTGTCCGAGCAATTTTTGCGCAAATCATAAATAAATGTTTTATCGAATTTATTCGATACCCTGTTTATATATCGACGAATCACTCAAAAACTTTCCCTGCGGAGATTGTCATAAATATCGTAATATTGTAAATGTGCAATGTATATTTGCAGAAATATTAGATTTAAAGTCTACATGTATGTATTCCATTGACTTTAATAACAATTAGAAATATTAGATTTTAAGTCTACAGTCTTCCATTGACTTTAATAACAATCTCTTTCTAAATAAGCGACTCTTACTTCCTTCTGTGCTAATATGACCTCAAATACTTAAATAATTTTAGTATGCCACAATGCACAACCAAAAATAATTACTATTTGTGAAATTGAATTGAACTTTTCAATTTCATGTATTGTTACTATTTTATTGACCCATTCAAAAATAAATGATTATCACACATGTACATGTACTCTAATAGTATATTACATAAAGACGCCTGAAAATGAGGTATCTTGCATACGCGACAATTGTAATCTCGCGAATGCAAGAAAGAACACTTTCTACTTTATATTGATAGTAGATATAATCGTGTCTGCTACGTATATACATAAATGTACCTTATATACTCGTCTTAATTATGAGGCTTACACACTGCCATAAATTATGGTGCGTGCAATAAAATCCTAGATTGTCTACTTTAGATAAATAGTTATTTATCAACCCATGAAAAATAATTATATCTTTCAACGTAATTAGATCCAAAGTAGTACTTAATTATATTCCTGAAAACAATAATTTTAATTTAAGTAAGCTTTTAATGGATTTACTTATATACAATGTTTTAGACACACTGTTATACTGCAGTGCTCCACTTCTTACTTAATTACATTTGCATTGTAAAGTGTCTCGCATTAATATTGTGACGAGACCGCCTTCACATGTATTATCTTACATTAGCGTGTGCATGTGTGTACTGGTGTATGTGTTGTATTTGATGAATGTGTTCACATATCAGCATAAATTTGTTTCATGTACATGCAGCACGACCCCGAGCAGTGTACGCCGGGCGGCGACGATGGAAATTTCATTATGTTTGCCAGGGCGACGTCTGGCGACAAGAAGAACAATAATCAGTTTTCGCCGTGCAGTCTGAAGAGCATTAATCCCGTACTTAATTTCAAGGCGCGTTCGCCGAAGGGCTGTTTCACAGGTAAACATAAAATGAGTACGGCATGACAGGTATATCATATCATTATTATATACAACATTTTTGGAAGCTGACGTGTTGCTTCTATTTTAGAGACATATAAATATACAATATAATATTAAATTGTTTATAAAACTAGTACTTTAAATACTAAGAAACTAATTTTTTACTTCACTATAACTAGGGATGCAACGAATATTTGAACCTCATATTCGGACATTTTAACGGATTTTCAGTATACCTTATTCTAATTATTGAATTCCGCTGTATTTCGCAGCATATTCAGGCAAATAAATAATAAAATAAAGAAAAGTCAAACCTTTTTACCTACAAATATGGCACATATGTGCATATTGAAGAGAAAACGTCTCCTACACCTGCGCGAGTCTGCATTAGTAGGCCCATACACTGGTATTCTAACCGGAATTTTTTCTTGCAAATATTATTCAATAACAACTAACTAAATCAACCTAATTTTTTTTATTCTTATATTATGGTTACCAAAATATGAGTAAACAATTGTACCAAAAATCAATTTTTTTTAATGCTCCACTACTGAAGAATCATAAGTCGCGTCGCGATCCCGCGCGGCCGAGGGATTTTTCGGAAATGGATAACTTCACACCGGTGGTATTCTATGGGGAAAAGTGTTTTTAGTCACGATTTAACTTATCCATAGTTATCCATAGTATCATTTCACTTTTATTAGAGATAATTGAAAATAGGTACCGATAATAATTGGATGAACATTTGTATACATTTTGTATCAAAACAACAAAACAAATCTGAAATTTAAAATAAACACAACAAAACTAAAGAGACATTTGCTCAAATTTAAATATACATTACAAGTATGTATTAAAGCTTTCAATTATTATGTAAATACAGTAGCTTTTTACTTTGTTATTTGTTTTCAGGCCGTTCTCACAAACCTAATTTTCGTTACCCGTTTTTTTCTAAAAACACTAGCCGTTGGATTCCTACTTATAATAAATCAGCTAAATACAATTTTCAAACAATTTTCAATACAATTTTCAATACAATTTTCAATACAATTTTCAATAAAATTTTCAATACAATTTCCAATACAACTACATCTGGAATTTTATTTATTTTAAATGTTTTCGCGGCATAACTATTGAAATTCAATCTTGGGCTTTTTCATAATTTTTCCAATGTTTGTATACTGGCTCAATTGATAGATTTATTCCATTCGAATATATAAATATCTATATATCCGAATGGACTAAAGCACATCATCTAAATATCTCGATAGTGGTTTTTTATGTTTATCTATGATAAGTTTAGTAGAGCTTGCATGGTATTTATTAATACCAATTGAAGCTTGAGATTGATATAAACGTTAGTATTATTCAAAAATACCCCAGTTAGTTAATTTTGAACTAGTTATTGCTAGTGTTCTACTTGACAGGGACAAAATGCGAGTACCCCTAGTCGGTGCTGGCAATTCCGATGTTGACCGCATTGATGAGCCACTGCGATCGCGTCGATAACCTGCGGTCTTTTGCGTTTCTTGATTTTCTTTTTTCAAATTTTTTTTCCCAAACGTTTCACTCGTTTCAAAACATTTGCCAGCTTTGTGCACTTTTGTTTCTAACGCACACGTGTTGCGCCCGGGACAAAGTAAGAGAATGAGGAAAGACGCGGACACACGAGAGCGAGAGGGCGTGGCTTTCTCTAAACACATATTGTGGATTCCGGCACATAAATAGGGGTACTACACTTGCGATCTGAGAGTGAGATGGTTGCATACTAATAGTAATATATATATATATATATATATATATATATATATATATATATATATATAGGTTGTGAAAAGAATCATTATAAACCTAGGTTGGTACCCCGAGGTGCAAATCGCGGAATCATACAAGGCCTAGGGGCTATAACGGCCTTTACAAGCGATCTGGATAGTTGGATTGGCTGGAAGGTAGCACAGCTACAAACTCAGTTGTTTATTTAGCTGGCATGGGGAACAGACCAGTCTGCTTCTTAACCAGACCGGTCTTCATTTACAGCCCCCAGAATATAATATTTCTGCTACTGTGAGAATGTCTTGTCTGTTAGTTTTTATGGCACCTATATTGTCTGCTAGTTTGCATATGTAAAATGTATGAAAAAACAACTTCTTCTTCTTACCTGGTAAGAGTTTCCGTCTCAGAGCTTTTAGGCTTCTGTTCTCCGTTATTACTCTGCTTCTTATTCCCGAATTGTATCTTCGAACATCTCTCTTAAACGCTGTTTTTATGAAGTTGGCGTATCCTTAGAAAATTTACTGCATATCTGTCTCGGAGGTCTATCCTCTTTTTCATAAGCAGTTGCTTCGATGAGTTTCTTCTCTTGCCATTGTGGTACTACTACTACTACTACTACTACTATAATGATGTTTAGTTTCTTGATGTTATAGTTCCTTTCATCAGAGTGCATTTCACGCAAGCTTTCTTCTATTTTAGTTTTAGTTCCTCGATCTAATCTGAATATTTTTGATTTGGTTTTGGTTAATAAGTCTGATCTTTCGCGAGTTCAGGACTATTCTTGAACGTATCATTCTGTGATTTCAAGAAACCAATAGAACCGAAACAATAATTATAGTATAATGGCCAAATGAAGACGATGTATTGAGCTATAAAGAAGCATTTGGGGAGCAACTCAACTGAACAACCGAAACAGCCAACGCAGAAGCTTTCGTCGCGGGTGACTTCAATAGCAGCATTGGTAAGGAAGTAAAAGATAACGACATGACGAGAGGAAGATATAGAGAAGACGTAATAAACGATTAAACGATGGGAAGAAAGTGCTAGATTACTATAGAATGAACAACCTAGTAATAACGAACACACTATTCAAACACAAGGACGTACACAAATACAAAAGGCAAGTGGTAAACAGGCACGAAAAATCTATTATAGATTACGTTTTAAAGAACTAGGCAAAAGGAGCAAAATAATAGATACAAGAGTAAAGAGAAGCTACGGAATTGGAAGTGACCGCTATCTAGTTGTGACGACACTTATAGCAATAAACTACAACAAGATAAAATCATACAAACTTAGAGAAAAAGAAACAGCAATACAGTATATGAAGAACATAGAGGCGAAGCTAGAAGTGAACAAAGATAGAGAAGAAGTAGCGGAATAACCTAAAGAACAATATGTTTGAGACAGCAATGTGGTATGAAGAAAAACATAAACAAGAAACGACAGACAGCCTGGTGGTCGGAGGACATACGAGAGAAAACAAAATAAAAGAAAAAAGCATGACAAAGATACCTAAACGACAAAAATAGCGAAAACTACAAAACATACAGAGACAAGAGGAAAATAAAAGACGACGTTAGAATAGCAAAAACCAGGGAATGGGAAACGTTCGGGGAACAATGGACAAA
This sequence comes from Lordithon lunulatus, assembly GCA_963942505.1. NCBI lineage: Eukaryota > Metazoa > Arthropoda > Insecta > Coleoptera > Staphylinidae > Lordithon > Lordithon lunulatus. The sequence goes on along the minus strand of OZ012672.1, from coordinate 16,894,410 downwards.
CACGCGAGGAAAAACCAAAAGCTACTTTATAAAACCCTAAAAGATTGCAGGAAAGAAAAAGGAAAAGAAGTGAGATACATACAAGACGAACAAGGAAGATTGCTGAAGGAAAACGGAAAAATATTAGAAAGATAGAAAGAATATTTTAAAGAATTACAAACAACAAATAACGGCAAAGTACAAAATACAAGACTCAGAGACAAGAACGATACAGAAGTAGATACAGAGAGTATTAAAGAACAAGAACAATGGAAATTATAAGGGAATGAAAAATAGGAAAGGCACCAGGACAAGACCAAATTACAGCTGAAATGATCAAGCACCTGCGACCGGTAGGTAAAGAAAAACTACCGAAACTACTGAACAACATATGACAAATATCATTATCATCAACAGCATTAACCGTACCGATACACAAGAAAGGGGATAAGACGAAAAAATTATAGAGGCATAACACTAATAAGGGATGAAAATATTAGAAAAGACAATAAACAAGAGAATAACAACAAGAATAGAACATACACTAGAAGAATCGCAATACAGTTTTAGTAAAGGAAGATCAACATCCTCACAATAAATCAAATCACAGAAGAAAGAACTACAAATAATAAAAACACATATTTAGCATTCCTAGACCTAGATAAAGCGTTCGACGTGATTGATCCCAAGAAATAATCTATATACAATATATACAATATATACAATATATACAATATATACAATATATACAATATATACAATATATACAATATATACAATATATACAATATATACAATATATACAATATATACAATATATACAATATATACAATATATACAATATATACAATATATACAATATATACAATATATACAATATATACAATATATACAATATATACAATATATACAATATATACAATATATACAATATATACAATATATACAATATATACAATATATACAATATATACAATATATACAATATATACAATATATACAATATATACAATATATACAATATATACAATATATACATATTCTTAAAGAAAGAGGTATAGAAAACAAGATAGTCAAATTAATACAGAACATATACAACACCTTCAGCAATGCAATAATATACAAGGTTCAGATCTCAAGAACATTTAAGACAAATATTGGACTAAGGCAAGGAGGAGGACTACATTATTCAACATATACATGGACGAAATAATGAAGAGTATGAAAACAGTAATTAGAAAAGCAAATATAGGATATAAAAATATGCAAATGGTGAAAATATCAGGAGGAGCATTTGCAGACGACGTGGTTGTGATAACAAATAAACAAAAGGAATCTGCAACACAACCTGAACGTATTGAATAAGCACCTAGAGAAATATAATATTAAAATGAACAACAACAAAACATAAGTAATGATAATAGGGAAAGGAAAAGAACATATAAACATACAGATAGAACAACATCTGAGAACAAGTAAAGACATTTAAATACTTAGGAATAGTGCTTACAGAAGACGGAAAAATGGAAGCAACAGAATAAACAACACAATAAAAACATACTACTCACTGAAAAACATATTTATTAACAATAAAGAGATAAGTAGAAAGACAAAAGTGAATATCTACAAAAGCATATACAGACCGATCTGAACATATGGGAGCGAGACGTGGAAGATATCAAAAAGCGATAAAAGTAGAATACAGGAAATGGAAACGAAATATACGAGAAGAGTAAAAAAAGTAACGAGAAGAGACAGAATAAGAAATACCGATATCAGAGAAGAAATGACAATTGAAGCAATAGACAAATTTACACAATAGAAAGAACTCAACTGGTTGGGTCATCTCACTAGGATGGAAAACACGAGTCAAACAAAACAAGCATGGGAAGCAAGAACAGGAGACTCAAGTGGAAAAGACAGACTTGCAAAAACGTGGGACAACATAATAGAAGAAATTATAAAAAAACAAAGAAAAGACAGTGAAGCAAGCAAGAGAACTGCCGAGGAACAGAAGAGGGTGGAAAGAATTCGTAAATACATAAAATGTTACACTATAATGTAATGCAAGTGTTACAGTAAAGCATACACCGTAAGGTAGAGGGCAACCGATCAACCGATAATATATATATATATATATATATATATATATATATATATATATATATATATATATATATATATATATATAATAATTGATAATTTATTGAGTGTGGGAACATCGTGGACGATTTTTCTTCGGCTTGCGATTACGATGTCTATTTCGTTCTTGGTTCTACTATCTGGACTTATCCAGGTTCATTTATGTTCTAGTTTCTTATCAAAGAAAGAGTTCATTGCATCAAGTTTCTACTGCTGTGGGTGATTCAGTAGTCGGCTTCTTCTTTCAATTCATTCTCCACATCCGTAGCTCCCCTGTGAGTATTTCGCTTGGTCTTCTTTTAAACCAAGCTTTGTATTCAGATCGCCTATTATAAGAGTGTAGTGAGTAGGTGATCCTAGAAAAGATCAATTTCTTCTGCCGTTGAATTAGCGGTAGTCGCATAGACTTAGATAATCTTGATGTTATATACCTGGCTTGTTCAGTCTCAGGATTAAGTAGATGACTCTTCAGCTTGTGCATTTTATTTCCGTTAGGTTTGTTATATGCTATTAGATTTCCCAGTCACAAAAAAGTTTCGTTGTATGATTGCACTTGTGTTCACCAAAACAAAATGAATGAACATTATTTTTGTTGGAGAGGTAGAAAAGGATGAAGTTCTGTATAACTTTAAATTCCACAATACACAAAAAGGGACAAACATTAGGACTGCTCTGACACGACTGATCCAGAATTAGTCGCGCTCATGTGCAGTGTGAGGTTTCATTTTGATTGCAAATTGGTTGTGTGAGTTTAAAACTAGTTTGCAATTCGGGTTACAAAACAGTTGCCTCGTGTATGGAGGACCTAAGAGTATTAAATGAGACCATCTTACCACTCTGATTTTCATTACTTCACTCAAATCAATCAATGGAAAATGTGTGTTGTGTTAAAACTGGTGCTGTTTTGAATAAGGATACTGCATATATATGCAGTATCCTTATTCAAAACAGCACCAGTTTTAACAACATATATATATATATATATATATATATATATATATATTACACTTTACTATTACATTACATTACACTATGAATTTCAAAATTCTACTTACCAAAAACTAATGCATATTTGTCATTACTATAACGCATGTGAAATTTACACGTGGCGTACCTGAGTTGGTAATCATAAAAGTAATAATATCGTAAATAACTAAATAGTTATAAATACACGTATTCATCAAAATTTATATCCGCATATTTACATCCGTTAGGGGTGTAGACCTTATGTATAACGTAACTGTTTGTAAATGTGGACAGGAACAATTTATTCGATAATGTACAAACAAGGAATTACTTTTTGTTTTTTGGAATATTATGAATATTCTAAGGCATCACCATCGTGTAGCTGTAAAACATATAAATTTCTGATTGAAGTGATTACGATAACTTAAATTTCCTAAAATTATAGGAAATTTAAGTTATCGTAATCACTTCAATCAGAAATTTATATGTTTTACAGCTACACGATGGTGATGCCTTAGAATATTCATAATATTCCAAAAAACAAAAAGTAATTCCTTGTTTGTACATTATCGAATAAATTGTTCCTGTCCACATTTACAAACAGTTACGTTATACATAAGGTCTACACCCCTAACGGATGTAAATATGCGGATATAAATTTTGATGAATACGTGTATTTATAACTATTTAGTTATTTACGATATTATTACTTTTATGATTACCAACTCAGGTACGCCACGTGTAAATTTCACATGCGTTATAGTAATGACTTCTTCCATTTCTGGTTTGAAGGTAAATATTTTAAAATTTAGTCACTATTAAAAGTGTGCCATACCATCTACAATAGGAAATGGAATGTGTCCTCACGCTAAAACTATGGTGTGATTTCGATTGAGGTTGAGAGTGTTAATAAAAATTATTTAAGATGATTTATTTATTATCTTTATGCAAATATATTAAGTTAGGAAGTTAGGAAATTTAAGTTATCGTAATCACTTCAATCAGAAATTTTTTTTTAATTATTCTATACAGAACCCCAAGCATCACTCTGTGGAAATGGCGTTGTCGAGGAGGGTGAGGAGTGTGATTGTGGTTGGGAGGAAGATTGCAGAGATCAGTGTTGCTTTCCTCAACGTAGGTATGCGCCAATTGACGAGCCACCTTGCAGACTTACTCCTAGAAGTGTGTGCAGTCCATCACAGGTAATAATTTTTTTAAAAATATGTTTTGGCTGTAGTAGTATTAGTAGTAGCAATAGCACTTTTATTCTCTATTCTACCTTTCGGTTTAATGTTCTTATAGTTTTAAATTTTTCGCATACAGTATAAATAATATATAGAGAGAATCAATTGTTATTAAGGCCAAGTGCCTTTCTGCCACATTACATTTATATTTACAATATTAAACATGGTAAAATCGAAAACAAATAAAAACATGTATTTTCTGAATCTGTAATGAATAAGTTGATATATTATCTATAATATATCTACAAAATCTATATATTCGTCCTGTCAGTTACATATTATTATATTTGAGTAGCCGGAAATGTTCTAAAGGGGTTGTTATTTCTTCAGTTTTTATGTTATTATTGTCTTTTGTTTTTATATTTCAATTTTATTTATTTGTATGTGAAATTAGGGCCCTTGTTGTACATCTGAGTGCCAAGTCAAATTTGGAGATAAATGCAGAGACGATAACGGATGTAGAGATGCTAGCTTTTGCAACGGAAGGGGCCCTCAATGTCCTCCTTCGGTTAACAAACCCAACAAGACTATCTGTAACAAGGAGTTTGTGTGTTTTATGGGGGTAAGTAACTACATCAATAACTATTTTTTATTTCATCGTCTAGTATAACGCGGTAAATTGAGTGACTGAAGTATGACATACTAACTACGAGTAAAGATAATACTAGTTCTGAATGAGTTTGCTTGTAAATCATGTAATTAAATTATGATAGTGTATGCTTTATGCCAGAGTCGACCGGTTGAAAAATAGACATTAAGATACAATCTTTTTTGTTTCACGATCCGTTCATTTAAAGAAATTTATTTTGTTAAGCTCGTTTCTTATTAGACTATTTCTTCAACCAACAAATATTCAAGAAATTAATGAATCCATTAAAGAATACATTATCTTGATTACATAATAAATCTGTATGAAACAAATTCAATATCGCCACACACCATTTGGTCTACGATCATGCACATTTCGGTATTTTAACGTCATGACTCAATGCAAATTGAGAAAGTATATTGCATCGCTCGTGTTTATGTATATATATTTCTTATATAGGTTTCTATTATTACGATGACAATATTATAATAATAAAGACATTGTGCTCCAAAGAAGAAGTAAAGAAATGCAACTATATATAATAATTAAAAAAACAGACATGCATACATACGTAGAATAAAATAAGATTATAATTCTAAAATACGCACTTGATAGCACGAGTGTTATATTATTTTCTCGTGCGCTTTTCGTATCAATGGGCACATTTTGGAAATAATCGCATTGCTGTCATGCCATTATAAATTATAAAAAATATTAATTCGTTTATAAACCACTAGATGCCTATTCGTAATTCGAACGTAAACTCTTCCAATAGGCCATTAATTCTATAGAACTGTGTCATTTGAATTATTATTCTTATTATTCTAGTATTTAAACCAAATAACAGAGATATGTTGCAATAACCATGAAAATAACGTGAAAATTGAATGCTATTTCCATTGTATGAAGGAGATCGGTGTTAAATAGCGGAAAACCTCTATAAGGCCGATTTTGGTGCTTCAAGTTTTCTACTATTTAGTAATTTAATTATCTTTTAGCGTTTTTAACGTTATATGGCAAATACCATGAAAATGACTATCATACTATTTGCATGGTTTTATTCATTATCTATAACTTTTCAATTTAAATAAATTTTCTAGCGTTTATAAATTAAATAAATATTGGCGAAAAGCCAACAAATTAACACAAATCGTACCATTTGCATATTTTTTTATGATATGACGGAAAATGGAATTGGTGTTTTTAGAGATTGATATTATCTATAACAACTTGAACGTTTTAAACAAAAAGTTCTATACGACAAAGACACAAAATCGGACTTTTTGTATGGTTGTATTTAACTTTCCAATTTGAAGAAATTATATAGCGTTTAAAATTTAAAATCTTTAGGGCGTAACACCATGAAAATTACCCAAAATCACAGTACTCCATGTGTTCAACAATTTGAAAAAGATTGTATTAGCTAGCTAAAAACTAATGTCATGGTTTTAAATAGAAAATATATTTGCGAAAAAAACGTGAAAAAGATACATGTGGACAAAAATACTAAATATGGCGTAAGCATTACTAGACATATTACATATTACATATTACATATTACATATTACATATTACATATTACATATTACATATTACATATTACATATTACATATTACATATTACATATTACATATTACATATTACCGTTACCAATTATGATTGGTGATAATGAATAAGTTACACATTTGAAAATTATTTTTAAAAAAATTCAAAATGTTTAACAAAATTATTATTAATACCATAATAATATACATGATTTATAACAATACAAATTGTTTACACTTACTGTACACACTACCCTACAAAGTTTCAGCATACAATTATAATGATATTATATTATATTATATTTATATTATAATATTATATTGATAAGTTTATTACGGCCCCTATGTTTAACATGCGCGATTGATAAACGGGATCTTACTATTAATTAATTTTGATTGTTACTCTAGGAGTGTACAGGTTCAATATGTCTCGCATACGGCTTGGAATCCTGCCAATGTATTCCGGGCAAAACCGACCCAAAAACCAAAGCATGCGAACTCTGCTGCAAGCTACCAGGTGAAAACCAGCCCTGCATTTCGTCCTTCGAATGGAACGACATGCCCTACGACATCCCCGACATGTTCTCCAAGCCAGGCACGCCGTGCAATGACTACAGCGGCTACTGCGATGTTTTCCAGATGTGCCGCGAGGTAGATCCATCCGGCCCTCTAGCAACTCTACGAAAACTTCTTCTATCAGAAGAGAGTATAGCAAGTTTCAAGAGGTGGCTGCTGGATTACTGGTACGCTGTTGTGCTGATTATCCTGGGCGTCATCGCGATGTTGGTAAGTAATTTTGTTTTAATAAAGAATGTTTATGATTTAAACTTTTTTTTTGAAAAGCTAAAAACGGTGTTGCAAATAATATATTTGAAAAGTAAGTGGGATTTTTGGAATTTAGTAGTCACGCTAGGATTACTGAAGTGCTGGCTTTGCACTTAAGTTCAAGTAAGCTACGATAAATCATATATAATGTGATAATTACACCGGTGTGAAGTTAACCTCTAAGATCCCAGGCTCTATACCGCGCGTACGGCGGATTGTTTGTGGGTCTATACTGACCAATTGGGGTGACCAATAAAATCCAAATTTTGCGGATTCTTTTGTTTATGTCTTGCGGACTATAATATATAGTTATATATTTTTATTAATAATTTTTATAGGCGTTGTTGTATAATATATGCTGTAACGTAAATTATTATTTTTGAACATGAATGCGCAATACAATTGATTTGAAAAAATTACACAAGGTTTATAACAAAATGACAATAGAAAATGGAAAGTTTTATTTTGACAAATTTTTCCTTCTATTTATTTTTTATTTTTAACTTTTACGCCATATCTCAATTTTAGTGGATGGAACTATAAAAAAATTATGCAACATATTTTGTTTAATTTTTTTACTACTCTTAGTGCAGAACATATCAGTGCACCAGGTACCCAAAGGAAATTTGAAATTGATTATAAGTATTTTTTTTCGGCCACCAAATCTAACAAATCTCATTATGATTATTTTTCAACATGGATCCGTCATACAATTGATTTGAAAAAATTACACAATGTTTGTAACAAAATGACAATAGAAAGTGGAGAGTCTCTATCTTGGCATATTTTTCCTTCTATTTATTTTTGTGCAGAAATTTAAAAAGTTTGATTATAAGTATTTTTTTTTTCGGTGACCAATTCGAACATATTTCTTTATTATTATTATTTTTCCATGGATCCGTTATACAATTTATTTGAAAAAATTACACAATATTTATAACAATATGACAATAGAAATTGGAAAGTCTTCATCTTGGCATATTTTTCCTTCTATTTATTTTTTATTTACAACTTTTGCGCTCCTATCTCGATATCCGATTTTAGAGGCTGGGTCGATAAAAAAATTATGCAACATATTTTGTTTAATTTTTTTACTGATTCTAGTGCAGAAGATATCAGTGCACTAGATGCCCGAAGAAAATTGAAAAATTTTGATTATAAGTTGTTTTTTTTTCGGCGACTAAGTCGAACATATTTCATTATTATTTTTGATCATGGATCCGTCATACAATTGATTTGAAAAAAATTACACAATGTTTATAACAAAATGACAATAGAAAATAGAAAGTTTCTATCTTGGCATATTTTCCCTTCTATTTATTTTTTATTTCTAACTTTAACGCTCCTATCTCGATATGCCGATTTTAGATATTTTAGATACAAAAAGTATACAAAATATTTTCTTTGATTTTTTTACTGATCTTAGTGCAGAACATATCAGTGCACCAGATGCCCGAAGGAAATTGGAAAATTTTCATTATAAGTATTTTTTTTTCGGCGACCAAGTCGAACATATTTCATTATTATTATTTTTGACCATGGATCCGTCATACAATTTATTTGAAAAAATTACACAATATTTATAACAAAATGACAATAGAAAATGGAAAGTTTCTATCTTGGCATATTTTTCCTTCTATATATTTTCTATTTTTAACTTTTACGCTTTTATCGGATATGCCGATTTTAGTGGCTGGCTCGATACAAAAATTATGCAACATATGTTGTTTTTACTCATCTTAGTGCTGAACATATCAGTGCACCAGATGCCTGAAGGTACTTGGAAAATTTTGATTATAAGTATTTTTTTTCGGCGACCAAGTTGAACATATTTTATCATTATTATTTTTGACCATGGATCCGTCATACAATTTATTTGAAAAAATTACACAATATTTATAACAATATGATAATAGAAAATGGAAAGTATTTATCTATTTTTCCTTCTATTTATTTTGTATTTACAATTTTTACGTTCCTATCTCGATATGCCGATTTTAGAGGCTGGGTCGATACAAAAATTGTGCAATATATTTTGTTTAATTGTTTTACTGATCTTAGTGCAGGACATATCTGTGCACCAGATGCCCGAAGGAAATTGGAAAATTTTGATTATAAGTATTTTTATGCAACATATTTTGTTTACTTTTTTTACTGACATATCATAGCCGATGATATAATCATTCTCAATTATTTGCCCCTTACGTTAATTTTTTAACACATCATAGATAATTAGCCCCCAGTTTTCCGTGTTACAAGCCTTCTTGACATTGATGGTTACCAGTGCCGTCATTTTCCTGGTTCGCCATATTCCTTCTCGTGCATCCTTGGCTATCTGCAGCATTCTCTCCACCGCTGTCACCGTGAACCTCCCCAATCTAAAACCGAATTGGTTTTCCAATTATCAGTTTCTCTCAGCTTTTCATCCACCCATACCTTAATCATACCATCTCTTTCATAAATCCGTCCTCTATCCATTCTTCATCTGCTTTCTACCCTACTCCTACATCCCATTCACACCATCACTATCCTTCCACAGGACTCTCACCGCATGCTCATTCGAGTCGTTTCCTACAGCACCGGCACAGACATCGATCGCTCGAGTCCTAGCAGACTCTTCTAACAAATGCCACACTTGCAATCCCCACACTTATCCATATCGAATACGGTCCATATAATGTCTTCATCCTTCTTCTTTTTATATTGGAAATGTAATTAGTATTTATACAAACAGTTACCATGTTCAACTACTAATTTTAAGATATTGATAGTAATCTAATATGTCTCAAATTTTCTAGATTATCAGCACCAAGGTCCTGGGAAAACAACCCAACGTGAAGCTGAAATCAGTGACAATAATGCACAGCCAAACAACAGAAACCGTTAGACTACCGGATGGCGATGGTAACGTGACAGTGCATCCCGCAATTCGATCAAAATTGCCACTGAAAAGAAAAGTGCGGGATGGTAAATTACGCAAGAAGAGGAAATTAAAAGAGTCAGTGAATAATAATGTGAATAGCCCTAATAAATCAAAAGTGTCGCCCAAGAAGAAGAAACGCGTGTCAGCTGCTGTAGGTGCGGAAGAAGGTAGTAGAAAGAAAATCGGGGATACAGCGGCTGTTATAGAAATTCCTCCAAGTAAAGTGAAAAAATCTCCGCAACCACCTCAACCGAATAAAAAGAAAAAGAAGAAAAAGGAGGTGATAGATTACAGCAGCGCGCAAGTTGATGCCGAGGGCAAGAAGGGGCTGTTGAACTCCGAGGTGTTGCATACACCTTTAACCCCCGAATCAGATCCTGTTGGTAAGGTCCAGAACTGGTTGATGTCACACAGCTCAGTCCTTCCAAAGTCCAAATCAACTCCAGCGGGCCTCACTACGAATCGTAGCCCACACAAACGTCCCACGATCAAGCCGCGAGCCGCCGACAAGAGCAAATCCCACAGCGTGGGCAACATCCCCAACGAGCGCGAGAAGGTGCGCCTCCAAGTGGTCTACAAGCCACCCTTCAAGTTCAGTGTTAAGTTACGAAAACCGGACAAAACTAGTGTAGTGGTGGAACGGTCTACCAAAAAGGCGGAGCCCGCGAAACGGCCGCCGAGAACAGCAGTGCTCGTGAGGACGGTGAAAGAACCTACCAAGCCGAAACCGACGGACGTTGTGCCCATCGACAACCCCCCACCGCCCGCCGATATCGATTCTAATGTCCATACCGTCCAGTCAGACATGGAAGTCCTGCTTTCTGAGAGCGAATTTCTTTTCTCAGACGACTGAAGACTATGATGAAGTTTTTTTTTCGTTTTTCTAGGCTGTGGAATACATTCCGCGCTGCTTAATTATTAATAACGGCCGCACGTCGGTCTATTTTCTAATCACAATTAGTCACAGATTTTTCGGACTGCAATTAATAATAATAATGAAGGGATAAATAATGCTAACAATATTGACGTTCCATTACATGATTAATCTGTGATTTTTACTCCCGTAACTCATATCCGGGAAAAAAGTCTAACACCAAAAAAAGAAAAAACAATAATGCTAATAATAATTTTATTTGCATTTCAGAAAATTATAATTGGTTGTAACATTTTTTATTAAAATACTTTTGGGTATAAAACATTAGCGATCTGTCTATTCGTCTAACTAAAATATACCATTGGTTAATCATCCTACTAGATGAACAGCTTTATGCAACAATTTTTACTGTATCCATAGTTCATTGCATATGTCAAACCATCAGTGTTTTAGCTTTGGCTATAACCACACTAAATTAGTAGTAGCCATCAGTAATGACCTCAAAAATACTCAAACAGTACAAAGGATATGACGAAGAAGCTGTTAATACTATGTTAACGGGGCTACAGTGCCTCGCGGAATAACTTTCCGTCAGTTTCAAATAGTTTGGCAAGAGCTATCTACTGTGAACATCTTTTTATTCGTTTTTGAGATACGCTTTGTAGTAAACAATACATGAATTAAGTATTACCCAATAAAATGAAACATGATTATGAGAAAATGAAAGAATAATCGTCAAACAGTAAAAGTAATAGGCGCTTTCGTTTAGCATGGTTTATCATTGCTAGTCGCCGTGGCGTGCAGTAACGCGGTCTTGCGGTCGTGCGCCGCCGGTTGTAAGGACCGAGGTAGAATTATACGCATCGGAAGCGACAAATAGAAAAAGAAACAATAAGCCCGTACCAGCCCAGAGTGATAAACGAAAGGCACTAAGATAGTTCGGTAAGCCCTAATAAGGCAAGGTAAGGCCTCACGAGGGGTGTAATGTTGTGACCAACACAAATGTACATTTTTATTTTATAAAATTAAAGCAAAAGCTTTCTTTATATAGCCTGGTTTAAAATACTGTCGGATACATACATCCGTATTTCTTTTAAATACCGTAAAGGGGAGCGTAACATTTTAAGATTCACAAAGGCATCTTTCACATACCTCTGGGCCCTGCCTAGTATCCTAATACTAGGCAGGGCCCAGAGGGGGTTTTGTGACGTTATTTGCACATAACAAAATGCATGTAATTGAAAAATGGCACTATAAATTAGTGCAATTTGTTATCCTTTTCTATTACCTTGAGGTATGCCACCCTTTGGGAAACCATATTAATTAATGTACAAAGATTACTTAAAAATGACCAGTTTTACAGTATGGCAGTCTACAAAACAAATGGCTTCATTGTGCTACATTCGCTTAAAACCCCTAATTATTTCTGAAGCGGTCGCTAAACAGCGGCCGTTTTTGCGTCACACAAAAACTATTACGTGTATATAAATAAATATGGTTTCCCATAAACGTATCAACGTCAACGTATTGCAAAAAGGCAATGAATTACGATGATAAATGGTGAGTTATTCAATTACATACACTTAAAACGATGTTTGTGATGTCTAACTGACGCCAAAAAAGCTTCCGAGAAAACCAGAGTTTTATATATCATACAAAACAAACCATTTACATATCAACGAATGAACAAGACTATAAAAATATTGAGGTGTTTGCTTTACCGGATATGGGTTCAACCACGTGTACATTGAAACATACAAAAAAAAATATTATAAAAAATATATTTATTTACATAACTTGTAAATACAACTCCTCTACCCCTCTCCCCCCAAACTCTCGCTTGTATATGGTATTTTTACAGTGCCATTTTGTAACGTGTTTATGCGAAACTTGTGTAAGATAACTTTACGTGTCAACCAACATTCACCAAGGATTTTTTAGCGTGCCAAAAAAAAAATTAATAAAATTTCAAAAAAACTCGATTGCTTATGCCAATCAAACACACACGCTGACGTGTTAATGATACTATTTTGTGTACCCTTATTGTTACTTATCTGTATAGAATATGTAATTAATTGTTCTTCCATATATTTTTTTGTTACTTTACAAAAATGAAGTGTGTGCAGCTGACATGTTAATATTATTAGGTTTAATTTATTGGTCTTCTCTACTAATCAGTGGTCGTGATTGTTTTATAGAATGCGACGAAATTATTAACGGAATTAATCAACGTAAATTAATTTTTTATTCGTATTGGTTTATTTTCAAATATACTCATTTTTTAATAAAAAAAATCATCCCTTTGTAATAATAATTATTGTATTTAATTATTTCAGATGTAATATGTGTCTAAAGTTATGGTGAGTATAAAATGGCGCATTTTCTTTTCAGTATGTTGTAGGGGAACGTGTATAGAGTTTGGGAATTTTTTTAAATAAATCCTAAACATCGAGTAAGTAAATATACACAGATAGTCTTAAATTCATCTCCCTTGTTTTCTTGAATTTTTTTAAAAGAAATTTAATTTTTATAAAGTGTTTCTTTTATTATGTCCAATAGGAAAATTACTTTATTTCCCTGTTCTTTCATTTAGAAAATGTTTTTTTTATCAACTGCTGATAAAACTGATCTGGTACGTTCCATTAAGAAAAACAGATACTTATGACTACTTTAATGTTAACATAGTTTCATAATAAGTTGGGCTACAACATCTTTGTTGCCAAATTTACTATTTAATATTATTTACTAATATTATTTACAGCGTAGCGCAGTGGTTAGGCATTGGACTGCTGCGCTGAAGATCGAGCGTTCAAATCTCACAAAGCGAAACACTTTCCAGCTTGTACGCGCTCCCCACTCCCCAACACGCAATGGCCAGCTTGGGTGGGGGTTCACGGCAAATATCCTTCTCAGGTCCGGAGTAGGTAAATTCTTATCTGAAAACGTATTCCAGTGGTTTGGAATCCACGTTAATGTTAGTACAATTACCTGCGGATATAAGTTTTCCTTTACTATGATTTCAAGTTCTTCCAGTTTATTTCTTACTACTTCTGATATTTAAGTATAGTATTTTTACATATTCATTTTCCGTTTCCTGTGTGTTGTGTAATATGTCTAGTAGATTATTAGTCACCATAATTAATCTTGTTTTCTTTGCTTTTGAATTTGTAATAGATACGTTGGACAGCATTGGTTCCATGTCTTGTGAGGTGTGTCATGTTTGTTTAGAATTGTACAATTTTAAATTCGTTTGTACACAGTTATTACATTTTTATTTGATTTTGGACAATCAGGTAGCTTGTGCTCTCACAAAAGGGACACTAATTTGTTGGTACTCTTGCTGGTTTTGTGGTAGAATTCTTAATAATTTGCACAAGTGGGTACACTAATTTCCTCGTAGATAGAAGATATCCTTTCTCCATCCAATATATATCTTTTTGTTTTGCATACATTTTTCTGAAGACCTATTATAATTGCAAAGGGTGTATAGTGGTTTTTGATGGGTACACTGATACAACAGGGAGCACAGAAGCAGCTGAACAGAATTCATATCGGCTTAGGATATGTGTGGTTAAATGAAAGTCAGACAAGAGGATTTTCTTTCCAACTTTCATAATAAGAGTCAGCTGATAAACCTGCTGATTCCACAGCTGCAGAAAAATAACATAAATACTCTCCAAGCTTCATGCGATGCTGACGTTGAAATTGTGAAAACAGCTATAAACAGATGGCAAAATTCCTCGATAGCTGTTTGTAGAGGACTTCGACTTGCCTGTTCTCTTCGTAGACAAAACCCCAACTGATTGTGACATTCTGCTGGTAAATCCTAAAAGAGTATTGTATATTCCTCACAACAGCTGTAGCAGTAGTAGAAAATTAAAGGACAACGCCCATGTCCTGTTTCTATATACATTCACAGGCTGCGACTCAACATCCGCAGCGTATAGCAAGAGTAAAGTGGGTTTTGTCAAAATGTACCAGAAGTCCAAAATCATACAATATAATATATACGTAATAATTTCGCACCCAAAATAATTGTTTCGTTAACTCCTTCCAGTGTTAAATTTAATCAAAATTTAATCATTTTCGTTTGTTTCTGGGTCGGTGCTGTTTCCAGCCAGTAAGAAGGCTGCAATTACCGCACTTATTTTTTTCTGGCACCAATGAGTCTGGTCTAGAAGAGTGAGCACCTATGTATTTTCGATATATGTCGACCTTCTCGCATAATCTCTTCCAGCATCTGGATTGCCTCTGTTCGATTACTCTCCTGAACTCTTTCGGTATTAACCGGTACTGGGCCTGAAGTAGGTCTATTGGAGCTCTGTCCCCGTCGTCTGGCCCTATTTGTTTTACATCGCCTTTCCGCGACTTCCTGGCACCACCAGTATGTTCTTTTGTGTTCTCTTCCTGCGATAGTCTTGAATGGAACCGCCTGCTGCAGCCTGTTGTTTAATTTCACTGACATTGGTTCAGGGCGTGTCGGTTATAGGCCTCTCATGGCCACCAGTGTCTGCTTCAGGATTTTCTATTCGGTGATAGTATCCGAAAAAGGTGAAGTTCAATAGCTTGACCACGCCATTCCCTTCGTGGATGATCCATGGGACGCGATGTGCCCATGGTGGTCGCCCCTGATCTTGAAGGCAACATCCCCCATAGCCCCGTCACCCGCAAGCAGTCTGTCCCCTACTGGTTTAGCTCACAGATGACAATCACGTGAGCGCCTCTCGTAGCGGTGGCGAGCAACATTTGTTGGGCCTTGGCCTGCAGGAAGATCATATGTTGAGGCGGTCCGTGACGCAGTGGTCTAAGGCGATGGTCTGAAGCCATTGCGTACGGAACGTTGGTGGTTCGAAATTTTTCTGCAAAGAATTTACCTGGCTAGCGTATCATGGATGTTGTATGAGGCACAATCCGTGAAGGACCGCAGTGCACACAGACCAGGGACGGACCACCGTAAAAAAAGATCATCTGTTGGTTTGGTTCCCCCCTTCTTCAGCCCCCGGCCGTCTGGCCTCCATTGCATACCGTTTTTTTGTACAGCGCTCGCCGCGGCGTAGAACTTCTTCCAATGAGTGATTCAGATTTACTAGGACGAGCAATCCCACGAATTGATATTCCATTACCTTCCGCCCTTCAAGGGTCGTCAGCCTCGAAAGTTCTAGTCTTATGTTATTGTTGCCATCTTCCATCATCACTATCTACTTATCGCACAAGATATATTGGGTCGGCCAAACGTTTTTCTTGGGCGGTCCTTTGTAGTTCTTCACTTTTATTTTTCTGGTCATGGTCGCTACTTCTCTTTCTCTGCTATTTCTTGGTCCACTAGCTCCTGGGCGATGCATCCTGCTTTCTTGGCTCCCTGGTTCGTTATCGCCGTACATCTCCTCTCTAGTAGGCGAATTATTGGGACTTACGGAGAGGGTCTTATGTCAGGACCTTTGACTAGTGTTGCGCACATGAAAGTGGCTACTCCTCAGCTAACACCGCCGCGGCTTCTTCTTAGTTGGCTTGCCGGTTGTAGGCTTCTCTGATTCTTTTGGTAGTTTCTTCGGCTGATTCTGTTTTCTGGTTGTTAAGTATTTTCATCAAGGATTTCCTCATTACGGCCTATTCATTGTCCCACTGTGATTTGTGCTCTTCTAGCGCGTTCACCTTCCTTCGCAGCTATTGGTCACGAGAGAAGTTTGAGTGGGGTTCCTAACTTTCCCAGTAACACATACAGCTCCCTCGGTGTAGACGATTTATTGTGATTTCACTGCGTGTTCGTGGGATTTGTTTAACGCTGTCGTTTATCACTCATATGCGAACAAACGTACGTGTATTTCAGGCGGCAAGACGTGCTTTCTTATCGTACATTGCCCTTGACAACATAAATAAAATGTGTGATATGTCCTTCCTCTCCGAAAATAACTTGAGCGTGGACTTGCTGTAGTACATTACATAAGTCTTAAGTAATTTGTATACTAGAATCTACACAAAAGGAGTAAATACTAACTATTCTCCATATTTTCTACAAAAACACAAGTTAACCTAAATTCTAGAAAAACTAATACAGGTAAACTGTTTTTTTTCATTTCTAATAAATTGGAATTGCGTACATTTCGTAACTGAGATTTTTTTTCGAAATCGGAAACTCGCTTTTGGTGAACATCTACTTTTCCCAGGCTGATTTCCATCAACAACTAATAGTTACGTGCGATAATTACCACGTGCAATATTTGGTTTGGAAATATTCAGTAGCTTTTACGAAAACGTAGAGGAAACATTTGTCACAGATGACGGACAACGGAGAGACATTTTTCAGAGATGGTCTTAAAATAATCAGGGGACCTAATAAAAGCACGAAATTTAGAATTTTGTTTCTGCACTATTACGATACGTTTACCTATGATTAAGTGAAATATTGTTGAGTGAAAGCTTATGTTAAATAAATAAAAACCATTTTTTAATCGTGGTCCCATGCGAAAGGAAATATACAAGGATTGTACGATTAACAAATGAAACATTAAATGAAACAGCGAATATAAGTGCACATTGCGCCTCGTATCCAATGATATGAGGACACATATGTGGCGATATAAAAGGCATCTTACACGATCAATATTACTGTCAATATTTTAGAATAAGGACAGCATTACTGTACGATAATATGTTTAAAATGTTCATTATTCTAAACTGTTGCCAGTATTACTCATCGTGTAAGGCATAGTAATGATGTAATGAAGAGAATACTGATCTTTATCAGGATAATTGATTACTTGATAAATATAAAAGGAGGATTATAGAAAATATTGACAGTATTATTGACCGTGTGAGGTGCCTTTATCAGTCCTTGCCTCGTACCGGCCACAGGGACGAAAGATTTATTATAACAATGTTATAGAGGTTGCCTATATTTGTTTACATCATCGCATGCGCATGTCAGCTGCCATATTCACACTAAACAAGCGGCAACACCGGATACAAAGCATTGCTAGGCAAAGCGCTCTGTTTTTGTTTGTTTGTCATTTACGCATTGTACGTATTGAAGGGAGACGTCTTTGTGAATATTGCCTTCGGTTTTAGCAGGGCGTTTGTGTGCCTGTACGTTTTGTGTTTTCTTCTTGGGCGGCCAGTTTTATAACAAGGTAAATTTTTAAGAATCTCATTACACATCATTACACTTTTATGACGACCAGAAAGTTGACGCCGGTTATGCTGTTTTATATGCAAATGCCGATTTTTATGGGTATGAAATATATTCTCACCCAAATTATTGTATAAACTTTCTGTAGGTACAAATAATACAAACGTCATTTGAATTTAAACATGTAAATTAGCTGGATAGACGGATGGAAATTAAATAAAGCAGCAAATATACAAACTGGCCCAGGTAATTGACCTGATTGTTAGATGCGCCAATCGCGTCGTACTGAGCATTGGGGAGCAAACCCCGTTGTGGTCGAAGTTTCGCGAAACACCTTTCGTAGTTGTTTTTATAGGTTTTCTTTGAAGTCAAGGTAAATGCCACATAATTACACTCCTCTGAGGTTCTACCATTACCAGCGGAAAAGCACTTAGGTTGATAGCTGTATAGCGCGAAGTTTTTTTGCTGTAAGAATAATTGCCATATATGATATATTAATTCTTACATTAAAGCATCCCAGAGTGGGCGTTTGCTTCCCTCAATATTATTTTCCACACGGTGCGGTTTTTAGCAGTCACCTTCCAGTTCCTGACTTTTAAAGTTTTTATGTCATCTTCCACCCTGTCCTTCCATTTGGCCCGCGGCCCACCTCCACTTCTTGTGCACGTTGGGTTCGCGTTAAAACTGATTTGGCAGATCTTTCTTTACCCATTCTTATTAAATGGCCAGCCGATCTCAATATGCATGCTTTTATATATCGAACGATATCTTCGCCTTCTATTAGGTCTTGAACTTAGAATTCATCCCGATTCTGCTATTATAGGTCCACATATTTTTATTTAAATTAAAGTTAATCTAGAAGAAAGCAGAACTACGGTTCAAACTGCAGAAGTCAATATCGAGTAACCATTACAGGAAATAGAAAAGCTCTGATAGAGATAAAAACGGAAAAGTACCTGGAGCTTTAGCTCAATACGGCTATTAGCCGAATTTTTTTTCTATCGGTAAAAGGAGTATCTAACATAACTTCACAGAAACCCTCTGAAAAAACTGTAAAAGGTGATTCACTGGGATTTGAACATACGCTCCCCAATGATCGCCATGAGACGGCCGGTGCCTTTAACCATTTTTAATGCGAATAAGTTTAAAATGTAATTACGCCAATTAACTTTATGTGTTAATTGGCGTAA
The DNA here is from genome assembly GCA_963942505.1 of Lordithon lunulatus. Lineage (NCBI taxonomy): Eukaryota > Metazoa > Arthropoda > Insecta > Coleoptera > Staphylinidae > Lordithon > Lordithon lunulatus. The sequence goes on along the minus strand of OZ012672.1, from coordinate 16,875,006 downwards.
TTACATTTTTAACTTATTCGTATTAAAAGTAAAAGTGGTAAAATGCTTTTTGAAATATTCGACATTCTTATGTAACCATAATTTGCCTAAAAAAGTCAGTAATATCCAAATCTGTGATAATTTAATTATTTTTACAGTATTACCCTATACGTACTATTATTTTCTAGATACAATGAGAAAAGAAGATAGTGCCAAGACCAGAGTCTGCGTCCAATACGATGATCACTCCAGACTTATGTGCACAGTGCTGTGCTCTTTGATGGAGCACCAAAGTTTAGTGGATTTAGCTATTCGCTGTGGTAACAATACAATGCATGCACACAAATGCATTCTGGCGGCTAGCAGTCCATATTTTAGAGTGAGTTACACACATTTACATATTTTTGATAGTTAGTTGGAGGATAGTACAGCTACAAATACTTAGTTAACTCTTCTTCTTGAAGTGCCATCTCCGCTGCCAATTTGGCAATCACTATTGGTATTCTTATTTTAGAAACAATTGGGTGCACTGGAAGTATTCGTAGAATTCTCAGAATTCGTAGCTAAGATGTACGTCGGCGGCCAGTACTTCTCCTTCCATGAATCTTTCCCTGGATGTTCAGCTGTAATAGTGTATCTGTTATATCATAGTGTGGCCCACATATTCAAGTTTTCGAAAAGATTTGTCGTTTTTATCCATTCTTCTAAGGGTGTCAACAACTTTTTCTACCTATGATACCCCAAGTATTTTCATGTACACCCACACTTCTACGTGTTCTGATTTATTAGTGCTGTTCTTATCTAATGACAATGTCTCCACACCATAGAGCAGTATGTAGAAAACATAGTATCTAACTAGTCGCATTTTTAGGTGTAGTTTATGTTGTGCCTACAAATATGATCTTCATCCTTTCGAATGTAGCACGGGCTTTTTAAATTCTTATTCTTATTTCTTGGGTTATGTTGTTGTTATTAACATTTGTTCCTGAGTTTTTATATTTGTTCACATCGCATTTGATCAATGGCGGCCATGAATATCAATACTACCATAAACCCTATGCGTATTTGAGATAATAATAAATTTTCATTTAATTTAATGTTAGACATTTTTATTTTATTTTGTCATGTACATGTACAGTATAATCCTAATTATATAATTGTAAAAATTAAAATAAATTGTATCTGTAAAAAATATCTATAAAAAAAGAGAAAAAAAAAATTGTAACTTTCTTCCCTCGGTCCTCGCCGCGAGGTTTGTGGTGGTGATTCCTCCTCGGGCTGTGGGTATTGAGGGTTTGTGTTAGGTATTTCTTGTGTCCGTGTCCAGCTCTATTTGTTGCGCTATGTTTACTATTATATTTTGTTATTCAGTAGTAGGTTTTTAATTTTCAATTTGAATGGAACGTATGCCAGTGCTTTGATTTCGTTGGGTAGTTCCTTGTATTGCTGTATTATTTCTGTTAGTATTGGTGAGAATTTTGTTTTTCTGTATTTATTCGTTCTTAGTTTCGATTTTCTTCTTATTTGGTGTTTATGAATTTCTTTGTTTGTTTTTAGTGTTATGTTTGTTTTTATTTTGTTGTTTTGGATTTTGTATAGTAGTAGTAATTTATTTAGTGTTATCATGTTTTTTATGTTTAATTCCTGTGTCTGTTGATATAGTTGTCTATATCTGTTGGTTTTCTTGTCGAGTTTGTATAGTATTTTCAGTATTTTGTTTTGTTGTATTTGTAGTTTATTTAGATTTTTTGCTTGTGTTTCCCCATATGTGGTTTAGGTAATTATTTTGTGCTGTAAAAAGTGCGTGGTATATTTGTTTTGATGCCTGTTCAGGCATATATTGTTTAATTTTCTGTGTTGACGCGATTGTTTTGCTGTTTCTTTGTACTTGTTTGTTTATGTGGTTGTCCCATTTAAGGGTGTCTTGTATTTTTAGACCTAAGTAGATGGTTTCGTTTATTTGTTTTATTGCTGTTCCATTTATGTGTATGTTTATTTCTTTTCTCTGTTGTTTACTGTTGAATATCATGAATTCTGTTTTTGTTTCATTGATTGTTAATAGGTTATTATTGTACCAGATTCGAGAAGTTTTAAGTCTGTGTTTATGTTTTCTTGCAAGCTTTTATAGTCTTTTCCTACATGTACAATGCAGGTGTCATCTGCGTATATGAATGCGTTTCCTGGTAATTTGAGCTCTAGTAGATCGTTGGTGTATATGATGTACATTATGGGTGGTAGATTTCCTCCTTGCGGTATTCCGTATTCTACTAGAAGTGTTATTTATTGTTGTTGTTTGTGGTCTGTCTTTTAAATATGTGGCCATTAGGTTTAGTGATTTTCCTCTTATTCCTATAGCCTCCAGCTTTACTATTAATTTTTCTTTCAAGATCGTGTCGAACGCTTTCTTCATATCGATGTATATTGCTGTTACCAGGTAATATTTGTCTAATTCAGTCTTTATATAGTTTATCAGGTCACTTGTTGCAGATGTAGTTCCTGATTGTTGTTGAAATGCGCATTGTGCGTGGTGTATGATCTTGTTTTTGTTTAGGTGGTTAGTGATTTGGGTTTGTAGGGTTTTTTCTTGTTGGCGAGTGGGGCAACGTAAAGAAAATGGCAGAATTCACTGCACGTGCGCCGGAATTACATAGCAGTGGTAAAGTTAGAAAAGTCCGCTTCCCCAGACAAAAACCTTCAAGCCGACGCCTCGACTTTCGAACAAGAACAGGTAGGGGAGCCGGCTACTTTAGGAGACCATCTCATAACGGATCCGTAGATGGCGACCAGCAACTGAGCAATAGGGATGAACAAGAGAAGCTACAAAAAGAGGGCGGTTGGTAGAGACCAAAAACTAAAGCGCTATACCAGGAACGCGCTCGCAGACACACGTCCCTGTGATCGTGTCCCTGAAACCCAGAGTCACCGCGGGAAGGAGTCCGGCTGGACGATATGCTCCTCCTGGAGATTGAAATGCCATCAAGAATAAGGTGGTAGGAAATAGTTTGGTACAAAGCATAATTAAGGTTCACTAGAATATACCGGACGAGGCCACATTGGAACTAGTCAAGGGCACATCCGCGAGCTGAGCACGCTGGTGAGAGAAACGGTGGGACAGAACTATCCCGTAAAACTCGACACAGGTGAGAAAGCCGAAGCTCCGAGGAGGAAACTAGAGAAGAGGACTACCGCCTCCCGTGTTAGGATCGTTATAGTCTATTTAAGCTAAGGCTAAGTATTTCCAACTGCAAGGTTCAGGTTCCCCAGCGCATAGGGACAGCACAGTACCTCAGGGGGCTGGGCTTTGGCTCAGGAACTGTGGTGGACCGGAAAAGTCATCGAGCAACAGAATGTGTGCCTCAGCGCATGATGCGGAGGTGATCTGCAGAAACGACCCCAGATACACCGCGTCTGAGGAGGGTATAAGCGGCCAGCCACTTCGCAGGGAATAGGGGTGGTTTAGCGGCAGGTAGAGGCAATGCAGATGGAGGGATTTCGGGGAGGAGGGCCACAAAATACGATAGTCTTCCAAGTTAACCTTAACCGATGCCGTGCGGCACAGGACGTCCTGTCAGAGACAGTGAATACACTGAACATCGTAATAGTATCGGAGTCAAATGTGGTCATCGTTACCACCGACTGCTCTTCGATCCAGCTGCCGATGCGGCTATATTGGTTCATGTCTGTATAGGAGCAACTGTACACCGACAGGGCACTCAAGGTAGGGCCATCGTACGGGCTTCGAGTGGGGTTGTCTTTTTGTCATACTATACCTCCCCTAATGTCGAGGCTTCTGAGTTCGGTAAATGAGTGAGTATATGGGATTTCTTTTATTTCTATAAACTTCTCTACGTAATTACAAAAAATACATCCTTTTCAACAGATGCATACGTTTTTGGAAATTGCTAACAATACTACAGCTTCTTGAAGATAATATCATTGACGTATTCTCTGAAACATTATTTGCACAAATTCATGCCATATTTGCGAATGAGTCCATGCCCGTTTGAGCAGGATTGCATCAGGGTGGAATCCGGACTGGCCTTAATAGGTCCTGAACGCGAGGACGATCGAATGGAGTACGATTCGGACAGATCGAACTAGTCGCAAAACACACACAAAAGTGTTGGCATCCCTGGACCTGGCACCGAGGAACGTACTTCTCCGAAATTCTAGCAAGGGGTAAGTGAATTCGTCATCGATATAACGGTGACGAGAGCAAGGATCAGCCACAAGGTACGTCGATGTACCGTGCTCCAGAACGAAACCATGAACGATCACAACTACATTTCTACTAGGAAGAATGACCCTGCGTCACTGAACAGCAACGTTATCTGTCGCAGTAAGGAACGCTGTTGGGCTAACTTGCTCGAAGACCTCTACAACGACCCCTCGGGCGTACCATACCTAATCCAAGTGGCACAAAGAGGTGTGGTCACAGTGGTGAATAAAGAAATTGCGCCTTCCGATTCGTGAGCCTCCCCACGGCTACTTCTAGCTTCCCTGTGGTAAATGATGCACGGTTACATCCTCATTTGTGCATGGTTGGGTTGTCAGGCTCGTCCTCGGTTGCACTGATCAATGTCCTCGAGTTTCTCATCGGGATGGACGGTCTGGCCTTTAGGCGGCGTAGGGCGATATTGTCTGTCTCTATACGTTCTCCTCAATAGAGTCGATGAACTACGCCCAACAGGCTGTTTTGGATTCCTGTATCGCTACTCTAAGCCTTTTCATCGCTGTCGAGTATGCCATTCCTTTTTGTTCGTCAGGAGCATCGTGGTTTCAAGTCCGTACGTTGCACGCATCGTATACTTGTCGCTTGAGATTGATAGCGAGTGTCGGTTTTTGGAGCATATGGCTGAGCTTACCGAATGCTGCTTACGTTAGGCGTATCCTTCTGGTGGTCTTGACTGGTTTTTCGCCTCCAAGCTTTAAATTGTGTCCCAGATACACGTAGTTTTCGAGTTCGAGAGTGTGGTTTTCGATGATAACCAGTATGTTGGTAGTTCTCATAATTTTAGTCTTCTTTAAGTTAATTTTTAGATCCACTACTTTGGAGGTATCCTTAAGTTCTTGCCTCATCGATGCGAGTTCTTCAGGGTCATTGCTGAAGAGGGCAACATCTTCAACAAAGCGAAGGTGTTTTCCCTCGATGTTTATGCCTTTTCTTCATTCTACATAAGATCTTTAAATACATTTTCAAGACGCCTCTGCTGACATCTTTATAGTCATCTATTTTGACGTGTAGTGTGGCGTGCTCAGATATGTACCTGACTACGTTAGAGTATCGAGTCAATACGATGGTCACATCGCTTCGAGCACTGCCCATGATTCAACGGAATCCAAGGCTTTTTGGTAATTCACGAAGGCTATATGTAGTGGGATGGTGTACTTGGTGCATTTTTCAATTGGTGTGCGCACAGCTTGAATTGTTTATGATTTTTTGTCAGTAGCTTATACAGGATTGAGAGGAGCGAGATGAATTTAAAGTTTTCTATATTCGTGCAATTGCCTTACATATATTAGGAGGCAGGAAATACAATATTTTACAATAATATGTTCTTGTGATTCTTATCATTATTTATATTTCATAGGAGCAACTCGAAAAGAATCCAGGCACCGAACAAGTAATCATTAACGGCCTTGACTTCGCTACAATGAAATCGGTGATAGAGTTTATATATTGTGGGGAGACGAATATTCTGGAAGAACACCTAAAACATGTTGTAGCTGCTGCAAAATTATTCCAAATACGTGGCTTGCAAGCTTTGGCGTCAGAAGCTCACTTCGAAACAGGTAAAATCCATTCTTTTTGATTCATAAGAGCCATTCTTATAGGATCCTGATGACAATATGCCGGTTTCTAAAAATAAGTAACATACATTAATAATTGATTTGTTAATAAAAAAATTCGGGGTGCGTTCATCCCTATCTTACAGTTTTTGTATGCTAAGTTCCTATAATAACTTTGATATCCATCCATTAGATGAAGCCATTCAAATACCAGCCCCCATCTTCATGAATAAAAAGCCCAAATACTCAAGCGCGTATGTGCCCTATGTAGCTAACAACCAGCAAACAGTAATCACCGACAAAAATATGATGGGAGCGGATGCAGGTTTCCGCAAAATGAAGCGCAGATACGTCCGAACAACCATCGAAGCAGAAAAGGCATGCGCACGCGAAGCCCGAGCTAGCCGATTAGCTCTAGAAGCCCTCAAAAAAGAACTGGGTTCAAACCAAATGCATAATTTCGAAATTGAAGACACGTGCACAGAAACAACCGTAGAAAATTTCATCCCCCACGCCGAAGAAGAAAACTTTATAAACGATCTAGAAGGCGTCCCCATGCAGGTCGTCAACTATTCCGATTTGAACAGTCCCATATTAACACCGTCCGGCCAAATAATCAATCTGTCCAAACAAATATCCAATAACATGATACCGTTCGACATATCAAATGCTACTGAAAAGACTGTTGATAAAATCAAAGACGTTTTCTGCCAAGAGATGCAAACAAATGTCGAAATCATGTACAAAACACCCGAGGGTGAATTTGTGAAGGTTACCGATGAAGTACTACGTAATATAACTGGCGACACCCTACAATTTCAAGTGATTGATGAAAACGGCCGTGAAGGTGAAATACAGCTGTTGGATGATAAAATTATTAAAATGAAACCGGATGAATTGGAGAAGAATAAGAAGAAATTCGAGGAAACATTCCGAGATTTCATTAACACCAATTACAGTGATGATCAGCAAAGTAATACTAATCAAACCGCATGCGATTTGGATTCAATACTATTAAATCTTCAAGGTATTGAACAGAAATCTGAACGGACTTCTGCTGAAACTCAAAAAACGCCCTGCGCTGATGAAACGATTTCATCAAAATACGAAAAAATCGTAGCCGAGTTGAATATTGAAAGCAAACACGAGTCACCTTCACGATCGCGCGAAACCGACGATCATACTGATATCTTGAAAGAGATTAATTCGATGCAGTTTTATGATAAGAGTGTTTATGAGGATGTGGCCGAACGAATCGAGTCGGCATTTCAGAACCAACAGGATACCCCTATGCATGTACAACCGGAGGATTTGATTGAGATTGTGGAGGTCGATGATCATGAGGAAGATATTAATGAGGGGGATATTAAAAAGATGTGTGTAGATAAGGATGATGATAGTGATGACTGTGATGCGGTTCAGGAGGTGGCTATTGATTTTTCTCCTAAATACTCACCCAGGAAAACTCGCTCTAGTCGACTGTCGCTACCAATGGATTTGTCTTTGATTGATGACGTTGGGAAAGGGGATAAGAAGAAGGGTATTAATAAAAAAAAATAAGTCTAATTTAGTAAATTAATTTTAATGTTATTTTTGTTAGAACTTTAAATGTTGTTGGTTAAATACATTTCTTAATTATAAATGTTTCCTAGTTTTATTTATTCATATTAGATTCATATATAAAGCTGTTCAAGATATTGGAACAGTGTAGTATCATAAAGGCACCTTACACGGTCAATAATACTGTCAATATTTTAGAATAATGACAGTATTACTGTACGAGAACATGTTTAAAATGTTCGTTATTCTAATATATTGACAGTATTACTTATGGTGTAAGGTATAGTAATAATGGTTTGAAGAAAATACTGAAGTTTTTCCGGATTTTAGGACTGACAGTATTATTGACCGTGTACTTTATACAGTATATTGCGTGAAATATTGAATTGAAACTCGCACGTGCTTTAAAGACATAAATATCCACTTATACTTTAATACACTATAATAAAATTATTTAATGATCTGCATCTAATTTGAAACGCTTGTTATTTAGAGCTCATACAATTGCAAACTATTTCGTAACGAATCAAGACAGAGCAAACTCTTGTACACTCGTCATGGACCACTCTGTAAATTTACACGGACATAACAATCAACGCTGAACAACTTCCTTACAAATATTATCGTCCTGGGCGGCGCATTATTGGCGACCGATCGTCTGCGGTTCGCGGCTGGTGGTCCTTCTCTTTCGCTAATAGAGTGTGACGTGCGTCGGTGCGAGAGACCAATATTCAGCCTTGTGCCCGACATTGGCCGACTTTTATCACAAGGTAAATAAAACAACAAATAAAGATTTGTTGTTAAATTAAACCCGTCATTCGTAATGCGACCGGCATAAAATATAACAGCATAATTCGTGTAAAACGTTTATATAAAGGACTACTGTTTTATTAGCTGTAAATTGATGTTTGTAAACAGAAAAAGTTAATAACTTAATAACCTAATGAGGTGATGGTAAACATAACATTTTAAATTAGTTAACACCGATTAAAAATTATAAAATTGTTTTTTTATAAGCCACCTTACATGGTCAATAATACTGTCAGTATTTTAAAATATTGACAGTATTACTGATCGTGTATATATAAGGTATTGATGGATTTAACAAAATACTGAAGAAATCCGGATATTTTGTAATGCAAGCGTCAGTATTTCAATATCTCACTGACAGTTGTTTGACAGTGTGTTTTGCGTACTCATCTATTGACCTCTATCCGACTCTAAAGCGACACCTGGTGTCTAAAAATTGAGGTCCTGAAATGGTGTAAAATTCAAATTTACATTGATTTTGTATGGTGTTTCAGATTAGATTACAGTTCACTCGATTAATGATTCTTCACGTGTATGGTCTCGTCGTGTTTGTCTCACTTTCCGCTATCAGATTCTAGTCGGTTTCTGAATCTCACTACTCGTTACAAGCTGCAAATACTAAATTTTCATGGACACATTTTGATGTTTATTCGTTGCTTTATACGGTACTGCCAATCAACCTATCGCATGCGATGTTGCCACTGTTCCTGCTATCGCTCTAAGAGTATTAGTATCAGTTCAGTAAAACGATATATATTCCAATTCCAAGTTTGAATCAAAATAAAAAGAGATGAAGAAATGTAAAAGTCATCATTAAACTCAGAATCGTCATATTCACTGGAATCAACAAATTTAATTTCAATGCCCATAATTATAGTAAACACTTGAAACATAAAACAATTAAATACGGCAACAGTGTATATATTCTGAATGTTGGTATAGCTTCAAAATGTGTATGCAACCACACATAAAATAACCTAAAATGAGACAGATTGACAATAATTTGGCAAAAAGTGCTGTATGGAAATTGATGTTTTTCTATTAGTAAAGGCAATATCGGACAAGAATTGTAGATTCTTAGTATAGCCAAATGTGAGACGAACACGTTGGGCACCATATCTACAAATTCATTATTGCGAGAAAGTGTAAAACGGCCATTGAATAAAATTCCATGTAAAATGTGTCGGCGGCAATTACCAACGAAATAAATAAACCATCAGATTTTATGGTAGTGGATTCTTACATATTAAGACCATACTATAAGAAAACAATACTCTTACAACAAAGAATCAACAGAAATTTAAATGATTCAATAACGAAAACTTGGCGCCAAAAGTATATGTCACCTTTACACCATTTCGGGCGGGCGCGGTGGCGCCCCCATCGGACATTCTATAGGTCAATTATTACTTATTTCTACAATAATGGATGATGATCTCCTTTTATCCCCACTTTTGTTAGAAACATACCATCAAAAAGTTTCTGATGATAATGAGGAATTAGAAGACCCTAAAAAATGTATATTGAAGCTCTAATGTTTCATCCACAGCTTGACTTATTACTGCTGGTGACCTGGAGAGGTATCTTAAAGTAACTGCTAATCTTTCGTCCGCCGAAATGCAATTTCTCATGGTTGTTCCTTGCCTCGCCAAGTAAGGTTTTAACATTATTGACAACTTTTTGTATGTAACATCACTCATACGTAAATAATAATTATAATCCTCTGCATTTGCCATGAGATTTTTTTAAATAAAACAATGTGCGAGTACTGTTCACGCTTATTTAACCAATCTTTCATCCATCTCTTGCGCATAGTAGTACGTTTTGTAGAAAAAGCCAGAATTATTGCGAGTAGCGCTTTTATCGATTATCCATATTAATAGTGTGAGACGATACTGATGAAAATACTGACACTATGGAATGACCGTGTAAGGTCAATAAATATTGACGGTGAATTGACGTAAATACTGACAGTTCTAGTATTAACAGTATTCTTGACCGTATCAGGTGCCTTTATGAGGTTATTTTAGTGGTTGTATTTCAGATGAAGTTCATAACGTAACGACTTAGAGAAAAAAAAGTATTTCGAAAAACGTAATTAAAAAAATCACACTTCTGTGAGACTCGAACGCACCTCTCCGGATTACGGGTCTTTCGCACTACCAACAACACAACGGAGGGTTATTATTGATAAATAATTGATTAGTATTAAATTTAAATTCATTAAAAACTTATTTACATTAATATGTAAACTTTCAAATAGAAATTCGTGCTAAAATAATCGGAATAACGTGCTGTAATGCATTTCCAATTTGAATAAAATATGTCCCATCACAGAAGAATATAATAGGTGTGTCTTTTCATAGGTCCTTTGATTCAATCTAGGAACATAGGACCTCAACATATATTTTACAGCGGTGTCTTCTGTTCTGTCTTGTTTATCCGTTAACCTTATCTCTGCAGATCGTCATTATACTTCTGCTTCATCACTTGCGTTGAAAATTTTGAAACCGCGTCCCAGTGCTCATATGTTTGTAGCATTAGGCATTTCATTAGCTGGGGAAGGGTTCGTCCTCCCCAAGTTCAAGTCCATAAAGTGACTTTGTTGCAGTACCGGCACCTGTTGCTTATCGCCTTCCCAATCCTGTATAAGTAGGATTGGAAAACGTCATGTCCTATCAGTAGTTGCGTGAGCCAATGTCATGTCTCTCAGTATTTTCTGTAGAGTGGTTTCAGTTGGTGTCTCACCCCAGCGTCTTTGCTATTTTGATATGGCTTGCTTCCTTGCCTCATCTCTTACTATCTTGGGTAATGTTCCCCCTTTATTTCCTCGGTATACGGCGTTCCTCTCCTCCGCCATTAGCTCCGCCGGAGTCGTGGCCCCCCAGAACCTCAACCGCTGGTGTGCACCACCCTCCCTAACTTGTTCACATTCTGGCTCTTTATTGCATTGACCTGAGCCGGATCTGCGTACAGGAGTCGTGCGCGCGACACCGTCGCCAGTAACCCCCTATTATTTTCACACGGGCCTCCAATGTTAGGCAGAGGCCATGCTAGTGCCGCCTCAGTCCATGATTCCTTCCCCGTCACTTCCAACACCTGTGCGGTGTATTTGGTGTTGGTCTCTAATAGGATTCCCAAGTGTTTCATTTGCCTTTTCAGTGAGAATGTCGACCTCAGCAATCCAATCTCGGCGACGGCCGGGACACCTGCTTTCTTAGGCCCAATTCACACATAAGCGGCGTCGGGCACAGGCGCGGTGTAGGCGAGGCGCAGGCGCGACGTCGCACAGGCGATTGTGATGTCCATATGTAGTGAAGGGGTGAGCATTGCTCCTTTTTGTTACAAAGAGGCGGCGTGGAAGAGTTATGCCTTTCGCCTCTTCTCCTACCGTGTCTTAGACGAAGAGGCGAAGACGCGGTGCAGGCGCTGTGAGAGGCACGACGCTTCAAGCTTCCTCTATATAAACATGTGGAGCAATGCCCACTTAGGTAACGAGGCGCGGGTATTTGCCTCGTGTCTCTCGCCGCGCCGGCACCGCGTCTTCGCCTCTTCGCCTAAGACACGGTAGGCGAAGAGGTGAAACTCTTTCACCTCTATGTAAATATAAGGTGCAATGTATATACCTTCACTGCATATGGACATCACAATCGACTGTGCAACGTCGCGCCTGCGCCTCGCCTACACCGCGCCTGTGCCCGACGCCGCTTATGTGTGAATTGGGCCTAAGAAAGCAGGTGTCCCGGCCGTCGCCGAGATTGGATTGCTGAGGTCGACATTCTCACCCATGGCTGCTCCTGGTGGGAATAGGGCAGCTATCACAGCCTTCGCACCTCTAACGACTGATGCTTCAGGGCCAGGCCGACGGGCGCCGATCTTCTTTAAAACCCGTTGTAGTGGACGTCCCATGGGTCTTCCTCAACCTCACTACACCGTTTTCGCTAGCGGGCATTGTGAAATATTTCAATCGTCCGCCTGTATTCTCTCTTCTATGTTCTGTAGCGGTGTTTGAGCTGGTTTGTTGGGGCTCTAGTCGCTTTAGCCCGTTGGACTTGTCGCTTTGTATCATTTACTGCCCTTTTGGCATCGGCGCCCTCCGAGCACCACCAGTATGCCTTAGCTCTTCGCATCGTGGCTACCTTGGACGTGGCCGCGATCTGACACGCCTCCTGCAGTTGTCTGTTGGAATGGCATAGTCTTGAGTGTGGCTCACAATTTTATCCCGTTAAGTACCCATCACTTCGCGCCTGGGTCCTGGAGGAGGGGGGGGGGGGTGTGAGCGACTAGCTTATTGAAGTGGATTGTGTTCCCTATATACCGGTAGTCGCTCAACGTTTCATGCTCTAGTACTCTCCAGTCCCACACTCTCCCCATCAGCTGCGTCGACTCTATTGTTATGTCAATGAAGGATGCCGAGTCCCGAAGGTCGGCATCGTTCCCGCATTGCAGACTGGTATAGTGCGGCGGCTTGTTCCAGCACTGCGTGTCCTCTGTCGTTCGTGATCTATGATGTAAATTTCGGCCTGCCCCTCTTTATTCATATCATATCCACTCCACTGTGTATTCCCAGTATAGCGCCTCCTGTGCTGGGTATTCTGACCAGCGTATGATATGCCCTATCCAGGTCCATTTCCGTCTTTTGATTTGCAGCTGGACTTCTCTATATAAATTTCAGTATCGAGATAACTAGTAAACAATTACTATCAAAACTGCTATCAAAATATATAGTTTGTAATTAGATTTATTACTCGAAAATGATACAATCATTAGTGTTATTTTGCTTTACCTATTATTCTATTGCACAAAACGCCTACTGTGAATGGGACAAGGCTGCCTTGTATAAAAGCAGATTAATTTCATAACTCTAGGGTAATATCCAATACGTGATACAAAAGAAATGTTCAACAATTTTGACACATATAGCGAAGTTTCCATATGTAAACCGAGGTACATGAGGGTATAAAATAAGAAGTGAACAACAACGTATGCAACATTTATCAGAGAATTACCCATAATCACGGACTACAGAGTTTGATGACAGTAATATCATACAGACGTTAAATTCAATTTTGATGTTTTTAGCCTCATAAAAAACCTAGCTTTAGTTTTTAATAACGTCATAAACGTTAATAGATAATTAGAGCTGTGTTGTATAAAGACTCGGATTTATACGAAACCAGCCGAATTACCTATAAAGTTTATGATATTATTAAAAAACTAGGGATGTCCATAAATATCAAAAATAAATTTGACAACTATATACCAATAGTATCGTTTGACTCCTCCATTCGCAAAGTATCCGTAGTAATCCCTCAATAGTAAATTGCGATTATGGCATTCATGATTTTGATAATCAATTTTGCTTGCAATATCGAGTTTTAATATTTTTGCGAAAGTTTTGTGATACCGGCACCGATGTCCGTCACCCATTTACAATGTACAATAAATAATCTTTTATTGCGCATTTATTTGTGAATATAGCTATTTAAAAAAGTGTTTTGACATTAAAACGTTTATGGCGAAGCCACTTGCAAAATTAATCGCATTGAATTCGCACTTTTACAGACCTTTCCACAAAAGTTCATTGATAAACACCCACGGTGTTGCGTAAAATTTTACGATCAAAATTCACCAAACTATTAAAAAAGTATAGTAACAAAGTTGTCATACAATGTAGTTGAATATAACATTCCATCCCTGATAATATCTGCAGAAACTTTTTACTTTCAATTTCATAGAAATGTACTTAATAATATTTATTTAATCCAATATCTAGTATTAAAATACCCATTTAAAGTACTGTACATTCATTAATGATAAATTATGAATCTTTAGGCACATTCATATAATTAAAATTGCACGATTTTTTTTAAATGACGAAACATTAACAGGAGATTTTAAACACTGGCCATCGTTCCTGAAGTTGCATACCAGAGCTAACCCCTTGCTGTATGGACGGTACATTGAGGTGCTGAGATCGACACTAATCGACGCAAGAGAAACGCCTGTAGGTCCTATGTGGACATAGGTTGCACCTGGCGGGTGTCAGAGCCTTGCTGTATGAATGGAAGTTGCATTTCCAGCATTGTCAGTGAAGCGTATGTTATTGATGAGTGTACCATTTACTTTGATGCCCTTCCTCGTATTTTCAAGTGCGTCCTTAAACAATGCCTCGCAATAGATGTTGGAAAGGAGCGTGGATAAGACAGAACTCTGCCCGACGCTTCTACGTATTTCTATTTCCTTGGATGTCGCTCCCTCGACTCTGATTGCGGCAGTTTGGAGAACTTGATAATATCTGCAAACTTTTTGCAGTCCAACGTCTTTATAGAGTCGATAAAATGGCAAATACGTCCATATTCATGTCTCTGCATCCCTGTGTAGTGTATTAAGAGAGAATAGAGCCTCGCGTGGGCTCATACTATCTCTGAACCTATACTGGGTGTCACCCACCTGCCTCTGGCATCTGTCGTATATGGGTTGTGAATGATACGAAGAAATACCTTCAGAATTGAGACATATAAACTGATGCGGTAGTGATCGCAGTGGGAAGCGAATATTTTCTTGAGTATTGTGATAAAAGTTAATTTCAGCTAATCAACTGCTATGTTCTCAGCTTTGTATATAGATATGAAACATGATGTCAGTATACGCAGGCCCTTCCCATCTGTTTCGGCAATCAGTTTTAATGTTTCCGCGTGTGCCCCGTCTGATCCTACGGTTTTTTAGAGTCTTATAATGCTGTTACATCAGGACATTGAGATGGTCTCCTAGGAGTGGTTCGCTGGGACTTGCATCATTGAAGAGGACCTCGACATACACCTTCCATGTGTTAAGTTTATCCTCAATGCCCATCAAGATTTGTGGGCATTTATCAACACACCTCGACTCCGGTTGCGTTGGATGTTTGCAAGTTCCGTCATGCGTTTGATGATGATGGAACAAGTATGTTTATTCTGGAGCGCCTATATTTCGCTGCACGCTTAGGCTAACCAGTATTCCTTTGCCTGACGGCATGACTCTCTCACGGTTCTTCTTATCGGTCAATATTTCTGGATTCCAGTTTCCTTCTATCATCCATAAGCTGTAGTATTTCATCAATCATCATTGTTGTTGCTTATGGCTCGTGTATATCCTATGTCACTGTCTTGTGTCTCGATGAGAGATTTGCTGACTTTTGATGAGACTAAAACTGATTTGATTTCGTACTATGTGATCATTACAATCGCCTGAAGACTGCTTGGAGAGGGATGCTGCTTTAAAAAGTTATTTTTTGGCAGTGAGGCGGCGTACATAATTGTACTAGAATCTCTCCCCTGACGTTGCATTCTCCGAGCCGATAGTGTCCAGGTTTCTGGACGCCATCAGAGCCTTCCCCATTGTTGGATTTGAAGTCGCCGAGACCTATTGTCATATCCCGTTTCTTTGTGAGTTTCATAGCGTCCGCCAGAGTTCAATAAGAACTCCTTTATCCCCTTATCAGGCTGCTTGGGGCGTACGCTTGTATTACGTTTATAGCTCGGTGAGAAGTCTCGGAAGTATAACGCGATTCCCAATGAGACGAAATCGAAGACTGACTTCTATAATTCAGACAAGATGAGCACTGCTACGCCATACTGATGTGCACTGTCGTTAACTCCTGTGTAGTAGAGTACGCCATTTTGAGATTTTCAAAATCTTGATTTGCAATCGACGCATTTCGGCGTCTACATTGGCGAGTTTCCTAGCCATGTAGTGGCTACGCACGTTTCGTGTCGCTACTTTTGTCTGCTTGTATATTAGTATTTTGTTCTTGTAGATGGGGGAATTCCTTGCACCCGTTCTCCACTTAAGAGGAGCCTTGCACCCGTTCTCCACTTAAGAGGAGCCTTGCACCCGTTCTCCACTTAAGAGGAGCCCTGGACTTTTTTTTATCTGAATTAGCCGTGTCCTCAGCGCCGCCACGTGGTATGGTTGCCAATTAACTTGTGTGCTGATAGATGTTAATTGACAATTAGGCTTTTGATACAGTACACCGCCCCAGATAAATAGTTTTTAGCTATTTTACCTATCAACAACCACGTAGTTTCCCTCATAGACTTCCTTTTTCAGCCTCCCATTCTCCTCAAAACAATTGACCATTCCCCATTCTGGCCTCTGTCATCGCCCTTTGTATCACCCAATGTCCTGCCGGCATATAACTTATCACTTGCACCTACTCTTCTTCCGTCATTCGAGTCTCCATCAAACCTACTATGTTTTTGTTTCTATCCACTCTTCTAGCTCCTTTTTTCACATATCTCAAATATTTTTATCAGACCCGCTGCATTTGAGGATCTCGCGCTACTCCTCCCCTCATTTATTCAATAATTTCATATTTTGTCAAGCTTTCACTTTGCCACATTTAGTTTTGCCCACTCTATTATCTTTTGTGTACCTTCCTTTCTTCTCAAGGCAAGTCGAATATATAAATTGTCGTGTTCCTAAGCGCAATGATACATTTTTTTTATTTCGAATAGAACACTAATTCATAAATATGAATTTTGTGGAAAATTCCATAAGTCGTCATATATATTTTTAATTCGAAAATCGCAGCTGACAAACTGGACTTTCCCCTGAAACTGATCAAGACGGAGTAAACATTTGGGTTGAATAAATGTGGTAGTGTTTTATAAAACGTAGAGAAGAACGATATCACAGACGACGGGCAGACATATTTCGTTTGAAAAGTGTGAAAATAAATGTAAAAAAATTATTAATTAAAAAGAATGTCAACTGAAAATTAACACTAAAATTAAATAATACAAGATTTCCATCCTCTATAAACCATTCTGTACTCGCCACACACTGTGGATTCCACCACGTGCCACTCTTCTTACTACACAATAGACACGTGGTGAATCGTTGCCCCATTAACACATGCCTCTCAATCCTGAACTCGCTCTTGTCATACACTTTGTCCTCCCTGCTTCATCATCTCCTGATAACTTGTGGGTTTCCACTGGACTTGCCACTCCACATAACCAGGGTTTAACTAGCTCTCAGGCATTCTCATCTGCCTTTCTGGTCACTCAACATCCCTCATTCTCTCCTTGACTTTAGTATTACCATTCCTTTCAACGTTGTCTCCACCCACACCTCAGACTTGTCCACTGCTTTATACATCCATCCTCTATATTTTCTTTATCCGATATCTGCCCTACCCCTACATATTATCTGTACTTCCCGCACCGGTCTCCTTTCCCCCAGGCAATCTTTCCTCAAACTTTACTACCCTTCCAAAGTAGCAGATTCTTCAGAAACCAGACTTACTCCCATTCAACTATATCCCATTCTCGCTATTCCCACACTTCCCTCCATACTACAATATTGATTTCACATACGCATCTTAGATCTTACACGTTATTACTAGGTTACCATTCCACCTCTCCCATTTTTTCTTCGCAATCCCCCATGCAATTCTCGCCTTAACTTTCACTTCAAATGTTTCCTAAACCCACCTCTGCAGTCGAACCAAAAAAAAAACTAAATACTTAAAGCAATTCTGACTCTCAATCACTCGTCCCTTCCATTTCAACTATTTCGCTCTACTCACCCTACCCTTATTTCTAAATATCATCCATTTGTTTACTTACTTAACTACTACCCCCTGTTATCAAACTATCTTCCCATTCTTTCAAACATACATAAACATAAATTACAAATATTATTATTCTCCGACACAAAAAAACTATACACAAAATATTAAACATTGACAAATAAATATTGCAAAATATGAGACCAATAGAATAGTTTTTCAACAACATATTCATCTTTATTCCGTAGCCAATTTTCTTTTTTCCTTATAGAGAAAACACACTCGGGTTATAGCTTGCTAAATTAACAATAGTTTATGCTATCACGGGTTATAGTTAACTCACCTTTATATAAGCCAGTCTAAATTTTCCAGAATATTTTCTTTTGTTTTATTTCAATTAAAATCCACCGCACTTAATGACCATCTTACCGATAATTGGTTATGTAACGTTTCATCGGTAATACTTCGCCTTACTAGAATTTTAGCTACTTGACTAAAAATCAAATCTTATTAATTTTATTGTAAAAAAAAGCATAATAAATGACTTCTAATAAGTAGTAATAGTGCAATTGTGGTAACGATATGTAATAGATTGCGTACTTAGATTAACAATGATTTCTGAAATAATTTGTTTGGTTTGTCATAGAATTGGTTGATATTATTTAGTATAGTGGGCTTTCTGAAAATTCCTTTATGACTAGTTTTTAAACTATAACGATTTTAGCTAAATTGATCAATAAATTATTCAATCATATATTGATATATACATATATGAATAAATAACTGGGCTAGTCATATTAATTCTATAATACCATAATTAGAAACTAATTAATATTACAGTTGTATAATACTTTGAAATTAAATTAAATTGAATCTTTATAACAGAATTATTATTAATTTTAATGTAATTAAATAGACACATTAATATATATATATATATATATATATATATATATATATATATATATATATATAATGTGTCTGTGTGTGTGTAAACTAATAGCAAATTATACATAAATCACTATACCCCTAACTACTAACGAATAAATAGAACTATTTACTATTTTATTACGTGCAATCTATATATTGTTTTATCTATAAAGTCTTTTATTTATTTATAATTTTACATATCGTACCATGATTATATTTACTTATATTTATACTTACACTTGTACATCAAATACTGTATAATAAAATTAAATAAATTTATTACTGATGGAAAGCAGGACCGCAATGGATAATCGGACATTCGGGCGCCAGCCATCGTATCATTATTTCATTAGTATTATATCGTTAATTTTTAATGCTATTTTA
Source organism: Lordithon lunulatus (assembly GCA_963942505.1). Taxonomy (NCBI): domain Eukaryota; kingdom Metazoa; phylum Arthropoda; class Insecta; order Coleoptera; family Staphylinidae; genus Lordithon; species Lordithon lunulatus. Next base: position 16,855,997 of record OZ012672.1, on the reverse strand, counting down.
AGTATAAGAGGTGTATGATGTGCTTGCATGCGATTGCATGCAAGCACATCATACACATACACATACACATACACATCATGTTTATAAATACACATTAAATAATATACATTGGTACAGAATTTTGAGTCGGCGACACTGGCTCATTTCCCTCACTAGTGCCATCACACCTTTTGTAAGTAATACAAACCATAATCAAACAGACTAGAAACTATTATATTTAAAATAATAGATATAAGTTAGTATTTAGTATTATTCGTCCTGGGCATGACATTAAACTGCATCCACCGAGTGTCTGCCGGGATAAACAGACCCTTATTGGTGACAAATAGCTCTAGGTAGAAGAGCTGGCAAGAGCAAGGACATCCGCACGCCCTTAGGGTGAGAAATCACCCCAAAAGGCGGATGAATCAATAACTGGTCAACGGCAGGAGTATACAGGAAGCCACGGGAAACTACTGCATTAACGAACTACAGGTAAATACCGTGTGATTAAACTCTTCTGAGCTTTTCCCTTTGGCGCCGGAAGAGCCCCACGGCTGATAGCCCTATACAGATATAAGGTGTTTTTTTTTGAACACATAAACTGTAAAATTATTACATTCGGCGAAACATATGAGACAAATAAGATTGTCGTATTATTTTACTTAATCTTTTTTTTTTGTAATCTGGTGATTTTCCGTGACCTATAACAAACACATCCCGCTCGAAAGGTCGCTGGAAATTTTTTCCAGGTCACATTTAATGCAATGCGTCACGCATATACAGCGAGTTTAACAACCTATCTCTCTGAATGCATCGCCGCCAAATGCGATTCTTCCATTGTTAGGTTTCAATGGACGCCTATGAGGCCGCAATTGCGACAGGCCGATTAATTAATGCGGCGCGCGCGAAGGTAACAAATAACGATCAATTTGCCACAATAAACGGACGATTTTCCATGCCGCCTTGTGCAAGAAAATTGCAATACGTTTATGGCCTTAAGAGATAAAAGAAGTTTCTTAATATATTTATTTTATCTTAGTACAATACATATTTAACATGAGACATGAAATGTTAATGTAGAAAATAGGGTGTATAGCGACAAAATTAAAACAAAACAGCAATTTTATATGAAAATATCCCTATAATATAAAAACGAAGAGAATGTTTTGAGGCCGACCTACCTGTCATTTATGACTTATGCTGTCAGTGAATGTCGTGACATATTATTTTCTTTCTGACAGTTTTAAATGGGGACAATAACTTTGCAGCAGTAGAATAGTTGCGTCTAATGTTATCTTAGAATGCTAACTGCATAGTAAGAAGAAGAAGCACAATATCTCGTTAGGTAATATGTTGAGAGGATAAGTATACATTGGTACTGTCCGGAGGATGGAAAATGCGTGAATATCTGCAGAAGGCTGTCATGGGAGAGGAAAGTGGCAAAGGCAGAAGGGGTTTAGGGCGAATAGGTATATTCTTATATTCTCTTAATTTGTATTCTGCGGAGTGTTACTTTTTATTTTTATTTTTATGTATTTTTGTTTGTTTCTTACTCTAGCTGTATGGCCATTGTGTATTGGGGCAGGTGTGTATTTTTTGAGCGGTATGCCAAATAAAGGTCTTTTATTTGGTCCTCTCCGTTTGGTTACTACTAGTGACTACTAGTGACTACTATTGACTACTAGTGACTACTAGTGACAAATGCTGACGTCAGGCTATACTATCAGCATATGCCACTACTAGTCACTAGTCACTAGTAGTAGCCAAGCGGACAGGGCCAAAGCCACACGGGCCGACAGTAGTTCGCCAGATAGTGGATTCTTCATACGCCGTCGGCGAATTCACCCAGTTACTAATAAAACAGAAACAATATGAAAATTTCTATGTATTTGTAAATTTGTTATTTTCTAAAGATTTTATTACATAACAAAATGTAAAAGAAAATAGAGAGTTATTAGCCAGAATAGAAGCATTCGAAAATAAAGCCGAATATGAATAGCAGGAAAATTATAATAATACGAGGGCTACATTTTAACACAAAAGAGGTGCAAACGAAAGCAGAATATCTACATATGATAAACTGCAAACAAACATTTAACTATAAGAGGCGTACGTATTAAGCAAGCTAGGGCAGCCGAAAGTAATAAAGGCGGAAATAGGACCATGGGAACAAATGCAGCAAATAATGAGGATAAAGAATAAAGTGTTTATAGATACCGATTTAACGGCGGAGGAAAGATATGTTCCAATAGAAATAAGGAGCATTGTGAGGTCTGGTAAAGTTAAAGATAGTCGAGAAAAAACCGGATACCGCAATCTGCTATCAATGGGAAGGAATACAACTGGAGTAAAAAAAGGACTGCGTACATAGGGATCAAATAAATATAGCAGCCCGAAAAAAAGTAATGAGTTGGACCAGAATAGAAAAACAAACGACGACAACCAAACGAAAAACAGGAATTATATGTGGCCAATTTGATGGTAAAGGGGACATATGCTGAAGGTGCATTTACAAATCTCATGAGTGAAATGAAAACATATGGTATCGATATTTCAGCGCTGCAGGAACAAAACAACGGGGAAATGACACTCAGGAGATTACATTCCTTAAGTGTGGAGGAGATAATAAAAAATGCGGTACTGCTTTCTTAGAAAATAGAATTAAGTTCAAGGTTTCAAACGTATCACAGACAGAACGTGTTACGTGAGGCAAAGAGGCAGATGCTAGAAAATGAGCATCATAAATATTCACGCATCTGCAGATGAAAAGTATATAGAAAAAACACGAATATTACGAGCAACTGGTAAGGCGTATGACAGTATACCAAAATACGACCTGAAAATTCCACTAGGCGACTGTAACGCAAAGATTGGAAGGGAGATCTACGTCCACACCATAGGTCGTTTTAGCCACTATGGCTAGGCTTCGGTTTGGAAAATAACATGTATATAAGAAGCACACAATTTGATCACTACGACATCTACAAGGACACGTGGTTGGCACCCAACGGAGTATACATAAAGCAAATCGACCATATTTTAATTGAACCGAGTAATGAAAAGAAAATTTAGGATCTACGAAGATATAGGGGGCGGATGCAAACTCAGACCACTACTTAGTGCAGGCTAAATTACAAGAAGAAGTAAACGAAATCTACAGCAGAAGATGACGTTGTAAGAACAGAGGAGAATAAATTTGTCCAAGAAAAATTCAAATACTAAGTAATAGATGGATTGGAAAGTTTTGGTATGGATGATTGATTTAACGGTGGAGGAAAGATATGTTTCAACATATATTGAAAGGGTAATACACTAAACCGCAAATATAATAGTACCCCCAAGTAGGATACAAAAAGGGAAAACGTGGATGAACGCAGACTGTAAGGATGCCATGAGAAAATTAGACTGGGCCCTGAAATATATTATGATAACACACAGAAAACTATCAAACGGGACAAGCAAGTAAGAACGCACTGTAAGCATATATGCAGGAGGAGGTAAAGACAACATGGCGGGAAGAAAATGCCAGTGTTAGAAGAAAAATTTAAAGGTAAGGAATATCGCAGCTTTTACCAGGATATGCAGAAGACAAGGGTAGCCATAACCGAGTTATAGTTAGCATAGAGCGAGAACTAATAGGAGGAGCGACACAGATCACGGAATAGTGGAAGGAAGAGTTTGAGGAACTGCTCAATAGAAAGAACTCATACAGTGCGGGAAATACGTAACTAGAAGCGCAGCAACACATAAATGAAAACGACCCACTAACATCCGAAGAAGTAGAAAGCGCTATAACTTCAATGAAGAACCATAAAAGCCCAGGCGCAAATGGAATAGGCCCAGAATGCTGAAATGTGATGGGAAGGCGCTACATAAGGAAGTGGGGAGGGATAGTCATACAAGTTTGGGGGCAAATGCCAAGATAGTGGAGGAAATCTCTAATAAGACCAATTTTTAAGGGTATAGCCAGTCGTTGACAGTGTATTCAAAATGGTGACAAGATTAATAAAAGACATTTATCTTCTATTAATTTTGTTTAATGAATACATAGAAATTTCCTGAGGAGTAGCAAGGGGGTTTTAGAAGCAACATATCGCAGTATTCACGATTAAACATATACAAATGAACTTCAGACGGAACTGTACACTGTATTGATAAATTTCAAGCAGGCTTACGGTACGATCAACCAGGAGGAGCAGCACAGAACAATGAAAGAACTAGACATACCTGGAATACTTATATATCTGACAAGGTTGGCGCTGTGAGGCACTATGAGCGCACTAAAAGTATATGGGCAGGTATCAGAGTATCAGTGGCGTAGCGAGCTTAACTCGCGCCCGGGGCACAATACCTTTTTAGCTCCCCCCACCCATTCGAAAACCATATAATATAACTATTTGGCGCCCTTTTGTGAGTAGCGCCCGGGGTACGATACCCCTCCCCCCCCCCCTATCTACGCCACTGCAGAGTACATTCCAGTAAGCAAGGCTATATACTGTCAATGCTACTATTCATGATTGCGCTTGAAACAATTATAAGAAGTGATGTAAAAACGGGGCTAATGTACGCAGAAAAACATCAATGCTTAGCTAACGTAGACGATTTAACAATATTAGCAAGAACTACATAGGATCGTTAAGTAGATCATAGAGCAGGCACAAACAATGGGGCTTGTAATAAATGGACAAAAAACAAGGATAGAATACTGGGGAAAACTTTACAGGCAAACCTATTGATAACACAGGTAACAGTTAACCTACCCCAACGACCTACCATGTCCATAGGGTAGACCTCTTCGCATACCTAGGTGTAGCAATAACCGACAACTGTGATGAAACGAAGGAAGTCGAGACTGGAATAGAAAAAGCAACCAGGTATCTAGGAACCCATGACAATTTAATCAAAATCCGTGTTTCATACCCGTATTCACCAACATTCCATAAATTGTATAGGTCCCATAAGCTATTGAATATATAAATTTAAAATGTCATTATGACAGAAATGGTCAAAATAAATGTCAACACCTTGAATATCGCTATGATCGCTTATGATTAGAGCTTTAATAACACATTTTTCAGTGTTTCCAATAGAGCGAATCTAAAGTAACTACATTCCTTAGATAATTTATTTATTGTTGCTATAACAACGAATACCTATGGATTCAATAGCTATTGATATAAATATTTCAATACGCGAACGTTGGTGAATTCGGGGGATATATCAAGCACTCTGTTGGAATATTATTTCATAGACTACCCGGTGATCCTGATGGCATGAGTATGTTCACGGTTGTTACTATATGGGCGCATTGCTAATTGATTTGGTGCCGCCAGATGGCGTTTAACTTTCCTCCTAGGGGGTAGTTGTATCTACCAATAACAGTTGTTATAATTTATCCTGCCGAACCTTGCCGAAGATGCATACACATCCTGGATTTTGTCCAACAATTGTTGAAAGATAAAATTTATCCCGAATAGAGCCCTTGTCCCGAGGCCGGCGCGAAATCCCAAGTGTGTACTGCCGATGTCTTGTAAATTTTCTCTAGTTTCTTGTAAATTCTCTTATGAAAAGATCTTCAAATACAACTTTAGTGTATGACTCATAATTACAATAGTTCAATACTCTGACCATTATTTCGCATTCGGTTTCGAACAAGTACAAATGTTAATACTAGCCATTGCTCAGATAGACCTTTTTTTCATATATGGCGTTGAATAGATTCAGAAGAACATCCTTTGCATCCTCGTCAAAGAGCTTGATAATTTGGTCGGTTTTACCCGGTTTCACAGTCTCTAGGGTTAGTCTAGTCGTGCCTTTAAAGGTTAACATTGTCCCCTGCTGTGTTAGTACTAGGTTAATGTTGTCCCCTGCTATGTTAGCACTGGGAGTTCTCTTATCAACAAACAGTTCCAGAATATATGTTTTTCATCTCCTCAATTTGTCCTTCACGTCAATTATTACATGACCCATCGTGTCTTTGAGTTGAGTTGGCAGTTCAGTTTTTGCTGCAGGACGCTATTTCTTTGATGTTTTTGTGCATATGAAAGCAATAATATTTCTTCTCCAAGTGTTCTATTTCTGAGCATTGTTGGACCAGGTATTATTCTTTCGTTTTTTTATGTCTCTTTGAATTGTTTTGTGTATTCTCTTATATTCTTCCGATTTGTTTTTGTTCTTTCTTCTTTCGTCCATAAGTTCCAAAATGTTTGTGGGTATCCAGGGCTTGTTATTGCTTGCCTTCCTTGATAGGAGTAGTTTTTTTGGATATTCTGTTGGATACCTCCCCATGTTTTCTGTATGCTATCTTCCTCTAATGCATTGTATTTTGTAACGACTGTTGAAAGAAAATAGCTTTTTTAATTGGTTCTAACTTTCTTAATATTGTGTAATAGGCGATTAAGCACCTCCCAGTCATGATATAAGAATGCCCAGTAAGTAGCAGCTTAGGTCTTGAGATATCCACTGCTACCCCAACATTTGCGCGGGTCTATTTAAAAGTAGGGGAAAATCTAGTACATTTTTTGAGTCGGCCTGCTCATTGATACGGGAGTACTTCATTCCTGGATGAAATGGATTAATATATGTGTTTAAGGACAATATAAACTCTTATCCCAACAAAAAAGGTACATAGAACATAGTAAATAGCGTAACAGAGCCCAGGAAATTCAAATTAAAAGTTTTCAAAGGAGAAAAATTCATATATTCAATGAGTCAAAAATTGTGCTGCACCATTACATTTTCCCCATCGTCTTCAGCCCATATATCTGCTCTCTCACTTTACGTTTCCTTTGCTGCGTCAACCAATCAGAGACTAGGTTGTCGTCAGCTGTTTATCACCGACAAACAATGCCGAATTTCTATTAATTGACACAGTGACGGATATATAGGCTTTCTAGTAACTAAACTATCATACGTCTATTTTATTTGGCAGGAGGTTTTAAATATTCAAATGTATTTTGCAATTTATTTTATGTACGTGCTATCATCAATTATTAAGAAATAACAACTTAAAGATTTGAAAGTACTCCCAACAATAAATTGTTCTATCTCAAGTAATTTAATCGGTTTAAATAAGAAATGATCTAGAGATGTCTTAGGAAACAAAATTCATATAACAATACCCGTCCTGACCTACCCTGATTTTCTAAATAATTCGGTATTTGCATTTAGATTAAAGTTACGACTAGTGCTATTAAATATCCTACAAAAGAAACAATGTATAATACTAATTTAAATATCACTAGGTCGATAGTTATCATAGATTGTCATTTTATGTAATGAAGCATTTGCATGAATGTTTTTTTTTAATATTGCGGTGTAACCGTTTTTTAATATGGGCATAGCTGAAGAACCTGTTCGATTATCGCAACGCACAGATATGCCAGCGTTGATTTATTGCACAGGTAATTTATCATGTGAATTAGTATATACCTAACAGAGATTAATAATATTTTCTTAGAAAGTAAAATTGCGAACATATAAATCAATTCGCTTTTTACGTTCGTTTGTATTGTCAGTAGAGTTGTATTTAACTAAATCGATAAAACATTTCAATTAATGGTATATGTCATAATATAAATGCGTATCTGGTGTCATGTGATAAGTAGTGTGACACTAACTTTTGAGCCATTTAATATTTAAATTAAAATAATTCTTAAAAATCGTATGAAATCAAATATTTATAAAATGCAGATCAAAATGTATTGTTATTTAGCATACAAACAATTTTTTTAAAAAAATCTACAATCCAAAATATTACAAGTACAAGTACAAATCTAAAATAAGTTCCACATTCTATTAACGTACCACATGCTTTTTTTTACGATAGAATATCCCTTGGCCCAAATCTGGGTCCACTGCGGTTCCTCAAGGGCCTATTATGCCACATACAACATAGGCGGGTTAACTCTTTGTTGATAAGTCTCCCGGCCAGCGGTAGATTCGAAATACCAGCGTTTCGTAAGCAATGACTTTAGACCGTGGGCTTAGACCACTGCGCCATAGACCGCTTCACATTCCCATTTGCCCAACTTACACTACTTTCACACGAAGACGCTAGTATGCAAAACCGGTATGCTACATACTGATTTTACATGGGACGCTAAATAATCTGCATGGGAATACTCTTATTGTCTCAATGTAAAACTACTTAGAAAACATTTATTAGCATATTCTCATTTACAATACAATTCTCACGTTACAATACAATATTAAAAAAACCTTACGATACAAGATGCTCTTAATACAAATCTTTGTTTGTAAAACTAGTATCCAGCAGTCTTAAGTGCCTTTCGTTTATCACTCTGGGCTGGTACGGGCTTATTGTTTCTTGTTCTATTTGCCTTACAACCGGCGGCGCACGACCGCAAGACCTGAGCGTTACTGCACGCGACGGGGGCGACTAGAAATGATAAACTATGCTAAACGAAACCGCCTTTAATGAAATCATTCTAATTTTGTATGGTATTCATTTAAACCATTCACCAGAAATTGGTTGTCATCAATATTCTATTATTAGAGCGGATGTTTTTATACGGAATAAACCTTTTCTTCCGTATGAAATACACAGAGAACATTGTAATATTATACCAATTAGATATCAAAAATAACCTCCGTGGTGCGGTTGTTAGTAGCGCTTAACCGCGAAATTACAAATTAGTGAGTTGTTCTAGTATCTGCTGTTTTATATATTTTGGTATCTAATTGTATATTATATTATATTACATATTATATTCAGCTTTGTTTTTATTTTAATTATAAATATTCATAGGACAAGGACAATAAGTTAAGAAACATCCGCTATACTAAATATACTAGAGGCAGATTAGGGAGGGTATCCATCATATTTACCTGTACATTTGTCTAAATTATCATTCTAACACTTCAAAGCATTTATTAATTGCTGTACCAATATTGATTTTCGTCGAAAATAAAAACGCTATTAGGGACCGTGCCCATTCGTATCTCCAATGCACGCACTCATCAACCGTAATGACATCATCAAGTTAATTACACACCATTAACGTTTACATAATCGGTACAATGGGATGATAAGTAGGAAGCGTGCGGCTGTTTGAAAATATTTTCATTCTGCCTAAAACGGTGCTTCTTTGTTATTGGAGGTTTAACAGTAAAAGTGAATCATCATTGTGTGATATTTTTAGTATAATCACTTCAACTACCTAACTACCAACGTTATGACGATGGAAACGTTTTTAACATTCCGACAACTTATTTTATATGCTGGATATAGAATATATTTTATAATATGTTCTCATTTCAAGTAGCAAACGTAAATTTCTTTCATGATTAATTTTATTTTATATAGAATAAATAGTAATAACAATAATAAGTTGATTCCCCCCAAAACATAGTTTTGTACAAACCAACAGAGTAGTTCTAAATTAAATTATATAAATGTGAATTTCACCCTCCGGTGGGATCGAACCCAAAAAAATTCACATTTACCTATTTACAGTCTCACATTTGACAATAATTATACTCGTTAAATTATATATATATATATATATATATATATATATATATATATATATATATATATTGATGTATATGGAAAGATGAAAACTTCGGCTTATGGGGACCAAACCGGCTGTTCTGTCGTACTGTATGATGATTCCCTTCCTCATTGGATACACGATTTACATAGTGTGTTCATAGTTAATATATGTTTATACAAGGTCGGGCACCGCTATCATATGCAATATTTTAATAGATTCAGTCATCAGGCATCTATACCTCGATTTTCTTTATTCTCTTGAGAAAAACAATCCAGCACAATAAACGAGTGTTTTTATACAGTCTCCGACCGGAGGTTCGATGTTGGTTTCAGCAATAATATTTTGTTACGGACAAAGTTTCGGTTTCGACCGAAAAATAAATGGCAGAACCTTTAGCTTCTGCTGAAACTGTATGCGTATTCTTTGGATAAAGAACATGAACATAATATGTATGCAACTTTTCAGATAATAATAATTAATTAAAATTTGATTAAAGCCAATCAATCCATTACGTTTATATTGTATTAGTTAGTGTAGTATATGAAAATTGAATCGATAGTTTGAAGAAGGGAACAAGCGCCAAAACTAACTCATTCCCAACAACCTGAGATTCATGACACCGGGATATGGTTATTGCGTACAAAACCTAAATAATAATGTTGTTAATCTTTAAAATCGATTCATTTAGAAATTATAGTCAGTTTTCTTCAATTTCCAATAAATTAGATTTTTGGATTCGTTCTTCAAACGTTCTTCAAACTACCAATTCAATTCATTTACATATAATACACTAATACAATATACATATACATAATTATTGTTATATATAAATTTAATTAATTAATCATATCTACATATAAAGTTTTATTAAAATAAAATTGTCGGAGAAAAAGAAATAAACTAAATAAAACAACGTGCTGTACTAAACCATCAAACTTATAGCTCTTAATATTGCCAAATGGATGCTAATAAAATGTTTACAACGCTGTGACCTCGCCCGCATTAATTTAATAAATTGTTTATTTAGGTAATGTTCTTAAACTGACATGTTTATCTCCTCACACGCCACCACTTACACCAGCGAGAAAATCGCGCGCCCGTGTGCCACATTCGCGCTGCGCCCACACCTCCCCACAGATGATTAAAACTGTTAAATGCTGTTCTAATTACACCTCTAAATTGCACGTAATTAGAGACACAAAAAGGCGGGATATGGGTTACGCGCGTTCGATAATCTAGACGCGCGCCCATAAATAACCACCATAATTACCATCCCGGATAGCTGTCAAATTACCACTCGCGAGATTGAAATAATGACAGGCGTGGTTGCGCAACTGTGCGTCGTCGGCAGACCCAGATCATAGTTGTGTAATTTTCTTGCGGATTTTCGCGTATATACCTCATGGGGGTTTTCGCGCGGATGGCGATTTGTATGGTAATGGACGTCCGTGTGCCAGTTATGGGAACCGGGCGAAAAGAACAGTCGTGATAGTAGAAGAATTAGAATCATGCAAAAAAAAATTATTGCAGACGAGTTGGTGTAGTTGTTTACCTTGCATGCGCCAAATTATTAATCGATATACACAAGCCTGTAGGTAGGTATATTTATGGAATTATTCTGTGAATTAGATTATAAAAAATAATCTTAATTATACTAATATAGGTTTATGTCGAGTATATGGAATAAGAAGCATTCATGGATCTTGCCGATCGGCCAAAAAATATGATCTTCGTACATATATTTCGAACAGCAAACCATTTTATTGACTCGACTGAAAACAAATCTTGCTTGAAGTCCCCTACAAAACGCAATCTACTAACTCTGTGTTCCCTCGCAAGCAGTGGTGCGATAGTTGGCCTACTAATGTTCAACCAATCTTCAATAAGGCTTCTCCTGGCCGTTCCTTCAAAACATTAGAGAAGATGCTGCCAAGCTCTAAACTGGTAGAATTCCTGTATTTTAAGGCTGTCAGTCACCTAGATTTCACTCAGCGCATGTACCCGTAGACCACTTATCTTGGAGTTCTACAGTAACCACCAAGTTTATTGAAACATTGATGTGTTCAACTAATTGCTGATTATCGTCCTGTTGGTTTTCGTGGCTCCAGCCCAGGCTGTGGCTGCATACGTCAGTTGGGCGCGCGACACTGTCGCTAGCAGTCTTCGCTTTTGGTCACCCGCAAATGCCTCCCATGCTCGGGAGTAGACGCACCAGGTCCGCCTCCGTGCCGGTGGATTTCCTTGAGGCTTCTAAAACTTGGGCTGTGTGCCACCGCTTTGCCTCTAAAACAGTTTCCAGGTACTTCAATTGTCTTTTTGGGAGTGTTACCCCGACTATTTCTATCTCCGCCCGGATAACTGCTTTCTTGGTTAAAAACTGGGCGACTTCGCTCTTGGCAACAGCTAATTTGAGACCGTTGCCCATCAGTTTCCAGGTACTTTACCTGTCTTTTTGAGAGTGTTACCCCCGAATATGTCTCTCTCAGCTGCTCTACGTTAAAAGCTAGGCGACTTCGGTCTTGACAACAGCTATTTTGAAACCGTCGCCCATCATCCAGGCCGCCACGTATTCCGCTGCCTGCGATGGCAGTTGTTCGCCCCAGCATGTGTGTGTTTAATGCGCCATCATAGGATATGTTTTATAGATAGGAGAGGCCCTAGGAATGAGTTCGGTGGTACCCCTCCCATCACCTCTTGCCATGTTGCTCCCATGCGTCCTTCAAGTTCGTTAGGGCTATTGGTATACCCTTACTCTGAATACCTGATGGTCGTCCGTGGAAACATATTAAAGGCATTCGCAATGTCCAGAGTGACCATCATGCAGTGTCGTTTTTGCCTCCAGTGGCCCTCGTTGGCCTCCGCTATCAGCTCCCTTACGGTGAGATGTGGACCTGCTCATCCTGAAGCCATATAGCCGGACGTGTAGGCCTCCGGTAGCTTCAATGACCTCAGGAAAGCGGTCCGCGATCAGTGTCTCGTCCTCTATGCCAGCTCGTTCAAGAGGCAGAGCGGGAGGTATGCAACAGTGTCGCTGGCGGCTTCCCGGTCTTTGGGATTAGCACGAGGCGGGCCATCTTCTAGTGCTCCAGGAACTATGGCTTCGGTTCAGGCAGACGACCTCCGATATTTGTCATGACGAGCCTCTAGGGAAGGCCTCACGGGTCGTCTCTGACTTCCATACGGATCTTCCGCTAGTACTCGTTCTGGCTCTTTTCGCCTGCCGTATTGTCCGGTAGCAGTTCTGGAGGTGCTCTGTCGTGACTTCTCGCTCTGTTGAACTGGCGCCTCGTGTCGCCACCTGCTGGCACCACTAATTCATTGATTTCTTGGCCGTGCTTGTTTGGGTCGGTATCGCACTCTGACGCTATCTGAAGTTGATATCCAGTTCGTCTGCCATGTCATCCGGGTCCTGCTTGTCATGGCTGCCAGAGTGGTTTTGAGTAGGTCATTGTCCATTCTTTCAATAACCCACTTCTTCGTTGTGGGGGCTTTTTTTTTGTTGAAGTTACGTTTTCGCCCTGAACGAATGATGATCGCTCAAGGTGTCTTCTGTTAGGACCTCCCAGCCCCGCACTTTCCCTGCCAGTTGCGCAGATGCCAGGGCGATATCAATGAAGGATGCCGTCTTTGAAACTTCGGCATCCTTCCCTAGTTTCTGACTGTCAAGATTGAGTGCTAACGACGTCCCCCTCATATGGTTGTCTCCAGCGTCCGCAAGTGGGGTAGCACGCCACCAAAGTTATATCCCTTATCCTGGCCCGCGTAATGCCTCTCGTGGGTGAACCCATGTGCCCATGGATGTCTCCCACTGTCTTGATCGTGACGTCTCCCATGGGCCGACCCGTCACCCGCAAGCAGTCAAATGTCGAGTTGTTCGGCTCGCTTACTATTACTTCATGTGCACCCCTCGACGTGGCATTGACTAGCAGAAGTTGGTATTGCCCTACTCCTGCTCACGTTTACCTGCAGTATTTTGATTAATTCAGGAGGTATTTTATGGAGAGTGGGTGGGGGGTTCACCTTCTATCGGCCCTCGTCCTCTATTTTCTTCGCCGTAACAGTTTTATTTGGTTGAAGATCGGTTAGAGTATTTTCTAAGTAAAGAAACGGAACCTCGCCTTCTTCAAATGCATGTCTACTTATTTATACAATATATTATAGCATTACTTACTTTTGTGGAGAATAAAGTCTTTATTATTATTATTTGTTTGTTCGTCTATTCCACTCAGTTCGTCGGTTTGATTTATGGGTAAAACACCAACGCCATCCATGGTCATGCGGAGTTATCATCTTATTTTGACTCATAGGACAATACTGTAAATAGATATCCATTTTTTTGGTTTCTTTCCTCGCCATGCCGCTCAACCGGTGCCGCGGGATGCCGGGTACCCTCGGCCTCTAGTTGGGTAGTACGCATGGCTCGGTGGTGTCTATCCCCTTGTCCAGCCACCAGGATCGGTGGATCTCTCATTCGCTGTGGTGATAGTAGTCCGGCAGTCAGCGTACTTTGACTTAGTGAGGGACCACCGTCCTGGCTAGAGTAGCCAAGGGGGCAGCGATGGAAAGGTTATTTATTTTAATGTTTTTTTTATATTTATGATTGATTTTTGATGGAATTTTTTGCGATTTTTTGGATTTTATGAATAATTTTGTTTGATTTTTATGGGTTTTATGATTTTATGATATTTTTTATAAGAATAAAAATGTGAGATGACCCCCTTTGCCCTCGGCTTCTAATAACTTCGGGGGTCGAATAGAGCGAAGAGGGTGCCAGAAGAGTTTGGCCAACGGAATCCGACAGGCCAAAGGTGTGAAATTGATTCTAGTAGGAAAGCTTAGTCACGCAAGGAGTAGTGATAAGCCCCAGAACATCTTAGCAATAAGGCACCATCCTGGTCCCCGTGAGTAAAATCAGAATAGATCGGGGATTGTAAAAACGTGAGTGAATGGTTACTCACTGTTTTAAAATCTCCCACCCATTCTTCTTTTACTCCCTCACATTCGTTGCCTAGGTGCCATCGCGTGTCGTAAGGGGAGCTACTACACAAAATACACGCGGTGTATCCTCGCCCCATCCACACTTTTCTTCCTTTCTCTTCCCAATCGCATCTCACTCTACCAAACACACTTTGTCCTCCCTGATCAACCTACCCCACTTGCCACCCGGCATAGTTGTTTGAGCTCTCATCCATTCTCATCTGACCTACTTGCTATTTCACATATTTCATACTCGCCCTGACCTCGGTTCCTGGACTTCCTAAGCCTCAGACATACCAACTCTTTCATATATCCTTCCTCTATCCTTTCTGCATCCACTCTCTGGCTACTTCAGAGACCTCAATAAAAACATCTAAATATGAATGCACAGTTTGTAAGAGGTATGGTTGTACCACAGAATCCTGAGAATATCTTAGAAGGGCAATATTACAAATGAAGAGGTTTTAAGAAGCATTCATAAGGTAAAAGTAATCGCTGACACGGTTAAAGCTGCACAAATGGTTCAACTACACAACCATTCAATTATTTAGAGCTACCGTAAATAAAACCAAAATATGCATGATGATCGCCAACTTGAGTAAGGAGAAGTCATAATAAGAAGAAAACAAATCTCTTTAAATGTCACGAGTAGCAAAAACCTTCCATTGAAATATAATATACAGATTTCATGATGTCACTACTGGTACAATATATAATAATCTTATTTCTAAGAAGTGTGAAAAAGTTTAATATTTATTTCGAAAGACACTAGGAATTGTAATTGTAGACGTAATTATGTACGTTTTTCAAATAAAAACACTAAATACAGCATAAAATGCGTGGCCACTAACATCTATATCCGTTCAAAAACCCCGATGACAAGGATCAAACAATTTTCATGTGAAATCGTTAATGAACTAAATTCGCAAATTGCATGTTTAGAATAATCAAGCCGTGCTTCCGCACCAACCTTTTAGCTGCATTTGCGTGTCCTTCAACTCAGACTGCAGTGGTGTAGCACTTTAATCACACTTCCCTTTTCGTGCAATCGATTAAAATCGAACAAAACGATCTCATTAAACGGGAAGGTTGCTGGCTGTTCATTCAAAACGGCCATTTTAGGTATGCACTTTTCATGTGTATTAAGTCTGACAAGGATCAATCAGAGCGGCGCGCGTTCCACTTTATAAGCGGAAAAATGAAATTAATTCCAAATTGGCGTAAAGTACGCTAAAATTCGTAGAAAGTGGATTTTTATTTAGATTAATTAAGTTACTATTCACTCTATTTGTTGGCACGGCGCATGCACTTTATTTAATTTAATTGTAAGTGATATTAGTTGGTGGATTCAGACTAATAATTAACGCATGCTAGTTTTATTAATTAAAATGAACTAGTGTAAAGTTTACAGGCGATTTCCGAATGATTATATTATATCGCCCTTTGATATAACTACAACATTTGTTTTCTTGGAATTATGTCTGTTCCTTACATTTTTGTTGAGATCGCTCGAGTCATACTATTTGTTTCTCATTCCCCCATATGTAAAGTTAAAGCACGATTCTGAATGCTCCAATGACTCAAGCGCAAGGATGAAGACTATATAAAACCAATGCAAGATATAATGTGCATTATCAAATGATTTACATAAGCAATAGAAGCTATTAATAATAAAAATGATTAATAAATTGTATTTATTTCCTTACTCATTTAATTAACTTTCTTTGGGGCTGGCATTTCTATTTCTCCACACAATTCCCAAAAACTTGCATAGATACTTATATACACGATGAATCTGCTAAGGAAGAAGAATGTCCCAATTACTTATATGTACATAGTTGTGGCAGACGAAACAATTAGATTTCTGATATTTTTACAATATTTATAGTAACCCAGCAGAGTAGCTTAGTGGTTAGAGGCGTCGTCCATCTCGTACTGAGCATTCTGGAACAAGAGTTCGAACCCCATTGTTGGCGAAGTTTCACGAATCACCCTGCACAGTTTTTCAGCGACTTTCTGTGAAGTTAAAGTAAGTGAGTATAATCACTCCTCTGAGCGTCCCTCTTTCCAACGAAATAATTTCTCAAAAAATATGATATAACGTAAGAAGAATAAAATAAAAAATCATATCGTTGGCATATCGTGTAGAATTACATACGAAAATGATTATAATAATGATGGTCCGGGAGGAGCGGACCGGTAGAGCACAACCAGGAATCTGTGACAAAATTAATGGGTTCCGATATAGCGGAATCTACTGTATTCCGACTACTAAATTTCGTATATAATTCTATACGATAAACATCTTTCGAAGTCTTTTTCATTTATTCTAATGAATCTTACATTACATCATATTTCTTTCTGAAGTACATATTATTTCTATTAACCGACACTGATATAGTAAATGAATTATGATTATTCATTACACAATATTTATACTGTTAATACATATTTTATGACCTATATCAATTTAATCATCAGTATAAACTGCGTAAGATTAAATTTACTTTATTACTGTGTACAAAAAAAAACATTATTATCTTCACACAATAAAAGTGGAGTGGTAGGTCCATGAACGATAATAGAACATGGACAATAAACGATTACGTTGACGATTGTAAAGTGGGATGGTGTTGAAAAATTGTCAACCCACTGGTAAGAGTATAAAAATAATCTTCATTGTGAGTTTATTATATAAGTCTATTGTGGCAGGTGGACCTACCCTACGGCGTTTATAGAGAAAGTTATATGCTGTCAGAATTACAAGTGAAATTATTATTTTTCTTCTTATAAATTAATAACACACCGTAATAGACTTTAGTATTTTGTTTTACTGCAGTCTGCTTATAAGATATCTAACTTAAAAACACACTATTTTGAATTTATAATATATTGCTACTCTATAGTCTATAGAGTTAAGATAACTTTTTCGATTCACAAAGTCTAAAAACTGATCCAATTAAATTTATCAAATAAATTAATATTTCTGGGCGGTATTTGTACTTAACCTGTATACATTGTGGTATCCTACCGTCGTACACACATATTAGGTAGGTACACCCCCCTATTTATCTGAATTTCGGCAGTACTCCTGGATGTCGATAGTCAGTTACAAAATGTGACAAACATAGTAACTACTACAATTTCAATTTTAAATCGGGTTGTTTCTTTCATTTGTTAATATGCATAGATTTATTTATTTATCAGTAACAACCTATTACGTCTACAGCATAAATTAGTTAAAATATTAACAGAACTATTACACATTTTAATTTATCCGTATTATCAGCAGTGACTATTACTGTCCTCCGTAAATATGAATGTATTTTACATGAAATATAATCAGGTAAATCAAATATGAAGAGTGAGATGCCCTAGTATATCCCCCCAGATGACACTATAATATCACTAATATTCTTCTCTGGTTGCAATGGCAGAAATGCGATGGGGTTCGAACCCAATGCTCAGTACGAGACAGACGACGCCTAACCACTAGGCCACTGAGTTAGTCGAATTCGTATTATTTTTCAAATTTAGAACAAAAAAATGGGCGTGGGCGACATCGAAAGGTTAGTACTGATTAGCCCACTTTAAATGACATTTAATAAATAAATATTCATTTAGCAATATTACCAAATACCACACAAATTCGCAAATTCCATTATCGATGAGCTGCGGTTTAATTAATTTGTAAAAATAATTAACCAAAAAAAAACAGGGAACGGTTCACACTAATTACAACAGAGTTTAGGAAATTTGCACATTTATTTTTATGTGTCTATTAAAATTTTATTATGTAATAATACGCTAAGTAGCAACCTTTCCGAATTGATATCCTAGGGACGTGCACTAGTGAGACATCCTTGACTTTTACATGTTTACAGAAACACTATTTGATGCAGTTTAATGTGAAACGTGCGATTTTATTAATGTTGTTACTACTTCATTATATAAAGTATGAGAAAATTAAAACACCATTATGTGTATTATTCAATTTTACTTTATTATATATGTTTCATGTTTATTAACAAAAAAGTTAAGAATTAAATTAAATTAATTTTTAAAAGTTAAAGCAATTTAAGTATTACACAGATCAAAAAATAATAATTTTAAACGATTGTAATAAATACTACAATCTTTTATGTTATAAGGCACCTTACATGATCAATAATATTGTCAATATTTTAGAATAATGACAGTATTATTGTACGATAATATGTTTAAAATGTTCATTATTCTAAAATATTGACAGTATTATTTATCGGGTAAGGTATAGTAACGATGGAATGAAAAGAATAGTGATGTTTATCGGGAAAATTGATTGCTTGATAAATATAAAAGGAGGATTGAAGCAAATACTGACACTACTAGGACTAACAGTATTATTGACTGTGTAATACCTATATTACTTTAATTTTTAAAAATTAATTTCATTTCATTCTGTACTTATTTTGTTTAATGTGCTTAGTGTAGAAGGTCGGCAGAGAGATAGGGATATCGCTGTGATATTGAGACCAAGGGAAAGGGCATGGGAACAGATATAATAAACAGTTTTGTACACATATTTAATGTAGTATGAAAACATGAAAGCAAAACGAGGGATTTCTGTATTGATACAGAGAAAACAGCAACAAATAATAGTAGATTTTGAAGCTACAAATGAAAATATTATCAGGTTAAATCTGAACATAAATAAGATTCCAGTGATCGACTCAGTATACTCAATATTTGATGACGTACTTTTAATAACAAAAGATAAATTAGATAGATTTGGAGATCGAGGAAATCGTGAAAATAGGAAAATCTAAATAATTAATAATACTTCCCTTATCAGTAGAATTGCGTGTAGTGCAAATGACATTAAAGGCCATATCAAAACCACCAACTGAGTATAACAACATTTTCTACAGACATATTCATACTTATACCTGGCTACCGCACACGTGAAACATAATATCAGTGATTGGCGATGTCATGATAAAACAAAACGCAAAGCCACAAATAAATGATGTAAGAGCCTCATGAGGTGTCACATGGTGGACCATTAGATAGTGCGGGAAACAATCATATTACCATTCCTACCTAAACGGAATAGAGATGGAGAAAACGAACATCTGAAAATACAGACAAAAATATTTTATGAATAATACAACATGGAACTATAAATCTACATGAACCTTACTGCAAAGTAGGGTAGATGAGATACTATTTGAACCATACACTAACGGTCTGTTAAGAAAGTATACAAACATATAATAAATAGATTAAAAATTGTTGCAAAAGAATCGGTCGGACTAAAATTTCGATATACTTTTATATACCAATGTTTAGTGGAATAACGAGATTGAAACCAGAAGAATAAATAATATCAGAAGTCGAATCGAAATCGAAAATAAGAAAGAGCTGGAGTAGTACAAGCCGATTCTAGAACCTCCTTCCGACCTTGCGAAACTCTGGAACCTCCTTTGGCCTGGTCAGAAGAGAAGGAAGTTTCAGAATCGCTTTTCAAAACCATGAAAGATGTAATAGAATCGGCCTCTTTGTCCTATCAAAGGTCAAAGAGGGTTTGGAAGAATAGAATAGAATTACCAGATACGAAGCCTGATAATAATAAGGCGAATAGAAGGCGACTGAGGTTATTGAATCTGTGACTAGCTATATAAGATTATGAACTTACTCAAGGTGGCGGCGGTTCAACCTGTGGAGATGTTTTCCATGGAATTAGAATATAAGGGTATGACCCTAGTCAAGTTGCTATTGCAAAAGGTTCTATTGGTCAAGCTACTCTTGGTGACGTTTACCAGGACGCGAGAATGAGGCAGGCCAAGGTCCCATTGAAAGCAATTCGACAAAACGGAGGAAACTGAAATAATTGAATCCGTGAATGATTATATATTTTACGTGTGTATTATTATACACCCACAAGAAATAATCCCTGCTATGACGAAGAACGTAAGAATAAAGCATGCAAAGAGAGCAAACGGAAAAAAGAAATTCACGTAGAACGAACCACAAGGACTAAGGAGGAAGAGTTTCAGCAAGCAAGGAAAGTTGCAGAAAGTGTGTGCAGAGATAAAAAGCGCAAGTGCCTCAGGAAAAGAGTAGATGCAATAGCCGAGGATAACACCCAGGCTAGCATATCATGGACGTTGTATGAGGAACAATAGGTAGGATCTCAGTGCATATAGCCCAGGGGCGGGGGCTGTACTCACCATTAAAAAGAAACCAGAAAGAAGCCAGAACCTGTTTCTGAAAGAAAGATCAGATGTGCAGACCGTTCCAACCAAGATCAATCGCAATCGTATCTGACAAAGGGCTATCCATGGATCCAACAAAGCTTCTACAATTATAGGCACAGCATTTCGAGAATATCCTAAACCAACCAATCAGGATGGATAGGCAAGAACAGAAACCAATAGCAAAAATTGCAGACGCCATGGAATTAGAAATTACCATGGCGGAAGTGGCAATCCGAAAGTTAAAAAACAACAAGGCAGCAGGCAAATGAATTATAAAAAGAAGGTTCTGAAAAATTAAGAGCAGAAATATTCCACATAATTCCACAAGTATGAAGAGAAGAAAAATGCCATAGGAGTGGGACACAGGTGTCATTATACCCATCAATAAAAATCAATAGGACTATATGCGAAAATTATATAGCAAATGAATTATACAAAGAAGGCTCTGAAAAACAAACAACATAAATATTCCAATTAATTCCACACGTATGGAGAAAGAAATCAATGACACAGGAGTAGGACATAGCCATCATTGTACTCATTCATGAAAGGAGATAGGACGATATGTGAAAACTACAGGGGAATCTCGCTACTAAATGCAGAATACAATCATGTCCAATGTAATACTGAAGAGACTCATCCCATACGCTGAGGAGATATTGGGAGACGATCAATGTGGCTTCAGATCCATAATGAACCAGATATTTTATAAAAGGCAAACTCTTGAACAAATGCTGGAAATATAACGTGCCGGTATGCCAGATGTGGATATCAAACAAGCATATGATTCCATAGAATGAGGCAGCTTCTGGTGCGCATTACAATATCTTGGTATACCGACAAAACTCCTAAGAATAATACAAATCACCATCCGAAATGCAAAAAGTTAGGTAAGAACAGAATCGATGTCACAACAAATCAACATCCCAAGGCGATTGACTATTGCCGCTCTCTTCAACCTGGCTCTCCAATATGTAATAAGAATTAGCAAAGTAGAGGGAAATAGGTTGTCCTTTGCCTCCACTCCGCTTATTCTTATTACATATTCGAGAGCCAGGTTGAAGAAGAGCGGTAATAGTCAATCAGAAAATCCGAGCAAATATTGCTGTATGTGGATATGTGGACATACTGAGAAGAACCATGCCAGCGGTATAAAACATGTTATGGTTATTCTAAGAGTAGGCAGACAAAATGGGATTCAAGTTTAATGAAGAATAAAAAGTATTGCTAACATCAAGAAGAAATGAACAAAACATAACCATGCCGGGGAGAACTATTGAATAGGTAAGCACTTTCAAATACCTAGGGTTCTACATCAATCAGACCAATGATATGACAGCAGGAATACGAAATAGGATTGATCAAGGAGACAGAACCATAACAGGCCGTATCACTATTCAAGTACGTAATTGATTCAGATCATCATAATATAAATAATTAATTTTAATAAATAATTTACATATATTAAAAGACTTTTTAAATACTATGAATCATGATGAAAAAGAAAACTCACAACAAAAGTTACTATAGATTAATTTAATCAGAGTGATGTTAAATATCATAGCTACTAGTTAAACCAAGACCGTAGATTCAAAGTGGTTATTAAAAACCTGCATCCCACAGCTGATAAGACACTCATGACTGATGAAATTGATACCCTAAGCGATGTTAGAAATATTGTCTCAGATTCGCCGAATGTGCCGTTTACCTCTACTCTACTTCTTGAGCTGCGTGCGCGTGCGCAGTAGATGCTGAGAGTAGGGGGCCTGTTTGTCTCCTATAAATAACGTGCACGCATCCCTAAACGGCAGTCGATTTTCCCTCACCAAGACTCAGAGGACTGATTTAGCTTACCCGACTATTGCTTAAAACGCCCATTGCGTACGGAACGTTGGTGATTCCAATGGTCGAATAGTCAAGGGGACGGTTTGAACCTATTGTTCAGGTGAAGGCGACGGTTTGCCTTCACCACTGCGCCACGGACCGCCTCAATTGAAACTCATAATTAGCAGACTTAATTCCAATAAAGCACCTGGTTATGAACTAATCACTCAATCAATTGCCAGAAAATTCATTCAGATCTATCACTTACATATAAAACGCTACTTCTTTATGAAAAGTGTCAATGGTCATACTTATACCCAAACCTGAAAACACCCCAGAGCAAATAGCCGCCCATCCACCTATCAGTTTATTGTCCAAATTATTTGAAAAATTAGTAACACTGAAGTACCAACTCGCAAGCCCAATTTCCCAGCATCAATTTGGGTTCCGCAAAGAACACGCCACTGACCCCACCATAGAACAAGTGCATCGATTAATAGAACAAATTAACTATGCCAATGATCGTCAAAAATACTGCGCAGTCGCTTTCCTAGATATAACGCAAGCGTTCCACAATGTTTGGAACCTAGGTCTGCTAAGTAACTTAAAAATTCAACTACCAGCTTCGTTTTTTTGGGTGCTTCTTTCATGCCTCCTAAATAGATACTTCATAGTCAAAGTTCAAGAAGAAATATCAGAATTGCATCCTATTCTATCTGGTGTTTCACAAAGACGTGTTCTTGGTCCAGTCTTGTACCTACTATTTACTGTAGACATACTAGTGACACCACATACATTCACCGGTACATTTGCCGATGACACCGTTATCCTCTTAAGCTTCATATAATGCATCTGAGAAACTACAATATGCACTCAACAACATCTAGAGTTGGTTAACAAAATGTAAGATTAAGGCCAATGAGTCTATGCCTCCTTACCTATAAGAAGAGAGACGTGTCCGAATGTCACTCTAAATGGGACACAACTTCCCAGGTTAATAAAGTAAACGAACTGGATTATAATATTAATAACAAAAACTAGATATTTATAAATTGACGGTTCACTTTTGCTCTTAATGCTTTAACTATATATTTCTTTATATATTTATTAATTAATTTTTCGACACATCTTGACATGTACTTGAATAATCTTATAGTTTTATTTCTAG
Organism: Lordithon lunulatus; assembly: GCA_963942505.1. Taxonomy (NCBI): domain Eukaryota; kingdom Metazoa; phylum Arthropoda; class Insecta; order Coleoptera; family Staphylinidae; genus Lordithon; species Lordithon lunulatus. The sequence continues at coordinate 16,832,289 of OZ012672.1, read as the reverse complement.
TCTTATCAGTCGCCTAGAGCATTAAATCTGCATATCTTTCATAAATTATTTTAGAGCATTCCAAAAAAATATATAATTGGTTCATTATATAATCAGTAGAGAGTGAAATTTAATCACCAAAAAAATAAAATAAACAAACCCATTTTTACGTCTTATAATATACGTGTCATACCCAAACATACGCTGCGGTATATAATTACACCCATTGAGTTGTCAACTATAAATAAACACGATATAATCTCTTAGTTTCTAATTTGAAACATTTTGAAATTCCAAGCAAACGTCTCTATTAGTGTCGACTTATATTGCATGTAATTACCTACTGCGAGGTGTAAATGCTCCAAATAAGTAAGGCATAATTAAACAACGGTCTGCACACGAAACTAATTTTATCGCTCGATTAATTTACGAGGCGTTTTACGCGTTTTTAATGTGATCTGATACAATCATAGTTATAAGCTAGATGAAAATTGATATGTTTACTAATAATTTATAAATGTGACAAAAGATGTAAATCAATTGTGGCGTATGGGACATATAAAACCGGCGCTGGAAATGTTGTCGCCGTGCCTTTTAGAAAAAACCGGCGCCTGTAACGTTTCGTTGCAACAGGCGTCTTTATCTACCGGCGCACTGCACTAATTATCTCTGTGGCCTTATGTGAACTATTTATCGGTTATTTCTATAATTCGATTAATATTTAGAGAAAGCAAATATCTTATTGTTGCATGCACATATTCGACATGTGTATCTCTGTAGATAGCTTGTACTAGATATGGGACTAAAAATGTAAATAGCAAAACTATAAAATGTGACTTTTAAATACAATTATTCAATTCCCAACACGAGAACAATCTTCCTAATACGTAATATAAAGTTATGGTAATTACTTATGGTAATTATTCTCCATCTCAGCGTGCGAGATACCCCAATAACCAACTATGGTAACTTGTATGTCACACGGCAGGTTATTGACGCTTGAAAAGGATGAACCTATTTTTATAGGAATCAGTTACACAACTTTTCAATACAAATTAGTATAAGCGTTTGTGTGTTACATAACTACCGTGGAATTTGAGAAAAATGTTGTTTTGGTAAATTATGTCCCACATAGTGACATGAATTAATTCCTTGTGTATAGACGTGTGATTTAGAATCTCAGTTAAATAATAAATAGAAATTTTTTATTTGCAAATTTCATCAATATTTAGTAATGACCTTAGAGAATTTGTACTGATATAAGCAATATACTGCCATTCATATGGATCAAGGATAATTACTGTTAGTTCTTATATATCTCTTGTTGAATATAATGCTGCAATGGGGATTTCTAAATCTATTTTTTAAATATCTATGTGCTTATACCTAATAAATAAAAATAACATTAAATCACTATATAACATGATGTGAATTTTATAAAAATTTGTTTATAAAGGGTGTTTCTTTAAGCTAGCTATAACTTCGCATAGGATTAACTGTCAAACCAATGTCTCATTCTGCCACTGTTTATAACTTTTATGTTCAGTATAATGTGGCAAATCAGAATAAATATTTAATTTTGTATTGAAAGTCGGTCACCGATTCGTGAATTTTATGGCGTACATCATCGTCCATTTGAACAAGTTATCAGTCACACTGCGGATAAATTTCGTTCCACCTACTCTCTACATTATGTAAGAACATCAAATACATCAAAGGAATGTGTATAGCATGGGAATGTCGCTGTTGTAAGAGAAAGTGAGCACAAAATCTAATGTTATCGATTCGTCGTCGATTACAGCAGTTGGGGCTTTGTCCGTCCACTACTTGGACACTTACGCAGAAGGCTTGTACCCATATAAGTTCAGCTAGTGCAGTAATTGAAGTAACAATACCATCGTGCTGTTCATTTGCTGATTAAGCTTTAGAGCAGCTGTAAGCTGAACTGTTATCGCAAAATTGTGTACAGCAGTTAGGCTAATTTTTTAGGTATCCAGATTATTTCCTTGGGGCTACATGAAGTTATTCTTCTTTTAGCTCTACAGCCCAGGGTGGGAATAGTCTTCCTTGACTATCCCCTTCCAATTAAATCTGTTTACAGCAATCATCCAATCTCTTACTTTTAAGACATTTATGTCGTTTTCTATCTTGTCTTTCCATCTGACCCTTGGTCATCCCCTTTCTCTTGTACCACATAAAGCTGCTTTAAAGATTTCTTTGGGGGCTCTTTATTTGGGCCTTCGTATCATGTGTCCGTACAATCTGATATTCTGTATGTATCTGACGATTCCCTCTCCCCTTGTTAACTCCGGCAGTTCGTGATTCGTTTTTCTCTTTATTCCTTCTTCTATTATAGGGTCGAATATTTTTCTTAGTATTTCTCTTTCGTATACTCGGAAGGGATTTTATCTGATTCTGTCATCTTATATCCATATTTCTGATGTATATACCACTGGTATCATTAGTGTCTTGTACATTCTTTGGTTGGAGTTCTTTGAGACTATTTTTTATTTGAATAGTTTCTTATGAGTATAGTAGCAGTCCGTTGCAGCTTGGATCCTCTTCCACGCATAATGTGATGTTGTTTGATGCATTTCAATGTATATCCAGGACATGAAGTCATTGTTTTAAACTAATAAACCAGCTAATGTCTTGCAAGCTAACTTCGTTCGTAATATTCGTCATTGGGCTCCATTACTCGCAAAAGTAACCCGAAATTGGACTAGAGGAATGCGCTTTGTCAGGAACAGTCTTATTGGTCATATGAACAATAAGTTTCAAAAAATAATGCAATATAATAAGCTTGCAAATAAAACTATATTTATGATGGAAAGTTAATGTATACAAGTTTAAAGTTCTATTCGGCTAAAACACACTAACACAGTTAGTAGTAAAACCAGTAAAACTATGTTAATAAACGCTATCGCTATTCGTGAATTACACGAATAATAGTTTATTAACTAACTAGCATTAGTGAATCCTGCACTACACACATCTTACTTGTAAGGAACATATCATCACAATTATTTAAATGGATCAAGGATAATTACAGTTAGGCCTAATTGCAAACAAAAAAATTAACACATACACTTCAATCTTAAAACATTTTACATAACAAATGTAATTAAATCCAACAAAAAAAAAACAAATATTTTCACCTCGATTTGAAAAGTATTACGCAATTAATCACAGTTGTTTCCTTATTTATTTTTAATAGGATGGTTTTATTTTTCGCATATTTCACTAAAGCGACGCAGCAACGGTAATTCGTTATGATAGTGTTACGAAATAGCGAAGAATTACCATAAGCGACGCAACATTTTCGTTTTACCGGATGAATGTTTAAAATGCGACTCGTCTTCCTTACATAACGGCCCGACCGACGACATTTCGACAAGAATTGCAAAACGCGGTGAGAAAACGTAAATGAGTATGAGAATTAATTTGAACCATAATTAATTGTATAATAGCGTGAATTTGTTGTATATTTATATTCTGAATAGTTTCAAGAGAGTGAACAGAATCGCGAAGGCGAAGAGGACTATTGTATATAATTTTTTTAATTATAGTGAGAAATTTCTTGCCGTATTCTTGGACATAATAAAACATCTCGTGTGCTGTCGACTACAACCCCCAGTGGTGCGGTTGGTAGCCCAACGGCCACGATAGCCGGAGACGTGGGTTAAAGTCCCACCGGAGAGTTAATTTTTGAGTAATAGTTATTTTAATTATATTTAATCAAATGCCTTTCTATAGACAAAATAGTATATATTAAGAAGGACTTAATTAGCAACAACATTGAAGAAACATGGAAGGCTTTGAAATGGATAATAATAATAATGCATAATAGTTGAGACCGGAAAATTAAATCTCTTGACAAGACCAAAAAGAAGAAACAATAAATGCATGACATCTTGAACAGTATGGAAGAACGCAGGAAATACATAAATAAAGACGAAGAGCTATACATCCATACCGTAGTTAGAAAAATTAAAACAACGAAAGAAACCCGATTTCGAGAGAAATATACTGAGATTGAACATCCATATAAAGATCAAGCCGGGAGCAGCAAACCGCGACCTCCAGGAATCATCACAAACAGCAAGGGAGTGGCGCTATTTGATACCGCAGTGAAGCTTAGAAGATGGAAGGAATACATGCAAACTTTTTTTAGAGATGAACATCGAGAAAATCTCGCAGAGATACCCAGTACAACTGAACCACCGATCACAAAGGAAAAAGTTACAAATTGCATCAGAAAGCTTAAGAATAGCAAACCATCCATACCAGACGAAGCCTATGGAGATCTTCTCAAGCTTATAGAAGAAGAATAAATGAATTCGGTAGTTGGCCTATTTAATGACATATACAACACTGGTGAGCTTCTAAATGAATGCATATTATCAATATTTATTCCAACTCCAAAGAAAGCGACTGAGGATGACAGATAATAATAATCCTAATAATAACAATAAGCCTAATGAGCTAATTTTGAAGGTCTTCCTAAAAATTATCCATGAGGGTGTATATCCAAAACTCGAAGAAGACATCAGCGAAACGCAATTTGGTTTCCGAAACAGTCTCGCCACTATAGCGGTTTTGTTTGGCCTTAATGTTCTGACCCAGAGGGCACGCGATGTAAATTGTGACGTACTCTGCTGCATCATATATTTCGAAAAGGCCTTTCACAGAGTGAATCATCATCAGGAAACTTATCGAGATCCTTCATCTGCCAGGCTTGCACGATGGAGATATCCGGATAATCTCGAACCTTTATTGGCAGCAAACGGACTCTGTATGTATTGAGAATTGATGTTTGGTATTTGCGGGAGTCCGACAGTCAGACTCTTCGATGCTTTTTAACGTGTATTCTGGGAGACTATTCAGAGAGGCACTGGAAGATGCAAAGGAAGGAATCCGGGTAAACGGATTACTCATCAACAACTTGAGATACGCAGGCGGTGCTGTGCTGCTTGCGGATAGTGCAGAAGAACTGCAGAGACTAATATAGAAGGTGACAAGAGTATGCGAAATTTACAATATGCGGATAAACATATCCAAAACTAATATCATGACATAAAGGTAGAATCATTGGACACAGGAGCATACTGAGTGAAGATATCAAACTAGACCCCCTCATAGAAGGTAAGTGCGACAGAATTCTACCCAAATAAAGTTTTGTCAAACACTTTCAGACCATCATCACAATGGATGGTATCCCACAAGGCGCCAACATAACCATGTATACTGATGGATCCAAAACTAAGACGAGAGCTGGCTACGGAATATTCTCACCAGAACTCGATCTTAAGATAAGTGCACCACTTGGAAGACTCACGTCAGTCCTCCAAGCTGAATTAACAGGAATACTAAAGGGTGTTCAAATTTTAGCTGAACGGAATATTAAGGATAAAGATATCCACATACTCACCGACAGCAAAGCAGCTCTAAATGCACTAAATGCCAACACATTTGTGTCGAAAGGGCTAATTCATGTCTACACAGCCTGGAGGAGCTAGCTAAATATAACAAACTAGAACTCTGCTGGATAAAAGGACATAGTGGCATCAAGGAGAACGAAATAGCAGATGAACTTGCCAGGAAGGGATCCTTACATCCTCTAACAACCCAAGAGGATGAAATACTTTCTGGGAGGTTTCACAATGGGCCCAATTTGAGGCCTAAGTGTCTGTAGCAATGCTACCCTCCAGCCAACTATCCAGATCCAGAATATCATGACAGTCAGCAAGGACTATAACATGAATAACATCAGTGAACAATTGCGCGTGAATAGTCAATCTAGAAAGGGTCACAAGTACCAATTACCTGGGTACAAATCTAAACGAAGAGTGGGACCAAACACAAGAGAACAAACTCCGCATTAAGAAACCCAGAACAACCTTTAAACGAATGAATGAGGAAAATGATTTGTAATATGAAACATGAATCTCTATCTTCGCAATCGCATTCTTAGATGCTGTCTTTCCAATACTGATGTATGGGGTGGAGGCCTGGACACTGCCCGAAGCCGCATGTCAACGAGTGGAAGCATACAAAATGTGGTGCTATCAACGCATGCTGAGAGATTTCTGAACCTACCATATAAACATAACAATACTTCAATACATTTAAAAAGAGACAGAAATGTTAAAAACTGTCAAGCAAAGAAAACGATTTACTTTGGCCATATAATACGCAATAATAAGTATGAACTGCTACAAAACATTATGTAGGGAAATTTTCAGGCGAAAACAGGATCCGGAAGACTTCGAATATCATGCTTGCGCAACATAAGACAATAGACACGACTAACATCGATTGAACTATTTCGAACCGCTGTCAATAAAATTAGATGGGCCAGAATGATCGTCAACGTCATACTTCACAACAAGAAGAAGGTATCATTATTATTTCCGCAAGTTTTCATTGTAACGTATTTTATTCTTGGGGCAGCAGTAAAGAGTTTTGTTTCTAATATGCCTTCTTGTGGAGTTATTTGAATATACTTCCAGTTATCAGATCAAATCCTGCGCGCTTTTAGATTTGATTCATTTCATATTACACCTGTATTTTCATTTTACGTAGTTGGTTTCATATTTGATTATACAGAGTAGAGGCATGTAGATAGACATAATATGACAAAAGAAAACTAGAGGCAGTTAAGATAGATACCATAAGAAGATCATGTGAAACATCGACGTTAAGTAGAATGCGCAATAGGAAATTAATGCATCGTCTTGAAGGTAATTATCGTACAGGAAACAGTAAAACGACAACATTGAAAAGACTGGCAGATCATCGACTGTCAACAATTATTCACCGCTTGGTCTCTCCGGAGAGGAGGAAAATAGGAATCGAATTGAGATCTATTTGATGCCTTATTTGTCTTGCAATATAACGAGCAATACGTAGATCAAAAACAATACAATCACTTGTTTTTGATCTACTTATTGCTCGTTAGGTTGTAAAATCTTCATTTTTCTAACTGTCTGTTCTTCCCATTTTCCAAACTCGTTTTTCGTCTTCCAGGTGCACTTTGGTCTTTGTCTATCCAGGGGTGTCCATTGCATTATTTGTTTGCGTATTCTATCCTCGGGCATTCCATGCATTTGCCCGTACCTGCAGAGCTATTTTCTTGTATTTCTTGTATAATGGTCTTTTCCAATTTCATCCTATCTCTTCATTCTACCTATTCATTCTCGTTCCTCATCTTATCTAGACGGAATACTCTGGCCAATCGTCTCCAGAAGTCCATTTTCATTACTACCATCTGGTTTTCGTTCAGCTGCTATACCTCCGATCCGTAGGTCAATATGCTTTGGACGATGGATGAATTTGTATAATTGGAGCTTCCTGTTATTACACATATTCTTAGACCACAGTATGGGGTGTAGTACTTCAATAGCCCTCCCCTCTTTTATCCTTTCCTGGATTTCCTTCTCGCATCGCCCGTTATTAGCAATTTTTACTCCAAGATATGAGTATGCAAGTTCCCATATTCTGGTCTATGTTCAGCTCATCTACAGTTTCTATGTCCTCCTTGACATATACATATTTTGTTTTACTCCTCGAAACAGAGAGTGATCTAGTCTTCCTTGGTCAGTTTTCGAATCATATACCCCAGGTCTTTTTTATCATGTGCCACTACAATCTGGTGATTCACGATGTGCAGGGTATATAGAGCTTGATTATCACTTATTATTATCCCCATTTTTCAATTATTTTTCGCCATTTATTAAGTGTATGTGCGAAAGGTACATCTTAAATAGGGTCCAGGAGAGGCAACTTCCTTGTTTCATTCTTTTTGTGAACGGAAATATCTTTCCTATTTTAATTTTTGAGCTGCAGTCTTTATACATCTGTTTTACCGCTTGTATGAGAGTTATATTAGTCGGGTTCCAGTATTCACGACATTTTTTTGATAGGTACTATATCATTTGTCTTGTTTAAATCTATTAACAGGAGATGTATTTTACTGTTGTGCGATGCTGCCTTTTTCGATTATTTGTATTTTTGGGAAAATATTATGTATGCACGATTATCCACCTATGAAGCCTACTTGTCCTTCTATATCATACTGGCCGTAATCTTCTTTAATCCATTTTTTTAGCTCTTGCACGCTACTAAGAGTTTCGGTCACCGCTATGCATCTGTAGTTATTACAGTCGTCTTTTTTTGTGTGTTGGGGTTATCCACGCCCTTTTCCATTTGGTAGGGAGTGGTGCCTATCAAATATATTTGAGAGACAGGAATTTCCTTCAATTTTGTGGGAGTATATTTGAACAACTCGGCTTGTATCTTTGCTCCACTCGCTTTTCCATTTTTTCCTATAATTTACTCTATTACAATTATAGCTGTTTCCTGGGTTACATATGCCGTTAGTGATTGTGTTTGATATTCCGTTCTCTTCCCTTTCAGTTCATTGCTGTAGTCTTCGTGGAATATCTTTGTACTAATTATGGGTATAGTTGTTTTTTCCACTTTATTTGTTCTGTATTTATGAGCTTCCGTCAACTACGTTCCCCCAACAAAGGTGTTTATTTCATTCTCTATCCCACGATTCGTTTTTCTCTTTACTCACTAGTATTCAATTTTGTGGGTGTATATTTGAACAACTCGGCTTGTATCTCTAGTACACTCGCTTTTCATATGTTTCCCATAATTTCCTCCATTACAATTATAACTGTTTCCTGGATTATATATGCCGTTAGAGATTACATTTGATATTCTGGTCTCTTCTCTTTCAGTTCATTGCTGTAGTCTTCGTGGAATTTCTTTGTACTAATTATGGGTATGGTTGTTTTTTCTACTTTATTTGTTCTCCAGGTATTTATTTGCTTCCGTTTACTGCATTCCCCCAAGATAGGTGTATTTCAACGTATTTTCTATCTCACGATTCGTTTTTCTCTATACTCACTAGTATTTTAAAGATTGTCTGCTCTCTTTTAAATCCGATTCGATCTTTAAGTGAACCAGTACATATCCACTTTTGATATGTTTTCTGCTTAATGTTGTTTTGTTCATCTAGTAAGGCGCCCCGACCCTATTCATTACATCGTCTGCTCGTGTCTGCCTCCGCTAGTGCTTCATATACTGCCTTTTTCAAGGCATCTATACTCCGTCAGCTTTGTTCTTCCGCAATTCTATATATTGGTATTCTACCGCTGCTTCTATTCGTGTTTGGTATAGTTGTGCCATGCTGCTCTCTCTTAATATCTGTGTTTTGTATCTGACCGTTTAGACCTTTTCTGTATTGTCTTCTTACGTCTTTAACTTCCCATTTTGTGTCTTGTTTTGTGATTACTCCATAATAGATCTTAGATTTCTTGTCTCCTGGCGCCATGTGTATTTATGAATGTCTTTAAGTTCGAAGAAGCCGTTCCTGGCTCTCATGTTGTTTTGCGAGCACATATGGATCAGCCTGTCGCCGCTGTTAATTACTGTGGCTTCTCCATGTCATTCTACTATCGGGAATTCCGCTTTGTTTCCAGTTCTCGCATTTAGATCCCCGATACGAAAAATCTCTCTTTGATCCTCTATATGAGTCATTTGGTGTATGAAAGTATAGGTCTGTTTCCATTACTTGGGATCACTGGGGGCGTAAGTGCCTTCGTTACTTTGTGGCCAAGATGATGGATATTTATTGTAATTATTCTTTCATTTATAATAATAATAATATTTTTTATTTCCTAGAATATTTTACATATAGGATGAGGTCCCACATTGTAAAGAACTACTGAGGAGTGCCCTGAGAAGGTAGAGACGTTCGCGGTCGGTATCGTAAATAATAAGGTTTCAGCAGTCAACATGCCGTGGTCGGGTGAACAATGAGGGTTCATGCTAGAGGCTTGTTACAAACACGCTGAGTCTGTGACTGCGACGCAGAGGACAATTCGCACACAGTTTAAATACAAACGAAGGTGCTCCTGTTCGAAATTTCGAAATGGGTGCAGAATTTAAGGGCAACGGGATCTGCAAAACCTAAAAGACGAGTTGGGCATGCCAAATCCGTGAGGCCACCTGAATACATCCCTGCAGTCAGAGCGTGAATAGAACAGTCTTCAACACGTTCTGCTGGGAAACATGCCTCCATACTTCGCATATCGAGTCGAACGGTGATATGAATTTTACACAGTGACTTTAAAGTACACTCTTATAAGATTATGATGGCACAAGGATAGAATCCACCAGATTTGGTAAGACGTAGAGACTGTGTCTTCCAACGATATTGTGTGTATTACGGACGAAGCGTATTTCTATATTTCTGGGGCAGTAAATAAGCAGATTTTTCGCTATTGCGCTACCGATAACCCCCGAACACCAAGAATCTCTGCACACCCCAAAAGTTAGCGTTAGGTGCGCTTTGTCCTCTGCAGGCATCGTGGGACCTTTATTTAAGAGGGCGGCGTCACCGTTATTGTCAATTCCGACCACCGATACTGTATCTGCATTTGTATGCCCCAGAATGGAAGAATATGACACAAATGATTTCTATGTTATACAAGAACTCACAGAGGCCATGTGAAAATCGCTGCGATTACTCCATATGTGCATCGTTCACATTTGGACAATATAAAGTTTAAAACATAATTAAAAAAATCTTATTATATGTACATCAAATAAATCAAAACCTTTTTCCTATAACTTGTACCGTTGTTTTAGAATTAACCTCGGAAATGTGGGACTCTACTGTGCCCCACCCTGTATATAAAAGAATTAAAAATAACCAAAGATATACGATGTTCCTGTGATCTGTTTGTAGGACATTATTTACCGCATCCCATGTGGTTATTTTTTAAACTTATTCATAATAATTATTATTATTATTGTTCTGCCTTTTAAGACCCGTGCACTATTGGAAACTTCGCTATGTATATGCAGGTTTTTGCCGCATTTTTCATTGCCTAAGCCCTTCTTTTTTGTTTCATACAATATGCAGTCCAACTTTTTCTATTCTCTAAGAATTTCGCACGTTTTTTGTGTGCATCGTTGGACAATCCATGTTTCTAAATTCGTTTCTAATGATTCAACGATAATAAGGTTTTATATTAAGCACATTGTTACATACATTTTATTTTCCAACTGTGCACTAACAAAATAACAATAATTGCAGCAAAGATAACATCAACAACAAAATAATAATATTAATAAAGTAATACAAAACAATAAGGATAAGTATATAGAAGCTGCTCATTACCAAACTACTACTTTAAAAAATAATCGTCACCGTCTTATGTTTCTTCTTCTCTTGACGTTATTTTTAACTGAATACGAATATAGAATATTAGCCCGTTTGTACGACTAATATATTTATTCTAGTAAATTTATTCTCGTTTATAGAATTTGATCTTTAAATAATAATATAATATTTTTTTATTATATTATTAATAAAGTAAATATATTGGTATTATTATTAAAAATTACCAAAAAAAATCACATAACATTTAATATTGTTAATCTAATAGTGGGAATACTAAGGCCCATTCTCGTTCACAATGGACCCATTTTGAGGCCTAAGCATCTGTAGCTATGCTACCCTCCAGCCAACTATCCAGAAGGTCCATTTTCACCACGTCCGGTTAAATATTAATTGGCGGTTAAGTGCTAACCGGTGATTAAAACTCATTGGCACACTCTTTTTAACCAGCCATTAGCACTTTGACCGTCTATTAATGTTTAACCGAACATGTTGAGAACGGGAAATAAGTTTTGAATAAATGTTTAGCAGATAAAACGTTAATTTCAACAAAATAAAAACGAAAATAACACACAAAAAAGAAAGAAATTCACACCAAAAAAATCCCAAACAAGAAGGAAATCGAAATTAGGAACAAAAAATACAAAAAGACAAAATACCAATAAGAACAACCGATAATACAACGAAATTACATCACTGGCATACGTTCCGTTTAAATTAAAACAAAATCAAAATGCAATAGTAGAAGAAAAACAAATAGTTTAGACACGGACTAGAGAATATCAAACACAAACCGATTCCTGACCCCAGTCGTTCCCAACGTATACATATTTCTTTTCAAATTCACTTCGTAAAATATGGACAGTTAACAATTTGAGTTCGTTAAATGACGAGATTTTGTTATACTTATGATTTTAACGGTAGGAAACAGAAATGTATTACATATTTGTAAAATGGCACGCATGCCGTTGGATAGAGGAGGCCTAGGCCAAAAAAAAATCCAAAATTTGAGGAGATTTTGGCACAAAACCTGAAAAACTGTAGCGGCCTTATTTGAAGAGATTGAAAAATGGCACGCATAATATGATTATATATTAAATTAAATTATGTATATTATGCGGAGTGACTTTGACATGTATACAGTACAGAATGAGGAATCTCACTCCTGTACTTTACGCTACACTGATTTCTGTAATTTTATATTAATCAGGTGCCTTTATTAATTATGAGTACGAGTAACTTTTGTATTGCATAGACTACTAGACTTTCTTGACAGTCTCCGATCCCTGACTTCACTCTTACAAACTCCTTCTTCATGTGTCTTATTGTCCTAGGGCGTTAATGACCATCTTAATGATTTGGAACAATGAGTTGTCTTCTGCCCACTTCATTAGCGAATATTCTTGGCCATTAGATCCTACGACGTCCTGGACCTCGTTTGCTCTGAATTTTACCCTGCATTGTGGTGTGCATGCTCAAAATATTCTTTTTTTTTCTTTTTCGGTGTCAAATATTTCTGTTGATTTGTTTACGAATTGCAAGATTTCTGTAGTTGTTATCTTGTCCATCCATGGGATATTTAGCAATCTGCGGTATGCCCACATCACAAAAACTTTAAGTTTTCATGATCCACAGCCCGAGGAGGAATCAAAACCACAGCCTCGCGGCGAGTACCGAGGGTAGAAACCACCATTCATATATTTTTTTTGTAGATATACAATTGTTTCAATTTTACTTTCTATATAATTATGATTATGTTGTGTATAGAGTATAGAGTGTAGAGAAAAAAAGAATAAAAATTTAAAAAAGTAACTAAGAGGCCCTATCTGTGGAGCGGAAATTATTAAAATAGTTAAACTAAAAATTTTTATGCTCGTTTTCATCTCTATCATGTAAACCTAGGTGTAACTTTGTAGGTTATTGTTGTTGCGAACGGACATTTATTTCGCATATCCAAAAATGGGCTTTAGGATCTCAAATGAGTAGCAGTAGTTATAAATACAAAAGAGCAGCGGTAATAGTTCAATCCGTTATAGTTTTATAAATAATAACATTCTACAAAAAGTCATAAAATTACGTTAATGTTTTGAAAATAATCAACCGTATTGTGTTTTGTAAATAGTGATTATTATTGCAGTATGTTTTTTTATGACTCTCCGTGATATCAACTTATTTACAACAGGTTATGACTAACTAGAACAAATATAAAACGCTTTCAATTAACATATTTGTGTATATGTGTGTGTCGGTCTAACCCAATTGCGCTCGCCACTTTCGTTTCGCCCGAAAGGGAAACCCGCGCACTTGCACCCTTTCTCCAGGGGGCCGGGAAACCGAAAGTCCTATCCCTCCAGTAAATCACCGGGTTATTAAAATCTTTTCCCCTGGCTTAAGTGCATCACATATACACACAGTGCAGTGGTGGGACTTAGAAAGTTGAGCCCCCTCCGTTGACAGCAAAGCACTACCAATGCGCCGGACTGGATTAACCTTCCATCGCCCATGGATAGCGAGCGTAGTTGAACAAGCGGAGTGTTTCGTGCGCGCGTCCGATGTCAATTAGTGATTAGCGATTTGGACAAATGGAGCCGAGCCTATCTTTGACCCACTAGAGCAGTGGCAGCGCGCGCGACGTTTCTCGCGACGTTTAGTGCTCGGACGCAGCGCCAGCGGATAAGTGCAGTTGCGCGCACCTCAAGCCGATACCACTTGTGCGTTCTGGTGTACCTTGACCTTTGATCTTTACTGAATCGACCCAGTGGTGTTTGTTTGCCGGCAGGTGATAAGATTTGACAACAGCTGTGTCGCGAGTGAGATAAACACTACATACACGTGAATTTGTTTTGGAACGCTAATTACCATGGGGTAACCCCGGTTTGTTATCAAGTGTTAGTGATTTGTTAGTTCTATTATTATTATTATTGTTATTTGGATTACACCATGCTTAATTGTACGGATTTGGAGTGCATCTTGCACCACCACCACTACTATGCCCAACTGCACCACCTTACCCATGGAACGCACGTGGAAGATGGTAAGTTACTTTACTTTATGAGCCTTGATATTAGGTCGGTACTTTACCTTGAGGGAGAAGGTAATTCGGGCTGCGGTATCAGCTTGCCGGACACGTAATGGATTCTTGGTTAAGGTGTGCGACCATACGTGAGACCGAATTCGATTCATACGAAAATGGCATGCAGAGGTTATCAAACCATAATACAAATAACAATAGACCAATACTAATATAATTAGTACGCATTTTTTGGAGTTATGTTTATAAATCGCATTCCAATAATTGTTGATTTATACTGGTATAATGGGGTATATGGATAGTACAGTTAAATATATCACGAGGTGTTTATAATATATATATATATATATATATATATATATATATATATATATATATATATAAAAGAAATGACTACGTGTTCATCATCCCCTACAACGTTGCAAGGTGTAGTACTAAAATAAATAGTGCCAGGGCCCTATATAAACAACCAGAGATGTATATAAATTGACAGGGCGCTATATAAAGTGCCAGTTCTTTATCTAAAGTAGCAACGCGTTTATTAAAGTGCCAGAGAGCCGAAAGGGCGTTATATAAATTACTAATTTTCTATATAAAGTGTCATTTTGTAAAGTGCCAAAGCGGTATATAAACTGACAGGGCACTTAATAGTGCTAGTGCACAAATAAAATCTGATAAGGCAGTATATTATTATATTTTAACTTAAATAGCTTTAAATTATACTTTGAAGTCTTTCTATCTCAATCTATACAAAGAAATCTAACTGATCTCACTAGAAAATTATATTAATGTATCATCAGCCGTCATTTGGTATTTACCTTTTGGCTGTATGTGCTGAATATTATTAATTTACAAAAAAGTATTGGTCCTAGAACTTGTTGAATATCAAATTAAGTTGTTTTGGCATTTGAAGTACTCTTTCCTTATTTCATTCATTGCGTTCTAATTTTCTGATAAAATCTTTATTGCATAGTATTAATTAATTGTCTGTAATGCTGTCATATAATCCAAAAATAAGGACCCACGATGTCTCCAAAGGGCAAAGCACACCAAACTTTTGGGCTGTGATTCTTGGTAGAGTTGTCGAGGGTTATCAGCAGTAGCTCAGTAGCGAACATTCTGCTTATTTACTGTAATATGGAAATTCGCATCGTCGCTAGTCCACACAATATTGTTAGAAGGCACAGCTAATCGGATGCATTACAGCAATCTCTATATCCTACCAAATTTTCCAAATTCAATTCTTGTGCAATCACAATCTTCTAAGGGTGTAATTTAAGGTCACTGTGCAAAATTCGCCTCACCGTTCGACTCGATATGCGAAGTGCTACAGCATGTTTCCGAGCAGAACGCGTTGATGACTGCTCTATTATATATATACTATACTATTGACGGTGTTTTCAGGTGTCCTCGCGAATTTGGCACGCACAACTCATTTTTTATGATTCCAAAATTTAAGGGCAATGCGATTTGCACCATTGCCCTTAAATTTTGGACCCATTTCAAATCGTTTTTCGATCAGGAACACTTCCGTTTAGAAGCGTGTGCGAAATGTCCTCTGCGTCGGAGTAACAGACTCAGTGTGTGAAATAAGCCTCCACGAAGAAGCCCGGTTGTTCACCCATACCACGGCATATTGACTACTCAAACTGTAGTTTTAACCTCAGCGAATGAGACAGACAGCACCGCTTTACCTACTCAGGGCGCCCCTCTGTAATTCTGTAATTCTTTAGAATGCGGGGCTACTATACTCCAACTTATATAACATTTCCTGTATATTCGTCTGTATTTCAGTATTTTTCGAATTATACTAAATTTGTTTAATCGTTATGTCTACATAATTTATTCTGGACTTGAGTCCCTTGAGTTCCAATCAACATCATGTTTTGTTATAATCAACTTGTATGTATATACTACTTTCGAAATTTCCTCACTCCACCATTCGTTATGAGTGAAGTTTCTGTCTTTTTTAAATTTCTGAAAGCTCCTGTATTAAAATATGCGTTTTTTTATTCTTGAAACTCCTGTAACTTTATCTAAATAATGGAATTATCTTATATTATTGGCGTATGAAAGGCTCCAACTTCATAGTTATTATATTTGTTATATTAGGTAGATGATTGTACTACTTGCATTTGTTATCATTGTGTATTGGTTCATTATTTGATACAGGCTCATTCTGTTGCATCACAGTTTTTATTTGTAAAAAATGTTATTTATAGTTAATCTTCTATTAAAATGAAATAGCAATTTTCCGTGTTTAATGATTCTATTAAGACCTGGATTATTTTTTGTTTACGCTAACAGGGTGCTATAAAAAGTGACTGTTCACTATATACAGTGACAAGTCACTAGTTAAGGAGCTAGGGCGGCGATATATAATATGCTAGGGCCCTATATTACTGACAGGACGTTCGAAAAAGTTCCAGTTCAGTAAATACAGAGCTAAGGCGCTATATACAGTGATAAGGCAATATATAAAGTTATATGCCACTGTGTAAAGCAACAGGACGCTGTATAAGGAACTAGGGCGATATATAACCTGCTAGAGCCATATATTTGCCGACAAAGCTCTAGAAAAAGTGCCAGTATAGTATATACAGAACCTGGGAGTTCTGTATATACTGTACTGGCACTTTATATAACGTAACAAGGCGACATATAAAGTGTAGTCCGCTGTATGAATTTCCAGGATGCTAGATAAAATACGTTCTGGCTCCGATAGACCATTATAATCGTCATCATAGATTATCCCATAGATATTACATAATCTAACCAAATACTACTAAATATTAACTAGTTAAACTATTGGAATCGTGTGTATTTTTTGTTGCCCAAAACCACTTTATACAATCCCCTGATCATTTCAAGACCATTTTTAAGGATCCCTTGTCCGTCCGTTTGTGACAAATTCTTTTGCAACATTTTGGGAAGAACTGAATTTTGAAAAAAAATTTGAATGTGGCAAAACTTTTTTGGTGAAAATCTATCAGGGGATGTACTCCAACTTCAATTATTTCGAGTATTATTCAATAATATATGGAAAAAATCATCCCTGATAGAAATGTTTTCAAAAATATACATTCGATTCAGGAAAGTGCATTTTTTTGAATATCTAGAATAGTTATAAAATAAATAATTTTAATTAAATAAAACCTAGACCCGTGGCCGAGTAATTAGAGGTGTCGTCCATCTCGTATTGAGTATTGGGCATCCTGAGTTCGAACCCCATTGGGGCTTATTTTTGCGAATCACCTTTCACAGGTTTTCTGTGAAGTTAAGGTAAATACCGGGTGAATACACTCCTCTCAGCTTCTCTTTTCACCGGCAGAAAAGACTTACGGCTAATAGCGCTGTAAAGATAGATTTTTTTTAGTAAATAGAGGGCAGAAAGGCTTCGGTCGTTAGATCATTGCCATGTGCAAATAGATGTATTATTTAATATATCATATAAAATATTTATTATAATTAGTAAATAATATAAAATTAAAATAACAATCTAACTAAAATAATAATCTATAGAAGTTTTTATAGTACAACTAACCCTCGAAGAGGGAAGTTAACCGTCATCTGGCGGCACCACATCAATTAGCAATGCACACCCATATGGGAATAACCCTCAACATGCTCATGCCATCAGGATCACCGGGTAGTGCCCTCTAGAGAAAAATATTCCAACAGAGTGCTTGAGATATCAGCACAAGACCAATCGTATAAAACATACATAAGTGTGAACCCACCTCTCAGCAATCTAGATTTCGATCTTATTAGATATGTAGATTGCTAAGAGGTGGGTTCACACTTATATATATTTTAGAAGTTTTTATAATCTCCTGAAAATTATAAAAATAACGGATGACGATGTGAATCAAACGAATATATTTAAAAAAAAACATAGTTTCATTCATCTTCTTCATTTAAAATGAATTTCCACATGACAGACGCCACAATCTTTTACTTTCCAAAGATAATAGCTGTTTGAAAAGCTAACATATATATATATATATATATATATATATATATATATATATATATATATATATATATCATTTCTCCAAAAATTTACTTGTTTTAAGGATTATGATACTTATTACAGGATTATGTACATAAACTTATGTAACGCGTATGTGTTAGACACATTAATGAGTTTTGTTCGCATGGGGAATAGTTCATTATTATTATATGATCAGCTGATCACATAACTTAAATATGATTTCAATTTTCTATGTAATTAAACCGGTTATTTATAACCTTTTAACGTATAAGTCAATGAAACCTAGTTATTAATATGATATAACAAACAAATGCAATACACAAAGGTTACTTACCTTGTTTATTGTCACCAAATAGATTAGCTTGACACTCTAATACGATTAATTTCAATATTTAAAAGATATCATAGTTGTCAAAATTATAACAATTATTTTGGGAAGAGAACCCCACTTTTGACTATAATGTCCTCCGTTTACGTTTCCCTCTTGTTAAAACGTCCGCATTTTCCTCATTTATTATTATTTATTTCGTATTTTGACAATTTGGTCTATGGGAATTTGACCGCTTTCAAGGCACATGAAGCTCCACTACGTTGTCTTGGTCTACAGCTAGAATCCCAGGTAGTCAGGATTGAGTTGTCGCCTCCCTAGTGTTCTAGTTGTGGTTGCTGGTATGTGTCATTGCCTTCCTTCAGGTCTCGTATATAGGCTGTCCGGTTGGGATAGCGGGTAGCAGTTTGGGCGTCTTTCTGCTCGGGTCGGCCTTGTATGATAGTTTTCTCGGTCATTTATCGTTGGGTTGGCCTCGTCCGCCGTTCCCTCTGGTCTGCGCCTCGTCCTGAACCTTCCTCTTAATTGAGCATAGGAAGCATTCCGCGGCGTGTCATTTTGTCTTGTATAGCGCAGAAGGCTGACTGCCTCTTGAGTGTTTTGCCTGGTGTCCTCGGTGTCTATCCATGGGTATTTTTTTGTAGGAATTCGGCAGCTTCTTCTTTGCCACTATTCGCCTTCCCGTCTACCCTTTCCGGTGGCAAGATAGCTTTCCTCTTAGCTGACGGAGTTGATTGGTTTTATTCCTCTGTATCCGGGTTGCCAGCCTTCATTATTATCCACTGGCCTAGCAATTCCCTGCAGTTTTCCAGGCTCGGTTTTACCTCCGTTTATCTAATGTTCGTTGGGGTTATTGGTGCCATTTCCTCCAAATGGATTAATGTCTTGTACGGACTCTGGTTCCAACTTTGCTTGTTCTATTAGGTGGTGGTCAGATGACGATCGGGGCGCACCCACCACAATGTCCTTACCGACTGGTGTTCTCCCTCCTCTGCACAGTAAACGATTAATTATGTGTGTCCTGGTGCATTAGTTCCTTTTATTCCAGGGTCAAAGTAGTGCCCCTCCTTGGTCATAGACAGTAACCTTTCACTCAGTGGTTGCCTTCACTCTCCTTCTCTTTTTACAAGTTTGGGTTCTTGGTCCTCTGTCTCAGTTTTCGGGTATTCGTGGGCGGGTAGTCAGTGGTCCACTCACGGGATCGGCGATTCCAAGTCTCAAGAACTGTATAGATCTTAGTGTTTACCCCCTTCTCCTTCCAGTCCCCTCGAAACCACCCCTAAACTAACCCTCGTCCCCGATACGTCCTCTTTTTAAAACAAGAATAGTTGGGAACCCTAATATATGCTTACGGATGGGATATCATGCATCCTCTTCTTATGGTATGAATTATGAATGTATTGAGGTTTTAACAAAAACTATGCAGTCCAATGTCATTGTTTCTTCCGTTCTGCATATCCTGCATATCCTGCATGTGGGATATTTGTCTATAGTCAGTATTTGTAATTGAGTTCTGTATTTCTGCACACCGAATCTTGCCAAATCATTTATCGACTGGGTTAAGTACAGAGCTGTTCTGAGTACATTCAAAAAGTACTCGAGTAGCGAGTACAAATACTTTACAGAAATTGTACTCCAATACCGAGTACAAGTAGGTTCAAAAAGTACTCGAGTACCGAGTACAAGTACTGAGTACCGAGTACCGAGTCATTGCGTACTGGACTGACTAAGCCTATCCTAATTGATGTAATAATAATTATAATTAGTGTGGTAACCTCACTTCCAAATATGCTCTAGCAATATTAATATTACAAAGTCCTACTTAACATTTTATTACAAAACTTACTTAATTATTTTAATTTTTCATAGAAATATTTTTAATATAGTATGAAAGTAATTTTTATTCGGAACATATTATTATCGGCACAAAATTATATGAAATATCGATAAAATATTGTTCTAGATTTTCGCTGTTCTGCATTAAAGAATTCTCGCGCGATGCATATTAAATTAGACTCAAATATTACAGAAATAATGCATTATAATTTTTAAGTAATAGTAATGCAACATTTAACCTTCTAAACGGCACCTAATACTGTCAGTATTTGCTTGAATCCTACTTCAATCAATCAAGTAATCAATTATCCAGATAAATATCAGTATTCTCTTTATACCATCATTACTATACCTTACATGATCAGTAATACTGTCAATATTTTTGAATAATGAAAATTTTAAACATATTATCATACATTAATACTGTGATTATTCTAAAATATTGACAGTATTATTGAGCGTGTATCAATAATACTGTCAATATTTTAGAATAATCATAGTATTACTGTATGATAATATGTTTAAAATTTTCATTATTCTAAAATATTGACAGTATTACTGATCATGTAAGGTATAGTAATGATGGTATAAAGAGAATACTGATATTTATCTGGATAATTGATTACTTGATAAATATTGAAGTAGGATTCAAGCAAATACTGACAGTACTAGGACTGACAGTATTATTGATCGAGTGAGGTGCTTTAAAACTGGAGTCTGACAGAATGCAACTACGTACAATATGATTAATAGAAATGGTAAGTTTTTACTGTTTTTTCGTATTGACCAACTTATCTAGTTTATAGTGTATGATTTGATTTTGACCTACTCTGGTAGTATCTATTACTATTGTAAGGAGTTATATTATTATTATTTTTTAAATATATAAACACTCTAAAATTGATGTTTTACCCCTTTTACCCTTTTAGGGTTTTTGAGAACGCACGGGTACAGTGTGGTCTCAAAAACCCCTCTCTGATGAGGAAGTAGTATGCAGGATTAAAAATTTGAGATGGGTTGTAATGGCATTATGGTAACGATAAATACTTATTATCAGAATCAATCTCTATTGGTAATGCAAATGGCGTTACATTTATTCAGTGATATGCCCACCTTTCTGCAATGCAAATGCGCGACGGGAAAATACCTGCTTTCAATCGATGTGATTCCCCGACTAATTTATTTTATAGTGACTACAGAATATAAATGTAATCGTTTTTATAGAAAAGTATTTGATTATGGTAAAATGTACTCGAGTACACACAAAAAATTACAGCATTGTACTCAGTACATTTTCATTGATGAAAGGCAAGAAGTACAAGTACATTTAGATGAAAGTACTCGTAGATTGAGTAACAAGTACAGTAAAGACTGAAAAAGTACTCGTGAGTACAGTACACGAGTACAAGTACTGAGTACCGCCCAGCTCTGGTTAGGTATCTGGGTAGGCATTATGTCGGGATGGTTTTGAATAGTGGGTTGTATTTTGATTCCTGGATGTCATTTTCCTACGATTGCCTTTGTCGGTCACTGTATCTCCTTGCTATATTACGTAACACATCTGCTTCGCTATTTATTCTTGACTACTTATTTCTCTATTATAAATAAATAATTGTTTTTCATCCGAATTATGATAGAACTCGTCTAGGCTTTGACATTTCTCGTTGGTATCACTTATAGTAATGTATTTTGTGTTTTTATTTTTTTGCTCGAAATTCATTGCCTTCAATAAAAACAGAAAGACGCTTTTCTTTTTATTGTGTCTCTCTTTATTCCTCGTGTAATATATAGTTGGTGTTGTTGTTTAATCAGCGTCCATCTACTATATTTTGTATCTATGTTTTCGATTTTGTTTTGTTCCTTGCATCCTCATACTTATGTCTCTGTTACTTGCTCAAACATTTACAGTCCGTAATGGTTTGCATAAGCTGATTATCTCTCTATAACATACTGCCTTTCTTTGCTAAATTTCTTATGTGTCTTTGCTCTCCATTATTGGCTTGAAATGTGTAGACTAGATATTTAAATTCCTTCACTTCTTCAATCTCTGCTCTATTTCACTTCCAATTTTCACTTGTTACTGGTCTTCTTGTCTTCTAAAATTTCATCATTTTAGACATGTCGGTGTTTAATGTTATTTTATTTTTTCTTACGTATTTCTCTATGCTTAGAAGTAATTGCTTCATCCCTATTTCTGTTTTTACTTATATCACTACATCATCTTCGTATGGTAATATCCAGAGTTTGTACCTTCCCACAACCCCTCCTCTCACTTGTCATTTCCTTAGTCGTTCATTTCTCATATATTCCATATAAAATGCAAACAGTAATGGGCTTTGTGAGCATCCCTGTCTCAATCCTTTAGCCGTCCATATTGTGTTACTCTCTCCGTCTTTGGTCTTCACCCCACTTGTCGTCTCTTCATATATTTCTGTTTGTCACTGTGTTGCATACATAACTTGATTTATGAAAATTCACACACTTTCTACCATATTCTGATTCTACAGTATTATATACACAGTAATTTTAAGAGGCTGTCGTTTTATGTCCTTCGGCCATATTGTGCCCTATTTCCCGCAATTAAACAGCCTAAATTATTTTAACACACTTTTTAATATATGAATAAGGGAACTAAAATAAAACAAAATACAATTAAATACAATTAAAATAAATTATTATCTGGTGTAAATTAGGGACATGTTAGATTTTGCTAGAGAGTAATCAATAATAAAAAATATAGTCGAAAATTTATTTGGGGATCAAAAATTCTATTTTTTCCTAAAGTCTTGCATTTGCATAACTTTTATTAGTTTATCTCTGTAAACATTTAAGACTATTGTCAGATTTGTGAAGAACGCATATAGTTTACCACTTTTTTGTTTCTATTAATCTACGGCTATACAATATATAAATATTGTACATTATCCTGCTCGCCTTTCTAAATCCTGCCTGTGTGTCTGGTAAGATTATTTTCTCTTTCACTTCTGTTCGTAGTCGGTTTTCCAGTATCATTGCATACATTTTATAGCTACTGCTTAGCAATGTTATACCTCGATAGTTTGCTGTGTTTTCTTAATCACCTTATTTATGTATTGGTTTGATTACTCCGTATTTCTTTTGTTCGAGAAAACCGTTGCCACTCCACAGCTTTCCTATTATTTCGTGCAATCTTTTAGTCTTAGGGCCGGTTCTACAAGTGGCGTTTATCCGGAGAGTAGGCTATTCCTGGAATAAGTTTGAGATAACTCTCTAATACTACTACTAACGTCAATAACTCAAACTTATTCCACGAATAGCCTAACTCTCCAGTTAAATGTCAATTTTAAAACGACCCCTTAGTCTTTTAGTTCTTCTGTTCCACATATTTATTCTTTTTCCTGTATTTTGTCGTCTCCCGGGTATTTTTGCTTTAACCGCTGAATTTGTTGTACCACTTCTTCTCTTATAATTGTTTCTTCTGTCTGTGCTTCTATCTCAGATTCTCTTGCTATTTTTTCTGTATGTCCTTGAATTATCTTTTTAAAATGCCTTTATAATATAATTATAATTGATGTATGAATACCAACATACATTTAACCATTTTTTTTTAATATTGTTATTTCTTAATATAGTAATTATTTTAAAAGTATTTATATTTCATTGTTGGTAATATTTATGTAAATTTGAAAAAAAAACGGAAGACGGAAGAGCAATTAAAGCACTGCTGATCAAATTAACAACTTATTGAACGGTATATAGATACTGCTGGCATTCATATAATAAAAAAATTCGGAATTGCTATATGCAATATATATATATATATATATATATGATTGCAATGTTAACTAGAAATGCATCCAAGTCATCCAAATGAAAATGGGTTTAAGGGATCTGTTTGTAGTGTTTATATAGTTTTAATTTTATACCTAGATTAATTCCCAGGTAATTAATAGGCTCTATAGGTGAAATGTTAATTTTAATTCGAGGGGAATTATTGAAGAGGCTATGGTTTGTGATGATTAATTGGTACTTTTGGGGTTTGCCTCGAGCCTCTATTTATTATTTTATTCTCAATGAGGCAGATGAATAAAACTACTATATTTCATTCTCTCATTTATCAGTATCTGTAGTTACTAAGCTCTAAAAAAGTTTTCCCATGGGATACCAATACCGTGTTATCAGCTCTACATGCCTTTACTAAACCTTTCTTAGTGCGAATTATTCCATCAATGCCATCAATGTTCAATGTTTTAACTTTCAAATATTGATATAAATATGTGACAATTAAAATTGCTTTGGAAATTTCGGGTGAAATTTGTAATCTATAATTAACACTGCTTACTCACGATGTTTACGAAACGCAATAACAACCGATTGGCAACCGTAGCTCATATATACGTGGTGAGTGCGGTTTGTTGACTTGGCATAGTGCGGCCGGCCCAGACTCGATAAATAAAAAATATATAGCGGCCGGTGGCATAAGAACCGCGGCGTGCATAATTTTTGCAGCCACTGAATTATTTATAAATGTCGCTAAAGAGTACTGGCCAACCTGACCTTGGATTATTGCCATAAAATATTTATCGGTTTAATTTATTCAGTATAAAGGCGAAACTGTGTACGATTATATTTTTTTGTCACAATATTTTTTCGGCAGTGATTTATTGTTGAGTGTTGCGAAATTTTCCTTACAACACACCATTGTGGCGTAAATAAATGGATAGTTTTTAACCTTTTATGACACATAGGGTGACACATTTCAATCTTGAATTCATATGAGTGCATACGTATACGTTTTGTATTCATGTACATTTGTGTTCGTATTTATTATTGAAACTTCTTTTGATTCATTTAAACATCAACATGGTTCAATAATAAATATCAGAACAAAATTACATTAATACGTTATTTTATAATTACACAGGATGTTATGTAATTCGAGGGCAATCCCTTAAATGTTGGTAGAGGTGTGTTCATCTAGCAAGGATTCGATTTATTTATTTGTAAATTCATCTTCATTTGGTAGCCCGAAGATTACCATAAACAAACCTCGTTCCGAGGACGGAGAGAAGAAACAAAATATCTTTTTGTTGTTGTAAATATATAAGACGTTTTTTTTTAAATATGAATATCATCATATGCTAATAGGCTATCGACCTCACTCATTCAACATTCTTCATTATATCTAGTTTTAAAATCATGAGTAGTGTAATATTAATTTTTGTCTGAAAAACTAACTACAGAAACAAGAATAAGTGGTCGAAAATATCACTTCCGCTTTTTTTTTATTAATGTATACGAATAAGATTTATTGACTTGTCTGTATGGAACCGATTAAACCGAAATGTTAATGGTCAAAGTTCAGGGAGTTTCTATTTTATAATGTAAAACTTATTTCGTCAGATGTTTATTTACGCATAAGTAATATCATAGCAATGGAAAGTGGATAAATAAGTATGAGAAAAGAATTTGCAAGTTATGCATATTAAAACAAATATTATCAAGATTATTTTAATGGATGTCTTTATTAAATTCAACGTAATTTCCTG
Source organism: Lordithon lunulatus (assembly GCA_963942505.1). Lineage (NCBI taxonomy): Eukaryota > Metazoa > Arthropoda > Insecta > Coleoptera > Staphylinidae > Lordithon > Lordithon lunulatus. The sequence continues at coordinate 16,806,396 of OZ012672.1, read as the reverse complement.
TATACCGCAATTGATGATGAAATCCTTTATTGGTGCACATATACAAATTTTATAATTGCTAACAATCCTTTCAATTAACATATACTTGTGAATAATGTACTAATTTTATTTGCATTTTATGTCTTACTTTAATATACGAAGTATGATATTATTTGCGCAAATTCTCTTTATTAGGTTCCCTGATCATTTTAACACTATTTCTGGATAATCTCTGTCCGTTGTACATCATCTTTCATGTGTCGTCAGTTGTCAGCTGTCTGTGATAAATTTTTCTTCATGCGTTTATTGCATATTTACATACAAAATTTTGCATGTGGCTATTATTTCACGTAACTCAGTCTTGGTGTCTTTTTGATGGAAATTGGTCGGGAGAAAGTTCATGTTTACCTACTGCGATTTACAGAGTAAACAAAAATAATCATCACTGCGTTCACGAAATGTTGTACAAAATTCTTAATTCATGTTTAGAGTATTTTATTACAAAAAAAAATATATCTCTAACAAAAATGACAATTTATATATATATATATATATATATATATATATATATATATATATATATATACATATATATATATATATATATATATATATATATACATATATATATATACATATATATATATATATATATATATATATATATACATATATATATAAATATATATATATATTATCTATCTGCCTTTTACCTTTCGGTGTAGGATATTGCATTTACATTACTTAACATTATACTTTACAATTATTGTTGTTGTTGTAACAATAAATGATTTATAATTAATAATTAGGTATGCATACAGATTTTCATAACAATTTCGGGAAAAAACTTCTATCTTATAGGGCTATCAGCCGTGAGGTTTTTCCGCCGAACAAGAGAGAAGCTCAGCGGAGTTTCATCATTCAGTATTAACCAAAACTTCGTAAAAAAAAACACTGAAAAATTGTGAAAAGTGATTCGTGAAACTTCTGCATACTACTCCAGCTCAGCTAGTGAGGATGATATGACACAATATCTATGAGATGAATATAACAAGCTCGTAATCTATATATGAGCCTGTGAGAAGGATAGTGGTGTAAATCGACGTGCGCAGTTATGTATGTTTGTAATGTAAATGCGTACGTTGTTGTACGATATAAATACCAATGGCAAAATATTCTCCTTTTCAAAATAATACAAATGTGACTTACACTTCATTCATTCTTACACACTCATATGTAGATTGCTAAGAGGTGGATTCACACCTATATATTTTATAATAGTATATGAGATATCAGCACATATCTCAAATACTCTGTTGGAATATTATTCCAATAATGGATACTACTCGGTGATTCTGATGGCATGAGCAATTTGACGGTTATTATCATATTCATGGGGAAACTCCCGAGATACTTAGCCAGGGGAGAGTGGAGCAGGGAGCACAAACTGCGCATGGCAAGAGCGAGGTGTGGGTCAGAAGAAAGTGGAAAGAAAGTGTGGATGGGGCTGTTGTAATTGTGCACATTTAGTTTTTTTTTTAAAGAACCTTCAAAAGCAAGGACCACAAGCATCCAGGAAATGGTCACCGTACGAAAGGAGAAATTCAAAATGTTATTATTTTTATTTAAGTTTTTTTTGTATATGTATATGTATATGTATATGTATATGTATATGTATATGTATATGTATATGTATATGTATATGTATATGTATATGTATATGTATATGTATATGTATATGTATATGTATATGTATATGTATATGTATATGTATATGTATATGTATATGTATATGTATATGTATATGTATATGTATATGTATATGTATATGTATATGTATATGTATATGTATATGTATATGTATATGTATATGTATATGTATATGTATATGTGTATGTATATGTATATGTATAATACATTTTTTAATCTTTTTATAAATATATACATTATTTTCTTTTCTCTTATCATTCAATTACGATTTCATTCTTCAATTAAAACTGAATTACTTATTTTTTCTATAAATATATTAGATTATATTCTTTTCCCTTCATTCAATTAGAATCCCATTGTAGATATTGATTCAGTGATCTGAACCATCAAAGAAATGAGATGATTTCTTGAATGTGCTGTGTGTTGAGAGTGGCGCTCACCGTCGACTCCGCCTCTGGTTGTTCATGAATCTCAATTACGTAATACACAATAACGCCAGCGAGGTTAGCAACAGCATTATAAATATTGATTTGTCATAAGAATCGATCAAAAAATTGTGAATGTAGCAGTTAACCTCCTCGCTCCCGATGCCTGCTTAAGTGGTGGGGGCGCGTGCGAATTTAAATGAACCCGACCCTGGTTACACAGATAAGGTATTACCAGTATTACCATGAATGAAAATAAACGCAATTAAAAGGAAATTACTTGGGACTATCAAAACTGTCTGTTGAACTAATCATATAAACGCAGGTATATTTAGAAGTCTATCGAACTCTCGAATATATTATCAATGTATGAAAATAGAATCCGCAGTTTTTCATAAATATCCAACATAGAGTAGATATATATATATATATATATATATATATATATATATATATATAAAGCACTTACCCACTAACGACGCACAAATTTTGATAATTCTGACAGTAGCATTCAAGGGATCGATATGAGGAGCGGAACGGCAGTTTGCAGCTGTATGGAATAGTAATTTACATTATTAGTACAGGAAGGCAAGTTTCCCGAATGAGCGATAGTTTACAGCACGAGCCGAAGGCGTATTAAGAGCGAATTCGGGAAACGGCCTTCTCGCACGAATAATGTCTCTTATTTTTTGTACGAATAAATTTAATTTAATTTAAAGTCCATATTTTCTTCAAAATTGTATTTATTCAGTACCATATCGTTATTTTTTAATGCTATTTGAAGTATAAGAGGTGTACGCGGTGCTTGCATGCATTCTCATATTTATAAATACACATTTACATTGGTACCGAGTTTTAAGTTGGCAACACTGACTGCTTCCCGCACTAGTGCGGGAAGTAGTATTTCCCGCACCCAAATCAATGCGGGAAATGACTTGTCTTAGAACATGAGTACAAAAAAATGTTTATTTATATTATATTAAAAAATCATAAATAGCTGCAAAATATTATCGCTTATTAACTTCAGAAATTAAGGAATCATCAAGAACATGAAACATTTGAATTAAACATTTTGTTTCTCTATTCCAACAGTAGCTGTTGCTCTCCATGTTCGCGGGTGCAATTTCTCCCACTGCGTCTGTTGTTTTTCCATGTGTCACTTTTATTATATGCTGGTATAGCTCCCCTGTAGTACCGCTCGTGCTTTTATGTAGTATGCAACTAAAGCCGCTTTCGGTTATCGTCCGGGAGCTGTTTTGATCTGCTCTTAGCTGCCTTAGATCAGTTCCCACATTATAAATGACAGCGGCTTAGGTCGTTTGGTTGTTCGTAGTTCTCACTTGTGTAACGCTTTTCGTTTCACTAGACAATGATCAGTGCCACAGCATGCCCTCTGTAGGCTCTAACGTTTTTGACGTACAACCATTTCTACTGTTTTCTATTATATAGTCAATTATTGTTTCTAGGGTTCTTATTGTTTGTGACCATGTGTATTTGTGGATGTCATTGTACTAAAAGAAACCATGGTTATCATCATATCATTCGGATCATATAGAACTTTAAGTCTTTTCCCGTTGTCGTTATCTTCACCATATTTACCAATTATAAGACTACCTGTGTGCTTACCTAATAGGGCATTAAAATCCCCTAGCATTATGATCTCTCTGCTTTGTCATATATTGGATATGATATTGTGCAGCTTCCCATAGAATACTTCCTGAGTTTTTACGAGTTCATCTTCGTTAGGGCCAATAAGGGCTATTCTATGTCCCAGTAATGATATATTTACGTTTAATATTCTTTCGTCAATGCAATCTTATCTGACTATATGTTTTTTATATTTATTGTTGATTAGTATAGACACTTTTTCGCCCTCTCCTCTTTTACGACTCCGGTATATATAGCTGCTTTCGTTTATCGTTCGTTCGTTCGTTTATGTTCGTTTATTCATGCGGGCCGCTCCTGTTACCTTGTCTCATGCCGTTCGGTGGCGAGTAACTTCGGTGTAAACCGTTCGAGTCAGCTAGACACAATAAACGAAAGCAACTTAGGTGCACAGATTGCTGTTCTGATCCTTGCCCTTTCTTTTTGGTTTTTGTTAGATCTAATATCCAAACGTAGTTTTTCTGCTTCTCTAGTAATTTCTAGCATCTTCACTTCGCGGAACATTTCAAGTTGCCATTTTCATTGTCCTTTTTCTTTGCTTTTCATCATCCCTTTTGACCATCTTTTTTGAAGTACCGGATTGGTAGTCTGACAACCTTAACCCTCATCCTGGAGGACCACGTGATTGGTGGAGGTTTTCTACCCCTAGCCTTTAGCCGCTTTCGTTTATTGTTCGGAAGCCGTGGGCTGTTCGTCTCATATTCGATTAACCGTGTGAGCCACTCCTGGAATGCACGATTTTACCTTATCCCTTATTACTCAGTTATTGTTCATCATGCTAAAACCCATTCATCATTTCAATTTGTATATAATGTTATATTATGGAAATTGTACACGTGACAATTTTCCAACAAAATTCATAGTTGTGACGACCGTGCGTTCTTTTATCGTTCCTGGACGAGTAGATCCGGTGTGAACCATTCGCGGCAGTGAGAAACGATAAACGATAGCAGCTTATGACGACTCAACGACTTTCTACAAGACAACAACTTTAATTGTAGCCCGAGCAGAGCCCTAAAGGTCGTTTTAGACAAGACAATCTCTTGACTCAAAAGTTATTGAATAGACGAGACAATCTAAATTGACTCGTATCATACAGCAAATTATTTGAAATATGGGATGGTAGATTGAATGGAAAAATATAACGCGTTCTATTTGTCAAGGACCAATTGTATGGGAGGAGGATATATGAATTCATTTCTTGAACAACTTTTGATCTAAGAAATTGTCTTGTCTAAAACGACCTTAACACAGTGCTAATGGCCCAGCCAACTGTATCTTGTTTTTTAATTTGGTACTTCTCCTTCCCCTCCTTTTTAATCCTGACAAGGGACAGCCACTGATGGAGTATTGTACTATATTTGTAGGAATGTTACTATGGATAGTCTGGTATAACAATGAGGGATAAATAATATAAAATATATAAAACTTAAACAAATTATAGGAAACATTTAGCAATATCCAAAAGGCCTCATAAAGAATTGTTACAAATAATTTGGATACCTCTCAATAGTTCAATAACAAAATTATACTCCTAATAAAATTGAAAATTTCACTTTACTTGACGGTATTGATGCAAATTAAGTCAAAACATAATTTATGCCGATTCTAGTCTACAATACTTTATTAAAATAAATAATCATGACATACTCACACTTATTAATTAAATTAATAAATTTTATTGCGATGTATTCCAATATTTTCTAATTCAATTTCATTTTGTGACATACAGTACTATTCTCATATTGCTTACGTGTTGATATATCTAGAGATTAGATAAACTTCCTTTCTGAGTTGGCCTTGAAAGAATTTAGTACAACGCTCGGAAAGTCTTTGTAAACATACCAATTACATTAGCAGCCCGAATAACTGACCAATTGTAACGTCCAATTTAAATTTTACTAATTTTTTTACGGTTAATTTCGAACCTATTATCTCACTTGACTAGAATGCGCATCTTCTTGCACTGCTATCTTTGAAAATACTTTCTCTCCATTCATTGTATCTAGTGCAGCACGTTTGCGACAACGATGATTGATTAGTTGCCACATGATTACAATATATATATATATATATATATATATATATATATATATATAATTATGAAAATTTAGTATTATAATATATAATGTTTATTGCCTAACAGTGCCCAATTACAGTGCAATAAAATTAAATCAATATGAAAAAATAGTACATTGTAGCATTAATTAACAACAAAATAATAAAAAACGTGTGTGTATATCTATTTGTTTATAATGTATTACAAAGTAACAATATATATATATATATATATATATATATATATATATATATATATATATATAGCAATTGGCTAATAAATGAAAGTCCAGCAACGTCTCAAGATAGTGTATGCGGGCGGCATGCATGTTTTATAACAAGAAATGTAATTTATCGAGAAGAAATTTCAACTCCCTTCAATATTTAACACATAATTAAAAAAAAACGCCGAAACTAAACTAAGTAATCATAATCTTCTTCTGGTGATGCTAATTTTAGTTTTAGTTTAATAGATAACACCCTAACTACATTTCTTCAAATGGGGTGGTTTAGGTGGACATTTTTATTAGGGCATAATGTTATTACAGGGCTCTATCATTAGCTAATATACTGAATTTTAAACTGAACCAAACATAAATACATATGCTCTTTGGGTATACCTGTTGTTTATTTCGGGGTAGCTGAGATACTTTAATCTAAAAATTGAAACAGATGTAATTATTTATATTATTCAATTAAGCTGTCTCTATTAGAATTATTTATAACAATGTTATTTTAATATCTAAGTTGCTTTAAATAAAGTTACTCTAGTTAATTTATACATTGTTTTACATAACCATGTATCTTATACTTGATATAATAGTACTGATGGAGAGACCACCAATATATACACATTCATTTTCAGTATTACAGTATTTTGTCAGGCTTATTTGAGGGTTGGTCTTAATATTACTTCTACTATTAATATTACTTCTACTATTAATATTACTACTACTATCAGTATTCGCGTCCCAGCAATTTAATAGATATCTCATTCGTAATAGAGGTTAGCCTTAATAAAACTCCTGTGTAATCCTTTATTGATTTAATTTATTGGCAAAAGCCTATAAATTGTTTAATCTCCAAGCTATCTATTGTATGCAAAATTAATCGTAAAAACCTTTAAATATTTCTGTACACTTGCAAATATATATTAAATCTGAGGGTTGGTCTTAGTATTACTTCTACTATTAATATTACTACTATCAGTTATCGCGCCCCAGATATTTAATAGATATCTCATTCGTAATAGAGGTGAGCCTTAATAAGACTCCTGTGTAATCCTTTATTGATTTAATTTATTGCCAAAACACTACAAATTATTTAATCCTCAAACTATCTATTGTATGCAAAATTAATCGTAAAAACGTTTAAATATTTCTGTACACTTACAAATATATATATAAAATTTACATAATCTCCGTATTCATACCGTGCATAATTATTCAAGCTCATTTAAATTTAAGTGGCCAACATTTAGGACCTACACAAGGGAATGCACTTAAGAGTGCAATTTAATGCGCTTCTGAATTCTGCTCCGTTTCCCCGTGAGAATTTTTTTATGCAAATCGAATTGCAGCACACATGTGCCCACGTTAGACCAGATCTCGCTCGCCTCTCCGCGTTTTATTTTTTTAAACTCTTTTTCAGTTTTTAGTGCGTACACACCAGATCAAACTGGCTACGCGTTATTTAAATGCAACCACTTACCGTTTGGTGCAATGACACTTAAGGATTGAAACACGCTGGCTTAGTGCACTCTGCGATAAGGGAACGTGTCAGGGAGTCATAATGCTTTTTATGGTATAGGTTTGCTGGTATAGTTCTAGTTTTATATAGGTATAGTTGAAATTTAATGCTTTACGAATCAATAAAATCCAGTATGTTTCAGAAATATATGTTCGCGTCTATCGATTTCTGTAGTTAGAAGCGATTTGAAGACTTTAGTTTTAACCACGGTGCAATGATGCACCACACAGGATCTGATAAGTGCTGATTCATCTAGTATCTGTGTTGAAATTAAGAGGGGCAATGAAATTCTGAATGTTTTTGAACAGATTTTGCAGAACATCGGTAATAGTTAGTGAAAATGGCTGCGAAACGATTCAAGGAAAAGCATACGAGAGCAGTTTATGAAAGCAAGGTGGGTTTATAATGACATAACATAATAAATAATAAATAAGGAGGCACTTTCAGAGGATTATTTCCCATAATATTGTTTATTGTCACAAAATAAGTACTAAGAAATTGTAAGTAAATATTCTTATTTTGTGGACATAATTAATTAAATATACTAGTTTTCATATATAAGTGTGAATCCACCTCTTAGCAATCTACATATCTAGATTTCGATCTTATTAGAACATAATCAGTGTAGCTCAGCTAGTGAGAATGAATTGACACAATATGTCGAGTGGTTATATACAAAAATGATACAACTAACCCCCTAGGAGGAAAGTTAAACGCCATCTGGCGGCACCACATCAATGTGCATTGCTAATTGATGTGGTGCCGCCAGATGGTGTTAAACTGTCCTCCTAGGGGGGTTAGTTGTATCATTTTCAAATATATTTTTATTTCCACTGCTTAGTTGTGTATAATTTATTATTTTATTTATTATTCATTATTTTATGTCTGTCTAAACCCACCTTTACTCATAATCCTGAAAAGTGAAAACAAAATAATGGTTAATATTGCAACTTTTTGTTCAAATGTATTTTTATTGATCTAGTCTATAAAAACTATTTTACAATTTTGTTTACAAGGATTAAGAAATTAATATAGAAATATGTTTCATGTCCAAGACCATCGTCATAGTTAAATAAAATATACATAATAAACACATGGTAGTTATATACATTTTATTATTACGTTGGATAGTCTTTCTTGAAGTAGTCCGTAGGCTTTTTGCTTTTCAGGCGTTTTATCATGCCTTTGGTGGAAAGGAGGCGGAAGGCTTCAATATTTTTGTGGTTACGTAGGCGTTGTTCATGTTTCTCGCGTTCTTCAACTGTGAACATAGTAAGGTCACGGTGCATTTCTGTGTGGTGCATTTGTGACATTTGATACACTCTGAAGGCATTGATATTGATAGTTGACGCACTGCATCTCCAGAGCTCGATAGATCCATATAGGTTTTAGTATTCAGCTTGTACAGGAGTCATTTGTTGTGGAGTGGGGGGATTTTCTACCAATAAGCCATTCATCTTTGATAGCACCTTTCTCTAAAGACTTTTATACATAGATTTCATTATTAGTTCTGCGTTGACTTTCTTTTAAGGCGTTGAGAGGTATTGTTACATTTGGTGTCATTAAATTACTCCCCCCAGAATAAGAGGATCTGTCCAATAAAACTGTGTGAGTGGAATTCTGAATCATCAGCTCTACCAACCTGGGGTATTTTTCCTGACACTGACATTTCATGCTTGTTATATTGGTCGTGCAATCCAGTTGTTCCGCGGGAGCTATTTAATTTCGCTCTTGCCCGCTGGTTATCCGGTGAGGGCATTCCCATATCCATCACTTGGGGATGTGCTCGATAGCGGTTACTGGTGTCTCCATCCCTACGATGACCATAGGGATCCATAGATTATTCGTACTACAAAACATAGTATTTGTGCCAAAAAATATAAATAAATTTCCAAAACCTCTATTTGTTAGCATTGAAATTTTCTAAATTTTCTGATCAGAATTCTCATTATCGCATTAAATGTTGTTGGCTTCAATTTTGATGAGTTAGTAGACGTTGCCCATAACATGAAATTATTTTATAAGAATACAATATGATTTTGTTTACTATTACTTAAAATATTCTTACAAATAATCGATTATGACTATTATTGTTATTATCTGTAAAATGCATTTCGGATAAGATTATAAGCAAACTGGTACTTTTATGAGTTAATTTGGGTACAATTTTAAATTTCTTTCTTATCTCCATTTGTTAGCATTGAAATTTTCTAAATTTTCTCATCAGAATTCTCATTATCGCATTATAAATGATGTTGATTTCAATTGTGATGAGTTAGTAGCAATGTAAAGACAGTGCAAGGGTATTACTTATAAGTAATGATTCATGTACTATGTCTTAAACTTAAGGAGCGCAAAGAAATTGTATCTTCTTAAGAATTATGAGAAATGTATACATTTAAATTTATACAAAATATATTCAAAATTTAACATAAACCAATGTTGTCCTAAATTATTGATTACATCTAAAAATGTAATTAGATCGAATTTGACTAGAAGGACGCCAGCAATATATTTCCAGCCTATTTTATTACCATCCTAAATAATCCATTGCATATGTAATGGTAACGTTATGACTTTCAATTAGGTACCGCTTGTTTCTCACGGACAGCGTGGCGGACCCGTTTTTCATTCCCAATATGTGTTAATTGCCACGCAAGACTTTTTCTCTTTACTTCACATGTGCACGATGTTAATGACACTTATGTTGCTTCATTTTAGTTATTTGTGTGATTTTTAAGGAGGCGCCGGGTCGCGTGATTAGCAAATTGTGGCCCTGTTCTAATTCATCGATAGTAATATTCGATTATATCATAACTGTATTTTTATTATTATAGTTTAGGGCTCTAAATTCCAGTAATAATTTATTTCTTTACAAAAATATTATGGTGAAAAAATATTATAATTTTTCCATATAAAGAAATCATGGATAAGTTAATTTGCTATTAATTGCTATATTCTCAAAGAACAATATGTTTAACTTTAGTAACTTTTAGTAACTAATAGTTATTATACGGGGCTGAATCCGAGGGCATTAATACTGCCGTCGGATTCAGCCCCATATAATAACTATTATTTACTAAAAGTTACTAAAACTTCAAAGTAATGCTTCCATTTCCATTTCCCGTTCCCTATTATTATATACATTGATCTAATCTGTATCATTAGATCAATGTATATATAATAATATAAGGCCGTTTCGGCACAAAACTTGAAAAACTATAGCGGCCTTATTTGAAGAGCTAAAAGAATGGTACTTATGCCAATGGATACAAAATTCAACACTATAAGGCCGTTTGGCTAAACAAAATTCAAAAATATAAGGCCGTTTCCGCACAAAACTTTAAAAATTGTAGCGGCCTGATTTAAAGAGGAACAAGAATGGCACTTATATGAATTAATATAATAAAGAACGGGACATGGAAATGGAAGCATTAGTTTGAAGTTTTAGTAACTTTTAGTAACTAATAGTTATTATACGAGGCTTCTATAACTATATGCAAATATAAATGGCCGAAAAGAAAACGCAATTTTAAGCAAAAAAAAACTTACTATGTAATCTAAAACAACAGATATCGAGAATTGAATTATTGGTTGGCTAATAAAATGAATGTATGTATGAAATGCGCAATTAATAAAAAAACAAAACAGGTGGCATTAAGGCATGCCACAATGGCTTATGTATATTAATTACAATATGTTATTGTAAAGGTATATTTAAGCAAAACACCAAATAGATATAAATTTTACTATGTTTTTATCAGGTAATATCAAATAATAGACGTTGCCCAAACATGATATGATTTTATAAGAAAACAAAATAATTTTGTTTACTATTACTTAAAATTTTCTTACAAACAAATCGATGTTGACTATTATTGTTATTATCTGTAAAATGCATTTCGGATAAGATTAGAAGCAAACTGGACTTTTATGATAGCTAATTTGGGTACAATTTAATAGGCGTTGCCCATAACATGATATTATTTTATAAGAACACAATATAATTTTATTTACTATTACTTAAAATATTCTTTCAAAAAATCGATGATGATTATTATTGCTATTATCTGTAAAATGCATTTCGGATAAGATTATAAGCAAACTGGTACTTTTATGATAGTTAATTTGGGTACAGTTTTAAATTTCTTTTTTATCGTTAAAACCATAAAGATACCGACGACCGGTCCTACATCACCTTTTATGCCCAACGACAATTAAGAGTTCACTACGAAACTTTCTATTTCAATTATAAAACAACATTCTCCGTTAATTGTAGTCTGTATAATTGTTCCTAAAAAGGAAACGCTATCGGACATGAACCGAAAAAATCTATATTACACACCCTCTCAGAACGAATAAGAATATATACATTTACAATGTATGTAAAAGATTAAAGCGACGAAACTGTTTTAGTTAAGTTAAATATAATACAATTATTTCAAATATAGTTTTAATCTTTCGATTAAGGAATTAATTGCAAAGCTAAAATATGGAATACAATTCTTATATGTATCATACTCATCAATATCAGCATTCGTATTGTTGGATATACGCCTCCCTTATATAGTTCCAGCGACTACAATTTATGGTTTCTCTTTCCCATTGTCTTCCTCTCACCTATATGATGTCGTCCCTCCATCTTGTTATTGGTCAGCCCGGGTTTCTTTTTCTAGTTTTCGGCCGCCATTCTGTGATTTTCTTTGTCCATCGTCCATCTTCTCTCCTCATTACATGTCTAGACCAACAGCATTTTATGTAGGTTACTCTGGTTTTGTTTATTATCCATATATTGGTTCTTCGATCTCTTCTGATAAATCCCAACATGAATCTCTCATAGATCGCTGAGTTATTCTCATCCTTTCAATTACGTGTATGTTCTGCATTAATTGGATTCTCTTTGATTTCGCTTCGTTGATTTTGTTTACGATCTACGTACATCACAAAAAAATATAAACCCATCCATGGCATTTGACTTTGAATCGATGGATAACAGACTGCGTTAAAATCCCAGTCTTCTCTCGTAGTTCGAGTAAAATTTTAAAACGATTTTATCTGAGCGTACTTCTCAAATATATACTCGACTTGAATCATTTGTATTTGTCAGTTACCTTTGTATATGTCACTTCTCATTGTAGCAGTTTTTAATATCTGTGCTGGCCCGTTTGCCGTTTAATGCAGTATTTACAGCCCGTATGACATTATCTAGTTTCTTATATCGTTGTCGATATGGTTTTCGACACAAACTACATAGTGTCATACACACAAATAGAAAACTATATAGGAAACGATGTAGAAATACGATGAAACATCATTTTCTGACATCGTTTCGACGTTAAATCGTGGCAATATAAAATAAACATAAACCATAAACCCGATATACCGCCAATAATTTCAAATAATTCAACCATTCAAGACTCGTGCTTCATCCATTTTTTTTTTAATATTTTATTTAATAATAATAAAAAAAATAATACAATCTATGAAATATATCAATTTAATATATACAAAACTAAAAAAAATAAAAATAAGGTGATTCTCTCTGTAGGAACTCGCGAGGATACCCCACTTGTCCTGGTATCGAGAGATGCAGGTGGTCGTGGTATGGTGGTGGTTGGTGGTTTGGATCTGTTTTTGATATAAGAAACTACATAATGTCATAGACAATGTTAATTCCTATATAATTTTCCATGTAGAAATAGTTATACAGTTTCATATATCATTTCTTATATATAAAACGATATAAGAAACTAGATAATGGCATACGGGCTTAAGAAGAGAATAATCTAGTAGAAATTACATAGTTGTCATTTGTAGTCGATTAAAGTAGTAAATTGTTGTCATATTTCTTTAGTGCAAATTATACCATGTAATTTGTAACGATTTTGTTAAGTAATAAATAGTAAATTTTATCCTCCATCTCGAATGCGCATTTTTTTGTATTCGGAAACCATCATATCTTATTATACAAGCAATAAGAAACTGTATACAAAATAATGCGATTTTTGGTTCTACACCCAACCACATTGCCTCACAAAGAAGGCCCATAATTACCACACACCTGTCAGACATGAACTCCGCACCGAACTAATTACAGAGTACCGCTACACATCACACGTTATTTTTTCCTCTCGCATTGTGCCCTCCGAATTCTATTCAAACTTAACACGCCCGGAGATGTCAATTCGTGTTTCATCACGGCACGACGGGCTAATTGCGGTTGGGCAACGGCGATATCGTGCAAAGGTTTTTTCGGACGTGCCTTTTAATTTTTGGCGCGGCGAATACACGCACGCCAAGGTTAATGCTGGGTAAGCGGAGGATGCATTAATAAATTAGAGTCAATTGGCAGGGCTCAATCATTCAATAGAAGGCGGTTCGCAAGTGTCGTGCACTTTATATTGAATTGGCCCTAACGTGCGAGGGGAATTAACCTCATGATGAGCGAGCGTTTGTGAATCGCCGGCAGGGTTTACCTTGGGTTCAATATTTTTGAATTACTCATCGGAATACATTAGTCAGTCATATTTCTAAAAGATAATCATTCGTAGCATGCAGGATGTTTAATAATTAATATTTCGCGCCTGATCAAATTCGGTGCTTAGAATAGGTTTCAGGTAAGTTTCAGGAATTTAACGATAGTTGAATCGCCGGTAGGGTTTACCTTGGCTTCAATATTTTTGAATTACTCATCGGAATATATTAGTTACTCATATTTGTAAAGGATAATAATTCGTAGCATGTAGGAGGTTTAATAATTTGTATTACAAAATTAAACTTTTAAAATATCATATGTTAAGTGCGACCACTTGATCAACGACGTTGCTTAGAAAAGGTTTCAAGAAGGTTTGAGGAATTTAACGACGGCATAAAGGTGAACAATGCACTTTAATTCAAATTAATTTATATATAAATTAATAAAATGTATAGTTTGATTGAAGGGAAGGGATTATTATTTATTGCGTATTGAATAATATCTTCAAAAGGGCAGGTCCTGGATTTACAGGATCAAATATCTGCTAATTATAATTAGTTATAAATTATTACTTTATGCGATATATCTGTCCAGTTAATTTCTCTGTATCTGCAGCCTCATAGAAAAATATTTTTTTAGTAAACAAGGTTATATTAACATGTGTCTTAAACAATATGGCAATAAACAATATTATAGAAAGTAAGCAATGGAAATTGTTTCCTAATAGCTTATTTTATATCAACATAAACTCACTCGATCCATTAAAACCCTGACACAAACTGTGGAATGATCGCGGTAAATACAAATCTTTAAAGTCTCGTACTACAGAGGAGAGAAATATAAAACGGAAAACAATGCCTGGTAGCTCTTATATATCCAGAAATGTAGGAGTGGGTAGTTGCCTGTAGTAGCTGTTATAGGGGCTACCTTGAGCTCCGATTTTTAAAATATGTCTGTAGACAAATAGTATTAGTATGATAAGCAAATGATATCTTCGAGCCACTAGGAGTGGACAATCAATAAAGGCCATTTGTCGGTCCCTATCATAGTTATGTGGATATTACAGTTGAAGTTTGTCGTCAGGATGACTAAAGAATATATATATATATATATATATATATATATATATATATATATATATATATATAAATTAAAATCTCCTTTGTGTCGAGATTATTTAAGCGTATTTTTAGTGTAATTGTATTTTATGTAGGAATTCCTTCCGGTCCTTCCTATTGCTCGCCATTCTCCATGCATCCTGCCAACCAATGCTATTTCTCGTTAGTATTTCATGTGTGTTGTCTTCCCATATATTGTGTGGTCTACCTCTTCTTTTCTTTCCTTGTATTCTTGTGTTCCCTTCTCTTTTTGTCTGTCTCCTTTCTGGCATGCGAATTATGTGTCCATACTGTCCATACCATCCGAGTTGTTTTCTTTATATAGTTGTCTGTATACTTTCTATCTGTAGAGTTGTTGAATTTGTTAATTTCGCATTCTTGTGATACCTTCTATCCTCCTTAACTACTTCATTTCTGCTGCTTGTATTTTGCCCAATATTCATGTTTCGCTTCCGTATATCAATGTTGGTCTATATATTGTTTTGAATATTATGATTTTTATTTTCTTCGATACCTGCTTATTATTAAATATTATTTTTGTTAGAATATGGTAGCTTTTGTTTGCTGCCCATATTCTATTGTTTATTTCTGGTTCCAGACTTGCTATTTATATTTATACCTAAGTATTTAAAATTTTCTAGCTGCTCGATACTTTTTTCCGCTATTTTGATATTTGTTTTCACTTCCTGTTTGGCGAACACCATAATTTTTGTTTTAACTGTGTATATTGTCATGTTGTGTTTATTTATTTCTTCTTTTCATATATTAATGTTCTCTTGCAAGTATTCTTTGGATTTGGCTAGTATTACAAAATCATGCATCAAAAGCACACTCAGCTATCGTTGTACGTCGTAGTTTATAATATCCTATGTCCATTTTCCTTGTTTTCTCCTTTATATTTTATAATATATTATCTAGGAATATTATAAACAGTAGAGGGCTTAATGCTCCACCTTGTCTCAGTCCTTGTTTGATTGTAAATTCCTGTGATATCTGATTTCCTGTCCTTATGTAATTGTATGTTTTTCTATATACTCTTGTAATATATTCCACATCGTTTATCTCGGTACTCTGTCGAACTCTTTTTCCAGGTCTATAAAAGCTATGAATAATTCACTGTCCTGGTTATCTATTATCTAGTTGCCTTTTACCTTTCAGTGTAGGCTATTACATTTACATTACCTAACAATTATTGTTGGTGTTCATACATTTATAAATTCTTTCCACTTTTTTCTGTTCTTCGCCAGATCTCTTGCTTGTATAACTGTATTTCCTTTCTTGATTATTATTTCCTCTATTCTGTTGTCCCACTCTTTTCTTGGTCTACCTCTTCTTCTTTTATTTCTAGATCTTGCTTCCCATACCTGTTTTGTTTCATTCTTTTTGTCCATCCTAATTAACTGTCTCCACCAGTTTAGTTGTTTCTTTTCTATATACTTTTCTATAGCTTCAATTCCCAATTCTTCTCTGATGTCATCATTTCTTATTCTGTCTCTTCTCGTAACTTGTTTTACTCCTCTAGGATATTTCATTTCCATTGCCTGTATTCTACGTTTGTTCCTCTTTGTTATTTTCCACGACTCGCTCCCATATGTCAGTATAGGTCTATATATACTTTTGTATATATTTATTTTTGTCCTGCTGATCTCTTTTTTGTTAATCAGTATATTGCACAATGCGTGGTTTGTTTTAACTGTGTTATTTATTCTGTTTCTAATTTCACCTTCCATTGTTCCGTCTTCTGTTAGTTCTAGTCCTAGGTATTTTTTTTCTCGTTATTTGTTAGATATAGATAAAACACAAAATAGAGCAGGTAGAACAACTTGCTCTATTTTGTGTTCTATCTATATCTAACAAATAACGAGTATTTAATTATAGTTAGCAGGCACCGCACTTGAGATATTTTTCTGGGAGACAGTCTGTACAGTCTGTACTGTAGTACTGGACCTGACGGATGGGCAGCGCGGCAAAATACTTTAGCCTCCTACCCGCTGGCCCGACGGCGCTGTTCCCCTTGCATTTATCTCTTCTCCTAGGCCCGCTTCACCATGACAGTAGACATATATGAGCTTATCAGCATCCACGCGTCAGTGCTTTACTCGAGCATTACTTTCACCATGTTATCTGGTGTGAGGCCATCTCCTGCGCTTATTTCCTTTGCCTAGGTCGGACAATCGTGTGCGCGTAAAAATTGTCCTCGGGGCTGCGCACAGGGAGCATATCTACGATGGTTCCAGGCACGTCCGTTTAAGATACACCCCAAAATAACCGTGCCCCGATACGACCCGGGATACGACCTCACCAAGGTCTGAGTGAGGTCGTATCCCACATCCCCTTCCTGTTTATCCACGGTAGTATATTCGGGATAAGCCGCTTGGTTCAGGCTGAATTACTCTCCAAATTTATCTGCTGCCATCTCGCCTCCGTTCTGCTTGTAACCGTTTTACCCCTTTCAACCGCTAGAAGCTCGGCAGGGGGCATACCGACGATAACAAGGATGACTTTCTACAAAACCGCCCGGTACCATCTCGCCACTCTTAAAGCACTTTTCCGTTCTTGTACGCACTTTAGCAGATCACAGGTGGGCGGGAAGAAACCAACCTCGACGCCGTAGAGCATTACACTTTCCGTTAACCTTTTCTGTTGCTCCGGCCCTTTAATCATAGGCATGATGGCTGCCAGTGCCGCGACGCACTTAGTTGCCCTTGCTTCCACAGCCTAAACGTGCTTGCGCAATACTTCTCCTAGGTTAGATTTGATTAAATTAAGAACTGGTGGACTTCCGGGACTAACACCACTGCACCTTCTGTAGATATTGTGTGGTCCCCGGTGTGTCTTGAAGGACTTCTGTGAGGTCTGTCTTGGCTAGCAGATTGCAAAGCCTAGGTTCCTTCATATATTGAGATGGTCGTGGTTTGCCGTTCCCGAGTTTGTTTGGCCACACTGTACATAGCGCTTCGTAGTGGCATAGTCTTTGTAGGGTCTCTTCTTCTTCCTAGCAGGCCCTACAGAGGGATTAGTCTACCAGGCCTATGTGCTTGTTAAGCCTGCATTGACCTTAGGAGCTAGTAGACCCACTATCATTCTGACAAATCCTTTATCAATTTGAGGCTTCGACATATTATGATTTATTTTGCATGTGTATGCCCTGGCTGGTTTGTCCACCAGTCCTGATACTTTATTGTCATCCATTTTACCATATATGTCTTTTTGATTGTTTTTGAAACACTGCAATAGGGCTCCGCGCCGATTAGGGATTTTGATGCGGACGAGTTCGTTTGCCCTGTTATTACCTCGGATGCCACTGTACTCTGGCACCCACGCTAAGGTCAGTTTGTTAAGATCTGCCTAGTTCGCCACGGCTGTGCTAACAGTTTCATATCAGTTGCGACTTTACTTGTGTGGTAGCGATCGCTTTTATTGCCTCTGGACTGTCAGTGTCGAATTGCCATATGTTTATTAGTTATCTTACGTCTCAGCGCTTCCGTTGCACAGCGTTGTATAGCCACTATCCCCATGTACTTGACCCCCCCCCCCCCCGTTTAGGGGGAACTACGGTACCGCCGAAAGTGAAGCAGATCTCCACTGTTTCCTTCCAATCACTAGCATCGCCTCAATATATTTCTCTGCGCCTTGGAGGCTTTCATCAACACGCAGTCGTAGTTGTTCTTCGCTGGCGACCAAGAGCCTGTCGCCCGGTATCCCACTGGATGGCTTCTTCCGGGAAGGGTCTTCGAAGGATGCCGTTATACATGATGTTCCACAAGGTAGGTCCTAGCGCAAACAACTGCGGAACGCCGCACTCCAGTTTCAGGCAGGTGTGCCACCACAAGCACTCTCAAGGAGGAGCCGGCGGTTTTCAAAGTATCAGGCCACCAGTCACATCACATCCTCCGGGAGCCCCAGGTATTTACATCAATTATGAAGAATGTGCACAATTGGCTCCATTTTCTCTCTTCGGCCACTCTGCCAGTGTTCATAATTCCATGTAGTTCTAGAATGATAGATATGCCAGTCCTGAAACCGAAATTGTCGATAGGACAGTCCGCTCGATCCATCAGTGTCTTCAGCAATCCTCCCCAAGACCAGGTACTCCAGCACTTTACCCATCAAGTCAAGTATACCCAGAGGTCTAAAGCCGAAGGGTTGTCCCGGGGTTTCCCTGGCTTGAGGATGAGGACCAGCTTGGCCATTTTCCAAATTGCAGGGAACATCCCGCGTCTTAGTGCGTCGTTTATTGCCCCCAGGACGACCTCGGGAAATAGTTCCATTGTTAGTTTGACTGGCTCAGGTGATACTCCATCGGGTCGTGTCCCCCTGGCTCATAATTTAAGCCTTTTTTATCGGTTAGGGGTTATCTATCTATAACTACGTTAAATTCATGTCGTCCGATGGGGTGTGATGAATCAACTATCTCGCCAACTTCTCGGAGCCCGTGTGACTATTTGTCTACTTTTCCTCTAAAAACATAAAAACATTATCAACCGTTTTGTCATAAGTCTAGAAAGATGAATCATTGAAATGATACCTTTCCCATCAGTCTACCACCCTCGTACCGACCGCTACTTGAAAGCAATTGATCCTGTTTTATTTTGTGTTTTCTTCTATATGGCATTATTTTTGAAACAGGAGAAATTATGTAATAGAACAATATAAATGTTGACATTTGTAAGAAACGCTAGATATTATATATATATATATATATATATATATATATATATATATATATATATATATATATATTTATATATATATATATATATATTTATATATATATATATATATATATATATATATATATAAATTATCTATGCTTTATATAACTAATATTTAATCAAACATAGATATATCGGATTTTGCTTGATCACTCCCCAGTAGTTGGCGACAGTGAATTCATAATTACTCCAGAAAAAAAGTATCCTTGAAACAATATACCGTAATCCGTATATATGTTACACGCCACAAATAGTGTGTGGGTCGGTCTGTAAATTATTTATTCAATTGCTAAAAATACGCACATTTAAATTGAAATTAATAATTAATCTAATTTTGTTTGCGGTAGCTAAAGAAACAGCTCACCTCTAACGATAATTAAACATAACAGTAATCAGGCTTGCACATTTACTTATGAAACGGTAACGGTACAGACACAATTTCTCTTTTGCGCGCGAACACCGCCAGCACCAATAACAATCTTTTTTCCGTTCACCAGCGATCCGAAATGTTTGTTGATACTTGCGAGATTCGGGGAAATGAACTTGTTAGTGTGACGCATTCACACTACTACAATCCTTATCGGTCAAACAGCCTTTTGAGTTTTTCGATTATGCTACGGAATTTCTATAGTTGCCCTTGCTTCCACAGCCTAAACGTGCTTGCGCAATACTTCTCCTAGGTTAGATTTGATTAAATTAAGAACTGGTGGACTTCCGGGACTAACACCACTGCACCTTCTGTAGATATTGTGTGGTCCCCGGTGTGTCTTGAAGGACTTCTGTGAGGTCTGTCTTGGCTAGCAGATTGCAAAGCCTAGGTTCCTTCATATATTGAGATGGTCGTGGTTTGCCGTTCCCGAGTTTGTTTGGCCACACTGTACATAGCGCTTCGTAGTGGCATAGTCTTTGTAGGGTCTCTTCTTCTTCCTAGCAGGCCCTACAGAGGGATTAGTCTACCAGGCCTATGTGCTTGTTAAGCCTGCATTGACCTTAGGAGCTAGTAGACCCACTATCATTCTGACAAATCCTTTATCAATTTGAGGCTTCGACATATTATGATTTATTTTGCATGTGTATGCCCTGGCTGGTTTGTCCACCAGTCCTGATACTTTATTGTCATCCATTTTACCATATATGTCTTTTTGATTGTTTTTGAAACACTGCAATAGGGCTCCGCGCCGATTAGGGATTTTGATGCGGACGAGTTCGTTTGCCCTGTTATTACCTCGGATGCCACTGTACTCTGGCACCCACGCTAAGGTCAGTTTGTTAAGATCTGCCTAGTTCGCCACGGCTGTGCTAACAGTTTCATATCAGTTGCGACTTTACTTGTGTGGTAGCGATCGCTTTTATTGCCTCTGGACTGTCAGTGTCGAATTGCCATATGTTTATTAGTTATCTTACGTCTCAGCGCTTCCGTTGCACAGCGTTGTATAGCCACTATCCCCATGTACTTGACCCCCCCCCCCCCCCGTTTAGGGGGAACTACGGTACCGCCGAAAGTGAAGCAGATCTCCACTGTTTCCTTCCAATCACTAGCATCGCCTCAATATATTTCTCTGCGCCTTGGAGGCTTTCATCAACACGCAGTCGTAGTTGTTCTTCGCTGGCGACCAAGAGCCTGTCGCCCGGTATCCCACTGGATGGCTTCTTCCGGGAAGGGTCTTCGAAGGATGCCGTTATACATGATGTTCCACAAGGTAGGTCCTAGCGCAAACAACTGCGGAACGCCGCACTCCAGTTTCAGGCAGGTGTGCCACCACAAGCACTCTCAAGGAGGAGCCGGCGGTTTTCAAAGTATCAGGCCACCAGTCACATCACATCCTCCGGGAGCCCCAGGTATTTACATCAATTATGAAGAATGTGCACAATTGGCTCCATTTTCTCTCTTCGGCCACTCTGCCAGTGTTCATAATTCCATGTAGTTCTAGAATGATAGATATGCCAGTCCTGAAACCGAAATTGTCGATAGGACAGTCCGCTCGATCCATCAGTGTCTTCAGCAATCCTCCCCAAGACCAGGTACTCCAGCACTTTACCCATCAAGTCAAGTATACCCAGAGGTCTAAAGCCGAAGGGTTGTCCCGGGGTTTCCCTGGCTTGAGGATGAGGACCAGCTTGGCCATTTTCCAAATTGCAGGGAACATCCCGCGTCTTAGTGCGTCGTTTATTGCCCCCAGGACGACCTCGGGAAATAGTTCCATTGTTAGTTTGACTGGCTCAGGTGATACTCCATCGGGTCGTGTCCCCCTGGCTCATAATTTAAGCCTTTTTTATCGGTTAGGGGTTATCTATCTATAACTACGTTAAATTCATGTCGTCCGATGGGGTGTGATGAATCAACTATCTCGCCAACTTCTCGGAGCCCGTGTGACTATTTGTCTACTTTTCCTCTAAAAACATAAAAACATTATCAACCGTTTTGTCATAAGTCTAGAAAGATGAATCATTGAAATGATACCTTTCCCATCAGTCTACCACCCTCGTACCGACCGCTACTTGAAAGCAATTGATCCTGTTTTATTTTGTGTTTTCTTCTATATGGCATTATTTTTGAAACAGGAGAAATTATGTAATAGAACAATATAAATGTTGACATTTGTAAGAAACGCTAGATATTATATATATATATATATATATATATATATATATATATATATATATATATATTTATATATATATATATATATATTTATATATATATATATATATATATATATATATATAAATTATCTATGCTTTATATAACTAATATTTAATCAAACATAGATATATCGGATTTTGCTTGATCACTCCCCAGTAGTTGGCGACAGTGAATTCATAATTACTCCAGAAAAAAAGTATCCTTGAAACAATATACCGTAATCCGTATATATGTTACACGCCACAAATAGTGTGTGGGTCGGTCTGTAAATTATTTATTCAATTGCTAAAAATACGCACATTTAAATTGAAATTAATAATTAATCTAATTTTGTTTGCGGTAGCTAAAGAAACAGCTCACCTCTAACGATAATTAAACATAACAGTAATCAGGCTTGCACATTTACTTATGAAACGGTAACGGTACAGACACAATTTCTCTTTTGCGCGCGAACACCGCCAGCACCAATAACAATCTTTTTTCCGTTCACCAGCGATCCGAAATGTTTGTTGATACTTGCGAGATTCGGGGAAATGAACTTGTTAGTGTGACGCATTCACACTACTACAATCCTTATCGGTCAAACAGCCTTTTGAGTTTTTCGATTATGCTACGGAATTTCTTCAAATAATAATATCGCGAAACGGTTGCGATAAGAATGAGAGGCTTTTAAAGTGTTCAGGATTATAGGACTATTAAATCAATTCGTGTGATTGTCGTTTTAATTGAATTTTTGTTTGTGTTAAAGGCGATTCTACACTAACGATACATTAATTTTTATATAATTGCATGCACGCTCACAAATCGTTAATCAGACAATCAAAAACAGAAAATCTATACTGGAACCAGACCGATCATATCAGAATAGAGAGAAATGATATAACCAACGTCATTCTCTATTCTGACATTTTTATGTACCGTATATCCTTTTGATCAATGTCTATTTGTTAGTGATATCGAAACAAGGGTTTAAGGTTGTTTGATAGGACGACAAAGAAATCCTAGAGTTTTTACTATGCAAACATTTCCTCACTTTGAATATAGCAAGCATGATTGATACAGTCAAGATTGCTGAAACTCCTATATTGTAAAATCTAAAGGTCATTCCAAATGTTTTCTGTCGGCACAATATAAATAAACAGCTATTTCATACATCGGTTTCGAAATCGCGCATTAAGCTATCACCTCACGCTCAGCCGAAATATCATTTGGAAAGTGTGAATATTATTTGTCTTCAAACTGTTTATATTGTCGTTAAGCACGGTCGCACTGTGTTGTGTACATTGTTAACAGCATTTCTCCATAATTTATTTGTTAAAAATGCGCAATGAGGAATATACAAACATGGTAATCACGCCAGCGATGAAATATCGCATATTAATTGCGTAATTAACTAATTCCTTCTAAGTGATTTCAATAATAAACGTGCATACGTGATTGCAGATTTGTGCGTAATTAGTAGCTAGTAAATAAGTGCTAAATTTGTATAGTGTGAGCAGACTTAGCGTTGCATTGCTAACTATAATATTTATTTCTTTAATACAACTGTATATCTTTAGATGTAATAATCAACCTTTATTGGCATACATAAATTATACAGTTTCCGCATTACAATCACATATTTTATACTCATATATGTCTAGACACAGGTCTGAATAAACAAAATTGTGAAGAGAGGCCAAGTGGAGACTTGAACATATTAAAATAACATTCTGTACAATCTATATTTATTGCTACAGGTCCTTGCGACTTCCAAACTTCCCGGTATTGGGAGACTTCTAAAATTTTCTTTCATTTTCATTAGTTCTGTATGGTTAGATTATTGATTTAATTATAACTAATTTTTTTAACATATTATAACCATTATTTGTTATAATGATTCCGACCTGTACATAGGCATCAATCCTGGTGAGCTGCAACATGATACGAAAAGTATTAAAAATCATTGAGCTTACTTGCATTGACTAATATCCTAGAGTTAGAATCTTTGATTCTCATTAACTTTTTTCAGATTTTAAGACTCTTCGAATTCTATTTAAAGGATGCGAAAAGATGGGTTTTTAAACGCTGCTGTAATCCCCATCATAAATATAATATATCCACATCATTGCTTCCAGGCCACTTCCATCCTCGTCCATGCATGCATGCACTTATATTCGTTCCTGCCATTTTCATCTCCTTACTAACATTCATACTTCCACACTCCCCAAACCAATGCTACCACTACTATACCTTCTCAAACAACCTACATTTCCTATAGTCGCAATCCATGCAGTATTTACTTCCAGTTTGCTGTGAAGGGGAGGGGGGTTGATTCTGACCGGGGAGTGTGGGACTCGTGCAATTCAGTACAGGTCATATCCACTAATTACTCAACCCTTGCTCCTTGCTGTTCTCCCGCCCCGGAACCGTTCGTTCATTTAAGCCTTTAGACTGGGGACTGAATAGAAAGAAAAACATATAATAATGCCAGGTGGCATCCAGAAATATTAGAGTGAATACTTACAGCCTCGCATACCCTGCTGCATGTAGAAGCCTTTATAGGGGCTACTACAAGCTCCAATTATTAAACCGTGCCGGTAGATACATAGTGTTACTGTAATAGATAAATGACCAGAATCCGGCTCGCAGGGATTCTAAGGGCCGACACTAATTGAGGGCCGTCTGCCGGGAGGGCAATCCCTTTGGCCTCTACCTGCCGGCCCGATGGCGCGGCTCCCCGTGGCTTTCTCGCTCCTCCCGGGCCAGCTCCGCTATGACAGTAAACATATACAAGCTGACGTCTACCATGCCGTCCGGTATGGGGCGTACCGGTGATAACGAGGTACCCCCTTGCCACTCTCAAAATACTTTTCCGTTGCACGAGCTCTAGCAGATCACAGCCACCCTGGCCAGCATCCGCCTTTTTTGTTGTTCTGGCCCTTAAGCCATGATGACTGACTGGGCCTAGGCGCACTTAGCTGCCCTTGCTCCCACATCCTCCACCTGTATCCTCCACCTGTATGTCTACTACTACCCCAGGTGCTTGACCTCCAGCTTGGGGTAAACCACGGCCCGCCCATGGTAAAGAGGTTCTCGGAACACCGTTTCCTTTCAATCAGTTGCATCACATCGGCTCTTCCTGTACATCCTTATACCTGGCGGTATACCTACTCTCCCCCATCCGTACTTATAATTCGCTGTCCTACAGGGTATTTGCTACAATTACTGACCAAACTCCCTTCTTCTGCCATTTATTCACTCCAGCTAATCACACACCAACTGTTTCACACAAAAAAATAATTCCTGACATTGATTCATCAATTTTGTATGTATTTCTAACCATTTTGACCAGCCGGCTACCACAGTCATACCTCATCACGCAGCCAGCCATCCTACACTCATCCTATTTGTTCCCTGCAAGTACTATGTATCTTGAGGTTAATATTTCTAGGCTTAGCAAAGTCTTCAAATTCTGCAGTTGCACCCTTTCAGCCTATAGCACTCCCATGGTACTGCATGTACTATGTATCTTGAGGTTAATCTTTCTAGGCCTAACAAAGTCTTCAAGTTCTGAAGTTGCACCCTTTCAGCCTATAGCACTCCCATGATACTGCATGCCTCAGCACCGTACGGCAATATGGACCTCATGCATGTATGCCATACAACCAGTTGCCCTCCAAAACAATTACTTAACTTTCCCACGCCACGTTAATTTGCTCCATGCCACTAGTAATTTTCCGGATATACTATTTTATTTCCCATTTTCAACGGTCATGAAGCCCATGTACTTGCAGCACAGTACTATTTCTACCTTTTCTCCTGCCCACATCAAACTTTCTTCCGCCTATATTCTGAAAATAACGCTTTCTTTTGAACATTTCCAGCCCTAACTCCCAAAGAACTGCTTCGCCATTTCTTTTAACTCACTGACGGGCCAATATTACAACATCGTCCGCTTGTGACAAAACTTCTTCCCTGCCTATTACCACAAGCCCGCTTGTCCTATACTTAACCTCCAGCTTTCCCGCAATGATTTAACTTATAATCATAATGGACTCAACGGACAGCCCTGTCTAACCCACTTTCCTATTCTAAACTTCTGCGATCTTGTTCCCGCGACACTTACTCGACAGCATGGGCAGTGTCGGTTTGTCTGCCTTCTAGTTACCCTAAGCTCGTCCAGTTGTCATGCTGTTCGTGCGTCTTGTCTAATGTTACGCATCTATAGATCGTGTTGGAACTTACATCGCATGACGGTGTTGACTAATTTTACCACTACCTTTCATTGTTCCGGCGATTCGAGCATTAGTTGTCCCGTTCGTTGTAGTATGGGCTTCTCTTCCCCCAGCTCCTTAGGATGGCCCCTTCTCTATATCGCCTACTGCACTGGTATAGTATGTGTACGGTCTCGTAGTAATAGCGGCATATAGTGGATGCAGCCTTTCCTATATTGCAAAGGTAGGGTTGGATGCCCCCGTAGCAATTGGGTTGTTCAATTGTCAAACTCGCCGTGCTGTATCATCTAGTCGATTGACTTTATACGTAGTATAGAAATAGATTTTTTGTCCATGACAACTTCGTAGTTTCGTCCCACCGGGTCTGTCATATCCGCAGGGTATTTTTTCTGGCTTCGTCCTTTGTAATCTTTGGGTGGGCCCTATCTTTCAGTCCGCGGTAGATATCCACCCTAAAACAGAGACCTCCGCCGTATCCATAAATATTATCCTGTTGGCTTGGGCAATACGAAGATCGCTGGTGTCCAAGGCCTTCAAGATTAGGAAGAACGAGACTAGAAAAAATACCCTGAGGAAATGTCAAATCTGGTGGGACGAGACTACGAAGATGTCATGTACAAAAAAAACTATTTCTATACTATGTATAAAGTCAATCCACTAGCTACTATAGCACGGCGAGTGTAACCATTGAAAAGCCCAATTGCTACCGGAGTATGTGGTTTTCTAACCCTGCCTATGAAATATAGGAAAGGCTGCATCCACATGCTGCTACCGCTAGTAGAACTGGGCGAGGGACGAGGCAATGAAGGTTTCATGGATCTGTTCGCATTTCTCTGGGTCCTTTGGCTACGTACTGGAGTTGGGTGCGCGGCACTGTTACCAACAATCTTCTGTCCTCATCCGCGTCTCCTATGTTTGGGAGTAGCCGCGCCAATGCTGCCTCCGTCCTGACGTGATTGTTGACCTGCTGATATGGAAACCGCATTGTACTTTGGGGATAAGCTGCCTACTTTCCACCTTACCCTCGAGCCTTCTCGCTATCAATGTAGTATACATATTGTGGATGTTGGCCAGGACAGCTATTCCTCCATAATTTTCTAGATTGTTGCCGCTTCCACTCGTGAGGACCGGCATAATTTAGACCTTCATTCTAACTTTCTGAAATTGTATCTTCCCCTCTCCATATTCTGTTTATTAATCTGAGAGTCGTCTCCTTGGCATTGCAATTCGTTCTTTATTCCATTCCTCTCTACGGGTTTTCCACGTTTAACCCGGTTTAGCCTCTCTTCAACTTCCGATGGCCTGAAATCGTCATCCATTCCATATCTACGTCTGCTTCTTATATCCACGACTTCTACCCCTCCTCCAAAGAGTTGCTTAAAGTATTAGTCAAATGTTACCTTGCTTATTTTACTCACTCGGCTTATGTCCCTTCTCTTTTACATTTCTGCATGCTCCAGAGTTGGTTCTCATTTTTAGTCTTTCTAATTGTTGCAATTTCTTCGGCTTTCCAAACTTCTCTCTACCTGCTGCAACACTTTTTATATTGAATTCTACTTCTCTTAATATCTCCACTCCCGGGCCACCCGCCTGTAATTGATGCATTCTTTGTACATCCATTCCATTTTCCTGACATGCATACTTTCTCGTCTAACTGTCATCACTCTCTTTAATGTTTTCATTATTTCTTCAAAAAAGTTTACCTAGCTCAAATTTTGCCTCCTTTTGCTTTTAAGACATTTTTGAATGTTCTGTCTACTCCACCCCCATATGACCTCAACATTTTCTTCGGCTCCTTCATCTAGGAACGCTGAGATTGGTAAATGGCCTGACACTCACTCCTCTCCGACTTCGTTCTCCTATGAACGTGCATTCCCGATCTCCTTTAATCAATTCATTTAAGCTTTCAAGGTTTTCTTGCTCAAATATTGTCTACCTTCGTCGTTCAATACGTTATCCTTGGATCTGCGTGAATACACTCCCCTACCTCATTTAAACTCCCACCATTAGCTTCTCCAGGCCTCACATTGGTATGTGCCTGTCCTCTCAAACTACTAGGCAACATGATTGATTCAACTCGCCCTTTCTACTACTGAGGCTCTCTCTTAACTCCACAGCATTTTATACACTGTGAAAATTCTCTATTTTAGCCTACCATTGTTATCGACTGGCCTAGCAGCCTTTGCCTCGTGGCAACCTCCCCTTCACTAGCACCCTGATGTTATTTGCTTACCTCCGTGATGATGCCGCCACTGGTTCTTCCATGTTACTCTCCCTATATGCTTCATGCCACTCATTTGAAGTTAGCCGGTATTAGCTTCTGCAAACACTCCCATTCTCCATCTTCTTTTCCTGAAACTGAGGAAGATATGTTGCTATTCACTCGCTCACCATAGTATCATTTTCTAATTTTTCTTTTTAGTCCAGCTATATTCCAGAATCCGATTCTAACACCGAAAACTGTACTTATCACTTTTTCGTTTTGCGATGATTTCGTTTTTATCTTTTCCTATTGCTATCCTGGTCTTGCCGTACTAGGTTTTTGATTATCAGGGTATCCCTAATCACAAGGCTAAATGGGCTAGAGCACTGGGGAGCAATCGTTTTGGGGCCGCAGTTTTTGTTTGTATTGACCCGCTCCCTCTAGCCAACCCGTGCATTTTTATATGAAGACACATTAACAATACATTATTTTTAATAGCCCACGGACGCCGAATATCTTAGGACGGCCTTGCTATCAGTTCCTTCTCTTTCCGTTTTTAAGGATTTTAAAATTTTGATGAAGTTTCTGATATCCCACTCTCACACCATTGCCCTAATTTCTTTCTTTCTATATTTATCTTTCGATTCTGTGTTAAATCGTTATCTATAAATATTTTCCTGCCCTTAAATCATATATTGTTTATCATGATATCCTGTTTTTTATTCCTTAATTCAGTTTTTGCTATAATAATTTCCTCATTGTTCCATTATCTATTTTTAACCCTGTACGTATGCTGTCTTTTATTTCGAACTCATTGACTATGAATTCCTCGACCTAGCTATATGATTACCTTCTATAAATAGCTCCGTTATTACTATATTATTCTTTTTTCCATTCTCCGTGTATTCTGTTGTCTACATTTTCAACGTCTATTTGTCATTTACTTGAAGATTGGTATATAATGTGATAATGATTCTTTTATCAATTCATTCATATATGAAACGAAATAATACCCAAATCTCTATTTTCTGTAATACATTTTAAGGCCATATTGACTAAACATTTGATCTAAGTCTTTAAAATGAAGGTTTGCTAAAAGATTATTAGGTGAAATTGCCGTTTTCCGACGGCGTATGATCAATTTGTATTATTTTCATCTTAAAATATAATGTAATAATGTACGCCCTAATTCTTATTCCTCTTCTTCTATTTGTAGTCGCTTTCGTTTATCATTCATGAGCTGTTCCGTGCTATTTTAAGGCAACTAAGACCAGCCCAGAACAGCTCTCGAACGATAAACGAAAGCGGCTTATGCAGTTGCAACTGACAGAATAAAAGTCATAAATGACAGGTCTGTCGGCTTCACAACATTGTGTTCGTTTTTATAATATAGGGATGTATAAGAATCCAATAATATATTCTCCGCTACTTTTATCTTTTATGGCGGTAGTTAGTATAAACGAATAAAATTGATTTAATGTTGTAACTTTACTTTTGACTTATATTAATATCTTTAGACTATACTAAATACGATTTTATGTAACTTGATATTTATGTGTTGAGAGAACTAATGATTTGATATATTAGTCGAAATAAGTTGTTATGTGTACTCTGCACATCGCTAGTAATACCAATAAACCATTACCAATTCATAAAAACCGTCTTACATAAATGAAGCACATTATCCTGCAACTTCCTCACCAGTTCGCATTTATAAAGCTGAACCGGCCGTTGCATAACCCGACGCCACACCATAATTCACAACAGACACGCACATTTTTTCAACTCATTCCTTCATGTGTATGTTGCCCACTTTCTTCTACACAAGCATAAATTCATAAAGACGCTCTCTCGCTACACCTGTTCGTGGGGGCGCGCGCTCCTTTGAAGCGGCAATTATCTCTCATTACGATTTCTGCAGTAAATTCATATTATTGGTGTTTAGAAAACAATCTTCTCCGGTCTTGATGATTATAAAAATAATTATCGCGCCGGCAATAACTCACAATGGGCAACCTCTCTCTGATTTTCTCGTTTTCCTTCGGGCGAGAATTGTATACTTAATAAATTTAATTGCAACATGAGGCATACATTAACATAATGCGAAGAGTATAAATACCGATGGAGAGGTTGGTTGGAAAATATGCGTTGTAAGCGCTGTTTAAATTGGCTGATATAATCAGTTTTATTGTTGTATTATTAAAGGCTACAATGAATAATTAATAATGGTAATTGGGAATTGTAGAGTCGGTGTACAGTTTACTAGAATGTAATATATACTGGAAACATAATTGATCAAATTTATATAATTCAATTGAATATTTAAAAAAAGATTTTGTTGCATATAAAATTATGTATCATAGGCTTCCATGTGTCTCCTATTAGCCCCTAGATCGTAAAAGTGATAATATCAGCACAACACTATATACATAATAATTGAATGTTCCGGTGAAATACAGAAATTCCAAGAATCTGGCATTTCTTATTGTGAGAAACCGCGAACATTTACTGCGCGGATAATTAACTAACCGGCGATGGCGATAATAATGAAAAGCCGCACACAATCAACATTCCGCCGTTTCACGGGCGCGCTCCCGCATGCGCAATTTTCTATTAGTAGCGCGCGCGAATTCGCGATTTCGTCACATGCTGGCATCCGGTCGAATTCAAACAGGTGGAAACCCGCCGAAACACTTTCACCCGCAGGCGAAAGAAAGGAAAAACAAAACAGTTTTCCACTTTCCCGCCGACGGCGGAGGCGCGGTTACGCAATGAAGTTCGTTATGCCGCGCACAATAGATCATGCAGGAGCACCTGGAAGTCGTGCGGTTGGGTTTACGAGGCGAAATTAAAATGTTTCATGAATAATGCTGCAGCGAGTCCATTCAGGAATATTACACAATTTACGATATTGCCTTTTGTAAATGTATGTAATGTTGAAATGTATCGAGAAACTGATTTAACATTTGCAGCCTGCTAATCGCTTTAGTGTCAAGTTGTAACCAGTCGAACTCAATTTTTTGATATATGTTTAATATCTCCTTCTATCATTTTCTATCTTTGTTCATTTAAATCTCTTTATAACCCTTCATATACCTCTATTTACCCTTAAATATGTTTCCATCATAATCTTTCTTTATGGCTCTATATTTCTATATACCAGACAGAGGTGGCCAAAGTCAATCGCGATCGACCGGTCGATCGCGAAGCTTTATATATATATATATATATATATATATATATATATATATATATATATATATATATATATATATATATTATATATATATATTAGCCTACCTATAAAATATATATCTATGTTCCTCCACAGAGTGCGGCAAGATAACTTCCGCATTTGATTATGCAATAAAACAAAAAGTAATAAAGATATCTTTTCATTTTTCTTTTTATAAAAAAAAACATTTAAAGTTGTGGGATGGAGCGTTTTAAAAATCATAATGGGTAAGTGAAGCCTCCCATTGCCGATACACTGGTTGAGCTTAATGCTGTTCCTTCACTCCAGCATATTGATGGGTATGTTGGCCGTTTGTTCCTGAATGCTTATTTTCAAGTCGTCCAGATTCTGTGGGCGGTTGGTATACACACGAAATTTTAAATACCCCCACAAAAAGAACAAATGGGGTGAACGAGATCACTACACTGTGAGATGAGGCGTTCTGGGAAGTGCTCTCGCAACACAGCCATCGATGTATTATGGGACGTTGCCCCCTCCTGTTGAAACCATATGTCCCCTATGTTCATTTCCTCAAATCGTGACAAAAAAATTCTCCAGCATGGTCACAGAATGGTCTGAATTGACTATAACAGTTTGCTCATTTTCCTCGAAAACTCATGGACCGATAATCGCAGCTGCCAGAATGACAGGGCTCTGGTGAATGCAAAGGCGTCTGATTGGATTTTCGAAGATTTTTTTTTCAAGAAACTGCTTTATAGAAAATATCTGATTACTAGTTATTTGGTTCAACGTGAATGAACCTAAAAGAGCCCCAATTCATGATACTGCTGGACTTCATTGAAGATACAGATACAGTTCTTGAATGAGGAATAAGTAATGGGGAAACACAATAGGTTAGCTGCAGTGAAGTGGGATGCTACAGCAAAACCAAACACCGGAAAGCCAAAAAAATATCTATTATCGATCTATTGGGCTTGAACCCACATTCACCGTCAATATTTCGTCGGCGGTTGGGATGAGTTCAGTAGAGTGCCTTTCGTTTATCACTCTGGGCTTCTACGGACTTATTGTTTCTTGTTTTATTTTCCGCTTTCGATGCGCATAATTCGGCCTTTACAACCGGCGGCGCACGACCGCAATACTGCACGCCACGGGGCGACTAGTAATGCTAAATCATCCTAAACGAAAGTGCCTTACAACGGTAGACATGATTTTGTTTGCTCTATTTAGTAGCGAGATTCCCCTGTGGTTTTCATATATCTTCCTTTTTATGGATGGGTGTAATGATGGCAGTGTTGCAATATGAAATTAGGTGGATGTATTAGGTGGAATGTTTCTGCAGTTTTCAGAGGCTTCTTTGTATATTTAATGTGCAAGGTTATCTGTGCCTGTTGTTTTTTAACTTTCGGATTGCCTTTTCTACGTCCACTATGGTAATTTGGTGGTTCCATGGGGTTTGCTGTTTCTATTGGTTCCTGTTCTTACCTATATATCCTGATTGGTTGGTTTAGGATGTTCTCGAAATAGTGTTACCATATTTCTAGAATCTTTCTTGGATCCATCCGTAGCCACGTGTCGGATCGGATTGCAGGTGACTTTGGTTGAAACGGGCTTCTCATCTTATTTTCCTGTTGGAAGATTTTTTTGTTCCGTTCTGTTGGTTATCCTCGGCTATTTCACCTATTATTTCCAAAAAGTACTTGCTCTTTTTATCATCCTATTTGCAATGTTCCTTGCTTGCTGTCCTCTTCCTCCTTTGATTGTTCTTCGTTGTAAGTATATTTTCTTTTCCGTTTTCTCTCTTTGCATGGTTTCTTACATTCTTCGTCCCGCCAAGGTTTATTTTTTGTGGGCGTCTTGAACACTACCGATTCTTCTGCTGCTTGGTGATGGTGTAATAGTGCTATACTCCTATAATGCTCACATATAATTTTTCAATCTTCTTCTTTTACATAGACAATGTGCCTGTTTTCCTATATTACGGCCCCGCAAAGTTGTCGTTCTATCTTTTCCTTGATCGCCTTTAAGACCTTCTCACGGTTGGCGACTTGCCTCTTGCAACTGTCACTGTTCTGTCTCTATCCATTCACTTAATAGGTACGTTCCACTTTACCCTCATGCTTCTTGTCCATTCACTGATATTGTTCACCCCGCATAACCTTTTTATCAAAGAACGACAGTGTTAGCAAATCTTAAACTATTTTTTAAACTCATTTCTTATAAATTAGGCCTATAATTGCCTCTCTCAATTCTCTATACATTTGTTCCTGTATTTCGGTAAGTAGTTGTTGTAGTTTATACATCATTCCTATCTCTCCTAATTTAAACTTTTCAGCGCTCATGCTGTCTGATCCAAGACTTTTATACAACTTAAAATTTCCGACTATTTCTTTTACTTCCCCTGCTGTTGACAGTTCCTCACTTTCTCATTTTATGTATGGGGTAATTTTTAATGTAATCAATGTTTAATATTACATCGAAGTGTACGCTCTATCTGTTCATTATTATATCTTGTCCTTTTATCAAGTGCTCTGTCATTACATTGTTAGGAAATTGATCGGTTCTTATACAGCTCCTCCAAATGTTATTACTAGTTTATTATTATACTTATTTTTCTTCAATGTGTCTTATGGCTGGTTTACATGTTGCCAGTTACTTGCATGCTAGCTGACGTCACAAAAAGCATGTCAGTGGCTGACAACAGGTGTTTGCCAGACACTGGCTTGCAAGTTGGAGGTATAGTTTGCCAGCAGCTGCATATTTTGCGAATCGCTGTACTATGTACATCACTGTTTCAAATATTCCATAAACTCTCGTGTTGTTTATATAGACTCACAAATTTGGAGGTTTCTGTCTCATTCATACGATAATTTTTCGCACGTGGACGTTTTTTAACCTTTTCAGCCATGATTTAACTAAAAGATGAAACAATAAATTAAATACAAAATGAAAACAGAACAGAAAACAGAGCAGGTGTCACTTTGTTAACTTGAACTGACATGGGTATGAACTGGCAGACCTGTTTACACAGTGCAAGCAGTGGCATGCCAGTCAAACAGAGTGATGGGGGAAGGGCCAGCGTGCCAGTAAATCAAATATTTTTGTTTCATTGGCATTGCGAATAAGTGTCACAACAGGCTTGCAAGCCAATGGCAAGGATGTGTTTACACCGTACCAGTCCCTTTTTGTCAGTTACTGGCAAGCACTACTGGCACACTGACTGGCATAGTGTAAACCATACTTTACAGTTTCTCCCTGTTGGCTGAATTGGTCTTTTGCCCGCTTCGTTTCCTTTCTTAGCATCTCTGCTTTAGATTTGTTTTTTCTGCTAGCGCTTTTTCGAAGGAGTTGTATCTTTTCTTTATGACGTCTTCGTAGTTTTTTTCTCTTTTGAGCAGCTATCTTCACATATATTCATTTCCTTTTCTAACGATACTATATCGGTTCTATTAAAAAAAAGATTATTTGGCATAACCACACACAAAATGAAATCTCAAAACTCATAAACAAGAAACAAACATAATATCGGCTACTAAAATATAATCCTAAAAATTAGTATAGAAATATACCTCTCCTCTCACTAGTCCGTCTATACCTTTACCCACCTCCTCCCACGCCAGCCTTGTGCAGATTTCCACGTCTTTTCCATTTCTAACTAGCTGACTTCTGTTTTATTCTCATGATTTTGCATGGCACCAACGCAGCATTCATACGACACGATAAATAAAAATGTATCCAACACTATTTTTCTACACGACAATACATGTATCACGAGCACGGGGATGATCTAATTTTGAATAACTTTTTAAGTAAAATAAACTTTTATCGGAATATGAGGCACAATAGGTCTTTGAGCGACCGCAGTTTACACAACCTCCCGGTGGGAGCTGTACTCAAACAAATAATGAAGAAAATGATCTACAGAACTTTTACTGAATAATCAACGAATGCTTTCAATTGACTTATCTTAAGAAGCAATACACAGTTATAAGGGAATTTATTATTCAGTTTCATTTTTTAGTTTTGTGCGAGCCGGAGGAGGAAGTGTTGAAAATCTTACAAAAGACGACTTACTCTCTAAACTTTACTGACTAAAACTTTACGAGTTTACGACTTTACTATCTAAAAAAGCTTGCAACAAAACGAAAACATTAATTTATGGATGATATGGATGATAATTTGTGCAATGGCCATGTGGTTCAGACCGGGAGCTCAAGGAGTGAAGGACCGGAGTGAACTGACAGGATTTTGGATATTGCGTGGAAATTCATTGATGTGCAGTGTCGTGGAAATTGCCCCTACCCGATTCGTTCTTCTTTTCGCGTTTTATAAGGCGCATTTTATACCCACCAAAATGTGGTCTGCTTCTCGATAACTTCTTGTAATCTTAATAGTAATTTATTCATCCTTTTCTATAACTAATATAAGTATGTGAACTATTTGATTCACGCAGTTGCCGTCCGAGACTCTCCATGTACTTACACAATGTACTTAATACAAATCGCTTTACTTTCGACATACGTGCTATTGGTGGTCATATTATTTTCCTTTGTAAAGTCTATTAGCAGTCTGTTCTCTGTTATTTTGTGCTTGCTACATTTCCTATCGTAGGTTGGTAGATGTGTACATCTTTGCATTTGTGTCGCCTAGTACTATCTTTGTATCATATTTCCGATTTTTTATAAATTCCCTATCTATATATAATAATTTAAGGCCCCTATTTATATATAATAGTAGATTTTCTCTTTAAGTTCTATCTTTCGTGAGTGCTTTTATGTTGAGCTGATTTTTCACCTCTGGACCTCATGTAGTATATTCTGCCTGATATGGGTTTACATTATATTACTATTCCTTTCAGTATGTTCCACACTAGACAAGCTGTTTCTACTATATATATTTTTCTCAAAAATTTAACTAGATGTAGTCGGTCAATACCTTGAGCTCGTGTCCTGATTGTGTCGACTCCTGGATTGCAATTATTATAAACTTATATCTTTTGCATTCATCATTTTCGGTGTATCTTCTTTATTTAATCGTTTCCTCTTTTACACGATGAGGTGTCGATGTATTTTGGGATTATAAATTTCTCAATGTTCGTACTAGCAAAAAGGAAATTAAAAATACATAAGGAAACGATAAAAAGTGATGGTGATTCGAGAGGAAGAGAAAACAATAAATATTCAGTCTATCTGGAAGACTTAGAGCAAGTAGACAGTTTTATATATCTGAGCGCAATATTAGATAGAACCGGAAAGTGCGAGAGTGATATAATGAAGAGATTAGGGAAAGACTGGCAAAAACAGATTCAGAGAAAAAATAGAACAGGGACAATCAGGCGTGGGAAGCAAGTGCAAGTGGAAAGATGACAACAGAACAGTTTATACTTATCAATTATATTATATTTTTTAAATAAATATTCATTCATTCATGAATCATGATTTTCATAGTTTGATCGCTGTTGCGGTGGGGAACAAGCTAGATCAACCATGAGGATATATTGAACATAAATCGTGAACTACTCATGCTTCGCATCCATAACTCGCTATGGGTCTTATAATTGTCTTGTACACTCTCATTTTGTTGTGTGTACTTCCTTTGACATTAGATCGCTAGAAACTTGCAACTCAAAATCTTCCGCGACATCCTTAAACACACGAAATAAAACGAATGCAGACTGTACAACAACCGTTTCTCTCAAGCATTCCGTGAGTAATTATTTCCGCCTATTAACATTTCACTCGCGCGAATTAATTAATATAAATCTCAATTTCTACAGTGGCCAATTCATCCGTTACGAGTCACGTAACACATCTCCAATTCATCATCCTAGCCGCGCGTGATTATCAAATTGGGATGACCTTTCCGCCAGAGCGGCGCGAATCAATTCTGCGTAAAATTGGTCTCTCTCGCAACACCAGCAATACTACTGTCCACCCGTGCAAAAAGTCAAACGCTCAACAAACGCGTGTTGCCAATGACCCCATTTCTAGTTAATCCGTTTCACGCGCAATTTCTGAATTAACATCAACAGTGTGCTTGTGTTTACAGGGTGTATTGGACATTGGTTTCAACCTTAATCACTAGTCATGTTCTAAAGTATTTATGATAATTTGGTTTCTTTTTTATGGTGTTGATATTATTCTAGTAATTTTGAATAACTGCGTAATTGGTACTTTCTTACATACATTACATAATTTTCAAACTAAATATTCTCACAAATAACAATTAATTGATGTGATGATTGTCTTAAAATCAAAAAGCAATAAGTAGCTCATATCTAATCCTAATATTTTTTCTTGTGAAATTATATGCAGGTGTAAGTTTTACTTGTAACAGATGCGCAAATATATTTTATAATTGATGAAATTCGCACCCACGCAGATTCGGACCCGTGGCACTAAAATGAAGACTAAAATGAAGACTAAAATCAGAGCTTACATTTATGTGGCTACTTGTCCAAGAATGGACAAAATAAAAAACGAAACAAATATACAAAACCTGCGAATAGGACCGATAAACGACAAAATAATATGATAGTTCAAATGGTTAGAACATATATGCCGGATGCCAAAAGAAAAACTACGACTGATATAAGACAGCGAGAGTGAATGTAGAAGTGTCTGAGAAGTTTAGGGTGAATGTGGGTGTAAGGCAAGGGTGCCCGCTAAGCCCCCTCCTGTTCAATCTATACACAAGCGAGTTGGAGGCGGTGCTGAGGAGAGGACAGGCTGGAGGGGTCGTGGAGGGGAGAACCAAGGTGTGGATGTTGACATATGCGGATGACATAGTATTAGTAGCCAAGAGAGTGGAAGAGATGCAAGAGATGTTGGAAAGAATGGGAAGGTACCTGGATAGGAGAGGGCTAGTGGTGAATGTGGAGAAGACCAAATGGATGATGTTTAGGAATAGGGGTAAAAGGGGTAGAATGGAAGAGCTGAAATGGGAGGGAAGGATGATTGAGAGAGTAAATGTATGTAAAATATTTGGGCTTTTGGTTTGACAGTGGAGGAGGATTTCGGGTGCATGTGGAATGTATGCAAGCGAAAGCGAGAATGGCTTGGGGGATAGCGAGAAGGAAATGGGAGAGGTTGTGGGGCGGTAACCTCGTAATGGCGTGCAAGATCTACGATGCGTGTGTAAAACCTATTCTGTTTTATGGAGTGGCAGTGTGGGGATTGCGTGAGTGGGATGTTATAGAGAGAGAGCAAGGTTTCCTCCTGAAGAGTCTGCTAGGTCTCGAAAGGCCGACACCGAGAGTAGTGCTGTTGCAGGAAACGAATCGTATGAGTATGTGGTGGGAGTCGTGTGTAAGGGTTGTGAAGTTTGCAGAAAGCTTGCAGGAATTGGGCCAGGAAAGACCGGTCCGGGGGGTATGGATGAGGTGTAAGATGAGGTGTAAGAGTAGGACGGAGAGTGGTTGGAGAAAGGATAGAGAAAGGATGTATAAAAGAGTGGGTATGTCTGAGGTGTGGGTAGAGGAGAAGCTGAGAGAAATGGGAGCCTAGGAACTGAGGTGAGAGAGAGATTGAGAGATATTGAGTGGCAAGAACGGCAGACTAGAAAGAATGAGAGCTCTTACAACCCTGGCTACGTAGAGTGGCAAGTGCGTGGGAAGTTCCCGAGTTACTTAGCCAGGGGTGAGTGGAGCAGGGAGGACAAGGTATGCATGGCAAGAGCGAGGTGTGGGTCAGACGAGAAAGGGAGGAAAGTGTGGATGGGTCTGGGGTACACCGCGTGTGCGCTGTGTAGTAAGGGAAGCGACACGTGGTGGCACCTTAGCGAAGAATGTGAGGGTGTGAAAGCAGAGTGGGTGGGAAACTGCAGAAAGCTGAATGAATGGTTAAGCGAGGATGGGGAAGGCGTGAAAATCTGCAGGAGGCTGACGTGGGAGAGGAAAGTGGCGAGGGCACAGGGACCGGTGATAGATGAGGGTAATTTGTATTTTTTGCGGAGTATTACTTTTATTTATATTTGTATTTTCATTTTTATTTTTGTATATTTTTGTTGGGGATGTGATGTGGAAGGGCAGTGAGGAAAATTCCAATAAAGGTCTTTTTTTTATATAAGACAGGAGAACAATAGGAAGCAACTACATAGGGACACCAAGGAAAATATGGGACGACAGAATGAGAAGAAGCTGAAAGAAAAAAGATATGGT
The DNA here is from genome assembly GCA_963942505.1 of Lordithon lunulatus. NCBI lineage: Eukaryota > Metazoa > Arthropoda > Insecta > Coleoptera > Staphylinidae > Lordithon > Lordithon lunulatus. The sequence goes on along the minus strand of OZ012672.1, from coordinate 16,766,084 downwards.
GAAAAGATATTAAACAATTAACACAAGACAGGAGGAAATGGAGGAAAATATACACACTATGTAAATATAAAAAAATGTAGAAATGTATATAACGTATAAAACAGCCTTACACCAATAAAAAATGTAGAAAGCCTTTCGATTAAATAAAAAAAATAAGGGAGAAGCTCAGAGGAGTTTTAGTTTTATATATGTATCACATAAATGTTCTTTTATAAATTCTATACTGCCCGCCAAAAGAAAGAACGCATTTAGGGATAGCAACACCAGTATTTCTATATTTATATCTTACATAATCGGGATCTATGTATTAATATCGGTATTAATTTATTTATTTATTAGCCTACACCGAAAGGTAAAAGGCAATAGATAATATATAATTTATTTCTTAAAATAATATTTGTATAGTTATAACCATGGGGTAATTATGTTTTTTTTTTACATATTTAGATCAAATTAAAAGGTATTTTAAATATTTACAGTTAATTCATACTGCTAGCAATAATATTGACATAGAAAGCCCGAAATAATAAATCATTATCGATTTTGTATGACTGTCGAATGTTAGCATAAATTTGAACCTAGAAGGTGAATAATATTGACAATACCAAAATACCGGCATATTATTGTTGAATACCGGTAAAATTGTCTGGAATCCCGGTTTGCGGCATCCCGTAATTCCGGATTTGCAATCTCTAACCGGAATCTAACCGATTATTACCTTAAAATAAGCGTTTATCCACCCAGTTTCCTTAATTATTATAGTGTTATCAAGCGCTCCTGTTGGTAGTGATTTTGTTACACTAGGGCCTCTTCTCCTAACAGCAGACTTCATTTTGTCATAGCTTATGATGCCTGACACATAATTCCTTGATCTGCCTATATAATAATAAAAACTATTCATAATTTAATCGTATATTTCTATTAATTAGTGATTGATTATTATGATTAGTCCTGGATAATAAAAATAACAATTTCCTTGAACTGATGTCATTAAAAAATACTATTACGAATATAATTCATCATTAATTTTTACAGCGAATTCTAATTTATATAATAAACTATCAGCAATAAATCTTAGCGCGGTAAACCTTGCTTCACATAATGTTCATATCCTAACCAATTATCCAATTATTTATTATCCCCACAATTAAACATATTATACAAAATGCTTTGACAAATCACTCAACTCGAACGCGTCATAATATTACCGCTCTAATCGTAATTAAATTAATAGCGATTCGATGTAAAATTCGCGTCCTTAGTCCTGTTACTTCGCTACCTTTTTTCTCGTCTCAGCAAAAGAACTATAGATATGAATTAATTAAATAAGCCTGTCGCCTTGGTGCGCAATTTTAAAAATACTGTAACAGGAGCGCACTCTGATTCACATGCGGTCGTCGGTGTGTTTAGAATTCACTTTCTACGGAAATGCGGGTTAAATTTGAATATTTGTTTCCGCATGACGGACACGATTACCAACAAAGAACTGCGGCGGAGGCTCTTGGTGGTGATTAAAAGAGTAAATTGCTTTCTAATACATAATATAGAGGATTAGGACAATTTTCTATTGACTTTCAACTCGATTTAATTAATTGTCTCTCTAGTTCTTCTAATATTATTCTGTATGAACTAAAATATTGAAAGTCATTCTATTACAACTAATATATTATACTTGTATGACAGAAAAAACGCGCTTTAAGGTTAATTTAAATTTTAAAATTAACGTATTTATGTTGTGACATAAGTGCCTTTCGTTTATCACTCTGGGCTGGTACGGGTTACTGTTTCTTGTTCTATTTGCCGCTTCCGATGCGTATAATTCTACCTCGGCGACGCACGACTGCAATGCCTGAGCGATACGACACGCCACGGGGGCGACTAGCAATGATAAACCATGCTAAACGAAAGCGCCTTAATACAAGTCCAGTATTTGAACGAAAACACTATTAAATATATATTTCTACTACCACTACTAACAAAAACAATTCCAACAATTCCTTCACACCAGGCTGTCCAGGTTCAGTAGATTGGTGACAGCACTGGGAATAAGCTGACAACACACACATTTAATTAAAAAAAATGATCAGGATTAAATAGAGTGACACTAAAAACTAGAAGATGTTTGAAATATGAGTGTACCGTAGATTGCTTAAAATATCTTGGATAAGCAACGAAGAAATCCTCCACAGTATAGGCCACGATAGAATATTGCAAACAATTAAACGCCGGAAACTAGAATACCTTGGACATCTATGCAGGGGACCTAGATATGAACGTATATGCTTGATTCTTATCGAAGAAATAGAAGCGAAAAGATGGATAGGCCACAAAAATGTGTAGTTGTTACGAAATCTATGACAATTGACTGGAATAAATGTAGACAGGAACGAGAAAATTCTAGACATGGTAGTCGTTAACGTTCCATAGGAAGCAGGACGTTTTATGAAGAAAAAAGGGGGAGTGTTCTAATATTCAGTGAAATAAAATATGGATAGATATTTCGATTTTATTTCAACAAATATTTGCTCTCTCTTTCTTCTCCTTAATGTGTCGTGCTTCCTATGGAAAGTTAACGACTACCATGTCTAGAATTTTCTCGAAAGTTTCATCTTTCACAATAACCGTACCAATCAACCCTATAATTGAAAATTTTAATTTTCATGGCTCATTAAATAAGACACTAAACCGCTCCAATCAAATCTTCTGTTATACGTTTCACCGCGTACGATTAATTACCGCATTGTAATTAAAGTTATGTAGGCGAAGGACTCGCAATAATCGTCACGTTCAACTATCATTTTTCTTAATCTGCAATCGATTAATTATAAAAAAAAAATACGCAGCATTGCTGCCCGAGTTTACAATGAATTAGCATGGATTTCCCGTCGAAAACCGTTGGATAATTGCGCGCGCGTGGGCGGAAAGACCGTGTTCCCATTAGCAGGCGTTAATGCCGAAAGGAATATTAATTATACATGTGAACATTGTTTAATGTGAAATTGTACATATTTAAAACGACAGGTGATTATAATATAATAATGATTATGGGTGTAGTGAAAAGATGGTCGAGTGGCATGAGAAATTTAAGTTAAATATAATAATAATACTATATAAGAACGTGTTTCGTAAGGCCGGTTTATTTTTAGATATATGCCATATGAAATGTGTTTTTTTTGTAACCATGTTGCCTTATAGTCGTGTAATATTTTGCTCTTTTTAAAGTAAAAAATGAGATTCAATATTTAATTTTTTTTTAAATAAAATATTTATTATATTTTATACTAATACAGGTAGATACAGAAAACAAACTTTTATATTTCTCATTTCATTCCGTGGCCGTGAATGGTTGTGTGGTCAATGGTGTTAAGTAAGCAATATTCATCTGTTTTGTTCTTTGGACTAGGGTGTTCGATATCTTTATGTTTTCGCTAAAGGTGTTGAAAGATTTTTTGTTCGTTGTTCCTACGGTTTCTTTTCTTCTGGTGTTATTTTAGGAAACTTTATTGTAAACAGTGAGGATTCTGTGACATTTCAAAGTTCAACTGCTGATAATAATTTGAGGTAATAGTGTCATTGTGATTATTGTATGTAATTAATGCTTAATTTAAAATAACTTTTTTAAGTTATAGCCATGTACTAATATCTCAACCTATTTTCTATCGACATGTATCTAATTTAGATAGATAATGGGCTGAATGTACCAATATGTTTCTATGTAATGCCTATTTATCTTGTATAAAATTTATATTTAATTTTGGATTCTTGTCCACTTTAATATAATAATAAAACGTATGCGATAAATATACATAAGCCGGTGGCATTGCAAAAAATATTTGGCCATGAACGCTTTTAAAATTCACCATGAAGTATATCAAATCGTACATTCTACATACCCAAATATTTTGTTGTGGATAATTTTAATTTATTGCTAGAATTCACGACATGATGTTCCGCATAGTTTAGCAGGAATGTTTTCCTGAATACCAGCTTCTTCCGATCCTTACTAATAATAATGATATTAATTAATAATTATAAAAGATATACTTTATATATTTATAATAATATAATTATATTTTTTTCTTCTTGTTCTAAATGACACTTCTTTATTCGTTAAAAACACATAAATTACACCAATTATACTACAAAAAAAAATTTTATTTGTCATAAAGACATACCTTACTTTATAAGGCACCTAAAATATTGACAGTAATATTAATCGTGTTAATATTACTGTCAATATTTTAGAATAATGACAGTATTACTGTACGATAATAGATTTAAAATATTCATTATTCTAAAATAGTGCCAGTATTACTGATCGTGTAAGGTATAGTAATGATGGAACCAAGAGAATACTGATCTTTATCCGGATAATTGATTACTTGCCAAATATAAAAGGAGGATTTAAGCCAATACTGACAGTACTAGGACTGACAGTATTATTGACCGGGTAAGGTGCCTTTATAATACTGTCATTCCTAGTATGAAGTATTGAAGCAAATACTGATAGTAATCAGTATTTGCTTCAATCCTCCTTAAATATTTATCAAATAATCAATTATCTGGAAAAAACATCAATATTCTCTTTATTTCATCATTACTACCTTACACGATCAGTAATTATATCAATATTTTAGAACAATGAAAAATTGAAATATGTTATCGTACAGTAAAACCCTAGTTGAATACTTACTATATCTTACACGATAAGTAATACTGCCAATATTTTAGAATAATGAACATTTTAAATATGTTATCGTACAGTAAACCTGTCATTATTCTAAAATACTGACAGTGTTACTGGCCGTGTAAGGTGCCTTCTACATGTAATTTTGTATTTAGACAATTGTGATTGTGTCCTCCCTCTATCCTTGCCATGAGATTTCTGGAGTGCGATTCTAGAAACCACTCGTTTCGAACGTATTTGTATTTAACTGTCAACGTTCCTAGAAAAAATACGGATAATTCACGATGTACGCTCAAAAAATTTAGGAATTTCATTTTACTATCCTTAAAAAAAATTAATAAACCGTAATTCCATCATTGAACGAACTCAAATCATGAGTTATACATATTTTGTAGAGCGACAATTAAACGAATACGTTCGAAACGAGTGGTTTCTAGAACCGCACCCCTGAACTGGTCCTTTCGGATTGTCGGTATAGGGGTGTGTCTGTTTCCTTATCGAAACGAAGACTTTTTAATTTTTGGGCAAATCCTCGTTATTACGCCTCCTGATCATCATTTTCATTTTAAGGTCATCTCTGGAAAACGTCAGCTTCTCCCCTGATAGGCAGAAAAGCCTTACGGTTGGTAGCCCTATAAAGTTTTTTTGGTTCTAGTGAAGACATAATCATACTAACAACGTGTATGTATGAATAGAAATTCTAAATAACATTATGTATTTATTTTATTTAATCATATGCCTTCTACCGTGAGGTGTAGCCGTTTTTCCTTTATTTTTCTTTCCATGTTTTTCTGTCCTGTGTCAATTGTTTTATTTCATGGTATATCTTTTCTTTCTGCTTCTTCTCGAAACGAAGACTTTTTACATTTTTGGATTTTTGGGCAAATCCTCTTTATTATGTCTCCTGATCATTTTAAGGCCATCTCTGGAAAACGTCAGGCTCGTAGTGACCTAAGCCGCTACCGGATCTCTCATTAGAGTCGGATTCTTTGAGAGTGCAGCTCTATGTGGTGGTAAACTCTATCTAAGGCTAAATATGACCACAAGATAGATAGCTAGCAAGTACCGTGAGAGAAAGTTGAAAAGAAGTTTAAAGAGAGAGTTCAATGGTTCCAGAAACCGTTCAGGTGTAAACCTAGAAAAACTAGAAATATTTAGATATTAAGGCTGCTTTCGATGTTTAGGCTTTCACTTCTTCTTTTAGGTTAGGTTGAGGTTGAAGTACATACATTGTTTGACGCTTTTATTGTAAATGGCGATCTTACATCTGTACGGGTCCCTAGATATCCAGTTGCTGATTTGGTCTATGCTGTTGTCCACCTTCTAGACCAGCTGCTCTTCTATCCTGGCAGCTGTCTCCCTGCCGTATTCTAGTAGACACGGGTACTTTATTGTCTGCTACTTTTATAAAAGTATAGTGTTCAGTTTTGGTCGCTGATATTTGCATGTTGAAATTTGGTGTCGAGCACTCGAACTAATAGAGGAGCCTTAGCATGTTGTTTTAGTCAATGGAAAATTAACACAGCAATGTCAGCATAGCATACAACTTTTATTTCTTCGTCTTCCATTCGGTACCCTCTTCCAACCTTCTTGACTTCTGTGATCATTTCGTCCATTATGATGTTTAATAAGTCTCCCTTTTTTTTGAGGGGGTGAAACTTCACAGGCGCCGGAGTGTCAGATTCCTCAGAGATTCAGCGTGAAGACCTACTGCCTAAACACTCACTCCTATCCGTGCTTCAAGCCGGTACCACTCGCGTATTTCTTCTTGATGTACTAATGGCATAAGACTTGAAGGGATCTTATGCCATTAGCACATCAAGATATCAGCTCTCCGTTCCTGGGCGGTGCATTTCTCTGCCTGTCTAGTCCCTCTTGCTCTTTCACTCTCATAATATTTCTGATATAGATGGCAATGGCCCCTAGCTTGTATCATTGTTCGCTTATTGTTTTCGGTGCCTAGTTCCACCCCAACTTCGCTCGTTAGTCTGCTTTTATCCGAGTCCCACCGTGGGCACTCGAATAGTGTGTGCTCTGCGTCGCCGGGTGGATTTGTGGTCACACAGGAAGCAGGCCTGGTCACTAGACTTGCTAATCGGGCAGAGGTACGCTTGAAAGCATCGATGGTCCGTGAGTGCCTGCGGTAGGTGGAAGGCCACCTCTCCATGCTTCCTATCCACTCAGTTTCTTATATGTGGGAGGACCTTCTTTGTCTACTCGGCTTTTCCTTCGGTGGCATCCAGGCTTCCTGCCACTTTGCTATGTTGCAACCTTTCTGCACCCCTTATTACCCTTCTGTCGTGCCCCCAAACATACACGGCCTTACTGGAGACTGTGCAGTAGGTACTGACCACCCTCAAAGCGATCTTGCTTTGCGCGTTGGCCAGGTGTGCCCTCGTCTGCACTATTTGCATCTTTCCGGAACAACACCGGTCCAGCATGATGCTCTCTACTGTAGATGCAAGTATCCTTCTCTTGCTTGCTTTTAACCCACCGAGGTTCTGGATAGTTCCGGATAGTTGGCTAGAGGGTAGCATAGCTACAGACACTTAGGCCTTAAAATGGGCCCATTGTGAAACCTCCCTTTAAGGCTGTTCACTCGTCCCACTAGTCAATTTTGCGTGCAAGCTGCAAAACTCACCCACCGAGGTTAGTTATGATTGCCGTCACCACATGGGCTGCCCCAGCGGCCGTAGCCTATGTATATAAGAAGAAGTTTAGATGTTTATCCAGGATCAAACCAATCTGTTTGACGTTATCTCCGAGGGTAATCCGCTGTCTTAATATAGAGATCACTATCGGTGTTATACGTCTTCTGCCAGTGAACAAAATGGCCTCTGTTTTATCCTGGATCCAGTTGCTGATTTGGTCTATGCGGTTGTCCTCCTTCCAGACCAGCTGCTGCCCTGTCCTGGCAGCTGTCTCACTGCCATATTCTAGTAGACACGGGTACTTTATTGGATAGTTATACGTCTTCTGTCAGTGAACAAAATGGCCTCTATTTTATCCTGGGTCCAGTTGCTGATTTGGTATATGCTGTTGTCCTCCTTCCAGACCAGCTGCTCCTCTGTCCTAGCAGCTGTCTCCCTGTCGTATTCTAGTAGACACGGGTAATTTATTGGATAGTTTGTCTGATACTTTTATAAAAAGAGTAGCTGTTGGGGTGAATATTTCGTTTTTGCAAAAGCTGCACACCGGCTGTAGCCTCACTCTATCGAAGACATGGATGAAATCGATAAAGTACATAAAAGCTGTTTTATTGAATTCTATAGCATTCTCGGCTATCTGACGGATGGTGAATATTACGTCAATCGTAGATCTATTTGTTCTGAACGCCTGCTACTCATCGTGCATCCCAGAGACAGCAATGTCATCCTCAAAGATCTTTGTGGGGAGCTTTGATACTGATCAGATTTTAGCCCCTTTTTGAATATTGGTATTATTATACTGTATCTAGTCTGCTACTTTTATAAAAGTGTAGTTGTTGGTGTTGATTTGGTATATGCTATCTACCTTTCAGACCAACTCCTCCTATGTCCTGGCAGCTGTCTCCCTGCCGTATTCTAGTAGACACGGGTACTTTATTGGATAGTTTGTCTGATACTTTTATAAAAGTGTAGTTGTTGGTGTTCAGTTTTGGTCCCTGATATTTGCATGTTGAAACTTGGTGTAGTTTGCTCGAACTTATAGAGGAGCTCTAGCATGATGTCTTCGTCAACGGAAATCAACACATCAATGTCAGCATAGCATAAATCTTTTATTTCTTCGTCCCCTCTTCGGTACCCTTTTCCAACATTCTTGACTTCTCGGGTCATTTCGTCCATTATGATGTTAAATAATGCAAGACTTAAGCTGGCTCCCTTTTGGTATTATTATACTGTATTTAGACTCGGTTGGTATATCCTTGCTGTGCAGTATTCTGTTATAAAGGATAGAAACGTTCCACCTCCATTTTTTATTAGTTTATTGCATATTTTGTCCATTCCCAACAACTTCCGATTATTTAATTTGCCAACCAGTTGATCTACTTTACCCCCTGCATATGTTTTACCTTCGGTGTGTGTTGAATAGTACTTTTTATCATCAGGTTGTGGTTCGATGGCCTCAGTGTTATTGTCACCTTTAAATACAGCTCACAAAAGTGTTTTCCCAATCCTCGATTGTATTCCTTGTAGTTTGTGTATATTCGTTTCTATTCTCTTTCTAAGCATGTTCCACGTCTTCTTATGTACTCCATAGAGGCTGTGTTCCATATCTCTTGAAAACTTTTCCCAGGGCGTTTTTTGTATTATTTGGTTTTTGTTGTTATTTCTATTTCTTACAAGCTTGTATGCGTTGTTTGTTATTAATCAGATCAATATTAATAACAAACAACGAATAGAAGCTTGTAAGAAATAGAAATAACAACAACAACAACATACTGTAGGTTTGACTTTTGGTGTTCACTTGGGTAAACCACTGCATGGTGTTTGGATTTACCCCTCTTTATACATCTTCTTCCGAGTGCTTTATCCTCAGCTTTTATTAGTTTGGATTTTTGCCATGCGGTTTCTAGTTTATCTTCTTCTTGTATTTTGCATGTCCTGATTTTTTTCTAGTCTTAGCTGGTATCTCATAGCGATAGGGATCTCACGCAAAGCGTTTCGATTACTTCCGTAGGTTCTCTATTTTTTCGTTTCGAGTGGTTGTGATTTTCGTCAGTACAAGGGGTGGTTCCGGAATTTGCAGAGGTCATGGTCAAGGTCCTGATTTCTACGGTGGTGGATGTTTCTGTTTGTGATTACAAAGCCTATAATGTATTTCTATCTTCGTGTGTTCCAAAATGTGAATTTATGTTATGGTGTATCTGAAAAGAAGGTTTTGCTTATTCTTAGTTAATTTTCCGTGCATAGCTGGATTTGTTTCTCGTGTTTTACTTTCTTCGTTATATCGGTTTTTACGCCTATGGTTGCTTTGTTCCCGAATCTAGCATTTACATTTGAAAGGATTATGATTTGAGTGTGTGTGGTAATATTGACACGCATTGTTGACAACTATTTCTTCATTGGGTTTGGTGATGTCGGTAGCGTAAACGCTGATGAGATGTGTAGACTATGTACTTATGAGTTAGACTATTACTAGTAGTATTCTTTCATTGATTTATTTTGTGTCACTGATGTAACTTTTGAGTTTTTCGTGCAGCAGCATTCCAACGCCAGAAGCTGCACTTACGTTTTTATCTCTACCCCTAGGAATGTAGTTGGTGATTCTCTTTCCCGTCCTCTTGGTTTCTGAGTGTTTGCAGATGAAAATATTGTCTCCACCCACTTCTACTAGGATTTTCTGATTTTTGTTGTTCGGGTGCTATAACGTAAAATTCATACGTTATAGCACCCGAATCTTAGTGCTTTAGTTTTCCTAATTCGTTTCGTCATCGAGTCGTCATCAGTTATTCCAATTCTATCAGTTACTGAATTGTTAGTACTTTAAGTACTGTATGAATTTTACCCCAAGCTAGTCGCTGGTCGCTTGCGAACCCTCCTCCTTTAACCGGCTACTCAATCAATCCAGTTTCGTCGCAGGCAGAGGTCGTGACGTAAAAATGACGTACAAACGACCTCTTTTACATCCTCCGATACCAGGACATTATTGATATAAACTATTATGAATTACTCAAAGCTTGTATAAAGTTAATAATACATTCAGCTAACTTCACTAATAATGTATACTAATATAGCTTAACTATTTATCACATGATTAGATCTAATTATTATTTAAATTGGCTTATATTCTCACAGTATCAAACAAATATGTTTCTTACAAGGCTGAGAACTATTTGAGTCAAATAGTATTTATAAATGTGTAAATGGAAATGTTTTGCACGATAGCGAGGACACCACTGGTTAAATTAAAATTTGATACTTATAATAAAGTTAATTTATACATACATGTTCTCACTATAATTATTTAAATTATGTATATGTGATATGGATAGTAGTATGGATACAAATACTGTAAATCATGTATTGATGCTGGATTATCGTGGTAATTCAGTACAAGTCGTCGGAATTGTATTTTCCATAAAATAAACCATGCGTAGGATCAGCAAGTTTCTTAACTATATAGCACAGGCTTTATTAAGGATATTTTTTAGTAGTAAGTATTGGCTTACACTCTCACTCTCACTGTATCAGCGAATCACTATATCAATGAATTATGTTTTCTACAAGGCTGAGAATTATTTGAATTAAATATTATTTATAAAATGTGTGAATGGAAATGTTTTACACGATAGTGAGGTCGCTCATTGGCTACATTAAAATATTGTTTTGTAATGTTTAATGTGCACAAACAAAATGATTCTCGTTGAGTTTATTATAGATCATTATTAATCTCCAAAATGCATTGAAAAAAAATCTGCTCACGACAGTCACGTTCGCGTTTTTGTAGTGTCCAAATACTTGATAAGATAATGAACCCGTCGTTGCAAATAGCCGCGTCACGTGCGTTGTAATTACGCTAATTATAGATAAGTTTTGTTTGTTAAAGTAATTACACGTATTTGTACTAAAATATGTGCTAAGTGGCCAACATGAAATCTGGAAATTAATTTCATAAACATTTTTATATATTTATATTATTATAACTAATCTTTTTAAAATCATAAATTAATAGTATGCAGGATAATATAAAAACAAACTTTATCTCAAGAAACACATCAATAATAATATACAAGAATTAACAATATATTCCCTCCTCACATAATATAATATTCCCTCTCTAGAATTAGCAAAACCTTTGTTTGTTATTATTCCTTATGATCTTGAATATTAAAATAGTAATACAAGTCATATTACCTTCCTCCTACTATTCATTCTTCTCTCACCGAATTTTTCTCTTACGCTAGCCTTTACAGATTTCCACCACGCCTTTCCTTTAACCATTTACTCACCTTAGTGTAATATACACTATAGTATTCATTTAATTTAATTTAAATTTATTTACTAATTTTATTATATTATTCCTGGCGACGTGTTGGGATTGCGGCGTGAGGACTAAAGAAACTCCTTCTTATAATATCGATATTTCGCTCTTGGTTCAGAGCTTCATCAGGATTTACTACAATCAAGCCAAATGTTACAAGAGAAATATTGATGTCAATAAGTATCTATTATAGTATAATATTCAAATGTAAAAGTTAGAAGTTAAATGTTAAAATGTTATAAGTTTAAAATGTATATTTAATGAATTAGTAATACATTTTAAACTTATAACATTTTAACATTTCACTTTTACATTAATATTATACTATAATAGATACTTATTACACTATAATAGATACTTATTGTTATCAATATTTCTCTTCTTGGTTGTAGTAAATCTCCTAACGAAGCTGTGAGCCAAGAGTGAAATATCGATATTAAAAGGAGTTTCTTTAGCCCTCACGCCGTAATCCCAACAGTTTTCCTCCTAACTAGTTTTCTGCGAAAAACTTCCCGCACTATATATATATATATATATATATATATATATATATATATATATATATATATCTCATTAATTAGAATTCAGGAGCAATAACCTTAACCTTCACATCAAATCTATATATATATATATATATATATATATATATATATATATGAAATTATTTTCGTGGCCTAATAGATATTCCCATTTTTTACATTTTTATGTGGAAGGCTTGATTAAATTTGAAATAAGTTCTTTCATTTGATATTACTCTTAAGTCAATGTTGAAGATGCTGGAAAACACTAGATAATTAGATAATTAGTTGTAATAAGTAAAATATAAAAGAATTTAAAAAAATTTCGTAAAGAATTTTGAATGCTTTATTTGGATTAAATAAACTGGAAAAACTAAAATAAAGAGACTGTACTTCACTGACAGTGACAAAAATTGACCGCTATTGTGAAAATCGTCCAACAGTTACGCCACACGACCTAACATATTGGCGTTTGAGGAGAAACGACAAAAAGCAATGTTATAACACACATAAATTGAGCGGACATGTTGACCATGCAACCGAATTATATAAACAATTTTAGTAGCGTTACATCAAATATCACGACTATTCAACATCCTTTATATGCAAATATAATATTAAAAGAAGTAAGTATATTATTAATAATACATTTTTCTTTCTGTTTCAGGTATGTAACATCTTTGATACTCTCAAGCAAATCAATAACAATCTTTCGTATGGATATCATTGATAATGATAATTTGGTAAGATTATATCACCTATATGAGTTAGATATAATATTGTAACTTTAATTTGCACGTCTGATTTTAATTTATAATGTATAAAACGATACCATAATCCTATTATTACTATGTGTAGAAAATACCGTTATTAAGCATAGCCAACATAAATATATACCAAATATTTACAGGATTCCCACATGGGCAACTAATTGTCTCTTTTGTAAATTTGACAACATTCAAAGTCTTTAAGCCAGGACCATTTAATACATTTTACTTTACTCTGTATTTCATGGAGTGGTCAGGAATTGTACCCTAATCTGCAAATTCATACATAAAACTACAACCATCGGTGATATTGTACGTCCTATAAATTTCTTACGTAGGGACATATAGAGTCTCATAGGCCATATAGACTACATAGGCCCAGATCGCTTTTTGGTATGATTCTGGGTTTCTTTAGATGTAAAAATCAGGCCGAAGCAACTCGGCGTAAAAAATAGGGCTACATTACATTGAAATATTTCGTAGTAACCAATATCACAGGATATTGGTTACTGCGAAATATTTCCTACGCCTGCAGGGCCCCAGCAGACTACTTACGCCACTGAACTTGACATACACTTTATTTCCTCTGCACAGTACTTGAACACTCCGTTCATACTCAAATATAAACACACAGTGAACCTTAATAATATTCTCGCGTTTCGCCCATAAAATGTCACAAAAATTACGCGACCACGTCACGTTGCCGTACGGCCCCATGCGAAGGCCTGCGAGTCCTTAAACGTCGCCGCACACACATGTGTACATGTTATTATCACGTACACGTAAATTCACAATTGAAGAACAAAATATTTTTAACCCTGACTTCTGATACAAGGCGAAATTAATTGATACAGCATTCATATGCTCGTTGTCGTCTTTTTATGTGATCGCCGATTTGGAGCTCATAAGAAAATTCGCACCGCTTCTGACGTTTTAATTAGCACGTTCGTATGCAAGTCGAATTCTGGTATGAACAATACTTCCCGGCAATTAGCGCCGTCAATTAGCATGTACGTCAGAATTGTAAACGATGATTGAACCATTAGAATTTTTTTATGTTTGTCTTCCTCGTATTTTTTTATAATCATGAGAAATAATTATTCATTGTTATGACAGTGGTGCTCAAACTTTAACTTTACTAGTTTCAATTGCTAGTTACAAATATATATATATATATTTCTCTATATATATATATATATATATATATATATATATATATATATATATATATATATATATATATGTTAAAAGTTTTAATGTGTACAGAGAAAATTTTCTAATATGTTAAAGAAATGTTCGTTCTCTTATAAAAGATATGTATAAACAACTGTGGCCATTTACGGGGTATTGTATTTTATATACCAAATATTTTTTAAACTTAACACATATCCATGTTCCAATTGATAAAATGAGCCACGTCAAAAGTTGCCATGAGCTGCTGTGGGAATAAATATCCAGGTGTAACAGTAACAGTAACTCCTGACTAGGGAAAAACAACTTCTATCTTTACAGGGCCATCAGCCGTGAAGCTTTTCCGTCGGTCAAGGGAATCAAGCATAGAGGACTTTATTCACCAGGTATTTACCTTAAATTCCCAGAAAACCTCTGAAAACTGTGAAAGGTGACCCCCATGGGGTTCGAACACAATGATCAGTAGGAGACGGACAACACCTCTAACCACTCGACCACTGAGTTGGGTTTGGCTAGGGATTTTTCATTTTTGTCAATGTTCAGCTAGCGCACTCTTGGCGATTCGACCATCTGGAGCCAACGCTTAAAAATCTCTAGATTTCCCCCTACATTTAAATTTCCCGCATTTCCCACATGCAGAGGCACTAGCGGGATTCCCAAAAGTTGCGTGACGACTTTCCATATTCTTATTATAACGGACACCACTCTTATAGAATAATAGATTGTATAAACGTAGCCACATATAGGTTTTGTTTCAATTTATTCGCCTATTTTAGAAAACATTAATGCATCAATTTATTAAACATAGAAACTAATATATTCAAATAGTCAGAACATAGAGAATAAATAAACACTATTAACATTGCATGAAAGCCATACATATTTTTCTTCATTTCTATGCCCCATTGCACCTTTTCTGCCTTCAGGGTTTCCAATTAGTGCTTTTGGTCTTTCGCTTTAGCCCTTTGGGGGATTTCTAGTGGGTTCCGGTTATTCTAAAGAACCGCTTCTACTTTTGACGAACAACTGCCGCGTCCGCTTTCGCGTCCTTGGGGATATTTCTTGTCATCACAGTCGTGTCCTCGGTTCTGCCTACTGTATGTAGGCGACCAGGCCTTCGTCTTCATCCTCGCTGTCTGTTTTATGTTGCATCGGCAGCTTCTTCTATGGCCCTGTTTGTTTCACCTTCCCGTGTCCTCTTTCCGGGGGCGAACTAGCTTTCTTCTTAGCTACCTGGGTTGGGTTTCTTCCTCTGAGTTTTACGGACCTCGATATGAGCTAGTTACTAGCGATTCCATGCTGTTTTTTTACGGGGGATTCATTTGAGAAATTGTTAGATATGCCTCATAACAGTTTTAGTTATCATGTAATTTCAACCTAATTTATGTTTTTAAAACAATAAATATTGATGTTAAAGTAATGAGGTACCATTTTTTTTTTAATAAAATTTGTTGTGTTTTTTTTATATAATGCAAACGTACAAAATATACTCTATTACTGAACAAAAGCAATTTAAAAGATTATATATTTATTATAAAACTACATAACGATAAAGACTTTCAATATGACGGTAAAAACATGGGTCATATATCGCATTACTGTATATGGGTGGTGACAATCGGCCTCTATATCTAAGATTTAAGGAATTTTATTATACAGTGTGTCCCTAAAGAACGGAATCAAATCGATAAAACTTTAATTTAGGAATGTTGCAAAAATTGCGCGGACACGTCGATTTTAGATTTTAAATTGATAACTTTTAGTGAAAGTGTCGTTTTTTTTCAACCATTTTTGAATGTGCAATGACGTCTTCAACAAGTTTTTCAAATGACAACCAAATTCTGAAAGAGATGATTTTTCTGCGATCAACGATGTATATTACGATATAGGTTATATAAGGAAATTTCCGAGTAAAATAATTTCAAATGTCAGAGTGAAAAAACATGAAACGCGAAATAATAATGAATTAAATTAATTAATTTGTTGAAAACGAATTTTATTCTTCGACTAGCTGATTGTCAGACTGTAAATGGTACACAGTTTGAGAATTTACTTTAGCTTTTTATTGTTTAAATAAATATATATATATATATATATATATATATATATATATATATATATATATATATATATACTAATACACCCTGTATATATATAGGACATTCCTAGTAAAAAATATTTTGTAATATAAGCACATGGCCTTATGTTTTCATCGCTCTTGTATATGTAACTATCCAGCTTGTTTTATCTTAGAGATATTCCGTCGAATTGACGTATTCAGTAAATATATTATTGATATTTACCTAGCCCATGAATATATTATTGATATTCCTATCTATACATTAATACAGTTTTAATTAATAATTTATTAGGAATCAAATTTCTTAGAACTTTGGTTATTTTCACAAATTAATAGATGTAATAGAAATATATTAATAAATTAGCCAGGCCATTATTTAATATACTGCTACTGGAAGCTACTAACGTACTATTAGTAGAAATTCATATAATAAAGAGATAAATATAACATGATGGAGTTTTTTAACATAATTATAATTTTATATGCTGCATTTAACATGAATCTGTAATAAAACTAAATAGGAAAAGAGAAATTTATCGTTTGGTTACATATTTTCCGTAATTATAAGTAACCAGTGGTTTCCAGTTTACATCAGATTGAAGTTAACATTTTCTATTGAAGAGCTATTGTTTGTTTGTTATACTTTGCAGATTCAAACTCCCAATAGCAATTCGATATTAATCATACCTTAGATTTTATATTATTAAATTATTCTACTTACAAAATGTGATAGAAACAATATAAAATTATAAATATACATTATTATGTCTTCTAACTCTAGATAATGTCTGTGCGTGGTGAATTTGGTGTAAATAGATCGGACGAAAGTCCATGTTTTAGCAAATACGATTATTCTATTTAAAATAATATCATATTTTCTACAAAATTCATGATTTCAAATAAATCTCCCAGAAGTTGACCCTCCTTATACACAATCATATACCTTAAAAACCCAAAAAGAAATTCACAAAACTTCTTCTCTACAATTACCTGATGACCAATTAATAAATGAATGTAATGGCGGCCGAAAGGCTGGGACTGATTGCCAGTTGGAGCAGGAACACCAACATTTATATGCACTCCTGAATTATTATTAAATTATAATAGTATTAGTAGCCTTATGCCTGCAGTTTAAAGTAATTGAAAAGTATTCAGATTAAGATTCGTGGAGGTATTTTTCATAGACGCCTGTAATGTCGGTTATAGTATCTAAATTACTCTTTACTCTTCATTTATTTCTATGTGCAGGAATTTCTAAAGACACTCATGCTCTATTTTATGAGGATGGATTCACCCCTAATTCTGACGGGGCGCCTACTGACTAAACCTCCTACCATCCCACGTTGCAAGCGTAGCTGCCTTCGAGTGCACACTAAGCGGTGCCTAGGCCTAGGTCATCTGGATTTGTCGCGGCCTAGGGATCTGGTCTTAGTTGTTATGGTTTTTATATGCTGTTTTAGATTGGCCCTAATATCCGCCGTTGCCTCTGGCCTATTTCCTGCCTTGTTCCGAGCCCTTCTCTTTATTGGGCATCGAAGGTCTCCTGCGGTAAAAACTTTCACAATGCATAATGCGCAGTAGCTAGTCTGCGTCCTGCATTGCGTAACCAGGTGGCCTTCCTTGACGCACCTCAGGCACAGGTTCCATCTATCGTCGTCACAGAACTCGTGGGCCCAGCAGCCGTCTAATCATTGACGGCTGCATCCTTGCAGAAGTTTCACCATTCTTCTTACTCTACATTGGATCGTCCCGAGTCCTTCTATTGGGCATCGGAGGTATTCTGCGACATGGCCTTTCACAATGCATAATGCGCAGTAGGTAGTCTGGGTTCTGCATTGCCTTGCCTGGTGGCCTTCCTCGACGCACCTCAGGCATTGATTACTTTTATCGTCCCCACTGCACTCGCGGGCCCCGCGGCCGGCTAATTAACAACAGCTGCATCCTTGCGACCCTTCTTCTTGCTCTACATTGGATCATACCTACTTTCAGCCTTGTTGCTGCTAGGTCATCCGCCTGTTGCGTTATGAGTCCTGTTTCTGGCCGGTTTGGGCTCCCCTACCTAATATTCCTCATTTTTTGTTGCTGTCTTGATGGCCGTCTCTACCTCTA
Organism: Lordithon lunulatus; assembly: GCA_963942505.1. Lineage (NCBI taxonomy): Eukaryota > Metazoa > Arthropoda > Insecta > Coleoptera > Staphylinidae > Lordithon > Lordithon lunulatus. The sequence continues at coordinate 16,747,769 of OZ012672.1, read as the reverse complement.
TTGTATCGTGAATAGACTCTTATGTGCAGGATTGCGTCCGGCCTCCTGATTCTGGGCTCGGATTTCGGTTCCTTCGCACTGATGGCGCCACACTGATGGCGCCGCACAGTTCATCAACTTTTACGCCACTGCCCCTCGCCCTTGTCCGTTTTCGATTTTCTGGAACCGGGCGACGTTGCTGTCCCCGCTATTGATAAACCGTACCCTCCGGGCTAGGTCCGCACACATCTACCCCTCAGTCGGTTTAAACAGTATTGATTCCTCATTTTTTGTCTTCGGGATTGCCGCGTTGGTGGTGGCCGTTCTCTTCGGATTTTCAATTGTATTTTGCTCCTCCAGGTCCCTGATGGTTATTTGCACTTTTAAACCTGACAGTGGTATTCAGCGATTTTCTTAATGTCCTGGGTAGACAGCCTTGGTGCCTCTGTCTCGATTGTCTTCGCGATTAGCCTTACGTGCCGGATGCCATAGTAGGTTTTTTTTAACGGTAAGTACAGCCCCCGCCCCTAGGCTGTGTGCACTGCGGCGCTTCACGGACCTATTGTATTGTGCCTCATGCCATAGTAGGTACTTTCCTTTATCTTCTCCTCGCTGGCAGTGTTGTGCACGATGTAGTGTGTGTAAAAAAACCGCTCATTTTTTTCCCACAGGCCCGCCGGAGAGATGCACCTCCAATTATGGATGCTTCTACCACCGTTACATTTATATTAGGTCCTGTTATTTTCTTCCAGTCGCTTGTCAATCTTCGTCTACTTATCTTACTATTTCGACACTCGCGCACTATTTGGTTGATTCCGTCCTCACCACCTTCCCTTTTTGGAAGGTGCACTGCGGCCAGTACTCGGCGTATCGACTACTTCCTCGTATGCTGCCGCTTGTCAAAAGAGCCCCGTATTATTGTTTCCTCCCTGAATCCTCTGGTGTGGGTTTTGGTGTCATGCTTGACTGCTCAGCTGGTCCAGCCGTGTTTGAATCTCCCAAATCTGCGTTCTTAACGCCTCCATTTCTATGCCCTATTGGACCTATTCCGCCTACAGGATTTCCAGTTGGTGCTTTTGGTCTTTCGCTCATAACGCTTTTGGGGGATTTCTAGTGGGGTTCGGGTTCTTCCAAAGAACAGCTCGTACTTTGGGCCAACAACTGCCGCGTTTCGCATTGCTTGAGAATATGTTTTGTCATCACGGTCGTGTCCTCAGTTCTGTCTACTATATGTAAGCGACCTGGCCTTCGTCTTCGTCCTAGCTGTCTGTTTTGTGATGCTTCGGTAGCTTCTTCTTTGGCCCTGTTTGTTTCGCCTTCCCATGTCCTCTTCCCGGGGACGAACTAGCTTTCCTCTTTCTGAGTTGGGTGGCTTTCTTCCTCTAAGTTTTACGGTCCTCGATATGAGCCAGTCGACTAACGATTCTCTGCTGTTTTTTCTACAGGGGATTTTTTTTACGGTTTTATTTCCGTTCGTCTTTTAGTCGTTGGATTTCTTGGTATTATGGCACCTCCTCCAAATGGGAAATGATTTCCACGGGCTCTGATCTCGTGTTTGCTTCCTCTGCCGCTACTGGGTGGTAGTCGAAAGACGGTTGGGGGGCACCCAACGCGATGCCCTAACCGACAGGTACTGAGGCCTCCCTCCTCTGCACGGTATTTGGTTTGTTGTTTTGTTCGTTGTCCATTTGTTCCTTTTATTTCGGGTAATAGTTTGCCTTTCTTTTGGTATTTTTTACTCCTTCTCTTTTTTCAAGTTCGAGCTCTTGGCCACTTACTCTAGTTCCGTAGTGTACTTGACCCAGATCGGCGAGCTCCTCACTTCCTCTCGATATTATCGCCCTGTGGGATACTTCGGCCGGTGTTGTGAGGGTCCACCATCTGGGCCAGTAGTATGGAAAGGAAAAAGGATAGTGAGGAAATGTGTGTTTTATTTTCTCCCCTGCCTGATCCGTCCCGGCATGCATCCGAGAAAACATTTTTTTTAAAGAAGAAAGTATGTGGACTCCTAGCCCTCGGGTGACCCTAATAGCGTTAGGGTGGGAAAAGAAGTCATAGTGGCTTGAAGAATTGGCCAAGGGAGGCCGACAGAACAATGGTGTGAAATTGATTCTAAAAGGGAGGATCATCACACGAGGAGTTGTTATGAGCCGCAGAACATCTTAGCAATGCGATGCCATCCTTGTCCCTGCTGTGGCCTGAGTTCTCATAGCAAGCCGTTTGCCTTACTAACCCTCAGTATGAACAACTTGTAATTTGTATTTTATATTTCACTGCAATAATATCCATAGTTCACTTCCACTTCACTTTCTTCAATTATTTTTTAATTTGTTTGCCGCAAAGTTAATTTTTTAAACTTATAAAGAATAATTAAATAATATTTCTGTGTTCACTAATTTAAAAAATAATTGAATTGTTAATGAGGCTACTTTATAAGGCACCTTACACGGTCAATAATACTGTCAATCCTAGTACTGTCAATATTTGCTTCAATCCTCCTTTTATATTTATCAAGTAATCTATTATCCGGATAAACATCAGTATTCTCTTCATTCCATCATTACTAGACCTTACACAATAAGTACCTACTACTGGCAATATTTTAGAATAATGATCATTTTAAATATGTTATCGTACAGTAATACCAGGGTAATACTGTTATTCTAAAATATTGGCAGTATTACTGATCGTGTACGGTGCCTTTATGATGATGAGTTGAATAAATATAACGATTTTCACTTGTTTTTTATCACGTGATGTTCAATACTAATATTTTTATTAATCCTTTAATCTTTTTATTTATCCTATTTAGTTTTATTTATACGAATGAAGTTTGACAATATATATTTTTTATAATACCGTCTGAATTTATTGAACGTAGCGTTTTAAACTCTTAAATAAAGGGCAATAACCTGTTGACAATTTAAGTATCCCGTCGCTTCTGGTAGAGAAATCTCTATTCGCACAAGGTGTATGTGCAAAAAGCGCCTGCGTGCATACAAGAAGGACTCGTTGGTTAGGTTTTGAGACGCTCATTTATAGCGAATTCGGCTTCCTTCTTGCTCATCGTTTTTATGCGCGCCTCTCAACATCTGGAGAGTAATTGACCTCATAGCAGGAAACTTAATGCACACGAATGCAATTTTCTAGTTTATAAATATACTTTTATAAGCAAATTAAACTGTTTATTTCTGAAAATTTATGAATGGCGAAAATTCAGTGGGATTTTTTATTGTTTCAGTGCATACAATATCACGGTTTCTATTTGATTATTTTCTTTTATATATTAAATGAAACACAACAATTCTAAAAATTTAGATTGCAATACTAATAATTCTAATTGGATATTATAACTAACTTTAGTATAGCTAAAAATATCAAGATGCGATCAATAAAAGTTTCTACATATATTATATTATATTATAACACGATCTTATCCAACTGAAGGTCAGAATTTTGGCTATCAATATGAATAAATTTATAGTATAAGTGAAAGTTTGCAATTAAATTTAGCATCGCAGGATACCAACAGCCATATATGTCGACAATCAAACAACAATTTGTCAAATATAATTCAAACTCTCACTGTTGTACACTTTTAATTAATAACATACCTTTTAACATTTGATTGATGAGAGTAAGTGTACGTTGACGTGAAAGCACCGCTTAAAAGAAGAATAATGGCAATATTATAAAGGTATTTGGTGTCTGGGCAGTTTAAAAAAGAAATTTACAATTATAAAATTCCGTGTCAACAGGTAAACAAATTAGGTGTAATGGATATAAACGAGAATACGGATCATTAAAAATAACAAGTATGTACGGTACGTTGTACTTTATTTAAGATTCCTTTACACCATTGGTGTAAGAATTTATTTGATGGACCTATATAATAATTTCCCTCCTCGTCCTTCAGAACCGCCGCACCTCGATATTACTATACATACATTGTCCTCCCTGCTGCACCCGCTGGATATGAAGCTCGTTTTCCCCAGTACTTGCCACTCGGTCATATCTCCTGCATTTATTGTCAATTAACATCCCTCATTCACACCCTGACTTCATCTGCTAGATATTCCATTCTTCTGAGTTTAGCTCCACCCTCATCTCAGATTCACTATTTCATCTTTCATCCATCCGCTCTCTGCCCTATTGTTAGATGTTAACTTCACCTCCCGCACTAATCCCTCCTCGCCCAACTCCTGCAATATTTCCTCGAACTTCATTACCCTCTGACCTCATGCTTATCCGATTAATTTCCTGCAGGACCACAGTCATAGGCGTCGATCTTTCGAGTCTTATCAGATTCTTTAGAAACCAGCCTTGTTCCTTTTCATTCGATCTTTACCACCCTGCGACCTCATGCTCATCCGGTTCCTTTCATGCAGGACCACAGTCATAGGCGAGGATCTTTCGATGCCTAGCAGATTCTTCAGAAACCAGCATTGCTCACTTTAAATTATACCCCCTCTCGTAATCCCAAAACTTCTACTCTACAACAATATTGGCCTCACGCGCGCATCTCATCGTACACGCTACGACCACGTAATAATAATCATATCCCGCCACCTCTCCCATTTTATCTTCCCCATCCCCCACCTACGCCAAATGCTTCCTAAACCCACCTATACTGTCGAACCAAAAGCCTAAATACTTAAAGCAATTACATCTTTCAATGATTCTTCCCTTCCATTTCAACTCTTCCGCACTTACCTACCCTTATTTCTAAACATCATCCATTTGTTTTTTTTAAACCCCCTCTTAGCAAGGTATCTTTTCATTCTTTTGAACATCTCATTCATCTCTTCCACTCTCTTGGCCATAAGCACTGTATCATCATATGCTATTATCCGTACATTGATTCTTACCACCACAACCCTTCCCACTTGCTTGCCCTTTTCTTCACGCTTCTTCCAATTCACTTATTCACTTGTGTAGAGATTAAACAGAAAAGGGATTCGAAGGTATCCCTGCCATATTCATTCTAAATTTCCCCAAAGCTTCTCTATTCACACTCATTTTTCTATAACTCTATGTATATCCTTCTTACTCATTCCACTGCTAACCTAACCATTCACTCACGTTTCTGCAATCCCCTATCTATTCTGCTTTCATACCCTCACATTCGTTGCTTGCATGCCACCACGTGTCACTCCCCTAACCCCACAGTACACACGTAATGTATCCTTGCCCTATCTACTGTGTTCTTTCTGCATGCCAATTTGCATTTCTATATTTATTTATTTACAACATATAATATACATTTACATATTAAAATTTAGTGTTTTGTCCTGCTTGTTTATCTTCCTTTTATTTTCACATTAGGATTTTTTGGCATGTTCCCATCTGAGGAGAAATTGTTTTTATATTAACTGCAGCTAATTCTATATTTTTAAAATATGTCACTACTCCAAACCAAAATGATACTGGATAATTGAATTAGATGTAAATATGTAAAATAAAATCGATCTGTTGCAGGAGATTCACTAAACTATTTAACTATTTGTTTCAATGTAAATGTTTATATATATATATATATATATATATATATATATAAATATATATATATTCATAGTATTGCCATTGCATACAATTACCATGTATAAATTTTAAATCGAAAGGTACTGAATTACACAACACAGTTTAGGTGGTAATTATCCTGTTATTCAAACAACTTTTAATATGAAAACAATTCATTAGGAGTTGATTAATCTAAGACTATCCTATTGATTTGCATAGAAAAGTAAATTACAATTAAAGTAAATTTATGTGGTTCAGTTTAAGAAAACACCGAGGAATGCGTTACGTGTAAAATAATGAATGTGTTTTTGCCCGAGCTGCAGTGGAATTGTAATAGTCGATACGTAAATTGATAATGCGAAGCCGCCGTGCATGACTAAATGATTAATTTTTCAGAAAAACGTAGGCGGACAAGGTAAACCGCGACTTAGATTTTTAGATTAGAATTGTTGTTATTATGGAAATAGAACAATGATCTGCGTCAGTAGCTTTATGGATTTTTAGTAAAAGCTTAGGAATACAACTGTAATAGATTCTATGTATTAATGGTTAAGCATGACATATATCCACAATAACATTATAATATATAATTGATGCTAGTTACGGTAACAATATGTCAGTACAAATACATCTCAACTCTGAAATCTCAAATATAGCTGCAGTTTTCAGTCGGGATCGCAATTTACATAATTAATTATAATACTATTTAATTGTCATTATTTGAATGAATATATACAAAAACTTCTTTTCTTTTTTTGGGCTATCAGCCGCCAGACTTTTCCGCCGGTCAGGGAAGAAGCTTAGAGGAGTTTAATCAACTCGTATTTATTTTAACTTCACAGGATACGAAAATGTAACCCATCGGGACAAATTTTCGTATTCTGTGAAGTTAAGCTAAATACGAGTTGATTAAACTCCTCGCTCAGTACAAGACGGATGACGGCTCTAACCATTCAACCACTGAGCTGAATTAAATATTTGTTGGTAATATTTTTCTAAATGTAGTGTTTACGTCATTCATAATGTGCATCCTGAAGACCAAGCTACGACAATTTACTTCGACATTTATATTTATTGTCAATGAACTAGCAAATACCACCTTTATGCCTTTTCTGAAGAAAGAACATAACTGTATCTCCGTATATTATGTCCTATTGTGTAATGTTGTGATGTTAGCTATTTTGTAGGGACTGTCCGTAAAATTTAGATTCATTTTATATACTCGGAGTGACAAACTAGTGTATATAAGATCGACTTTTTATCTTAAAAAATGAGTCGCGATCGACTTATTGTCATTAGTGCTCTATTTGTCAAATCGGTTTCTAAGTTAAAACATTGCGAGTGATCGACCAAAATATTCTTCGCGATCGACTTGTTGGCCAACCCTGCTATATATAATATTTTATTATGTTCTAAACTGAATACTATACATTTCTACTATATTTATATATACTGGAGTTTATATATTAAGCCCGTATGACATATCTAGTTTCCTATATCATTTTATATATAAGAATTTTTATTAAGAATTGATATATTAAACTGTATAACTATTTCTAAATGGAAAATTAACATTGTGTATTACGGTGTTGTTATCGTTAAGTGAATTTATTATTATTCCGCCGCTGTATCATTTTCTACATGTGTGTATGACACTATGTAGTTTGTGTCTGCATCGAAAACGATATAAGAAACTAGATAATGTCATACGGACTTTATAGATTAGTTGGGATACTGATGAAATAGAACAGACCAAGTGACCTAATTTTCGTGCAATTCATCAATCATACAGTTCAAATTTAAAAAAGTTACTAATTGTACTTACAATTTAAAGTTGTTACAAAGAAAGAGAAACCCACACACCATGATATTATTTCTAATAAATCAATTCGATTGGAACCCGTTTGGCATGTTAACAGCTCGCCTATCGACTGCTTAATAAAATTTACGAGCATCCTAATGCAGTATAAACATAAAATATTAGAAACTAATCACCAGGAAGCCGTTTCGCAGGAGCACGTTTTGTGTGATGCGTACACATAAACACACACGAGATATATTAATTGTTTAAAATAGGAAGTGCTGTCCGTCACAAGGCTGCAGTTTTCAGTCGGGACCGCAATTTACATAATTAATCACAATACTTCCTGTATGTACGAATTTCACGAGATGTAATCCAAACAGAATACACTTAATTAACAATAGAGCTTTTTTTATATTAATATTTTATATTATAAACTTGATACCAATAACACAACTAAGTGAAGTAAAATATTTAACAACAAAAAATATAAAACTATTAAATCATATAAACTACATATTTACTCTAGTGAAGAATCACCCTTTATAGTTTCACAGTGTAATCGCCTATATTTGTATTTACCTTAATTTCATAGAAAACATCTGAAATTCTATGAAATTAAGGTAAATACAGGGTGAACTCCTCTCACCTTTTTTTTAAATATTTGTGGCGTTTATTATTTCGAACTCCTCTTTAAACACAGTACAATGTTGGATTATTAAGGCGTCTACTTTGTGATAATTCATTTTAAAGGATAAATAAAACGATTTTTTACTTGTTTTTTCACACTTCAGTTACACTTTGCAACTAGTTTCGGCTAAGCTCTAGCCATTTTCGATTCATCGGAGGAGCTCGAAAATGGCTAGAGCTTAGCCGAAACTAGTTGCAAAGTGTAACTGAAGTGTGATAAACAAAAAATTGTTTTATTTATCCTTTACAATACAATGTGTTTAAAGAGGATCACATACATCGCAACGTCTGAGGGTGTTAATAAAAATTAAACAAAATTAAATATTGCTTACAAAGCAAAAAATTAAAAATGAAGCAATGAACAACAACGAAAGACACACCTGAGAACCCTCAACTGTTAGATGACATGTGTCGTAACTTCCAAAATGAATTTTTATGTTTTTGATTTTGGTTTTAATGACTCTTATGTATATATTAACGCTTCATAAATCCTCTTTTTGTGTTTAGAATAAACCAAATAATTATTAAAAATGTTAAATATTGCGTTGGCACAGTCGAATTGCACCTAGAAACACCTGTCTTTCCAATTATTTTTCCTTACACCATTAATTCAAGGAGTGCATATTTGGGACCTCGCACTATGTGCCCTGGATATTGGAGCTTTCTTTTTTGATGGTGTATTTTATTTAACACTTCATCGCTGAAAACCTTGTCAATCCAGACTACTTTCCAAATTCTGGTAACACCACATTTCGAAGGCTTGGAGAGTATTTGATATATCCAATATTGCTATTTGTGTACCCTTGTATTATTTCACTTCGTAATATCGTGAAGTTTGATTATTTTCTCAGAGATGTACTTTGGAGAAAAAGTATAAAGGGTAATGATCATTATTTAGGCCAAAAAATATACCATCAAGAGATTGACATTCAATATGGTAACACCATGCATTATGACTAATCAGTAAATTACGTAGCGAGGATATGCGCCATCTTCCTACACTTTTTTTTCCGAGGATTTTCCTTGGAGTATCAACTGTAGTAGACATGTGACCTAAATATTGGAGCTATCTCTTCTGTGTCATTGCATTAGCTTCAAGCTTTGAAACTTAATATTTATTTGATTTCATTTCAGTTTCCCAACAAAAAGTATATCTAGTTCCAGAGAAATATATATATATATATATATATATATATATATATATATATATATATATAACCATCTTTATTAGACTATTGACCCTTCACGGGTCTTTCCGTCTGTGTGTGTGTACATTTCATTTTACAAAAGTATAAAATAAAAGAAATAATAATAACAATGATATATAAATGATAAATAAATAGAAAATAATACTAAATGCTAAAAATAAGATTCGTAGAGTGTCTGGTGTCAGCTGTTTTTTTCTGTTTCGTCTGCCGTTTTATACATAAATTATCAAGTATCGTCCTGTTTCCTTCTTTTCGCTGAAATTTTGTTCGTAATCGTAATCGTTCCAGTCTCTGTTGAATAGGGATTAGTCCAGTGGTGTTGTATAAGTCTGTGTTTGAAATATTGTGTAGATTGTTGTTTGGGTGTCTAAGTTTAGTAGTCATCAGAGAAATATTATACAACACAAATTTAATTAATTAAGAATAGGCATTTATAGCCGGGACAAAACATTAAAGCCATAGCAATACTACTCTCATGCTAGATAGAGAAGCAATAGTACTATCATACTAGATAGAGAAGCAATAGTACTCTCATACTAGATAGAGAAGCAATAGTACTCTCATACTAAATAGAGAAGACAATTTTGCTGTGTCGCCAACATATCAGTAAAGGGATGGATGCCTTTGTATAACCTAAGCATTGTAGTTAGTGTATGTAGTACGGCTTCTATTAATTAGAAATATTTGCGGATGTCGACAACCAAAGTGTGACACGTCAAAGTTAATTAGACTTAAATAGTTCGGATCATCCACAAGTCCATTAATAATCTTATACAAGTAAAATACCGAGATTATATATCTACGCGCTATAAACGATTAACTATTAAAACCAAATAATACATTGGCATGTGTTGTCGCGTTTTCTGGATAATGGCCAAATTTGTTGAAGTATAAGTACTGCAAAAACTGTTTTTGTACATTTTCAATTATTTGTATATAGATTTGATAAGGTGGACACCAGATAAGCGACCCGTACTTCAACCTAGTTCTGACGTTCGCATAGTTAAGTGTAAAATAGCAGCAATACTCTTAACCTATTAAGGTGGACACCAGATAACAAATAAGCGACCCGTAAACCAACTTACTTCTGACGTTAGCATAGTTAAGTGTAAAATAGCTACAATACTTTTAACGTTCGGACAGTTTCGCCTGATAAGTCCTATATTATAATCATATATATATCATATATATATATATATATATATTTTTGTAGCTCTCAGCACACATGCTATTTATATGACTATTAAAACGTAATCAAAAATGATTCCTAGGTATTTTATTTGAGTGAATTTTTTCATGGAGATGCCATTTATCATTAATTGTAGTTGAAATAGGAAAATTTGCCACAAAAGAAATCTATTAGCACTTATTTAGGGGCAGCTCATTTTCAAGATACCAAATCTGTATTTTAACCTGACTGAATTGAAGATCGATGCAGGTGATGTGATAGATGGATAGTCATCCCTAATCGTGAACGTTTAAATTTATGGTACCTATCAAGTGAAGTTGTTAGTTTTTCTTATGGGGCTGTATATATTATCTACATGTAAATCTTCCGGAAGCGAAACGGACACAGGTGACCTTATCTCTTCAAGCAGAGGCGGCCCCGACCTTTTCCCCGCGCTCAAAGCATTTCTCAATTACAACTTAACTTTGCCCTCTTCACGGTCGCGCAGTGTGACAAGGGGCCATTGGTCACAACAACTTGCTGCTTAAATTATTTTCGTATAAACAAACATATTTCTTTGACTCGTATTGAGTGGGTGATATTAAATATTAATAAGAGTCGCGGCGAAAACGGCGAGCAGACGTGATGTGGGCACGTTTTTAAAATTCTATATCTCCATTGCGTGTGAAAACTTTTCATATTTATTGAACGAGAAAGATTTTTATCCCACTCATTTTTTATGAATCACCAACCCCTGTTTTACTGTCACTTTAATAGAAACAGTGGAAACAAAAACAAATTAAATAGATTGTTTGTCTTTTTTAATCTTTGGGGGTCGTGTTTTGTATCGTATTGTATTTTTGAATTATAACATATTTTGTCTATATTCATCCCTCACAACCTCCGTTTTACTCTTTAAAAAACGTCATGACGAATTATTTTTTTGCAATATTGAGCCTCTTTCTTATTCAGTTGCGTCTTCTTCATCATACGTGTTTTCGATTATCGTTCTGGTCAGAGCTTTATGTTCTATGTTTATAAATATGCATGAGCACTGTTCCTGGAATACACTGTTCCTCCCACCTACGTCACCAGTTCTAGTGTATTGTTTGTGTCCCAAAACAACTTTGCTTCCATCAATGTGGCCCAGAGAAGCTGAAGGGTTCGGCACCGCTGGCCTAATTGAATGTTATATTTTCACGGGTCTCCATTAACAGTCTCCTATAACATCCTAGAGACATCATATGGACAAGATAAGGAAAGGAGTTAAATAGGGATACATAAGATCGCTGAAAGTATATTTTAGAGGGGTCGTTTGGTCAATACGAGCCTTCCTGCACTGGGTACATGTAATTCTGTTGCTTTTTATCAAACTACTATTACTCTCTCAAAGAATGCACTTCGCGTGCAAAATTAAATATATTCCTAATAGGCATTATTCACAGCCCTTATGTCATAATTGTCAAGTGTTCTCCAATGAAAGCTATTGCTAAAAAATAGAATGATGCTTTTGCTTACACCTACGTCATACCACTTATTATAGTCTTAGTCTTTCTTAAATTTCAGCAAGATTCTTGGATGACAAAGAAACTGTAGTCTTAGTATAGGTATTATTCACAGCCTATTTGTCATAATTTTGAAGTGTTATCCAATGAAAGCTATTGTTACAAAATAGGATGACGCTTTTGCTAGTCATGACAGACGACTTATCATAGTCTTAGTTTTTCTTAAATTTCAGCAAGAGTCTTCTATTACAAAGCAACTGTACTCTTAGTATAATTTTAGTAGTTGGTATATTTGTTTTAGACTGTAGTGAAGCTTTTGTTGTCAGTCTTAGATTACTGTATTAGACCTAGTAATGTCAAATATCATCATTATCATAACCCAGCTTTCTCCGTTCACTGTCGGGCATAGGCCTCCCCATGTTATGTCTTCTGTCTTTACTTTTCCGAACAAAATTGTTCGCAAATTTCTTTAGGTTGTGGGTCCAGCGCATTGGTGGCGTTCGTAGTCTCCACTCCAATAATTTCTTGGTCCATCTTCAGTCGCCAGCCCACATCCATTTCCGTTTACATTTCTGACAACTACGCCTGTGACTTTAGTTTTCCTCATTGTCACAAGCATTTTACGTTATACAATTTTCACGCGCGACAGTAGCGGTTAAAGTTAGGGTTTCCCCTCCGTATGTAAGGACAAGTGAAATGCATTGATCATACACTTTCCTTTTCAGACTCTCTCTGAGTTTTCATGATGCTTAAACTGTATGAAAAGCTTTATGAAAGTGCAGTGCGGTGGTGTGTTGTACTCCACTAACTTTTCGATTAAAAGCTTTAGTATACTCTTGTGAATAGTTTGTAGAGTTGACTCGGAAGAGTTATGGGTCGATAGTTTTGTAAGTGAGGCTACTTTTTGTGAAGCAGGGTGGTAATTGTTTTGTCATTTGTCTAAAATTGTGCTTTTTTGTAGGCATGTTTAAATAATGTTTTTATTTTATCTATCAAGAAACGTTCCTCCTGCTTGTATTGCTGCTGTGACTATATTATATTCTACGGAAAATTTGTTGTTTTTCTTTAATGTCAGAGCCTTCAATAGTGATATCTGGTCGCTCGTGGGATCCTTGGCTAACAATAGCTTCTGTTTATGGCTAGTCCTTCATAACCATCACCCATTTCCTCTTCCACGTTAGCCTCCTACAGATTTCTAAGCCATTCGCTTCATCCACCCATACCTCAGACACACCTATTATTCCATACATCCTTCGAATTTCACTATCCTCCTACACAATTCCCACCACATGCTCATCAGATTAGTTTCCTTACGAGCGCAGTCATAGTAGTCGATATTTTAATTCCCTTGTGCCCCCGCACTCGAATAACGAAAATGCTAGATTATTGTAGAATGAACCTAGTAATAACGAACACTATTCAAACACAAGACACATATATAAGGGAAGTTGTAAGCAGGAATGACAAATCTATAATAGATTACGTTTTAATAAAACAAGGAAGACGAATCAAAATAATAGATACTAGAGTAAAGAGTAGCTACGAAATTGGAAGTGGCCACTATCTAGTTGTGACCACAATTAAGGAAGACTGCCAAAGCAGTAGCAGAAGGCTACAGCGACCAAATATAGTTACAACAAGATAAGATCATACATACTTAGAGAAAAAGAAACAGCAATACAATACATGGCGAAAATACAGGCGAGGTTAGAAGTGAAAACCGATAGAGAAGTAGTAGAAGCGATATGGAATAACCTAAAGAGAAATATACTTGAGATAGCAAAGAGACATGTAGTATGAAGAAAAGCACAAACAAGAAACAACAGACAGCCTGGTGGTCGAAGGACATTCCTTTCCTTTCTTTAGTTTTCGATATAGCTTCATCCCATTTTTTTATTGGTCTTCCTTTTTTCTTGTTTTTGATTTTTGCTCTCCATATTCTTTTGGCTGGTGCTGTCTCTACCATTATAATTATGTGTCCCATCCTAATTATCTTTCCTCTATGTAATTTATTGTCGGTCGAAGGAGATACAAGAGAAAATACAAGAAAAGAAAAAAGCATGAGAGATACCGAAACGACAAAAATAGCGAAAACTACAAAAAATACGGAGACAAGAGGAACATAGTAAAAGGCGAAAATAGCAAAAACCAGGGAATGGGAAAATTTCGGGGAGACAATAAACAAAAACGCAAGGGAAAGCTACTTTATAAAACCCTAAAGATTGCAGGAAAGAAGAAGGATGAGAAATGATATACATACAAGACAAACAAGGAAGAATGTTGAAGAAAAACGAATAAATATTAGACAGATGGAAAGAATATTTAGAAGAATTACTAACCACAAATAACGACAAGGAACCAAAGAAAAGAATCAGAGACAAGAACAACACAGATACAGTATTAAGGAACAAGAACTACTAGAAATAATAAGGGAATTAAAATAGGAAGAGCAACAGGATAAGACCAGATTACAGCTGAAATGATCAAGCACCTGGGACTGGTAGGTAAAGAAAAATACTAAAACTACTGAATCTACTGAACAGCATATGGAAACCAAAAGACTGGCACACAGCATTAATCGTACCGATATACGAGAAAGGGGATAAGACGAAATGCTTTAACTATAGAGGCATAACACTAATAAGTATAGGTACGAAAATATTAGACAAGAGATAAGAGATAAACAACAAGAAGAACAGGCACTAGAAGAATCACATTGCGGTTTTAGGAAAGGAAGATACACGCAGGACATCTTCACAATAAAATGAATCACTGAAAAAATTACTACAAATAATAAAAACACATATTTTGGATTCATAGACCTAGAAAGAGCATTCGACATGATTTCAAGAAATAATCAATGGATAATTATTAAAGAAAGAGGTATAGGAAACATGATTTTGAAATTAATACAGAACATATACAACACCAACAACAATGCAATAATATACAAGGGTCAGATCCCCAGAACATTTAAGATAAACATTGGACCAAGCCGAGGAGGAGGACTCAGTCCTACACTATTCAACATATACATGGACGAAATAATGAAGATTATGAAAACAGAAATTCGAAAAGCAAATATAGGATATAAAAAATATGCAAATGGTGAAAATATCAGAAGAAGCTTTTGCAGACGGATGTGGTTTTGATAACAGAAAGCGAAAGGAATCTGCAACATAACTTGAAAATATGGAATAAGCACCTAGAGAAATATAATGACAATTAACTATAACAAAACAATAGTAACGATAATAGGAAAACGGAAAGAACAAATAAATATAAAGATAGAACAACACCTGATAGAACAAGTGGAGCAATTCGAATACTTAGGAGTAGTGCTTACAGAAGATGGAACATGGAAGGAGAATTAAGCAACAGAATAAACAACACAATAAAAACGTACTAATCACTGAATAACATACTTATTAACAATAAAGAAATCAGCAGCAAGACAAAAATTAATATCTACAAAAGCATATACAGACCGATGTTGACATATGGGAGCGAGGAGTGGAAGCTAGCAAGGAGAGATATAAGTAGAATACAGGCAATGGAAATGAAATACCTGAGAAGAGTAAAACAAGTAACAGGAAGAGACAGAATAAGAAATAACGACCTCAGAGATGAAATAGAAATTGAAGCAATCGACAAGTTTATAGAAAAGAAACTCAACTGGCGGGGTCATCTAACTAGGATGGAAAACAGGAGTGAAACAAAACCAGTATGAGGAGCAAGAACAGGAGACAAAAGAGGAAGAGGTGGACCAGAAAAAGAGTGGGACAACATAATAGAAGAAATAATAAAAAGCAAAGGAAAGACAGCGAAGCAAGCAAGAGAACTGGCGAGGAACAGAAAAAAGTGGAAAGAATTCGTAAATACATAAAATATTGCTATAATGTAATACATTAAAACCTACACCGTAAGGTAGAAGGCAGACGATAATATATAATATATCCTCCTCTTATTCGCATTATTTATTTTTCGATGTCCCACCCTTGCTTTATCCCTTTCTTTTTTCTTCATATTCTCACTTTGTATTTCTCTGTGATTCTTTTAATTTTAATATTAATGACTCCATCCAACTCTACCTCTCCCTTCAAGTTTTCATCACCTGGCATCTGCGCACACTTTCCAGATCGCGGTTTTCATGCTCGTCGTCGCTATCCATGTCAACACGGTCACATAACAGCGTATGGAACAAGGATGTCTATTTTCATCTCGTTTCGTTTTTCGATGATTCTATAGTATCCGTCAGCCTGGCATTAGTTGCACATTGTTCATCAAGTATTGGATTGTTAAGGCGTCTACTTTGTGATAATTTATTTTAAAGGATAAATAAAACGATTTTTTACTTTGTTTTTTATCACACTTCAGTTACACTTTGCAACTAGTTTCGGCTAAGCTCTAGCCATTTTCGAGGCATCGGAGGGCTTCGAAAATGGCTAGAGCTTAGCCGAAACTAGTTGCAGAAAGGTAACTGAAGTGTGATAAAAAAACAATGTAAAAAATCGTTTTATTTATCCCTTAATTGTTCATCACTTAGTATTCAATGAATTAATAATTGCAGCGTTTCTGCCCTATAGTATCTAGTCTATATTACGCATATATCTATATTTTTATTCACTGCTCATATACATATAAAAGGATAATTCTACATCTACGTGTGCACACTCGCTTCTTTACGCAACTCATTATCATATCGGAATTTTATGATTTTACTTTATCATGCATAAGTATTCATGAAGTTTGAAAAATGCGTATATTTTTTTACTAAAATCCTCGTTCCCTGACCATCTCTGACGAATAACGTATCTGAAACACTACTGTACATATTCAAACCAAATTTTGTGAATATTATCTCACTAGGATTTTTTTTTAAATTGGTAGGGAAACGTCCGTGTTTAATTACTCACTGCGATTTTCTGACTCTGAAAAAAAGTTATCACCATGTATACGATATCTGTACAAAATTCTTGTGCATTTTGACGAGTATTTTATTAAAATCAATAAAAATTGTATTTCTAATAGAAATGATATTATTATTGATAGAAAGATTATTTATAAAAATTAGGAATGAATTCAGATTTTCATAATAACCGCGAATATTATTTTCGTTAAAGAAAAAAATATTCTTTAATTATTATGGTATGTAGTATAAAGTAATATGCACTGTCCACATTATTTTTGTAAAATTTTGTAATTCGACAAGACAATTTTTATAAATTTTGAATGGACAGCCGAACTCTCCAATAGTATCTGTAATCTATATTTCAAAACTGGCAATTTGAGAAGCAATAAATAATTTCCTAACCGGCCTTGTCGTTTATAATTCATAATTTTATTGGTGCTATAGTATTATTTACAAAAGTCACATTTAAAAAATAAAAATTCACAAATTGAAAAAATACAAGAAACAGAAATTCATCGGAGGAGTATTATAAAGTGGTCAGTTAGAAATGCCATGGTAGCTATTTTATAAAATATTTGCCTCCTAAATACGTTTGAAAAACATTTTTTTGGAAAATATACATACGGGATTTGAGTGGTTTCGCAAATAGTTGCTTACATTTTTATATAACGTAAATCAAAGTTTGTTAATTAGTGTTGAAATTAGCGACCCCGTATATTTTTGTTATCACATTTCTCGATGACCTAATACTTAGCATATTTCATTAGAACAGTTTGAGAAATATTCAACGATGGATTTTTGAAATAATCACACATATTGGCAACGCATAATACTGTGCCATGCAAGAGATTCAAGCTTCTTCTGTATTCTTGCAAGAGCTTGTAGTGTTGATCACAATATTTGAGAATATTTCAAAAACAAAATTCTTGATAATTTCATGATTTGTTGTATATGTATAACGATATACTGTATCGTTATTTATTTTGTATAGTACATATATATTCCTAGCAAAATCATGAACTTTCATGAATTTATTTTTGAAATCATCTGAAATATTGTGATCAATACTATATGATACTCCCCATAGTATTGATCACAATATTGAATCATGAAACCGAAGCTTATTTCTGTACCTACATTGAGATGTTTTGAGAGTCCTATTGTTAAACAGGTAGTAGTATCCTTTTATCTTCTGAAAAATACATTAAAATATTTACGAACTGGTGCTTAAAATACTCAATAATTGGTAACACCTAATGCCATAGGGAGCGTCGTCGTAAGTTTCCAGTTTCTCTCCATATATTGTTATGTTTTGTATACCACATTATTACGACAGGTAGTATCCTTTTATCTTCATAGAAAAGCCATAAAAATTCCACGAATCAGTCTGGCAAAATCGCTTAGTAATCCTTGTTTTATTTAATCTCCTCAAAGTCTAACGATGCAATAAACACTTATCTTTTAAATATGCAAACAGAAAAATTTTATTTCAACAGTTTGTTTTTAAATATATATAATCACTAACCCCTTCTCAAAACCAAACAAAATATAATTAAGGCAATAATTTCTTCCTCATCTACAAACTCTACCTGAACGCAATAACACAAACTAATTTCACCTTAATAACCGCGTATTAAAACAACATTCTCCAACTATGGCTCTAAAAAAAGCCTCACTTAAATAATGATCAAGCAATTAAATCTGGTGATATGCGGATTTTATTGTCGCCGGCGTGTTTACTCCGCACACAGAAAACCTCACTTTCCTTACAAAATTCGCGTATTAATTGCGTAACCGGCGCCCGCCCACCTCTTCGGCCGCTAATCGGTTTAACACTTCGCGATCCGCGTTCGCGCCCGCCCGGACAAATAATATCAAAGTCAAAGTTGTCAACACAATACAACAAGTAACACGGTGATATGTAAACAGTGACCTCGTGGTCGGATGATACGCGGCTGCGCTCCTTACCTGTACAGGTACGCCGGAGCGATCGCATTCGTTTTAACGACGGGCGCGAAGTTGGTCCATCAAACCGAGCCAATAATAATTTATCATCGTGAACCGAGAGAGATCGTCCTGATCTGCTCAGTTTTGTGTTGTAATATTTTTTATTTTGAGTGCGGAGTGAAATTACCGGTTGCCGACTTAATTATGTGCCCCGAGTTGAAAGGTTAACCTGACAAAAAGTTAATTGTTTTGTACTAAAAGGATTATTAGTAGTTAGTGTTCTTAAAAATTGTGACTCGTGCAGTGTAGTGTTAATTCCGGTGTGCTAGCTGCACGTGGATTGCATTTTACATTACAATTACAATGACCACCTTCAATAACACCAATGGCTATTACATATATTTTAGTGGTGAGTACAGTTTATATTGGAGTGTGAAAATTATTACAGTTTAGTGGACAATGTTATATAGTGCATTTATTTTTAAATTGCATTTAAGAATTTGCCTGTGTGTCAGCGTGCAATGATTTTGTTATAACACATTTATAATTTTATCAGGCTTGTTGGACCTTGATCGCGCAAAAACTGATCTGCCGGAATAAAAATTGTATGTGCTAGCAATGGTATTTCGGATGTATTTTTACACGGCTCACACAACCTTCAGTTTATACATTAATAAACGTTTAGATAAAGCAGATTTTAGAATGTTTTAGAAATTGCATAAACTAACTACAATAACATCTATTTTTAAAACACGAGGTGTTTAGTTTGTTAGGTCGGTGAGCGATTTCCTGGGAACCGATCTCGATAATTCATATTTTTAATTGTAGCTGGTATATCATACATGTGCCGCCAATTAATATTTTTTTAATTATTAAAATTATTGACTTTGAACAAGCATATATAACGAAACGTGTCATGTGGAATGTTTTGCCTGTGCGACTCGTACTAAACATTGGGGAGCAAGAGTTCAAACCCCGCTGTGGTTGTAATTTTACGAATCACCGTTTACAGTTTTTTCTTAAAAAATAATCTGTTATTATTATGATACGTACAATAAAGTAATATGCACTGGACACATAATTTTTGTAAACAACCCCGTTGTGGATGAAATTTCGCGAATCACCTTTCACAGTTTGTCAGAGGTTTTCTGTGAAGTTAAATACCGGGTGATTACGCTCCTCTGAGCTCCCTTACCAGCCACAAAGACCTCAAGCTCATAACTATAAAGGTAGAAGATTTCTTTCTTTCTTTAGTCCAGTTTATAATAATTTCTAAAATAAAACTATTGCTATCGATCTATTTTGGAGTGGAGAGAATTTTCAAGATTTAATTAAACCTTACAAATTGTATTTATTTTATAAATATCGATTTTTGTCTACCACAAGATCAAATGGTGATAAAAAGAATACACTTTTAAATATTGGATTGTGAAGAGTCCTCGGATGAGCTTGAAAAATGCGAGGGCTTAGTTGAAACTATTTACAAAGTGTAACTAAAATGTGGTAAGAAAAGTAAAATTCGATTTTTGTTTTCATTTAAAAACTTTTATTTTGTCTTCATTTAAAAACTTTAATTTTGTCCTCAATTGAACAACAGACATTCTAGGGGCCACCATTTTAGCATTTTCAGAACTTAAATGAAACTTATTATTATTTTATATTATTATTATTATTATTTTATATTATTATTATTATTATTGTATATTACTATTATTATTATTTTATATAACTATTATTATTATTTTATATTATTTTATAAATAGATTTTGTAAAAATAAATAAGATTCAAGTCTTACTTACTATTAAAGAGGAATAATAAAACAAACCTTTATTTAGGAATAAAATAAGTATATAACAAAACAATAAAAAATTAATTTTAAAAGAAACATAACTGAACAATAATAAAAATATATAATACATAAATTAAATAATAGACCTAAGGTAGACATGGTTTTGATTAAATAATAGTGAGTATTTAGACCCTCCACTCATGTTCTCATACCATAATACGATTTTATTGGAGACAATATCGATCAACACTGTAAAATATTGGTCAAGCTTATGATAAAAAATCATGTCAACTCTGTTCGTATTGAACGATATTGTCTTCGGGCATTGGAACGTGAGTTTTATGCGATGGAGAGACTACAATATAACTAGGCTGCGGCGCCGAGACGGCTGCGGATTTTGCAGACGAGTCAATAGCCGCCTAAGTGGGCAATGAAATCATCTATATGAAATTACTGAATTCTCAACATGTAATTCTCTTGCTGAGAAATAACGTGTAATTTTTACGACGATATTATCCATGACGACCGGTTAAACTCATCCGCCCAAACAGAAAGTATAAAGTGGAGATATAAGCTTACTGCATTACTGACAAGTAAAGGATGGACGGTGGCGTTTGCAGATGGTACGAACTACCAAATGTTCACATATTGTAAAGAAACATCTAGGTTTCTTTACAATAAATAATCAAGCTAATGTCCTAGAATTCACGTTCAATACACATACACAAAGTTAATAATATAATAATTGAATAAAGTTTCACTAAAAACGACTAAAACACAGACGAATAGAAACATAAAGAAGGCGCAATGTATTAGGCCCGTATGACATTATCTAGTTTACTATATCGTTTTATATATAAGAATTGATATATTAAACTGTAGAACTATTTCTAAATGGAAAATTAACATTGTGTATTACGGTTTTATTGTTAAGTGAATTTATTATTATTCAGCAATACCATTTTCTACATGTGTGTATGATACTATGTAGTTTGTGTCTGCATCGAAAACGATATAAGAAACTAGATAATGTCATACGGGCTTAAAGGTCGTTTTAGACAAGACAATTTCTTAGCTCAAAAGTTGTTCAAGAAATTAATTCATATAGAACGCATTATATTTTTTCATTCGATCTACCATCGAATTCCATATTTCAAATAATTTGCTGTATGATACGAGACAATTTAGATTATCTCGCATCTTGACTAACTTTTGAGTCAAGAAATTGTCTTGTCTAAAACGATCTTAAGATTCTAGTTCACAAGCGGCGCTGCAGGTCACCCTTTACTTATCGATAACATTTGGGCTATTCATCAAATTTCTATTAAGGCGAGGTTATACATTTCATGAAATAAGAAATAATAAAATAACAAATAATACAAAATAAATCATTATTTGGATTATTTGAATCAATTATACGGGATTAAAAAATCACTATTTTATTTTAATTTTAAAATTAAATTTATTACGATTTTTAAACAAATATTTTTTTTATCGAAAAGTTATGTGTATTGAATTTTCCCGCGTAGAAATGTTATTAATTAACCAGAAAATAGTTCATTTTAAAGCTAAATATATGCTAAGCATAACTATAGCATAATTTAGTTCTAATTTCAAGAATTCCATTTATTACGATTTTTTATACATACATTTATATGTCCTGAGATTTTTTGCATTGAGACGTTTTTCATTGAATAAAAATAAACAGATATTGCTCCATTTTTAAGATAGATAACTGCTAAAAATGATTACATCATGAGTTAGTAGTAATATCAATAATTGAATTTATTGAAATTTTATAAACATACAGTTATTATAGAAAAGTTATGTCTTGAATTTCCTACAGTGAGACGTTATTGATAGACTAAAATAAACAAACATTGCTACATGTTGAAGCCAAATAAGTGCCAAGCATTATTATATTATCATATGTTTTTCATTTTAATAAATGAAGGAATAAATTTATTACAATTTTTTAAACAAAAAGTTAATTGACAAGTTATACATCTAGTGCTTTAGTATATTGAGGCAATTATTAATTGATCAATATAAACAAACAATGCCTCGTTTTGAAGCTAACGGCACTTAGTTAGCTTATATAATATAATTCATAATTCATTTAGTACAATTTGGTTAGTAGTTATGTGAATTAGCGTATCTCAAAAAGTACGCCTACCTTGGATTCTGCTCCCAAAAAAATATTTGGAAACATATAAAAAGTCGCACACAAGCATGTCTGTTGAGTTAGTTATTACTACTTATTTTGCCACAATATTATGTATAACAAACCTCTGAAAGAATAATTAGAAATAAGGAATCAATTATTTCTTATTATGTTTCGCCTCATACAATGAGACGACATAGAAACGGTATAAATTAATCTTATAATCGTAAATTTCATCTTTAATATCTAGCTAAGGGTGAGATCACGTCTATACTTTTCATATGATGCTACTTATGATATTATATTCATACAATTTATGCAAGTAATTATAATACTTTTTATTGGCTCTGAGACGTAGCTATGGTACATTACATATTCTATAACTGCCAATTATATTCATTAATTGAGCCTGTGAGAATAAAAGTGGCGTATGCTACATTTAAGTTGTTTTAAGAAAGAGAAGGGTTTGCGTTTGATATTTGTTTAAATAACGTGCGCAGTTACATTTTTATTTATGAATAACTTGATTTCAAGTCTGTAACCTCGCACGTCGATTTACAAAATACCAAAACACTTCTTCTTCTCTAAACAACTTAAATGTGACATACACAACTTTTATTCTCACTGGCTCAATTGTTACAAAATAGAGTTCAAAACTAATACTAAAGTGTTTCTATTAACTTCTATTTATATTTCGGGTTTCTACAGTCTGGAGACGCGGTCCAAGTTAGCTTCCTAGTATACTACTGTGGGAATTTATGACCTGAATTTTAAGTTGTTTCTTCATAAGTAGCAGAACAATTACTGCATTACCGAGGGGACCAACGGCTTAAAGTGCATTCCGAAAGCACTCCATTAACTTACATAAACTATATGCTATTACATTATCTTGTTACTAATAAGTAACATGAATATAATTTCACAATTCATGCCATAAGAAATACATAGAAGTGATCCCACATTTGATGTTGCATTTGCGTTTCCTTCTACTGTTACATTTAATTAGATAGTCCTATATTTAGAAATTAAGCAGAAAATCTTCTTCTTCGGACTATTGTTGCCCACTTCTGAATATACGCCTCCTTTAAACTCTTCCACGCGGTCCTATTCTTGGCTACTTGTTGCAATTTCGGCCCGGCTACTTCGCGGATAGTCCCCAACTTTTCTCGGGCCTTCTTGCGCTCCGGGTCGACATTCTTGGTCTCCGCTGCATTATTCGAATTGTCCATTTCGATGGGTCCTGTCTAGCAACATGTCCCGCCTAGCTCCACTTCGGGTGCCATTTGCGAAACTTAATTTAAAATCTTCAACTCCAGTTTGTCTGCGATTTTATTAAGGCACTTACACGGTCAATAATACTGTCATTCCCAGTACTGTCAGTATTTGTTTGAATCCTGCTTCAATATTTATCAAGTAATCAATTATCTGGCTAAACAGCAGTATTCTCTTCATTCCATCATTACTGCACCTTCCACGGTCAGTAATACTGTCAATGTTTTAGAATAATGAACATTATAACATGTTATCGTACAGTAATACTATCATTATTCCAAAATATTGGCAGTGTTATTAACCGTGTAAGGTGCCTTTATGATGTCGTCTCATAAGCTTATGCCTAGCAGCGACAGGTTCTCAGTTTCTCGGCTGAACTTTTTAAACTTTTTTAAGAGTAATATTTCGAGACCGCACGTCTTTAAGAGAAGAATACATTTGTTGTAGACTTCTCGCTTTAGACCATATAGTATGATTCAGTTTGTGAGAATTATAGTCGACCAAAGATTGCCCAGCTCACTTTGATTGGCAGGACCGTCCTTTTCACCTGCAGGTACTTATATGGTTTCCATACTGTGATTGCGGTGCTAGTCTTGGTCCGCGGCGGGTATTAGATTTCTCGATACCACCTATACCTAGTATGACCACACGAGAATCAGGAAATATCTTTCAGAATTTGAATGCCTCACCTATACCTAGGAGGAATTCCAACTGTGAAAGATATTTCCTGCTTCTCGTGTGGGGTTACTAGTCCCCCCAATCGGGCGCCTCCTCAGGTGGCGCATAGGGGAATCCCCTATCGTCACTAGAAAATATCTTTCGGAAATTGAATGATTGTGGCGTCTACCATGTTTTCAATGACGTAGGTGAATCAAACTACTATATGTATACATTGATAGTAAAAATACATACTAGTTTGATTCATCTCCATCACAGAAAATACCTACATTGAGTATTGTTCTACTAGTAAATTCACACTAGTGTGATAAAAATCTGTTTGAATTCTTCTTCTTAATGCGCCATCTACTTGCAAATGACTGCGATCCATGTGGCTAATATTGTTTTCGATACTGGCGCTTTAAAGATGTTTATTGAGGTGCGTCGCGGCCATATTCTCAGATCCTTCAGCTAATAGTGTTGGCGTCTTCCGACGGAACTCTTTCCATGTATTTTTCCTTTATTGATAAGTCTTAGAATTATCGTTCTGCCCGCATAATGTGCCCCGAGTACCGGATATTTCTCTAGAACTGTGAGTAGTAGTTCGGTCTCATTTCTCATGCGGTTAAGGACTTCGATGTTAGTAACCCTTTCTACCCATGGTATTCGCAGTATACGTCTATGTAGGTCAATTTCGAAAGCTACGATTAATTTTTCCATGGACAAGCTTTCGTACCCGTATACCAACATCAGGAACACATATAATGATAAATACCTTCTTCATGTCTACGAAGGTTTTCCTGGCTTGTTTGATTCGTGATTTGATTTATTTTGTTTGTGCCTTTCGTTTATCACTCTGGGCTGGTACGGGCTTATCGTCTCTTGTTCTATTTTCCGTTTCCAATGCGCATAATTCTACCTCGGCGCTTACAACCGGCGGCGCACGACCGCAAGACCTGAGCGATACTGCACGCTACGGGGGCGACTAGCAATGATAAATCATGCTAAACGAACGCGCCTTTAATATGCCATTCTGTGTCAAGGTACTTATACGAAGTAATTTTTTCGACGATGTTTCCGTTGTTATATTTCTTGCTGATTTGGAGAATACTATTGGTTTGGTCTGAAGGATGTTCATCTGTAGGCCAAATCTGTCGTTGTATTGTACTATGCTGTATATTATCTGTTGTAGCTCGACCATTTGCTACAATCACAGTGTCATCGGCATATCTTAAGTTTGTAATTGCCGTCCCATTCACCTTGATACCACTAGTTTCTTCGAGTGCCTCTCTGACCATGATTTCTGATACATCCAACCTAGAGGGTTATTCGGGAACAGCAATAATCCGGGGAGTAATACCTTTTTATCCGACATATGTAGACATTATTGTTTATGTTACTATTATTCATAGTTAATTGATTTTGTTATTATATTATATTGTTGTTGTAATTTAATTAGTATAGATATAATTTATAAAATTATATATTTATAATTTTTACAGATATAATTTATGAAAGTTTAATCAATATTCAACCCCTATTTTTATTTTATGTTTAAATATATTTTATTCATTTTTTTTATACAGCGCCATTTAGATCAAGCACTTATCTATCAAAAATGCAATATAAATGAAATAATTTTAGATGAAGCTGATCGGAAACCTATATGAAACGTAACGTAACCTTAATAATAATCCGAAACATCTGTAATGACTGTTTTCAACTATGACTAGTCCAATAGTTGCCTCGATTATCGATAGTTCTTTAGTTTTTATAAAGTGGTGCCCATCAATTCAAGTAAACATTGACTAAAACGTATCGATAGTCTGCTATCAATAACAAAATTCGTGATTTTTGTCCTTTCCTTGTTATAAAAACCCTAGTAAAAACACTGGTCTCGTGGTTTCCTTAACGAATTTCGATAATTTCTCAAACTGTTAGCAGTTTAATAGATATTCAAACATCTGATAGTACGACAGTTAGTCAAACTATTGACGGTTCCACGGTTCCCAACAATATGATCAATATTGATCACATCACCTAAAAAGTATTGATAGCCCGATATGGAATAAAAATGATTGTCTTGTTTTACTAGAATACCGACTATAGCCAATCGACATCATACATTGAGACATAAATTCAAAGACACAAACCAAGGTATTCTGTGGACATTTTGTTGTACAAAAGAGACAAGACACACAAAACTGAAACACTCCAAGAAGATACATTACGAATATCTTTAACACTGACATGAGTAATATATAGATTTTTTTTTTTATGAAATTATATATCAGATAAAAAAGAAGAAACTAGACAACACGTTACGCTGCTGTTGTTCGGGTATTTTTATATACAATTGTGTATATAGTCATTTTCTCAAAAACTATTTTGTGTTTTCTATTCAGGTTTTTATTCGCCATTGAGAAAATTAGTAGGTAGATATAAACTACTTTTAATTAAAAAATATTAATAAACACAAGAGTTTGCATACAAAATAAGTCATAATGTTTCGAAATTTTGTTTATACTTAAATCCTTGAAAATAAATGTGAACCTAGTTTCGCTGGAAAAAGTATCTATAGTCTGCTACCAACAACAAAATTCGCGATGTTTGTTCTTTCATTGGCCACAATAACCCTAGTCTCGTGTTTTCTTTAAATTATTCCGATTAGATTTTGTTAGTACGGTAGTTGATAGTTCCATAGTTCCCATCAATACTGATCATATCAACTAAAACGTATCGATATTCTTGTTTATACAAGAACACCGCCCATAATTTCCTTTAGCATGGCTTATCATAGCTAGTCGCCCCCGTGGCGTGTATTATCGCTCAGGTCTTGCGGTCGTACGCCGCCGGTTGCAAGGGCCGTGGTAGAATTATGCTCATCGGAAGCGGAAAATAGAACAAGAAACAATAAGCCCGTACCAGCCCAGAGTGATAAACGAAAGGCGATAGGGAGATAGAAATTCAAAGACAAAAACACATATATAGATATTTTGTTGACAAAATAGACAAGACACAGAAAACTAAAGCACCCCAAGAAAATACATTACAAACATCTTTAAAGCAGATAGGAGTAATATATAGTTTTAATTTTTTTTTTGTAATAAATTATATATCAGATAAAACAGAAGACATACAAAATTAAAACACCCCAAGACAATACGTTACGCTGCTGTTCGGATATTTTTACATACAATTTTCGAAAGTCATTTTCTCAAAAACTACGTATTTTCTATTCGGGTTTTTACTGTTCCATTAAGGGCATGTTCTACAATTGACATTTAACTAGAGAATAAGGCTATTCGTGGAATAAGTTTGGCATATTGGCGTTAATATCTCAAACTTATTCCACGAATAGCCTTATTCTCCGGTTAAATATCACTTGTAGGACCGGCCCTAAGAATAATAGTAGGTAGATATAAACTACCTTTAATTAAAAAATATTAATAAACACAAACGTTTGCATACAAAATATGTCATACCGTTTTGAAATTTTGTTTGTACCTAGATCCTTGAAAATAAATGTGAACCTATTTTTTTAGATTAAAAAAAATAATTTTAGTTCCCTGGAAATGACAACGAAAAAATCTAGAACACTTCAGTATTTAAAGTATGCGTTAGTAGGCTCAGCAACAAAAACATGCCTGCTAAGGGGACAGCTGTGCCCTCAGCTGAAATCATGAACTGTGTTATAACAAGAACGAGGCTAGTCAGTGGCCCTCTTAACTCTGCCAGGAGTATTATACAGAATTTTATATCTTGTAAAAAAAATCATATCAGATTTATAAATATCACCTTATTTATTATAGATGCAGAAAAGACAGATTATTTATTTTATTTTAATTTCACCGTGTTTAGTATTAGATACAGGATGGAAATTAAGTATATTTCCACCCTGTATATAATACTAAACACGGTGAAATTAAAAATCTGTCTTTTCTGCATCTATAATAAATAAGGTTATATTTTTAATCTAATATGTTCGTTTACAAAAAAAAATTTAAAAAATTCTGTTTAATTTGTTAGCTCTGTTAATGTGTATGATATAGAAATCATTTAAAAGGGGTAAATAATATAGCGATATGAATTACTGCGCCTATAATTTGTTTATTTATTTGTTTATCAATTGTTTTAAAAGTTGTGACGATATCAATATATTTTTTAAATGATAACCTATATGTTTATTTTGTTAGAAAAAAAGAGTTATATGCGCAGTAATTTATATCGCTATACCCCTTTTAGAATGTTTCCTCTATAATACAGATTAACTGTGTTACCGAATTTACTTAATTTCCAGCCAGTATATGAATGTAATGTTGCAGAAAGGCTTGTGCCCGATAGGCTTAATAAATATTCTCTCTCTGACTCTCTGATTTTCTCAATGACTGCTATAGATTCATATAAAATATTATTTTAATACAAAACAATAACATATTTGCAATTTTATCAGTAATACAAGTACAGCCATACCAATGTCAATATCACATGAAGTGGCACTTCTGTATGTAATCTTATAAAAACTCTGATTGCGCTTTAATTGAACTAATTATATTATAATTGTTGTATGTTTTTTAATGTTTTGCTATATTATTTCACCTGATTACTGACGTATCAATTATTTTTGATAAATTGAAACGTTTATAGAATACCTCAATTATATACGAAATATAAACTCTTAATAAACAGTTGCAGTAAGGACATAGATAAGTTATTTTGTTTAATTGAAGTAGAAACCGGAAATTAGAGAATATGTAATTTTAATTATACCATATGGCCTTACGTTACGATGTAACTTTGGGAAAATTAATGTAGAATTTTTTTTATAAGAAATAGTTATGAAAATTAAAAGTTATAGATAAATTGTATTTTTTTTTTCATTAGAAATAAGGGGGATTTAAAAATTTTATTTATACACAAATATTCAGAAAAATATATGGTAAAGAAAAACTCAATATCAGAAAAAATTAATGAATTGACCAATATCTTATCCCATATAACCCATCAATACCTAATAAAAGAAAATTCCCATCACGCCCTCTAATCCAACAACGTGAACACAAATAATTATTAAAATTAAGATTAGATAAAGATTCCAATGTAGATAACAATAATTGTTTATATGCAACTAGAAAATTTTACGCTGGCAGAAAGACTCCGGTCGTTAGTCCATTGTGGTATGTAATGTAATGTAAATGTAAATGTATCACAATAAATATTTTTATTATTATTATTATCTAAAAAGTAAGAATTCATTTTACTAAAAATGTGTGTACCAGAATATAAAGTTTTATTCTAAATATCATGAATTTAGAATAAAACTTTATATTCTGGTACAGAACAAAATATTCGAAATTTCGAACAAAAATTATAAATTTATCTATATCAATAATTAATCTTATTTACTTCTTGTGTGAACTTGTGAATGAATGAACATGTGACAGTAACTATATGTTTTAGAGTTTTTTTTTTAAATTTTACTTGAATAAAACAGTCAACAACGCACTAATTAAGCTTAAACTATCAGACAGTCACCCCAATCTAACATTTCAACAAACAAAATCCTTAACGTCTGGTTCCCAGCTCAATAAAAGCCTTATCTGCCTCCAGCCATTTCTCGCATAAAATTATGCCCAGAACACGAACTGGCAGAGTGCAGGTAGCTGCGAAGAGAGTGGAAAAGTACTATACGATTAATTCCGCAAGGATTTCCATTCAGTGTTTTATATATTTTTTTACAACAACGCATTATTATTGCGCGTTTTATGGTTATCTTAACGACACGGCTTTGGTGATATTAATTGATTAATTAAATTGTAATTTATGCCGAATTGCAATCGACCGATAGCGCAATCAGGAAATCGATTAGAGAGCGATCGGTTTGATACAAAAAATATATTGTGCAGCTTTAATGAGATTTTGTGTTCGTTTCCGTTTGCGTTGTTCTCATTTTTCTTCATAGTGGAGTTAATTGGTTGATATGAATTAAATTTAAGTACGTCACTGTTTATATATTTCCTGTCATCTTACAATCAGCCTTGTGATCACTAATTGCCTGCAATTGTACAATAACAACTTCTTGTGCGGCATACTTTCTTCAAAAATATGGACCTTAATAAAACATATTTTTTATTACTTATAATAAACATCTTTATTATTATTAAAGAAAAGAAAATACATTTCGCCGACAGGCAAGAGTAACGGGACAACTCAAATAAGATCCTTTTGAAAATATCACACTTAAAGTTTTAATGTATTAATTTGTAACTACACATTTTTTTTGCACTACATCTGATTTATATGATTCAGTGTCACAATAGATGTACTTATGTTTCCGATTCACACCATCCAAATACTTGCTGTTCCTTGCTCTCCTCCTCCTTTGTCTTCTTTTCTCCCTTATCATGACCTCCACTGAAACTATTAACCCACACTTTTTTAAAGATATAGTCTATTGAGAATATTTAGAGTATTTTCTTATGATTCATATTTAAGATTGAAATCTAACTGAATACGATCCCATTTAGATCTAAAATGTATGCTAGCCTTTACATGAATTGAACTCTGTATTTGCCGATATGATTGCAAATTGTATATATATATATATATATATATATATATATATATATTATATGTATATATATATATATATATATATATATATATATATAATTCGTTTTCAATCTTCTTTTAATGACAGCCCGATTAAACTAAAAATATCATCACATCTTCTTTTAATTATCATCAGTGTATTTTCTTATATATTATAGTTATATTTTGAAAACAAACCGCAGCAAGAGCAGAGGCTGCAACACCAAAGCCGCTTTCGTTTATCGTTCGGGAGCTGTTCCGGGATATTCTATGTCAGCTAAGACAGCTCTCGAACGATAAACGAAAGCGGCTCAAATAGCTTATTTTGTACCGCTATTTCTTAATGCGCATAGTTTTATACAATCTTAATATATTTACCTGTTACATGTATGTCCGTAGATTCCAGAAATAGGGAAATCGACTTTGAAGTCCGATTCTATTTCAATAAAGTTTTGTGCCTGTTCACACGAATGTGTTCGAAATTAGCATCGTATTCAATTCGATTTCAATCCCATATATGAACTTTTTTTTCTACGGTGAGTACAGCCCCCGCCCCTAGACTGTGTGCACTGCGGCCCTCCACGGACCTATTGTGCCTATATATGAACATAATATATATAGCCTTTGCCTATTTATTAACTATTATATTATGGTTATTAAAACTGGAACAATAAACTCTATAAAAATTAACAAACAAAAAAGTTTCAAATTCTTTGTTTTAAACCGCGTTTTAATTTATGGCAGCAAATGATAATTGTATACGATGTAGTTCCTGCACGTGTGAATAATATTGATGGGCGTTTGTAACTGTGTTTCATCGACATAATGTTGCCTGCGGTTATGAAAAGTAAGATTTAAATGCGGTAATTGATGCTGAGAATACAAACAGGATTACACATTATTGTAATTGAGACTGCAATTTGATTGTTTAATAGTAGTGAGATATTTAATTGCTGCAAATATGATATATGCTACACTTTTGATTGACTAATGATTAATTAACTAACGACCATTAACTAATAATGATATTAGTTAACTCATAAATATTATCGATAGTTGATGTTCCATCTATATAAGAAAATATTGTCTATGTAATAAGGTTTTCCGGTATATTATAATACATATAATTGAATATAAAACTATTTTATTTATTTAGTAATTTACGCCTGGTTTCTCCAACTAGTTTAAAACCGTCTTACTAATAAGACGGTCTTAAAGCGTGCACCAAACAAACATCGGATCTTAAAACTATAAGACAGTCTTACATTGTAAGACTAAATAAGATCTACATATGTTTGGTGCAACAGCATACAAAATTAAGACGTGGTTATATATAAGACGAGCTTAAATAAGACGAGTTTATATAAGACGAGCGTATATAAGAAGAGCTTATATAAGACGAGCTTATATAAGACGAGTTTATATAAGACGAGCTTATATAAGACGAGTTTATATAAGACGAGCTTATATAAGAAGAGCTTATATAAGACGAGCTTATATAAGACGAGTTTAAAGATGTTTGGTGCAATAAAAATTTAAAACGTGGTTATATATAAGACGAGTTTATATAAGACGAGCTTATATAAGACGAGCTTATATAAGACGAGCCTTTATAAGACGAGCTTATATAAGACGAGCTTATATAAGACGAGTTTATATAAGACGAACTTATGTAAGATGAGCTTATATAGGACGAGCTTATATAGGACGAGCTTATATAAGACGAGCTTTAAGATGTTTGATTCAACAGCATACAAATTTAAGACGTGGTTATATATAAGACGAGTTTATATAAGACGAGCTTTAAGATTCATTGGAGAAACCGGACGTTAGTAATCCTAATTTTAATATATTTGTGATATTATTAGTTTTTATTTATACTTTTTAATTAAGTTATAGAGAATTCAGCCACGTATTGTTTTATATTACAATGAAAAAAGAGGAATGGGACTATCTATATACATTCGTTAATATACAAAACGTTTAGCCTGAACCAAATATAAATCTACATTCACACCATACGGAATTATTTATATTTATATCCTTTTTCCTTGTGCAAAATTAAATTTAAACTAAAATAATTATTAATGATTCTATTTTTTATATCGCACTGTGAGAAGACAACCGTCGCAACTACCAAAGACAGTTTTTGAGATAAATGCATTTTAAAGATTGGAATGGTTCCAGTAGTTTTACCATAGAGTCTAAGAATATCTAATTTTTTATCTAATAATTTGGTTTATTCTAAACGCAATAAAGGATTAAAGGAGCCTTAAAATATATATAAAAATCATCGAAACAAAAATTAAAACCTGAAAATTGTCATTTTGGAGTCTGTCATCTATTTAAAAAAAAAAATGGCTTATTCTAAACGTAAAAAAGGATTAAAGGAGCGTCAAAATATACGTAAGAATCATCAAAACAAAAATGAAAACCTGAAAATTGTCATTTTGGAAGTTTAGACCCTTGGCATCTCACAGTGCGATATAGTAGTATTATAGTTTTATTATTTCAATCTCATACTTTTGCAGTCATGTCTAAATTATTTGATTATTTTGTGTTCATTAGAATCATACATTCTGAATGACTTTTATGCAACCTAATTATGTTAAATTGTACATATATAATGATGTAATTTGTATCTTTTATTATGTATATATGTTTGTCTGACGTTCTTTCATGTACAATTCTGTGTATGGCTTTTTAATGAAATGAATAAATTTATTATTATTATTATTAACATTGATAACTGCACATACGTTAACAGATGTTGCAACAATGGTAAACAGTAGTTTTTACCGTATGTATTACAATAACTACCACTACTACAATACTTACCGCCGGAATTGTAAAAGGATTCTATCAGTAATCCCGAAAACCGATAGCGACGAAAGTTTGCTCAACTTCTGTAACTGATTATCGAATTTCGGGTCCTTCTGCCGTATGTTAGTGTATGTGTAGGTGGGTGTTAGGACATGCTACTTCAGAAAATAAAGAATTGTATTTTATAGTTAAAATTAAATATTTTAAGAATATAATGGAGGATTTTTTCAGAAAGGGAAGAATGATGTATTTATTTCAATTTGGTCGTTCAATAAAATATACAGTTTACAGAATTTCTTTCTTTCTAAGTTTTTTTATTAAGTTAGATGAGTTTGAATTAATTATTTAATTGTATGCTTGATTCCATTAACATCATAACAGAAAATACACATATTGTCCATTATATAAAATATTGTAAATGATGCCTTATTTATAACCAAAAAAAGAAATGTTAATCTTACAGTTTTTGAATTAGACATTTTTTTAAGGAGCACGTGTCAAGTGTTACGTCTGTAAAAGTACTAAAAAAGTCATAATACCTGGATCCTTGCTCATACTATACATAATGGAAATTATGCATTTAAAACAATTGCATGCATAACATGTACTGTCCAAACAACACAGACGTGACTTATTAAAGCAGCAATGATTTCAACTAACGACTTCTTAATAGTAATCTGAGTAATAATTTCTGGAAAATTTTTATAACCATGCTAATTTGTTGTGTCGGCTGCACACTCTGATTGATGTTTGCTAAATTATTTTAGGAAGAATACCCGCAGACACATTAAAGACAATTGATAATTGGTAACTAATATAAGTTAAATTTAAATACGAGAAAAGTTTAGGGAAACCAAATAACTTTCAAAAAAGAATTAAAACCTTAATGTAGAAACAAGAATCAGATATATGTCTAATTAATGCAATATGTCTCATAAAGGCACCTTATACCATACCAATAATACTGTCAATCCTAGTACTGTCAGTATTTGCTTCAATCCTCCTTTTATATTTATCAAGTACTCAATTATACGGATATACATCAGTATTCTCGTCATTTCATCGTTACTATACCTTACACGGTAAGTATTAATGTCTATATTTTAGAATTATGACCATTTCAAACATATTGTTGCACAGTAACACTGTCATTATTCTAAAATATTTATAATAAAATTATATGCCTTATAAAGGCACCTTAGGCCCAATTCTCACATAAGCGGCGTCGGGCGCAGGCGCGGCGTAGACGAGGCGCAGGCGCGAGGTCGCACAGGCGATTGTGATGTCCATATGCAGTGAAGGGGTGTACATTGTACATGTTTACATAGAGGCGGCGTGGAGGAGTTATGACTTTCGCCTCTTCGTCTACCGTGTCTTAGGCGAAGAGGCGAAGACGCGGCCAGCGCTGCGAGAGGCACGACGCTTTAAGCCCCCTCTATATAAACATGTGGTGCAATACCCACTTAGGTGAAGAGGCGCGGGCATTTGCCTCGTGCCTCTAGCCGCGCCGGCACCTCGTCTTCGCCTAAGACACGGTAGGCGAAGAGGCGAAACTCTTCCACGCCGCCTCTATGTAAACATAAGGTGCAATGTCCACCCCTTCACTGCATATGGA
Organism: Lordithon lunulatus; assembly: GCA_963942505.1. Lineage (NCBI taxonomy): Eukaryota > Metazoa > Arthropoda > Insecta > Coleoptera > Staphylinidae > Lordithon > Lordithon lunulatus. The sequence goes on along the minus strand of OZ012672.1, from coordinate 16,712,127 downwards.
CATCACAATCGTCTGTGCAACGTCGCGCCTGCGCCCGACGCCGCTTATGTGTGAATTGGACCTTACACGGTCAATAATACTGTCAATATTTTAAAATAATGATAGTATTATTGTACGATAACATGTTTCAAATTTTCATTATTTTAAAATATTGACAGTTTTAGTGTTCGTGTAAGGTATAGTAATGATGTAATGAAGAGAATACTGATGTTTATCCGGATAATTGATTACTTGATAAATATTGAAGCAGAATTCAAGCAAATAGCTAGGGATTGACAGTATTATTGATCGTGTTAGGTGCTTTATAAAAGTATGTGCTATGATATCTTTGGTTTATTTTTTAGTTTAGGTGGAGATGGAAGAATAGCTATTGCTAAATCTTCAAACATTATCTGTAGCAGTCTAGGAGCACGAACGGGTGTGCACCTTGTGCTGAAATATTGTCAATATATCTGTTTGTCTAATATTTTAAAATTTTTAAAATAAACCGTGCGATATTTTGATGTTGTGTTACAATAGATGCTATTATTATTATTAACTAACTTTCCAAAAGTAAGAATCTCCTCCAAACTAATGATAAGAATGTGACACTATAGTTTCAGTAGAACACATCCTCATCAAATGCTGAAATAAGGGTAAAAAAACGAAGAAATTCATTTTCTACTACGGCATCGGTTTAATAGACAAAACATATTGTATTATTTTTCACACCGAATATCAGTTTTTTAATTGTTAGATAATAAAAATATATACACATACAAACAGGGCTGTAACTAGGCATATATAACAGGATTACGTGCCCAGGGCCCAGATGCAAGGGGAGCCTGAAAGGTTAAAATATGGAAAAATCGCATTATATTAAAAACAAAATGTACACCGACCTGTGCTACCAAAAATGGTATCTCTTCCCTACTACTGTCCTAAAAAATGCAAAAAGTGTACAAAAAGTGTACTGTTATTATTACAAATATTGACAGTATTACTGACCTTTATATGTTATTTGATTTATTGGCTTTTTAGTGTAGGACCTTATGCTTTATAATAGCATATGGTCCTTTTAACATTTGTGAATTTTTCTTTTGCTGTTTATGAAATTACTCCTTGTCCGTGCATTCTTGAACATATGTTTTGTGTTTATTTCTTGTTACTACATATTTTAAGTGATATATAATATAATTTTAAAATAATTTTCTATTTTTTTTTCAGGTAAGATAATCGTTATCTAAATAAGGACAATCTTCGTGAAAATATGGAAAAGGAGGATAAATAGTAAGATTAGTTATATAAGCTAATACTATACACACTTTATAGAAACTGCTAAATTAACGCAGAATAACTTTTAATTAGCAAATAATTGAGAGTATTAAATGCTCCTATCTTAATGTCAGAGAATTAATATGTAACGGGTATACAGCTGTCGCCCTGTAGAGGCTTATACTATTTGGTATTATTAGATAGTTGATTAAAATCCTGTAAGTAAATTGTTTCCAAACAAATAAGCATTTCGCATATTAATATATATTTTTTCTGGGTACCTATTTTTTAATATCGTCCCATAGTTGCTCTATTGGGTTCATGTCAGAACTATTGGCCGGCCATTCCATGAACGGAATAGCAACACCATTTAAGTAGCGAATTACTTGAGTGAGGACTAGCATTATCCTGCATAAACAAGAAAATCGGCCTCACAAAAGGAGCAACTGGCAAACAAATGATACTATATGGGCTACAACGATGTGCCCAAGATAATAATTCGCATTCATAGACCGAACACGTATAGGGACCAACTCTGTGGGGCATGATGCCTCCCAAAAACATTACAGAGCTACCACTAAACGAGACTCTTGGAGAGATATTGCAACTAGCAAATCTCTCTCCTAGGGGTCGATTCTGCAAGTTCTGACTGGTCTGATGAAAGATCAGACAGATCTGTTACCCATGGCAACCAAATAAACAACTGTTTCTCCGCGAACGCTAGTGTAATACTGCCTTACTTCATATGTCACAAATTAGTGAATTAGATAGGTTATAACCTATTTCATTATCTAAAAGGCACCTTACACGGTCAATAATACTGTCAATCCTAGTATTGTCAATATTTGCTTCAATGCTCTTTTTATAGTTATCAAGTAATCAATTATCCGGATAAAGATCAGTATTCTCTTCAATACATCATTAATATACATTACACGATGAGTAATACTGGCAATATTTTAGAATAAGAACATTTTAAGCATAATTTCGTACAGTAATACTGTTATTATTCTAAAATATTGACAATAATATTGATCGTGTAAGGTGCCTTTAAACGTCACTCTTGGCAAACTTCTGACATTTGGTTTAAGGCAGTATTACACTAGCGTTCTAGGAGAAACAGTTTTAAGGAAAGGATCAATCTGGTTTACCGATGTATCTAAAACCAATAAAGGAACAGGAATTGGAGTTAATGAGAAAGCTCGGCCAGAATTCCAGCTGGACGAAAAAGCTCCATATTCCAAGCAGAAGCTATCGGTGTTCTTAGTTTCGTTAAAACCTTACAGGAAAGTAACCATTGAAAGAAAGAAAGAAATATTGTACAGCAGTGCTGAGAGCTCTAGACTCCAGCGTGAATAACTCTAGAGTTGTTTATTTGGTTGTCTTGGGTAACAGTCCCGTCTGATCTTTTGCCAGACCGCTCTGAACTTACAGAATAAACCCCCTGGCCTTCGCGGGACACGCTCACCTTCATCAGGATTTAAAGCTAATCCTTGTTTGATCTGAGAATAAAATCATCTTTCAATCATTGATCAGGAGTTTCTTGGGCGGTTTTTTTCCAGTCTAGCTTCATTTAAGCGCCTTCTAGTCGTTGGGGAAGATACGATAAGATTGGGAGCAGCTACGAGCTCATTTTTTAGGATGTTACTAGTCAATCTCCTGTTTCTTAGAACGGATAGTCTTAAAAAACGCTCGCGTATTAGATTAGTACACCGTTTTCGCCCTTGTCCCGGCCTTCGTAAGTAAGGACCAATCATAAAACCGTGCGACTTATGCTGGAATGGTTTCTTCCTAGCACATGACGCATCGAATATCCCGCATCCAGAAAAGTTGATGCTCTTATTGCTTCCTCCACTGACAAATCTGTTCGGCAATACATTACATTAACTATCCACATTGAAATTATCAATAACAAAAAAAACTTGTTAGTTAAAGATTATTCATAATAAAGTAAACTTTTCTCATGATATTTTAAAGCTAAAAATTCTTTTATTTATTAGTGTACTTTTAAAACAAACCCCTTGTTGGCGGCATTTACTTGAACTGTCTAAGTAGCTTACTTGTAAGATGGCTAGAAAACGACAAATCGTAATTATATTGGAATAACACAACATATATGCGGTGGTGCGTTAATTATGTAAACGAGTTTGGATGATAATTGTTCTGTAAAGATAAATGAAGTAATTTTTCTGCTATTTTGTTCCTATCTGAATAATTACACATAATTTTACCGCACGTTCAATATACATCCTTGTGGTTGTATACTTTCTTAATTCTTTTGTTGGTATTATTCTATTTATAAATAATACTATATTACGATAAAAACTCGTAATTGCAGCAATTTCATCCATTAAATATTTTTTTTAATTTGCTCATGTGTATAAAATCATGACATTTCAAAAGTTACAGTTTTTATCGGATCGTATATCGTTTATGTACAGTGCGGACAGCAAGAAATCCCCTATTTTTATAGTGCCATCAACCCAAGGTTGAAGCTCAGAGTAGTATAATTTTTTTTTAAATACGCTATAAATAAAAAATGTTGTTGAATATGCTGTATAACCCAATTAAGTAGCCGAGTGGTTAGAGACGTCGTCCGTTTCGTACTGAGCATTGGGGAGCAACGTTTTAAACGTTGCTCCCCAATGCCTTTAGTCTTTAAGACTGTCGAGACGAATTTGCGCGAATCACCTTTCACAGTTTTTCAGAGTTTTCTGTAAAGTTTAGGTTGACTATTGGAAAAGCCTCACTGCTGGTAGCCCTTTAAAGATATAAGTGTTTTTTTGTGCTGTATGACAGTTGACAGTGAATGTGAATTTTAGAGGATAAGTTCACACATGCAGGATTATTTTATTTTGTTTAGTAAAATCTTGGATGAACGTATATCACACCTGATTGGACTAAACGAAATAAAATACATAGATAAGTGTGAACCCACCTCTTAGCAATCTACATATCTAGATTTCGATCTTATTAGATCTCATCAGTGTAGCTCAGCTAGAGAGGATGAATTCACACAATATCTCGAGTGGTTATATACATATATAATACAACTAACCCCCTTAAAGGCGTTTAACTTTCCTCCTAGGAGGTTAGTTGTATCATAGAAAAAAAATACTATTGGGTGTGTATGTGTGTGTGAACATATCCTCTAAAGGCGCTTTCGTTTAGCATGGTTTAGCATTGCTAGTCGCCCCCGTGGTGTGCAGTATCGCTCAGGTCTTGCGCCGCCGGTTGTAAGGGTCGAGAATTGTGCGCATCGGAAGCGGCAAATAGAACAAGAGACAATATTTCCGTACCAGCCTAGAGTGATACACGAAAACGGCTTATAATGCCCATTCCCTAACTCTGGGCCGCAGATTTAAGGCGAATCTCGGAAAATGAAATACGGTTCAATGTTGACCTAATCGCGCGGTCTTTTCTAGTCAACATTTTATAATTTACTGAAAGTATGTTTGGATATTTCTCCAATCTAAGGATGATTTGATACTTTGTTAAGACGAAAAAGTAAATTTTATCTCTCGAAATAGTTGTAAAAAATATGCAAAAGTAGTCAATATTTGCATCGGAAAAGTATATATTTACTCGGATTTGTAATCAAAATTCAACAGAAATTCCTCTAAGAGATTGCAGTTTCATATTTCAAGTTTTGATAAATACAATCTGATAATGCAGTACAGTAGTATAGTTTATAGACATCCGCTTATCACAAAATGATTCATTATTTCGAAATAAATTTATTTCTCGGTACGCACCCCTCTAGTTTTTCCTGGGGCCAGGGTTTATACACTCCGCAAATGAAGTAGCAGCAGTTCCGTTAGTCTCACAACGCGTTTTTCGAATAGATTTTCAGCTCGAATCCTCGAATGAGATTTTCCAAGATTCGCCTTAAACATGAAATCGACACAATGCTATTAACAAATGTGAATTTTTATTAAAATTTCCGCTTTCTATACAGTTAAAAAAATGTTTTCATATTTAAAAAACTGTGAATTCAACTATTAACATATAATATACGTATTAATGCGACTATTTTTTTTCACTTCCGATACTGAAAAATTGGTTGCTAGGTACCTCTCGAAAATTCTGATGTGCTCTTAATATTAATAGATAGATCATGAGGAGGGCCTTCCTATATACAATTATTTTCAAAAATTAAAGAATTAAATTTATGATTTCTAAGATAATTATTAAAAACTTCGAAAATCAGTATGCCTTGAAATTTGGCTAGCAATATCTTCCAAACGCTCACAGTAATAGATTTAACAATTCGAACCATTTTTGAAAATCAGTTAATTTCCTACAAATATATTGTATTACTCATCCCATGATGCTTACTATTTAATGAGTTATAAAATGTAGCAGCAATCATTTTTTTCGTTCTTAAATACTTCAAACTTTGACCTTCAATATCTTTCAATTGGTTACAGAAACGAAAAAACCTTAAGAGACTTTTTTTGTAGAGCATTCAATTTCTAATATCCAGACATTGAAAGTAAAATCTTATTTATGTCTATTAATTTCTTTGTATTATATTTCTATATGGAATTCTGTATTGAAAGTAAATACACTGTTAATTTGCCATTAGTTTGAATGTAATGCAATCATAATTGATAATTTAAGGAATAAATCCGAGTCAATCTACTCTCGGATTTAGTTTAGTTTAAATTTTCATTGTATTATATTCAAACTAATGACAAATTAACAGTGTATTTCCTTCAATACAGAATTGCATATAGAAATATAATACAAAGATATTAATAGAAATAAATAAGATTTATGTATGACATTTATTTGAATTGATGCTGTTGTCCATAGAAATCTTTAAAGCACGTGTGTCTTAATATTGGCTTTAAAGGCGCTACGGCGCATTTTAAAGACGCATTATAATGCGTCAATAAGAAAAAATTTATATATTATGTTTCGTAGGACTTTCAAATTTTGAATTGGATAGCTCAATTAAATCGGCGAAATCCGATTTAGTGGATGTTCATTTTGAAGATAAGTTCAGGCACTATCGGAGAAAAAAAACTATTAAGTGTTATTTATGTTATTGCAACCATTAATATAAACAGTGGTTTTTACCAGTGATCTAATTATCATAGTTTGCTCCGCATTGTTCTAGTTTATAGGTTGAAACATTTAAAAATTATACAAATCACGTTTAAGCAGTATATACGCACATAATAACAACTATAATGAATTCATTCTGGTGTTCGTCGTTATAAATACCAGCTGTGATTATATTTTTACGGTAAAGGTTATACTGAAATAGCCCTGGAAAATCCCGGCGACGACATTTTTCCGCATAATTATTGAAATAATCACTGTTAACTGCCTGTCAGTTTAATTTAATTAAAGTATAACATTTCCCGGCGACGTTCGTAATTGCAGCTAATGTTTACCCAGTCTATTCTGTGGCATAAAGAACGGCTGAAACGTAATGTGTCTATCCAGACACTATTACGTGCAAATTTATGGTGTTTGAGTGGTTTTAATAGCAGGCGGGCGTGTGTAAGAAACTTGCTCGATTGATATTCATGCGTAACAGGGAAAATTTACAGTACATTTGCGTTATTAGTCGTGAAATACTATTACTAAATAGACTGCAACAAAGTATGCATTAAAGATTGTATAGTATAGTAGTGTTATTTGGATAAATTATTCTATTTTTTTTTTAATCCTATGGGTTGTTTTGTTATATTTAGAAATGGACATAATATTTGTTTTTCGTTCCTGGTGAATCTCTCTATTTGATTGCTTTCTCTCATCAAATGTCACTTATTACACGGAAAAAATGTTGTAGTCCACGATTTTCAGTAGTAGCAAGTCGTAACACTCACATAAACATACACTAATATACGGTAGAAGGATCTGAAGGTCGAATAGTCAGTTACAAATTGTTACAAATACAGTAACTATTATTGTTGTTATAGTCCTGTTTAAGGCGCTTTCGTTTAGCATGGTTTATCATTGCTAGTCGCCCCCGTGGCGTGCGGTATCGCTCAGGTCATGTGGTCGTGCGCCGCCGGTTGTAAGGGCCGAGGTAGAATAATGCGCATCGAAAGCGGCAAATAGAACAAGAAACAATAAGCCCGTACCAGCCCAGAGTGATAAACGAAAGGCACTATAATAGTTAAAGAAGTACACAATAAGAACACTTATACGTTTTTCATCACACATATTATTATTAAATTGTCTAAGGAGATATGTGCTTACTATTTAATGAGTTATAAAATGTAGCAGCAATCATTTTTTTCGTTCTTAAATACTTCAAACTTTGACCTTCAATATCTTTCAATTGGTTACAGAAACGAAAAAACCTTAAGAGACTTTTTTTGTAGAGCATTCAATTTCTAATATCCAGACATTGAAAGTAAAATCTTATTTATGTCTATTAATTTCTTTGTATTATATTTCTATATGGAATTCTGTATTGAAAGTAAATACACTGTTAATTTGCCATTAGTTTGAATGTAATGCAATCATAATTGATAATTTAAGGAATAAATCCGAGTCAATCTACTCTCGGATTTAGTTTAGTTTAAATTTTCATTGTATTATATTCAAACTAATGACAAATTAACAGTGTATTTCCTTCAATACAGAATTGCATATAGAAATATAATACAAAGATATTAATAGAAATAAATAAGATTTATGTATGACATTTATTTGAATTGATGCTGTTGTCCATAGAAATCTTTAAAGCACGTGTGTCTTAATATTGGCTTTAAAGGCGCTACGGCGCATTTTAAAGACGCATTATAATGCGTCAATAAGAAAAAATTTATATATTATGTTTCGTAGGACTTTCAAATTTTGAATTGGATAGCTCAATTAAATCGGCGAAATCCGATTTAGTGGATGTTCATTTTGAAGATAAGTTCAGGCACTATCGGAGAAAAAAAACTATTAAGTGTTATTTATGTTATTGCAACCATTAATATAAACAGTGGTTTTTACCAGTGATCTAATTATCATAGTTTGCTCCGCATTGTTCTAGTTTATAGGTTGAAACATTTAAAAATTATACAAATCACGTTTAAGCAGTATATACGCACATAATAACAACTATAATGAATTCATTCTGGTGTTCGTCGTTATAAATACCAGCTGTGATTATATTTTTACGGTAAAGGTTATACTGAAATAGCCCTGGAAAATCCCGGCGACGACATTTTTCCGCATAATTATTGAAATAATCACTGTTAACTGCCTGTCAGTTTAATTTAATTAAAGTATAACATTTCCCGGCGACGTTCGTAATTGCAGCTAATGTTTACCCAGTCTATTCTGTGGCATAAAGAACGGCTGAAACGTAATGTGTCTATCCAGACACTATTACGTGCAAATTTATGGTGTTTGAGTGGTTTTAATAGCAGGCGGGCGTGTGTAAGAAACTTGCTCGATTGATATTCATGCGTAACAGGGAAAATTTACAGTACATTTGCGTTATTAGTCGTGAAATACTATTACTAAATAGACTGCAACAAAGTATGCATTAAAGATTGTATAGTATAGTAGTGTTATTTGGATAAATTATTCTATTTTTTTTTTAATCCTATGGGTTGTTTTGTTATATTTAGAAATGGACATAATATTTGTTTTTCGTTCCTGGTGAATCTCTCTATTTGATTGCTTTCTCTCATCAAATGTCACTTATTACACGGAAAAAATGTTGTAGTCCACGATTTTCAGTAGTAGCAAGTCGTAACACTCACATAAACATACACTAATATACGGTAGAAGGATCTGAAGGTCGAATAGTCAGTTACAAATTGTTACAAATACAGTAACTATTATTGTTGTTATAGTCCTGTTTAAGGCGCTTTCGTTTAGCATGGTTTATCATTGCTAGTCGCCCCCGTGGCGTGCGGTATCGCTCAGGTCATGTGGTCGTGCGCCGCCGGTTGTAAGGGCCGAGGTAGAATAATGCGCATCGAAAGCGGCAAATAGAACAAGAAACAATAAGCCCGTACCAGCCCAGAGTGATAAACGAAAGGCACTATAATAGTTAAAGAAGTACACAATAAGAACACTTATACGTTTTTCATCACACATATTATTATTAAATTGTCTAAGGAGATATGTGTTATATTTTATTATATTTATATTGTGTTTCATAAACATATACAAATCTTATTATAAAAGATTATTTTCTTTGTGAATAGACTATAGATATAATTATTGGTTATTCACTATAAGGTCAATAATACTGTCAATATTTTAGAATAATGACAGCATTACTGTAAGATAACATATTTAAAATGTTCATTATTCTAAAATATTGACAGAATTACTTATCGTATAAGGTATGGTAATGATGGAATGAAGAGAATAGTGATGTTTATCCGGATAATTGATAAATATAAAAGGACAATTGAAGCAAATACTGACAGTACTAGGACTGATAGTATTATTGACCGTGTAAGATGCCTTTATGATATATAGTAGTAAGTATGCAAATAAATTATAGCCTACTATTTCCATGGATTATTTCTATGTTTCTCTCTGAGTTAGTTATCAATTATACGTATTGTATTTGATAAATACAGCATACAGGCTATACTTGTTTGCATTCCGATGGGTTTGGTTCTTCTGGGTATTCTGAGAATGAATTTAACCGACGCGATGTTTTCGGGCAATTAACCGCACACAATGCCCGTCTTCGCTTCATCACACGATTCAATATATTGTTGTATAATGCATTTAGCTGCGATATTGTTAATGCGAACGTCGTGTTATAATTTCCGCAAGGATAGTAAGATAAATACACAGTACAATTTAAATATAAATGTAGCATGTAATACGAGTTCATGAATAAAAGTATTATTTACATTTAGATACGAATACCTATCACTTGACTATTGCTTATTAGTTTAAATTAAAGTACGTAGTGTAAAATAATAATATATAGGTGGAATTTATCAATATCTCAAATTATTTTCTCTATTTTTGGTTTATTCATTAAGGCTCGTTATTACAAGATATAGTAGATATATAAAGGTGCATTCGTTTAACCGCCCTGTGGCGTGCTGTATCGCTCCAAGTTTTGCGGTCGTGCACCGGTTGTAAGGGACGATGTAGAATTGTGCGCATCGGGAGCGACAAATAGAACAAGAGACAATAAGCTCGGAGCAGCAAATAGTGATACACGAAAACAGCTTAAGAAACATCACTCAATCTTAAATTTAAAACTGCGTCATTTATGACACGTCTTTATTCATATGATATTGCACTGTGAAATGATAAATGTCTAAACACAGTTTTTGAAATAAATGCATTTTAAAGATAGAATAAATAAATATAATAAATTAGAATAAACCATATTATTATTTACATTATACTCAATGGTAAATCCAATGCAATCATTGCATTCCATTAGTTTTACTATTGAGTATAATGTTATCTATTTTTTTTTTAAATAATAATATGGAGAATAAACCATATTATTATTAAAAAAAATACATAACATTATACTCAATGGTAAAACTAATGGATTGCAATGATTCCTTTAGGTTTACCATTGAGTATAATGTAAATAATAATATGGTTTATTCTAATTTATTTAATTTATTTATTCTATCTTTAAAATGCAATTTATTTCAAAAACTGTGTTTGGACATTTGTCATCTCACAGTAACTAAAAAAAAGGTTTAGAAGACCTATAAAATTTACCAAAGAATCAATCAAAACCTGAAAATTGATATTTTGGAAGTTACGACACTGTGGTACGATATTATAGAATTAATCAATTCCGAATACAAAAAATATTGTTTTAACCCAAATAGCTCCATATAGGGTTGCGTAGTTCTTAGATAGAGTGCAAAATATAAAATATAAATATAGTAATCATATAAATAGTAATATAATTTTTAGAGGCATACTAAAATGCAATACTCAGTTTTACCTAGTTAATATATTATTATTACTCCAACATATTATTTCGATGACAATAGCTGTATACATAGAGCTGTAATAAATTACATTACATTATATTTAAGCCTCTCTTGTATTCGAATTATGTAATGTTTTTTTCTACATTGCATTTTCCACGAAACAATAAGTACAAGGTGGATTAGTTTCTTCACATCACTACGACCCGTAAATACATGGAAAATGGTAATTATAATACATTCCAGTTTTATTGTTGTGAATAAAATAAACTAGATTATTTTGCGTACATAGACACCATAAAAAAAGTTTCAAGGTGGAAATATTGTACTGCTGTTATTTTTTATCATTTAACGAGGATAAATACTATTTATTGTTATGTGTAGATATTTACATAATTATTATGATAACATTGCATGTACAGGAAGTATTTTTGTGCACATTTACGTTGTGCGTTTATTCAAGAAAATGCACTTTTTTGTTAAAAAAATATGAACATGAACTCACACATAGAATGGTCTTCTCTTCTTAAAGTGTCGTGCTCCCTATGGACCGTTGACGACTACCCTGTCTAAAATTGTTTTGAATTTACTCAATCCTGCGCCGTGTGGAGGAGTTTGTCTGCGTTCATTCCAGTCCATTGTCGTAGATTTCGTAACCACCACAGTTTTTTGCGGCCTATCCATCTTTTTCCTTCTATTTTTCTATTAAGAATCAAGCGTAGAAGTTCATATCTCTAGGTCCCCTGCATACATGTTCAAGGTATTCCATTTTCCGGCGTTTAATTGTTTGCAATATTATTCGTGGCCCAAAAATGAATGGTATTAATTCATAAAGTAAAGACGTAACTTACATCGCAATATTTCTTGATATAACATAGGACATTTGGATACAATGTTAATATTCGGAATGAATATCTTATATAGATTCCTAAGTACAAGACTGAATGATTCATAACATCATCACGTGGGCCTCCCCTATCTCTCTGCATCGTCTTCTATATTATGCTACTGAGATCATCTCTTGATGTCGTCTATCTGGTTGGTGGTCTTCCTGTGGTTCTCGCCGTATTTCTAGGCTTCCATGCCAGACTCTTCTTTTTCTCTATGGCCCTTTATCCTCGCCATACTGCCACGTTTGTAATTCTGTGTATATATAACATCACATACTTTTGTTTGTTGCGTTTTCCAGCCGTTTATTTTTGGTCTCTCCTACTTATGCCAAGCATAGACCGCTCCATCCCTCTTTGGCAGACTCAGCTTTTCACCAGATCTGTTTGTCAGGGTTAAGGTTTCGGTTCCGTATGTGATGACTGGCAGGGCACATTGTTCGTAGACCTTTTGCTTCAGGCGTATGGGTATGTTGTTGTTTAGGACAGATCTAAGATTAAGAAGGCTGCTCAGTCCAATCCGTCGTTGCAGTTTGCTGGTTTGGTTATCTCGTCCTATCTTTAGTTCATGCCCTAGGTATTTGTAGCAGTTGACTTGAGCTATAGGAGTATTATCTACCACAAGATTATTACTCAAGACCAGGTCGGTCATAACTTTTGTTTATTACAGGTTCATCTTTAATCCAGTTTTCCGTGATTCTGAGATTAGTACGTGCTGCAGGCACTTCTTCGATTCTGCAGATATAATGACTATGTCGTCGGCAAATCTTAGGAGGGAGAGTCTTTCGCCGTTTCTGTTCATACCTTTCGTGTCCAGTCCAGTTTAATTTTTTGAAGATATGTTCTAGTCTTTGGATCGAGGATTACACGCACACGTGAGTCTAATTAATGGATGGTCCGCCGCCATTTGGCTTGGGATTTTACCACACACGACAAAGCCAATGACTGGATCGATGACTCAGCGCTATGAATTTTAGAATGATTGAAAATCCATCTCGGCGGCTCAAGACCACGAGCGCATTCGAGTTTCTCGGTGAGATTTTTGCTTGGCGATTGGCCATTTAGACTGATGGATTGCTCGTGGGTTATCTTACTATGTATATCTATGGTTATCTCGTCCTATCTTTAGTTCATGCCCTAGGTATTTGTAGCAGTTGACTTGAGCTATAGGAGTATTATCTACCACAAGATTATTACTCAAGACCAGGTCGGTCATAACTTTTGTTTATTACAGGTTCATCTTTAATCCAGTTTTCCGTGATTCTGAGATTAGTACGTGCTGCAGGTACTTCTTCGATTCTGCAGATATAATGACTATGTAGTCGGCAAATCTTAGGAGGGAGAGTCTTTCGCCGTTTCTGTTCATACCTTTCGTGTCCAGTCTAGTTCAATTTTTTGAAGATATGTTCTAGTGCCGCAGTAAAAGCTTTGGAGATAAAGTATCTCCCTGGCGAACGCCTCGTTCTATATTAAACTTTCCGGTTTATTCGCGGAGCTTCACCACTGATGTTGTGTTCCGGTGGACCTATTGAAGTATGCGGGTATATTAGTGTTCAATCCGGTTTCGTTTAATAATTCTGTTATTGCCCACAGAGTCGAAGGCTAACACCAGTGACTTGTTATATTCCACCACGCTTCGAAATCATGCCTGTTCAACAGGTTAGGCAAAGTCTAACTTGTTTGTAAGCCGGTTTGTAATTAGTTTTTTGAATAATTTGTTCACGTGAGATAGTAGACGGATGGGTCCATAGTTTTGTAGCTTAGTCTTGTCTGCTTTTTTATGAATTATTACCATCTTCGCTGTATTCCACTGGTTGAAGAGAGATTATAATATTTTCATATTCCGTCTCCTCTCTTTGCTTTATTGCCTCTATTACAATGCCGTCTTTTCCTGGAGCACGCCTATTTTTCATATGTTTGAGAGACAGTTTTCTATCTCTGCTGTATTCATTTCTGGAACGTCCTCTGATCCTTGATTTAGGAATTTTATATTGTTATCTTCCGGGTTTACGTCTGTCTTGGAGCATCTACTTGAATAGAGGAGGATGTAGAAACGTTCGACCAGTTTTGTAATATCGGACCTATTGGTGCATAGGATACCGTTTGTGAAGACGCAAACGGTACCCTCTGCACCAGTGCCTTTAGTCTATGGTATTTGAGTTTAGATTGTAGAATTCTCATGTATTTGTTCCTTTCTATTCTTTCCTTGTTCATGTTCGTGTTAAAATGTCTTATGAGATTCCGGATATGTCTAGATATCTCTTTGTTCAGAGTTCTACATTCTTGGGTATTGTCGTTTTTCTCTTGTAATTTTTCTTCTTTTCTCCATGAGTTATTTGTTGGGCTCAAGTTTTCCACTATTTGGGTTTCATTTAATACAGTTCCACGCCGTCTTTACGATGTCAGTGACTTTACCTGTTATTTCTTCGATAGTTTTAGATGTTGTATTATTCTAGATAAGCAGACAGAAGCTCTTACCATAAGGTGGTCGCTTCCTCTTGAAAATCTACTAAGTACAGATACATAATGAACAAAGGTTGCGTTATTGCTTATGTTTAGTCTATTTCGTTTTTGTAGATGCCATCGAGGGTGAATCAAATCTATTTCCGATGCGGTTTTTCCTGAAGGCAATATACAATGAACTCTGTGCATATAGGTTTTGGCCTTGCAGATAGTTTAGAAAGGTTTTATCCCACTCGTTTCTAGTGCCCAAACCGAAGGGTCCAAAGATGTATTCTGTGACATCTTCTTTCCTTCCGAGTTTTGCATGGATATTGCCCATTAGAAGCATGTACTGCGTTCGGGTTTCTTCTATGGCTCTAGTCACATCGTCGTAAAACTGTTCTACTTGTTCATCATTGCGTAGACTTGGATCACTTTGACTGTATGTATTTCGATATTCGGATGATTATTGTGCATACCCTAGTAGAAATGCTTCTTATATCGACTGTTATTGATTTGCGACTTGTTAACCAGGAATCCTACACCTCCGAGTGCTCTATCGGGGTCTCCGTTGTGGTGAAAGCTATGACAGGATGGAGATGTCATTACATTTTTGCTGTTTCTTCTTACTTCGCTAAGTCCTATGATGTCCCAGTTAAATTGCTTCAGCTTCTCTTCTAGTTCTTCCTTTTTCTCATCTGAGGATAGCTTTCTGTGGTTATATGTAGCGATTTTGAGTTTCTTATGCTGGGTATGCCTTATTACAGAGTTTTTCGAATTATTGCTTCCCCTAGAACACAATACGCTAATAGAGTCATTGCGGAAGTCTGGACGGTATGTCCTACCCACCTGGGGTATTATTGATTTAGAATACGACATATCATTACCAGAAGTAATTTCTAGCCATATTCCACCACGCTGACAAGACGGGTTGGTGATTTCATTCTTCCGATAGTCCAGTTGTGAACCAGAAAAAAATTCTATCTTTATAAGACTATCAGTTGTGAGGCTTTTCCGCCGGTCAAAGGAGAGGCTCAGAGGAGTGTAATCGCCCGGTATTTACCTTAACTTCACAGAAAACCTCTGAAAAAATGTGAAAGGTGATTCGCGAAAATTCGCTCCCCGCTGGGGATCGAAGGCTTCACAATGCTCAGTACGAGATAAACGACGCCTCTAACCACTCGGCCACTGAGCTGGGTAGTTGTCAACCGTTTAGTGAGATTTATAATCTCATGTGTTCTTACCCCGGTACTGATGTAACCGCTGCTCTCCATCAGCTCTAATTATCTCGCCTCCCAGTCTGCGCCAGACGCTATATAACTAGCTGTTTGGTCCGCAGGAGATATTTTTTATTTTCCTCCTACCCTGCATATCTGCCGAGCATTCCCCTATCCACCACCTAGGGAAGCGTCCTCTATGGGTTTACAAACTCCCTCTAGGAGTCATTCATATAACTTTCAAAACTATATAACGATCTATCACA
This sequence comes from Lordithon lunulatus, assembly GCA_963942505.1. NCBI lineage: Eukaryota > Metazoa > Arthropoda > Insecta > Coleoptera > Staphylinidae > Lordithon > Lordithon lunulatus. Next base: position 16,696,162 of record OZ012672.1, on the reverse strand, counting down.
TAACTATCTCCAAATTTTGGGAGTTTTACAAAACGATTGCTTTTACATTTCGCCTAATCCAAAAATGAAAATAAATTTGTAAAAACTGGAAAATTAATATCGTATTATAAAATTAGAACACAGTAATATACATTTCCCATTTTGGTTAGCCTAAATAGCCCAAAATAATTATTATTTCCAACAATCTTGTTGTCTTCCGTGTTATTTAAGAAAGACAACAAGATTGTTGAAATTAATATTGCATGTCAGCATACACACCTTTACATGATTTGCAGCTGTAAAATTGAAATATCAACCTTCCAGCATCTATAAAACAAATCATCATGTACCCAGAACCTAATATTAACGTCCAATTATTCCTTCCCGATATCTACAATTACCATGCGCGAGCAAACATTGCACCGAACCAACTACATGTTACGTCAAAGTCAAGGTCGAGCGCGGCCTCGTGCTAAACTTAGTCAACTATGATAACACTCACAGCCTGAAACAATTCTAATACTAATTACACAATCATGTCCAACCCCAGACTGATAAGATGTTCACGCTCGATAAACTACCAACCTCGGCAAAACAAACGCTCCCCGCCATTGTGGCGTTTTGCAAATGTATCCACGGCATTATATCATCCATGTAGACATGTGAATTGGTATTAATTGTGCGGGCAAGAAAACACATTTATTTGTTCGAATATCACCTTGAATTTGCTATCATTATGCCTATTAACGAGCGGTCCGCAATTTTTCAGATGCGACCATTCCAAGCGAATTTGAATAAGTAAGTGCGTTTAGCGGAAATATTATGTAATTTGATGTTAATGGATGGACATAAATTATTGAAATTATAGAAACGCACGTATTTGAATAGCCAGCCAATTGTTATTCATATATTTGATTGCTTTACAAATTTACGACTGTTTGTAGATTTGTTATGCAAAAGAGGATATTTATGGAATCTGTGTTCATTACATTAATTACTTACAGCCGTATCTAAATTATTTAAAATATTTTTCTCTTGAAATCCTATCAAATCTATTCTTTGAATGATTTATAATTTATTGATATATAATTCTACACTTCAAGCCTAGTAGGTCCATGGTTTGGTTTTCTGATTTACTCCAGTTCTCGTGCCTTGTCGTTTCTTTCTAGTGATTGAAGGTATTCTATATTATTTCTTGTAATATCTATGAAAACTTTCTCGGTCTTTCTTTTCTCTTTCTTCATGACATAGTGTGTTTTAAAGGACCCCATACACGAGACCATTTGACTTGAGTCCAAAAAATGGGGCCCACTGACGATCCTCTATTCTAGTTGGTCTATTTGAGCATTCATGGTTTCTATATTTCTCTTTTGTTTCAAAAACAAAATCATAACTGCTAGTCTAGGGTTGCCAACCATCCTCCTTTTGGTAGGACAATCCTCCCATTTGCTAAAATGTCCTCCTTTTTCTCATTTATTATTACATATTTATTTTGTATTTGGGCTATTTGGTTTATAGGAATTTTGTTAATCGATGTTGATTAAATTAAAAAATAAATGCTCACCTTAATTTTTAACCACCTTAACCTAACCCCCTTATCCGACACGTCCCCCTTTTGAAATAAGAATAGTTCTCTAAAACTCTAGATAGTACCCATAATTTACAAGTCGGTACAGTATAGTAGATACAAACAAATACGTTTGTATAGAGTATAAACAGAAAAATATATGTTGTCACATGGCAAATAGTCAATCAGGAGTGACAGTGGTTTGGATCGAGGATTGCACGCACACGTGAGTCTAATGGATGGCCCACCGCCATTTGGCTCGAGATTTTACCATACACGAAAAAACCAATGACTCAATCGATGACTCAGCGCTATGAATTTTAGAATGATTGAAAATCCAACTCGGCGGCTCTTCGAGTTTCTCGGTGAGATTTTTGCTTGGTGATTGGCCATTTAGACTGATGGATTGCATCTTACGATGTATATCAAGCGAGTACCATGGAGAGTATTGTGCCCCCTAGCCTTAATACTATCCATTGTACTCGCTTGATATACGTCATAAGATATCGCAGCTGTCTCCATCTTTCTACACCAACTATATCAGCTCGGTGTACAATGTTCGTTGTATCATGTATTTTTAAGTAAGCATTTGGAAGATGTGTGTAGATCCAGATGTTCTACTTTGCAAATACGTCTAAAAAATACCTCTGTATTTGTGTTTTAAGTCGTTGGTTGTTTCTCTAAAATGATCTCATCTAAAATTCAAACGATTTTAAAGACCATTGGGAGATTGACATTTCTATAGGTGTATCAACATCCGATCTAGGGTATTGATATGGCACATTAGGCTGTTCATGCGCCCTACCCAGCTCTTATATTCACATGTAAGAATTGCAATCTCCCAACAGTCACTAAGAATCAAAGTTGGCACATAAACCCAAAAACGTCACCTACATGACATTTAATAAACGCGACTAACACAAAATGTTTAACTTTCGGAAGCTAACAATATCGCGCTCCACGATGGTCAAAGCGCTGAACAAATTACCGAGTTGGATGTTCGCTGAGGCGCGCATGAAAATCAGCCCGGTAATCATTAGAGGCAACAAGAAATACTTAGCGGTTGATTGGGACGAGTCCGAGGTGGACGTGAGTTGCGATTTGGGCATCGGCAGCGACGATGATGATTCCCCGAACGTCGTAATCAGAAGATTATCGCGTAGAAAGTCATGCTACTCGGAGAGCAGGATAACACAGCTACAGGTAGAACTAAAAGCCCTACGCGACCAAATCTCCGAACTATTGCCGGAAATTAATAACACTGAAAAAGAGGATGTTGTAATATTGAAACCTCCGCCACCGCCTCCACCATTACCTAAAGATACCCCTTTACAAGCAGCTGATAGTTTGGGAGTCGTCCTCAGCGATATCACCAACGTTAAGCTGCGACCGGTCGTCCGGACGAGCACGCCTATAAAAACCAGCCCCCGGGACATTCGATTCGAGCTACACGATATATTAACGAGGCGATATTCAGCAATGCACTCGCCCTGCCAGCAGCGGATGCTGCAAGAAATCGGCGATGAAAATTCCTGCACGGAGATGACCGGCCGGCGTTTGGGTGTGGCCATTTAATCGTAAGCGCAATAAATCGGGTGGCTCGTGAAACCTTTCCCAGCTGTAACACTTAGATCGTTCGATATTTATAGTGATTGCAACCTTTCTTTCTTTGGAATTTCTAGTTTTTCGCCACTTAAGGGCATCCGCATAATTTATGCCACTCTGGAAATCTGCGCGCCGCGGCACGGTTTTCATCGCGAGAGACTTAAAGGTGTCATTGCGAAATTCACAGCTGTTCACAAATATTATTTTGTTACTATAAATGTTGTCGTTGTAATTATTTACACGTTTGTGATTTATTTTCGCAGAAATTTTGTACTTGACACTTTGTGGGAGTAGCTTTATTAAAGAATAAACGAGTATTAAATTTTAGTAATGGTGCTCGACCTATTTGGTTAAATTTGTAACTGACTAATGACTTTTTAGTTAATTTTTAGGACATTTCATTCAAAGAACTGTGTTCGTGTTCTCTAATAGGTCATTAATAGTATCCCAACAACAACTAGATTAGAAGTGCCCACCCTACCCACGGGGCTATATGGGCTATAGCCCCGGGAATCAAGTCTTTTGGCGTCGCAATTGTTATTGGTGTCACTTCCCCCCGCTGGCTATCCCGTATATTTTCTTACGTTTATTAGCCCATGGAATGAAATAATATCATATAATACAATTAAAATAAAAAAGCCCTTTATCTTTCATGGCCGTGAAGCTCAGAGAAGTTTAATGACCCTGTTTTATTTCACAGAAATCCTCTGAAAAATGGTTCATATTTAACCGTTTTTCAGCACACGGCAGAAGGTCCTAAAGGTGGACAGCCAGTAACAAAATTATAACAAATACAGTAACCACTACTGTTCATAAAATGATTTGAATCAACAAGTGCTAAGAAACACTAGTGAATCGAAATATCCTTATACGAACTCAAATCGTAAATTGTCCGTATTTGGCGAAGCGCCTTTAAGGCACCTTACACGGTCAATAATACTGTCAATATTTTAGAATAATGATAGTATTACTGTACGATAATATGTTTAAAATGTTCACTATTCTAAAATATTGACAGTATTACTGATTGTGTAAAGTATAAAAATGATGGCATGAAGAGAATACTGATGATTATCCAGAAAATTGGCTACTTGATAAATATTAAAGGAGGATTCAAGCAAATAAATACTGACGGTGCTAGGATTGACAGTATTATTGACCGTGTAAGGTGCCTTATAGACAAGTTCGGTTGGTTAGGTGTCAGGAATCGAATCACTGGGGATAATTCTGTCAATATGCGATTGTTTCAATTTTCTTTCGTCATTTCAAAAAATTGTCATCGTGTTTTCTAGTATCGTTATTTGTATCCCAACAAGTGATATCGAAGATTGGAGCATGAATTCGAACCAATTCCAGCATTCTTTAACCAAAACATCAACCGTTCCTTTCGATTTTTATACTGAATATTTTCAATAACTCTATATAATAATAATAAAAATATTTACGTTACTTATACAATTATAAAATGTAATACAGTTTGTTATCATATACAGGTAACATAAACTGTTTTACCAAATCTTATTTCCGAACACCTATGGTCAAAAAGATGTTATACAGCTCGTGATAAGCAGATTATTTTTTCATTTTATTTAAAGTGGGATTAATAATTGTATACTTTGATAAATATTTAATGTATTAAGGAGTGGCAAAGAAATAAGCAAACACGCGGAGTTCATGAAACGCATTAGTGTCCATGAAAAGTGCAGTGGCCTTTATAAAAAGTAACCTACATAATTATTTTATTTACTATGAAAAATGACGTAATTTTGTTTTAAATAATACAACAACCTTTTGTGACATTTGCGTGATTCAAATTAGTAGTGTATGATTTTACATTATTAGTTCAAAAACAGATATACAGCTACTAGTAATCTGGAGTGTTGCCCTAATATAACCAGCATTGACACCCAACCGGGTCCTGCAGCTTGCGCGCAGGATTGATTGGTGAGCCGAATGAGTGGCATGAAATGAAGGTTTGATAATGGACCCACCACCAAGTGATTATTGTCATACTACCCTCCAGCCTCTCCAACCTACTATATAGAACCATTAACCATTTACAACTATATTCATTACAGATTAGCTTTCAGGCTGTAATAGATGCAGTTAGTGATAACCGTATGATTTTGCTCTTTGACATCTTAAACAAAAATACCAAAACCATACTTAAATACAGTTGATGGAGTAGTTTAGGAATATTTACCTTGTAAGGTGTAAGGTTTGTTGCTATTTACAATATATAGAAAACCTTTATTGACATAATTAATACGTGCAATAACACAAAAATAAAATAAAGAAGATAGCTATTGTGGTCAACAAAAATAATGACCCGCTTGAGAATAACCCTACATAACTATCCACTTAAACTAACCCCATATATATATATATATATATATATATATATATATATATATATATATATATATATATATATATATATATATATATTACAAAAAACAACCATTATTAGGCATACCCTTCCAATTCATCACAACCATACAATATCCCATACCAACATTAACTAAAAATATACTCCCAAAGCATCCACGTCCTTCCTTCCTTATTGATGGATTTGTCTATAAGATATTACAAAACCAATATTAGTAAAATTTGCATATCTATTTACAATATACTTAATCATTCCCTCTTAATCCCCTTTGAGGTAGTTTCGGTTGCTCCATTTTTTTTTGTAGAATTAAAGAATCGCAGACAAATTATTTGTATTTGTTATGAATGATGAAAAAAACTTTATATAACTTTATATAACATTTCGGGGGGGTTAAGGATCTGGGGGTTAAACCCACAAACCCCCACTCAGATACGGTCAGATGCGCGCAGTTGCCCATGTTGGGTTTGCCCGTTTCATTATCATTGCACCTAGACAGAGACGTAGACTTATGAAGAAGCAAAAGAAAACCACGGCTCAAGGAAGATCTTCCTCGTGTCCTGTATTTCTTTGTTTCTACTTCTCAGATGATTTTTGTCGGTCGATATTATTTCTTTCTGGCCATCTGTCTAAACCATCTCAGTCTTTGCCGGTCAATTAATTCTAGAATATGATAGTTTTGTAATATTATATATTAGATATTATTTTTACGATACACTACTGGTAACTCAGTTTGTAGTTTTGTTCCTGTTTTTTTTTGGCAATTGCCTTCCATAGGTAGATGAAGCCATCCCATTAAGTTCATATCTATTCCATCTCCTAGATACAGGAGATGAAATGGATATGAACTTAATGGGATGGCTTCATCTACCTATGGAAGGCAAGTAATAATTTTTAATAATAATATGTTCATTAGTTTTTATCATCGATGACGTTTATTGAGAAACGATGAAATTATCGGTATTAAAAAATAAATTTTCTCCTCACATGGCATTTTATTTCCAAAGATTCACTGCCGTCTTCAGGCCCAAGCCCCAAATCTCACTTTATAAAATATCTAAATATCCACATTCTTGCTCATTCTGATTTTTGCGGCAGAATAAAAATATTGCAAAATATTCAAAATTAAATATTTCTTGGATCGAAAATAGCAATGAAATTAATTATTGTATTAAAAAACAGGAAAAAGAAAATTATCTATGCAATTCTTGTATGTATAATTTACTGTATGAGTTGATTTATTGAAACTCTCCTAACTGGAGACGTTGCTATATTACTATTTCATTAAATTCACCCGAGTTGTGGTACTTATATATTTATTAAAATCAACATGTAAGCTATTTTAACTACTAGAGGATGTACAATCTGCCCAGAGGCAATAAGTGTTTTTTTGTAACAGGAATATTATGGCAGGTACTTCAATAAGTGATCTCCTTTAAATAGTAATCTAAATCGTAACTCTAGAGCTTAAATGTCTAAAGTCTAAACTTATTTGGTCCTTATAATTAAGTCCGATGGTTGCAGAGGCTTTAACCGACGCACTGCATTGGCTTCGCGCGCATTTAACTGATTAGCGAACACAATAGATGCACTCTTTCACTGTATTTCGTGCTAAATCGATGTATCGCTTCCTTGAAGGTGCCAGAGGGATACCATGCAGAATCACTTCATTGGCTACGTAATAAGGCGCGTCACTATGGTACGCAATACCTTGTCCTGGAACCTTTGCAGGATATTAATGTTGGAAATACTAGCAGTGCCCCACAGATGAATTCCATATGTCCATACATGCTTGTAGATTGACTTGTACAGTAATACTTTGTTATCCAAGGATAATTTTGATTTGCGGCCAATAAGCCAATACATGTGACTTAGTTTAAGTCCAAGCTGCTTACGTTTGGTGAATATATGTTTTTTCCATGTTAGGCGTCGGTCTAAATGTATGCCGAGATACTTAGCATCTGAGACTTGTGGAACCTGACAGTTGTTAATTTTCACAGGAGGACTAGTTTCTCTACGTAATGTAAATGTCACCTGCATAAATTTGGTTTCATTAACTTTGATGCGCCATGTCTTCAGCCCGTGCTGAATTTTATTTATGTTAATGTGCAAGTTTCTTGAGACTGCTGTTGGGTTAGTGTTGGATGCCAGAATAGCAGTGTCATCAGCATATGTTGCCACTGAAGTAGTTCTTATTGTTGGTAGATCTGCTGTGTATAATAGATAAAAAAAATCGGTCCAAGCACACTTCCATGTGGAACGCCTGATTGTATGGGATATAAGTCGTTATATTCATTACCATACCTCACTAGGAAGTGTGTGTCTGTTAAGTATGATTGAAGCAATTGGTAGTGGGGATGCGGAAGGAGTTTCTTTAGTTTAACATGTAAGCCACTGTGCCATACCTTATCAAAAGCTTGAAATATGTCAAGGAAAGCTGCAGAGCAGTATCTTTTGGCATTTAGGTCTTTATTAATTTGGTTGACTAATCTATGTACTTGCTCTATTCTTCAATGATTATTCCGGAATCCAAACTGATGGTTTGGGAGTATTTTTCTTTATGCTACATGTAAGCTGAAAACAAATTCTTGGCTACATTACGATATTTGATATGATAATAAATTATAGATTCAATCTTAGATGAATTTGACTTCCAAGCCTTTTGAATCCTCAATTAAGGATAAGATACTGGCAATAGCCAACACACATATCCCGAACTAACTACCAATTCGGCGTTATGCCAAAAACTCTACTACCACTCACCATCCTTACATCCAATCGTCACACTGCCCATGTTGAAGGCAAACAATCAGTCATAGCTCTTGTATATATACAAAATGCATATAACTCGGTGTTACTCTGTATAAATGCTTCCTACTAAATTTCCCCCCACTCAATTCAATACAAAAAAATTAAACAATCGATCCAAATTAAAATAAATCATCCAGCTCAGTGGCCGAATGGGGAGAGGCATCGTCTGTCTCGTACTGAGCATTGGGGAGCCTGAGTTCGATCCCCAGCGAGGAGCGAATTTTCCCGAATCACCTTCCACAGTTTTTCAGAGATTTTCTGTGAAGTTAAGATAAATACCGGGTGATTAAACTCCTCTGACGGCTGATAGCCCTATAAAGGTAGAAGTTTTTTTTTTAAATAAATCAATTTTTCTCGCCAGCTTTCTCGAACCAGCAAGGACAGCCGCAAGGATCACCACTATTTCCAAACCTCCACAACATTATCTGCCACAACCTCCATCATCCAGACTCCAACAATCACAATCCGTCACATACCCTGAGGACACTGCTATTATATCACATTCTCCATCCATGTCAAGTCACTCGGATCCCTGCAGAACCTTCTAGACGATATATAGAGCTGGTTCTCCAACTGGCGCCTTCGGATCAATCCCAACAAATCACAGCTAATGATGCCTTACCACCGCATAACTTCAGTTCCGCAGAAAATTGTTCAAATCAAATGAAATGATCAAATACTTATGCATTCCACTATCTTTTAAATTTCAGACATAATCCACAAAAACCAAAGCAACATTTTAGATCCTTGACATATCAAAATAAGGGCATTTTAACCCAAACTGCAGCAAGAATATACAAAGCCAAATGTTGGCCCTTGCTGGAATACGGTTTATTCTTATTTTCCCTATCTCTACTGTCGGTGATCAACAAGATACAAGTATGCGAACGCTCTGCATTTGTTTCCCTACCCCGCTATCCCAATAAGCCTTTTTTCACAATTCACTAAACGAATGCCTATACGGACATAACTCCTTCAATTGAAGAAAGAACCTAGTTTCTACTAGAGAATTTTTCTACAAACACTTTCAACTACAAAGTCCTCAGCATGTGCTTTCTTCGTAACCCGAACATCACAAATACATCACAAATACATGCAAATATCCTTCCAACACACTCTTTAAGATAATCCGACGATTACACAACTAAACTCAATGTAAATAGAATTATTAATTCCTAGCCAGAAAGACGTTTAGATCCAACACCTGACAAACCCATTTAGACAATGACGAAATAATTGTACAAAGAAATGTAAATTTTGAATAATTTTGGTAAATTTGGTAAATTTTTCACATAAACTCGAATTATTACAACTTTTCAGATATCGTAGTCCTTGAAATCACGGTTCAAACTTCTTAACAATATAAATATAAAAATTTGACATTAAAAAGTATATTATATATAAATATAAACAACAACAATAATTGTATAATGTTAAGAGTAATGTAAATGCAATAGCCTACACCGAAAGGTAAAAGGTATATATATATATATATATTATTTTTTAATTTATTTTTTTGATACTGTAAATTTTTGATATTAATATAGATCTCGAATTATTAAATTAATATTTATCTTTTCGAACGTCGCATCAATCTATATATATATATATATATATATATATATATATATATATATATATATATATATATATATATATATATATATATACTTCGCATAAATCTGAATTTGAAAGCGACAATTGTTATTTATTTTACTTCTTATTCTTATTGTGCCTTCTCCGTATAGCTGCTCTAATCTAATAATTGAAAGGATTTAAAGTTGAACCATACGCGCACGTTTTTGAGCCACGATATTCTCCTTCTCGCAATGCTTTTTTTTGCCCAATTATCCTTGAATTATTAGTTTACCTCTCGAGTGGTCTAGCTATTCTAGCTTTCCTGTGTTGACGTGTCGGTGATTTCTCATTCCTTCTGCATTCTGCTTAAAACCTTTTCGTTTTCGTGTTTCAAAGATATTCTCAGGATTCTACGGTACATGTATACTCCAAAACCTTCTAGTTTACGTTTGTGAGCTTTTTTTGAATTTGGATGCTTCTATTGCATAGAGTCATCGTCTTCATCAATCAGTCCACTATCGTCCACTGATGAACATGCCTCGCTCTTGTACTTCCAAACTTCTCCCATTTGGACGAGCTCGATCCGAAAGAATAGGACTGAGTAAACATAGCACTAACATTCTTATTTTAGTGTTATTATTTAGGTCTTTGCTCATAAAGAATTGTTTCATTTAACGAAAGTAGCTCGGGCGTTCTCTATCTTAATACAGATTTCCAATGAGTTGTCAATAACAAAAACTCGAAACGAACACCACTAATAGTAGAAAACACCATCACTGAGATTTTAGAAACATAGAAATGCCTACGTTAATGAATCGACCTAGGCATTTCTATGTTTGTACTATCTCAATGATGGCGTTTTCTACTATTAGTGGTGTTCGTTTCTAGTTTTTTTATTGTCGCAAACTTCGTTTAATTATTGCCCATTTTGCTGGCTTGTACGTATCACCATGCTTTGGAGCTCAATGAATTAATTTTAAAAAAAGGCAAATTATTTTTTCCCAAGAGTACAATATCGTCTGCATATCTTAGATTGTTAATGGGGTTTCCGTTAGTGATTATTCCGGCCCCTCGCATATAAAGGCTTCCTTCATGATTGCTTCTGAATAGATATTCGATATTTTATTTTATAAACTAATTAATTCCCCTAATTGGTTTATTAAACAAAAATATTTAAAATCGTGTTTAATTAAAATTGTCCTCAATGTATTATTGTCCCATGAAACCTAAAGACGGCCCCTTAATGATGTGTCTAGGTATACAGATTTATGCAGGAACAACATATTCCACATTGAAATTGTTGCTTTGGTCACTATGATAGATAAATAGATAGATAGATATATTTATTGATGTCAATATGCTATACAGCATTTACATAATTCAATTACAATTACAAACAAGATGAGAGATGAGTTACATAGTTATATGATAAAATAATTAAAAGTACACATTAAAGTTTATAATATTGAATATAATATGGTAGATATTCTCCTTGTCTTTGACGTATATTACAGCCTAGCAATTTAAAAACACAACTTCCATTTTTATACAGCTATCAGCCGCTTGACTTTGTCGCTGGGCAAGCTCAGAGGAGTTTAATCACCCGGTATTTACTTTAACTTCATAGGAAACCTATAAAGAAAAACTAGAAAAGGCGATTCACGAAAATTCGCTCCGCAACTACACCGTTGGCCACTGAGCTGGGCCCTAGCTATTTATATATAAAGAACTTCATTGGGCTATCAAACCTGTCCAGGTCTTTCCTCTTGCCGCGTCTAACAATTTATTTTACCAAAAATTCCATTCATCCTGTATCCTGATTTCCTCCAAAAAATGTTCACTGCTAAAAAGTTAGTTTAACATCATCTACTAAATAAGAGTAAAAATTATGTTTATTTTGGAACATCTGTTTGTATATTATGTTGTTATTTTCACTGCTAAAAAGTTTAACATCATCTACTAAATAATATTGGGTGAAAATTAAGTTTATTTTGGGACATCTGTTTGTATATTATGTTGTGTTATGTACTAAAACTAATGTTTGAATGAACTTTTTCTTTCCTCGTGCGAATGTTAATGTTGTTTATTTTTACGACCGGTGAATTTGTTAATAGCAGGTCAATCGTATTCAAAATCAGTTTTGTTTATGATAATTTTATCACGTGTTGAGTACATTCACCGCATTTCAAATTCCCGAATTATTTCCGTTGACGAAATCAAATGCTAGGAAATAATATTTATTAATAATATGTTCAAGCACGGACTCTCAATTTTTTCACTTTCTTCCACTGCGACTTGTATTTTTATTACTATTTCTCAACTTATTTATTTATATATTTCTGTTAGGATATATAGGAAGTGGGTTTTGTATTTTTTTGAGTTGTCATGCCTAATAAAGGTCTTTTTTTATAGGAAGTGCCGATAGATAAAAAAAATAAATTAACAAACCACTCATAAATCGGATACAATGTGCAATTATTGCGAAATTTAGAGGTTAAAACAAAATAGTGCGAGCTACGTAAAGACCTGCCAGGTATTAAAACAAAACTAAATAGACAGAACTGAAAATAAATCCTTTTTTGTCCCCAAAGACAATAAAATATCATATATATTAATATATTGATATAAAAGTACACTTACTCTCTAACTAACGCAACAAAATGCCAAAAAGCAAGGAGAAATATAGCAAAAGATAAACCGAAAGAAATCTCAAGCGGCAGTGAAGAAGAAGTAACAAATAAAGACATACAAATACAAATAAAAGAACTACAGAAAACTGTCGAGTACATGAGTAACAATTTAGACGAAATATTACAACAAAACAAAGAACTGAAAAAGCTACTAAAAAATAGTAAAAAACAAAACGATATATTAGAAAAACGTGTTGAGGCAATGCAGGACTTGCTCGAAAAAACGGAGAGAGACATAATGGACTATCAAAAAATTGCTTACTAACAAAGCAGGACTCGTTAACTTGTTATATTTTGTGGTTGTTTTGTCGATGAATAAGCTGCTTTATCGACAAAATAACTACAAAATATAACAAGTTAGCTTGTACGCTTGACTTTTGTAAAAAGCTTGAATATTTACTACAAATCTACAAGCCCTTGTTTGGTTTACAAAGTTCAAGGATAATAATAATACGTGTGTATTGTATCTCCTGCACTCTCTTACACCGTACGAGATTTTGCGTAACTTTCCGTCTGCTTCCAACTCCATTTTCAGATACTTTTTATGCACTGTACGGCCATGGTGTTTTGGGTGTTCCTGTTTGCATCTACTCCGTGAGTTCCCATCTAAGACTTTTAATAATATTTATCATTCAGATTCTTTATAGCTCTATTTCTTGCGTCCTTTGATAATTACACATGAAACATTCATGAAAACTCATGCAAGGACGGGCAGCGAGATATTTTTTAAATTATGATTGTCCTATAATCCTGGGAGTTTAGAAAATTATATTATGTCTATCTGTTAAACTGCTTCCTCTTTCTAGATCTCTATAACCCTAGGTTGGTTTTGGCTTCCTCTACGAATTTCCTCCATCTTTTACGGGTTGCTGCAACATCTGCCATGCTGCTATCCAGTTTCTACGCGGTCTCTTTTTGGGGCTTGCAGGATTCCTGTCCGTTAATGTCCACTCCGCCTGCCTATAATTTTAAACCATTGGAAACAATGTTTCGCCTAAAAGTAGGTCGTACCTTTAAAAGTTTGGTCGACCTGAACTAGAAAAACGATAATATATAATAATAACGATAGTCATTTCCAGTATTGAAAAAGATTTTATAATCCTTGAAAAATTATACTAAAATATAAATGTGTGTATCTTTTATTGATTGCCCAGTTCAACCAATTCGACATTTTATCATTTTGTCATACATGATTTAGTTATTTATATAATTTAGTTACGTTATAAGGGAGGTTTCACAATGGGCCCATTTTGAGGCCTAAGTGTCTGTAGCTATGCTACCCTCCAGCCAACTATCCAGAACTATCCAGTTATTTATATAATTAAAAAGGATACCTTACATATATTTTTGTTGAGATGGCAGTAATTTTCTCGACTGTACCTTTTAACCTAAACGAACCAGCTAATTATATTATGACTTACCAATCGATATACAATGCCAATGCCAATTCATTTCATAACAATAAAAACTGAATTTATGAAATATCTAAAATCTCGTACATATTATATTGACACTGATTTATAGTTTACTTCTAACACTATTAATTAAAATAACTATGCAAATATCGCTCGTAAATGCAGCCTTTGTGTGGTCATTTAAATAATAATGGGCTTGCGCGTGTCCCAATAAAAAGCGACACACAATTATTACCGATCTGGAGCGCATTAACGAGATCCGAGGAGACATAATTGCGTTAATTATTAGATGCAGTTCATCCGTAAAAAGGGCAAGGGCGTTTCATACACCATTTCATTTCGCCATGTCTGAACGCGCAAGGTGAGGCGAGATTAATCCTCTCAGATTTAATAACACAATAAATTATATATGTGCTAGCATTCGCAGGTAATAAAGTTAAATAAGATACAATTGCATATAATCATCATATGATTAAACAATATAAGGACATTGAGATTTCTCATTATTTAACAAGTTTAAATGCTAATTGGGTTGAATCTGATTGTGGTGAACTTTTTTGGTGCCTTTCGGTGATTCAAGGGAAATCATTTTTTGATACAACAAATGTAATATAATTTATTGAAAAGTCTACTTTATGCAAAATTTGACACTTTGTTTAATTTTTAGTAATAATACTATTATGAAATAATTGCTTCTTCTTCTATGTAGTGGATATATACAACTCCTTTACATTAACCAGATCTTTAATTTCATATTTTTCCTGTTTAAGTTAGTATTACATCTGAGGAATTATAATTCTGTTTTTCTCCGAAACTGATTTGTGATGTTTTCCATAAATTTCCATTATTTCACTTATTAAGACACCTTAAGACAATATTTGCTTCAATCCTCCTTTTATATTTATCAAGTAATCAATTATCCGGATAAAGATCAGTATTCTCCTCATTACATCATTATTATACCTTACACGATAAGTAATACTGGCAATATTTTAGAATAATGAACATTTTAAACATATTATCATACAGTAATACTGTCATTATTCTAAAATATTGACAGTAATATTCATCGTGTAAGGTGCCTTATTAATAAATTTATTAATTTGAAATTGTAACAACCCCCATTCATTTCTATATCTATAACTTTACTTATATAAAATTGTGTAAAAAGCTTGTATCAAAGGTCCTTCACTTATCAGATTTATAAACTTTATAACAATCTTTCAGATAACTTAAGTCACTGTCTACAAGCTCATTTAAGGTAAACGTATGTATCGAATTGATATTTTTGAACAGACATTTTTCCCTGTATATATATTTTAAATTGCATTGAGAAAGAATTTATGATTCTTATTATATGTAACAGAAAATGTGGTAATTTAATTTTAAGTAGAATAATTGAACTCAGACATATCAGGTTTTAGGAAATAGCTACAGAATCGTATACATTATGAAACAGTTGTCTTGGGTTTTTAATTTATCTCTATTGTTCGATCTATTTTATACAATACAATATTGTCTATAACTTTCCTGTATTACATCCTGACTTATTTCATGCATATTTTCCCCTTGTATTATCATACTCTCATGTCAAGATTATTATTCTCTACTGTACTACTTTGTATGTGTGGTACAGAATAAAAGGATGAATTAAAACATCACACAAATAAAATAATCAATTTCATGTTTTGCTTATTACCACGCTCGTAATTACGAAACGGCAATTTAATTTCGCAATGAAACTCGGTTTTAGGTCAATGGGGCGGTTAGTGAGAGAAACAATTGCGAAGAGGAATTAGTTGATGGTAAAACGCTGTATAAGGCAGGACTAGAGAGGCGTAAGATTTGCATAAAAACAGCGATTGAATATCGCATCGATACAAATCCGTGAATAAAGGTGAATGCAACTTGTACACGTGTGAGGGTCGCGTGTCGTTGTCGGCAGAGAAATGGCTTTCTACGAGATATTTCATTAGGAATTTAACAAGGTTCGTTAAATCCAATGGATATATTTTTTTCGGTGTTCCTGACAATAGAGAAAACTAATAATGAAAGAGTAATAAATAAATATTCTTATACATATATAAAGGAAAAGTAGGATACATAAAATAAGTATAATTGTGTTCAAAGATTAATTGACCATTTAATAAATGTTCTTAAAATTTAGATAACTAGTTACAATTTTTTTTATATATACTTGGAATCTGATATTGATTTGTTTATTTATCTAGGGTTGTAAAGTAAGTACTGACAATATTTTACGTTAGGTACCGTAAAAGCGGCCACACATGAGGTCATTTACACATTTCATATATCATTTTAATGATATGTAATTGAATAACTCTTAATTTGTCATCGACATTTATTGTTTTTTGCATTACTTTGAGGTAATATTTATATAAATAATTTTAATGATATGTAATTGAATAACTCTTAATTTGTCATCGACATTTATTATCTTTTTGCATTACTTTGAGGTAATATTTATATACAAGTAACATTATTTTTGTAATGTAAAAATGACGTCAAAAGCGGCCGCTTTCTAGGAAACCAGGCCTTTGAATAGGGCTGCAGCTGAGTAAGGCACCCTACACGATCAATATTACTGTCAATATTTTAGAATAATGACAGTAGTACTGTACGATAATATGTTTAAAATCTGCATTATTCTAAAATGTTTCTAGTACTACTCATCGTGTAAGGTATAGTAATGATGTAATGAAGAGAATACTGATCTTTATCGGAATAATTGATTACTTGATAAATATAAAAGGAGGATTGAAGCAAATATTGACAGTACTAGTATTGACAGTATTATTGACCGTGTAGGGTGCCTTATAGGCGCTGAAATGGGTTATCACCGTTCTAAAGCATATTTACAAAATTAAAATTAATGATGAAATTTACAACAAAAAAGTCGTGGTTCCCCGTGGTAAATATAATAGATGGACTTTACCAAATAAAAGCATAAATCATGTTAATTCTATATGTTGTTTGGACATTGAGTAATGCCAATCAATTTACTAAGAATCACAACTATGAATGAGCATTATTCAGGACTTTTGACATACTATCACTCCAAACGTGTGTTAACTTTTTATAATATAACAGTAAAATTATTCAACATATTTCAACCATATAATCCACATGACATAATAAATAGTAAATTATAAAATTAATCTCAATCATTATTTTTACCATTGACCTTAACATTCCGGGCAGAGACAAAAAGAGTTGCACAAACAAATTATTTGCTTAAAATAAACCTAACTGTTCGCGATGGCGTTTTAATGAAATAACAATATCCGCTCGCTAAATAATCTGTTTGTTTACAAAGCAATTTTCAGTTAGTTGCGAACAATTCCTCGCTCGTTACATTAATCTGCTGCGATTACGTGACTGCGCTGGAAGACACGCATTTTTAGATTATATCATTATTAATAAATTGTGCAAAGTTGCCCGGGAGGCCCGTTCGGAGGAACCCCGCTGTGCGGGCACGATTGCAAAAAAGGACACACGCAAAATTCCGAAAGTGATTGCAACACGTCTACTACGAATGCTGTTGATTGAAAATAAAATTAATTTTAATTGGTCTGTTTATTATGCCTATCAGGAGTAATCTAATCTGTTTAAAGGCTTGTTAAGATTGGTTTAAGGCTTCCAGAAACTTTCCAATTGGAATTATTATCCTTTTTATATTTTATAAGAATTCAATACATACGTAATATATAGGGTGTTTTATAGCAAGGGGTCCAAAATGTAAATTAATGTATAAAATTTAATTCTAAAACGAAAGAATATTCAGATTTCTCATTATATAACAAATTTAAATGCTAATTGTGTTCAATCCGATTGTGGCGAAGATTTTTGGTGTCTAGTAGCGACTGAAGAGAAACCATTTATTAAATTTATATTTTAAAGTTAACTTTATGCAAAATTTCACTACATATGTTGTCTGATTTAATTTTGGAAAAGTAAAAACCTTAAATATGCTGTTTCTTCTTCAATGTAATGAGATTTTTTTTTCTCATTATATTGAAGAAGAAGCGAAACTATTATATGATACTATAACCCCCTAGGAGGTAAGTTAAACGCCATCTGGCGGCACCACATCAATTAGCAATGCACATCCGTATGGTAATAACCGTCAACATGCTCATGCCACCCGTTGATCCTGATGGCATGAGCATGTTGATGGTTATTACCATATGGATGTGCATTGCTAATTGATGTGGTGCCGCCAGATGGCCTTTAACTTTCCTCCTAGGGGTTAGTTGTATCATATTTATATTATAACCACTCGAGATATTGTGTGAATTCATCCTCACTAGCTGAGCTACACCGATGAGATCTAATAAAATCGAAATCTATATATCTAGATTGCTGAGAGGTGGGTTCACACTTATATATGTTAAAACTATTATAGTTTTAATTTTTACTAGTTTGTATTTACCACATCGTTTTATTTGATAAATATGTTAAAATTAATAGTCAAAGTAGGTAATGCAGGTTTCTGAATAAATATTGTATGAAAGGATATCAAAATTTGGCATATTGATATTCAACAATATTTCTGAACTTTGGGTAGGGTGTTCTACAGCAAGGACTACACAATGAAAATTAATGTATAAAATTTAATTCTATAACGAAAATAAGGAATAACTTTTTTCTGAACCTTAGTTTTCGAGATATCAAAGATATCAAAGTTTAATACCATATATATATAGACTGTGCCTGAATCAAGATCGGCTGTTCTGTCAAAGCCAACGTGGTGCAAGTCTGACTTATGTCTTCTGCCAAGTCAACAACACATTTGTGCTTTAATAAACTTGTTTATATATATATTTTTTAATGAGTTTGTTTATTAACATTTTTCCTCATGAAGAGCGTTCTTTTGTGGGTAATGTGGCATAAGTCAACATGACTTACGCCAAATTGGAAGTTTTAGGAAAAGTGGTGTAAGTGCCTTACTTACACCAGTTTGATGTATTATAGTCTACATTTTCAAATTCAACATTCCTGATATCAACGTGGTTTAAGTTTTTAAATATGCCTTTTAGCAAATTATGTGTTTACACCTTATTTAGGAACTGAAAACTTAGTTAAGGAACATACGTTTAATTGAATTAACGTAACCAAAGTAAAGAAAGTTGACATAACAATGTAAAAGTAGTAACATACTGTAAAAGAATAAATATTTCTAGAAATCCAATTTTTCCAATATTTTACTATTTTGACTTACACCACTTTGACTTTAAAAGGTCCATATATAATTAGCAATATTTAGGAAAATGATTAAATATTAATTAAACTTAAAAATAACAAAAAGTCTTTCAATAAATCATCTTCAATATAAAACTAAATTTCCTTTCCTATCCCAAATCACCTATATATCCCATATCAACTTTATATTACACCCTATATATGGCTTATCCTTCCAGGCCTCTTTCATCCTTGTCGCTTCATGCCGTTATTCCGCCACCCTCATCTCCTCAATAACATTCATACTCAATCACTCTGTGAACCAATGTTCCCATTTATACGTACTCTCTCCATACAATCTAAATTTTCTATAGTCCTACTCAATTCAGTATTTACTTCCCCCTCCACGTAGCCACACCTAAACCTAGCAATTATTCTTCCTTTATCTCCCTAGCCTGTGTCAGGTAAACAACGTTAATTTAAAATATAATTAATTAATATTCGGTAATGAACTTTATATATTTAAATTTAATTTTAAAATATATTAATTTGTATTGCGTTGGGTAAACGAGAAAACTGGCAGGTGGTTGGACGAGCTATAAGATATTAGAAACCTCGGCGTTGAGGTACCCTCGCAGAAAAAAAGACCATTGGGACTTAAATCAGACGAGGGTGAATTTCTATCGGCTACCCCAAGGCCGACGTTTCAAACATCTTCCTCAGTCCTTTGACGAACTAAAGGAGGCCATTCAAGTAAAGATTTATCAATTGAATCAGATTAAATCACTTCATATCCTATGCCAGTCTCTTGCAGATTTTCACGCCGTTTCCATCCTCCCTTAAACATTCACACACTTTTCTGCTATCCCCAATCCATCCTGCTTTCACTCCCTCACATTAATTGCCAAGGTGCCACCTCGTGTCGCTCCCCTTACTACACTGCTGGGGTACATAGCGTGTGCACTACGCGGTGAACCCCATCCATACTTGTCTTCTTCTCCCTTCTAACCAATAAAAAAAGACATTTATTTGGCATAACTACCCAAAAAAATCCCTTCTACAAAATTCCCTCAATAAACAATACTAGATTTTTTTTTCTCTCAGCTTCTCCTCTACCCACACCTCAGACATCCTTTAATAGATCCTTCCTCTATCATTTTTCTATCCACTCTCCGTCTTACTCCTACACCGCACCCATACCTTCCACACCAGTCTTTTCTCACCCAAATCCAATTTTCACGACCCTCAAACATGACTTCCAACATACGATTCGTCTCTTGTAACAGCACTGCCCTAGGAGCTAGTAAATCTACCATAGACCATGTCCTCTTGTTAACGCAACTAATAGAAAAAATGGCACAAAATCAAGTCCACCTACTTTTCGCAGATCAACAAAAAGCATATGACAGTATTTCAATGGAAAAGCTTTGACGTTAGAAAGAATCTCACCGAATCTCTCTCGACATGCTAGTGAGAGCAATGAATAACTTCCAAAAGTGTCTTCAAATGTGTATCGGCTGTCTAGGCCACTATTTGGAAGGTATAATGTTTAAACCTTAAAATAAAAATAAAATTATCTACATTTGAGAAATAAAATATTTTTGGTGATACTATTCTTTTTTCAATCCCCCTTTTAAATATAAAAGTTATTTCTGCCATACCCAGTACTTCTACTTAAATCTTTATATAAATAACATACGGTAATAAATATAAAGCAGCAATATGTAAAATACATTTTAGTTAGTCCATTTATTATGTATATCCAGACAACTCTAATCCGCTTAAGCTTATTACAATTGTTTTAAATGTCTCCAAAAACTTTCCCATCACCATCAAATATTTTACAGTTTACTGCCATGTTACAGCTGATACGCACCCACATTTTATATTTGTGCACAAATTGACTTTGTTATAACATCACAATCATTATTATTTGCCCGACTGTTTTTGCACCGCGTAATGGAAGGTGGGCAAATAATAATGATTTTCAAGCCTAGCAACAAAACCAGAATTACAATAAACTTATTGCCAATTATTCAAAACTTTGTGAATATGTCTCATACAAATGTTAACATTCACTTCACTGTTCGACAGTACCATGTTGTTGCATGAATTTAAATTGATGTTTAGGAATTAGGTTTCTTTCATGTTCGGCTTGTTTCTTCCCAGTAAATTGTTTTGGAAAAGTTTCCATATTATTAGCAGTAAGCTTATACTCTACTGTATGTGCCGTCTCAAAACCTGGCAATCATCAACGCAATTCGGACCTTTGATGCTGCAGCCCTGAAATATTCGGCCGTTGTTCTGACACATCATTCTCACAAGGTTTCTCAACCAACATCTTTTACCCATTATTTTGCCCTGGATCTTCTATAAAAGGCACTTTATACGGTCAATAATACTGTCATTCCTAAAAATACCAGTATATGCTTCAATGTTTGCTTAAATTTCAATTTCTATGTCGCATCTTAGCTTTCTTCACATTTTCATCTGGTTCGAGCATGGAGGATGCATACAAAATCCTTCAGCATATGGTTCTTCAGACTGATTGAATCGGTATTCACTACACTTTTTCGAATTTTGTTTTTTCTGTTTGTTATAAACGTTGATATCAGTCAATCCTCCGGAATTTAGCCAGTTGTTTTTAAATAATTTGACTATCAAGGCAATATTTTCTTCCTTTATTATTTTCAATACTTCCATTGATAACCCTCACGAAAAATATATGTGGCGTAAATAGATATCATCCATGACATATTTCTTGATAGTCTCACTGTTCAGAACATTTTTGAGATGAATATTATTTCAATTGTTGCTTTGAATTTCGAGAAATTCTATTTTGCCACCTCGAGTGCGCCCCGAAAGTTGCTCGTTTTTATTTCCTTACTAAGTGGAACCTGGCAATATCAGTAATTTTCAATATACTTATTAAATGCGATTTAATAATAAATCAAAAATAGAGTTCCGTACTAAGTGGAACCTGACAATATCAGTAATTAGTAAATTTCCAATATTCTTATTAAATGCGATTTAAAAATAAATCAAAAATAATTTAATAATAAACAAAAATATTACTAAAATCTTACACCTATGATGATTTTTATGTTGGATAATTTAGCTATGATGCTTGTAGCATCTGGATGTATTACATATTAAATACGATTCATTTATTATTTTATTTTATTTTATTTATATAAATTCCTGTTATTTTATTACATTTATCCATTATCTATACATCACGTATTTTCTTAAATTATAATTGTTTGATGTATTTGTCCCATTCTTTGTTTAATTTTATAATTTATGGCTTTTTATAATTTATGGCTTGTGCAAAATCTGTGATTTATCCGCACGAATAAACTGAATCTCATTGAATTATTGAATTGCACGATGATTATCGATGAACGTTTCCCATAGTGTGGTAATGCAATTTTTTTTTGTAGATATCATAATAATAATTGTAATAATAATACTTTATTAACTCAAAAGATACAATACGTTTATAAGAAAAAGAGCTAACAACTTTTTTTGGCATACAACATACAAATTCTTATAATAAAACTGTATTTCATAATCAAAATGTTTATTTTTCTAAAAATAGTCTTATCTATATTATTACGTAATTATGCTACTTCACTAAACGGATAGTAGTGACATTAAAAGTAGAACAATACACATGCGAAGTAAGATAGTTCAACAAATAAATAAGACATTGACATTATTTAATTATTTATTTGAGGATTTTCTACGGTTTATGTTTTCACGGTTCATATTATATTGAGATTTTTTAATCTGTACTTTGCACTACCTAATTTATTTACAAATAGTTTTGAAATAGTCGGATAGTAGGATTAGTCAGTTGAAACTTAGAAATGGCATTAGTTTGTGAATGTTTTATCGTGCATTCATATATGGCATATTTCTATATTTGAGACAATTTTCTTTCGAAAATACAGATGATAACTAAGGCACCTTACACGGTCAATCCTAGTACTGTCAATATTTGCTTCAATCCTCCTTTTACATTTTCAAGTAATCAATTATCGGGATAAAGATCAGTTTCTCTTTATTACATCATTACTATACCTTAGACGATGAGTAATACTGGCAATATTTTAGAATAATGAACATATTAAATATTGTATCGTACAGTACTACTGTCATTATTCTAAAAGGTTAGGTCTAAGCTTGAATATGCTATCATTGCGTGGTATCCGATATATGGAATTCAAATATCTACCTTAGAGAGAATCGAGCGACAGTACGTCAAATACTTGGCGTTCAAGTCGGATGGTCACTATCCAGTGAGAGGTACGAGTCAAGAGCAACTACTGGTACGTTTTGAAGTAACATCCCTCAATAAACGCCGATGGTTACATAGCCTAAAATTTGGATACAAACTGCTTACGGGTATGATTTCCTGTAGCGAGTTACTGCAATATGTTAATTTTCATGTACCTAGGCTGGAATGTAGAAGTGTCGTGCCATTCCACGTTGAACGAATGCGCACCAATATTATGCTACAATCACCTACATACATCATCTGTACCAATCTCAACAACTGCAGCCGTGAGCAGTTGGAAGTTGACATATTTAATATGGAGTATGCGACATTTGTTAAAATTATTGTATCATAATGCATTGTTAGTTGTCTACGTCTGTGTGAATATATTGTTATTGTTTATACTTACTTTTATACTATATTTATAATTATTTAAACATATTGTTGTCCTGTAATTGGAAAATATTTCTGTTGGACAATAAAGGCTTATTATAAAGGCTTATTATTAAAATATTGACAGTAATATTGATCGTGTAAGGTGCCTTTGTAATCTATATCGGCGCCTACGCAGCAACACCGTACATCTCATTTTATTTGAGGTTGACAACTAATTATAAACTAAGCTAAACCAATTAAATTGCTCCCAGTTCAAATAAACTCTGTGATGGTGAATGTATTCAAATTAATTTCTTGACAGTCTTGTTGCAATATAGATCAGTGATTCTAAAAATCGGCGTCGCGAAAAATATTTGGGCGGTGGCAGAAAAAAATTATTACAGAAAATATTGATCCTTCTGGTTGTTTTTCTACACATAATTGGCATATGTAGAAAAACATCAGGGCGTCCTTTGAAAGTGCAAAAGAAGGTCGCGGGCCAAAAGTTTGAGAAACACACAGACATATGTATATATATATATATATATATATATATATATATATATATATATATATATAAAATATTCAAATGTTGCTACTGGGGACTGATTCAGTAACTTCAAAACGTTGTGAGTTATTCATTACATTCTGATTCTGAACGCATTTCATGGAATTCATTATTTATTTCTTAATTTTCTCCAAAATGTCAATGTCACTATTGCCCTCTGTGGACGTTTTTTACTTCTATGCCAAAATAAACTTAAACACACCTTGTACATTAGACGTAATATAATAAAATACAATCATTGTATAATGTACCATGTATTACAAAATAATATTTATTTAGTTAAATAGAGAAATCGTCCGTAAACAAACATAATATATTACTTTTATATTGCTGTCAAGATCACTATAAAATAATTCGATTGGTTACGAAACAAACGTATAAAATATTCATTTCACGACGACTTTTGAAATTACAATTCTGTCTTATACGTATGTATTTGTATCCAATGTCTTGCATTTGTGGAATTAATTCCACAGCGACCATCCTTTTGTGCGAAACGTCATCTGATAAGGGACCGGTTTTTGCCCCCAATGGAATGTTTGTCTTAATTACCAACTCAACACATCCACACGAACACACGAATACAAATTAATAATGGTGGAGCTATTAACTGATTACTTTTTGAGATATGATTAATTTTCATTGTAAACAGTGGGCGCAGCCGCGGTTATGGGAGAAAAACGTGCACATTGCGGGAAACGTGTCGCGGTTAGTTTTCTCGCATTATTGTTAATTTTTTAATATTCATTATTACTTCATACATATGTTAACAATATTAGAATTTTTAATGAGGTTGTGACTGAAAGTCGTAAATTGTTGATGGTAATAGTTCAATATAAGTCTGATATGTGTTTTCAAGTATTAAATTGTTTGAATTATGTAAAATTAGTGGCGAATAAATAAATATGATCAAATAAAAAATATACCACTGTTTAATCACATATAACATACATTAAACAGTGGTATGTTTTTTATTTGATCATATTTATTTATTCACCACTAATTTTACATAATTCAAACATCTAACAGATATCAGTCTAAATATTTATTTAAATCTAACTTGTAATTTATAAATCAACTGTAATGAATGTTTAAAGATATATATATATATATATATATATATATATATATATATATATATATATATATTACCTAACTCAGTCTAAATATTTATTAAAATCTAACTTGTAATTAATAAATCGACTGTAATGAATGTGCACGGAGTCCATCGTCAATGTGTTGGACATCTATTAGTGATGTGTAACACTAAGTTTGTCCTGTCTGCTTGTTTCTCTTAATTCTATTTTGAGTGAATTTTTAACTCTAATATTGTAACCAACTTTTATATCTGTATTCATTGTAAAAAGAATTCTGTTGAAGTCAACATACTATTACTATAGATAGGTTTTAAAAATTTAAAAAAAAATGCATTTGTTCAAGTGAAGTCTTGTGATATGTCTGTATATTACTGATAGCGATATTACAACAATTACCAGGCCTTATATGTCATCCAATTACAGCTGGAGGACAAAAAATAAATGTATATAATATAATAGTTATTTATATACCAAGGCTAAAATTTATACAATTTACAGCCGTTATCTGGCTTTGGTGATTGAATGCAGATTATAATATAAATAATTGTGATTAAAAGGTATAACATTATATTTCTTATGTTTGTGTTGATAAAGTCGAACAACTCATGAATTTTCATTGATAAACAATGAAGTAAATGCGGTCGTGATTTTGCAGGCTTGAAGAAAATGCTTCCCTGAAAGTTTTATTGATGTAATAGTTGTTAAAATATGATGTTTCCGTTGGTGCTTTTAGAGACAAGTTGAGATCTAAAATTTTATAAACATAACCGATATTATAGCAATATACAGTGTGTTTCAGAAAGTTGGACACATGGGAAAAATATGTTATTATTAACTAACTCGGAAAATCAAAAACTTTCTGCATTATTTCAAACTTCTAATAAATAAATTATCGGCTTGCGTGTACTAGGTGTATGCAAAAATTATAAAACGGCAGAAGAGTAAACTACTATTGTTTTTTTTGAGATATATAAATATGTTATTTGAAAATGTTACTTACAACTGTTTCTAAAACATTGATGCTTGATGCTTTAGACGTAATATAATAAAATATATCATTGTATAATGTACCATCTATTACAAAATAATATGTATTTAGTTAAATAGAGAAATCGTCCGTAAACAAACATAATATATTACTTTTATATTGCTGTCAAGATCACTGTAATATAATTCGATTGGTTACGAAACAAACAATATTCATTTCACGACGACTTTTGAAATTACAATTCTGTCTTATACGTATGTATTTGTA
Source organism: Lordithon lunulatus (assembly GCA_963942505.1). NCBI lineage: Eukaryota > Metazoa > Arthropoda > Insecta > Coleoptera > Staphylinidae > Lordithon > Lordithon lunulatus. The sequence goes on along the minus strand of OZ012672.1, from coordinate 16,669,352 downwards.
TTTGGCTTAAGAGTAAACTACCCTTGTTTTTATAGATATATAAATATGTTATTTAAAAATGTTACTTAGAACTGTTTCTAAAATACGAAATTAAAACCACCACCACCCTATGGCGAAAATATTTTCCTTTACATTTTCTGGTATAGACATGGGCTTTGTGATTTATAAAGTCAGTTTCATTTAATATAATTGATAATCAAATCGCCTGAATATTTTGAAGTTGTCAATATTTGGTTAAACCGTCTTTTCAATTGACAAAGCCCATCTTTTTACATGAAAAGGCAAAAGAACATTTTCAAGTTTCAAATTTGTATTTAGAACCTTCTTTTTAATAAAAAAATTTCAAAGAAACGCTACAATTTCCGTAAATCAATTATTTGAAGTACGAAGATTACAACAGTGAGTGATATTTATGTAATAGTGTATTCTATAATAATTTATCAGAGAACAGCTCATTTTGTTATTACATGCAAACTCTTATTCCTTACAAGAAAATCTATATATAGTATCAAACTAATATTTCGGTCTTAATTAATTATTTACAATCAGCTAGTAAATAAATTAACTAGTTAATTAATATTCCACTGAATTTATAGTATTCAACATTTGAATATTTAAATTTGTCATATCTAAATCTAATTATAGCGAAAACTAGCGCTTGAAAACCGCATCGGGACACTCTAAATAAAGCAAACAGACAACATAAGCCGTATTTATTTATTAGACGTATATAGATCAAGGTTAACACTTTTAATAAGGAAAAAATTACATCACGGTCCATTTCTGTCGTCATTAACATATTTGATTAATTTAAATCGGGGCCTATATTACGTCCACCTATTGCCTATGTAGTTGGAATTGCGGGATCCGACCTAGTTCAATTGAAATAAATATTTGTTCTAAAAGATTTTTGTAATGTACACGAATTGAGTGAAAAAATAATTATGTTTACAGGCTATTGTTACTATAAATAAATATGGCAATAAAAATATACAGTACAATAAAAATAAAATTGATTATAGTATGGTCGTTTAATTACTTAATTACATTCGCAAATAATTTTCTTAATTCTTACACCTACCGGCAGAAAATCATATGCATTACGAATAGACTAAAGAATATGTGTGCATTAGTGTTATAATATTCTATACCAGGTTACCAAATTGATTGAATAATTTTTACTAACTGGTTATTTGTTGGTTCCAGCTTTTTTTTTAATGAAATTATACTTAACATGCATAAGAATCAACAATATAATAAATTTATTCTGTAACTGTATTCGGTATTTATTTGTATTTGTTCTAGCTCTATTTTCGGATTTCACTGTTAAAATAGGCTGTAATTGTACAAATTTTCCGATTATTGTTATATATATATATATATATATATATATATATATATATATTTAAACACTAAAAAAAAACTGTGTTCGTAAAAAATAGCTCGATCTGGACTGGTCTTATATCTATTCAAAGTCATCACGCAATCATATAATCAGAGAAACATTCGCGTGAGTTAATTTACTAGTGGCTTTTAGTCCCACATTTACTCCCCTTGCTGCTGTCTAATATTGAATTATATATAAATCTATTTATATCCCTTAAACCATTTCGCGAAAATATTTAATTATATGAGATATCCATATACAATACAAATTTTGTGAAAACAGGAAACAAAATTCATACCAACGCGACAATAACATACACAATTATTTGCAGTATTTTGCACAATCGCTAAAACACTATCAGACTACTTTAATCTCGTCAATTGTTTGCCAAACTCTCACAGAGTGTACAAATGTCTAGTTCTACAAATAATGCCCGTTTAAAATAGGATCTCTTATATATTTGAACATACGTAATCAAATATTTATATACATGAATCCGGGAGAAAACGGTTTGTTTTTTTATTTTGCAAATAAATATGACAATGCTCGAAGATTGTGACGTGCATCAAAATGGTTGCTTCTAACATAAAGAGAGCTAAAACTTACTTATAAAGCAATATATAAAGCTGGTTTATGTTGACATAAAATAAGAAGAAAGTAATAAAAAGAGAAATGTACTTTAGGTCAATATTTTCTATTATATTGTTTATTGTGACAAACTAAACTAAATGGCAGGTACGTATTTCTACAGAGACAATCAATCTTCATTATAACTATCAGCTCTCCAATTCTACAAGATATCCGGCGCCTCTAACCACTACGCTGGGTCCAATTTCAAATAAATAATAGCATAATAGCATATATATATATATATATATATATATATATATATATATATATATATATATATATATATATATCACGGGTCTTTCCGTCCTGACATATTATTGCAAAATAATTTGATATTATTACCTATCTAATTACAAAATGATTTTTTAAATTGAAATAATCAGCTCATGCGCAATTCATTAGCATATAAAAAGCTTTGTCTTTTATTAAAATCCATTGAAGTGTTTTTGAATTTCGGGTGGATATAAAATTTAAAAACCGGGCCTTAATGGGCCAAAAAGTAGTATCCAGGTCGCCAATATTTTGTATTTCTTTCGAAGCTCTCGATACCAATTATAATAGCAATTTCGATACCAATTGCACCATAAATTTAACTTAAGTAGTATGACGATGTATTTGTATCCCACTAGGAAGATATTTACGTGTTGGTCATTCAGAGGTTTATTTTAGTAAAGAGGCTAATCGCAAGTTCAATGTTGAAATCATCATCGTCGCTTCCGCCTTTCGCTTTCAATGATCGTGTGAAATCATAACCACACACGGCAAAAGCTGCAGGATCGATTAATTTATTGTAGGATGTGAAACTTGAGCACGTAATCTATAAATAGGGTTTTTACTAATTCAGATAAAATGCAGCCCTTACTTCTTTGCGCATTCCTTGTGCCAAATAAGAGAAGCATAAGAATGGGGTTTGACTTATATATTGACTATTATAATATAATTACAATATTTTTGCTGAATTTTCAGTCGAATTATTTATTTATGGCTTCGAAGAAAAGTACAGTATTTTTTTCGAAACACACAGTATTTTCTTCGAAACACACAGTATTTTCTTCGAAACTCACAGTATTTTCTTCGAAGCACACAGTATTTTCTTCGAAACATACAGTATTTTCTTCGATTCACACAGTATTCTCTTCGAAACACACAGTATTTTCTTCGAAACACATTCCTGCTATAATTACTACGGTTTACTATATTTTATTTTATATTGTACTTTAATTATATTTTATTATGTAGTATACACTGCGGGATTTAAATAAACAATATAACCATAAAGAAATATTAATTATACTATTTAGTTATTGAAATGACTCGACGAACTTACACATTAACTTGAAAATATCTCTAAAGCATCTGATTCCTAATTATGGTATAATTTCACATAATATAAAGCAATCATTACGTGAACTGCTCCCTAGGATTCACCTTGATATTAAAAACTATTGGAAGGTTCAGCGCGCAAACATCCGCGTGTCGTGTCACGATAGATACATAAAGCAATTCATAATCACGGACATTATGTTTGAGATAGATTAATTAAGCACTCTCGGTGAATCCCCATATGATAAATTAGTAATTAATAAAAGTTATATCGTAGATAATTATTCTCATACGGGGCTATCATGTGAATTATCGGTATTAATTAAATTGTATGAAAATAAGGAACATCGAATATCGATGTTAGTTTTATATAACATTTTAAGCATTTAATCTTTTTTAATAATACCATTCGTTTTATATATATATATATATATATATATATCAGATTATATTTATAATAAAAGTAAAATTGAAAATATTTGTAGTATATATATGTATGTATATGTATATGTATATGTATACGTATATGTATATGTATATGTATATGTATATGTATATGTATATGTATATGTATATGTATATGTATATGTATATGTATATGTATATGTATATGTATATGTATATGTATATGTATATGTATATGTATATGTATATGTATATGTATATGTATATGCATATGTATACATATATATATATATATATATATATATATATATATATATATATATATACAAAATTTTTTAAAAAAAAATTCAACCCTTCGACTTCGTCGCGAGGTTTACGACTTTGATTCCTCCTTCGGCTTCAGGGATTTATTTTGATTTATATTTTATATTTTAAGTGCGCAATTTGTTGAGCTGTTTTATTCTTCGTCAAACCCAATTTCTTCTGCAGTAAATTTTTAATTTTAAGTTGTAAAAGGAATGTTTGATTGATGAGTGTAATTTTACTTCTTTGGTTAATTATTTGTATTTGTAGTCGAATGATATGGTCAGCTCTACGTAAGACTGGCACAGGGAGGGTTATAAATTCTCAGGCCGCCCTGCGGGGAAGATAGGATGTACTCGAAACGGTTCTCTGAGTCGAGGTGAGTCAGAGCAGTCACAAGAGGAATAAGGACATAATTATTAGAGTAGTTATTAAGGCCTCAACTTCTTAGTGGTAACAGAAACAAAAAAAAAGGGAAGGGCGAGTATATAATGGATAATGAACATGTACTCATATATAGAGGAGTAGAAAAAATGTGCAGCAGGAGTAGGATGTATAGTGGACAAAAACTTTAAATAGAATACATATAGATGGTATACATTTTCGGCGCGGATGCTGACTATTGTATTATAGTGATAATAGAAACGGCTACCATAAAACTATTATAGCAGTGTATGGTCCAAACGAGGACGATACTTCCAAGAAAAAAGACAAATTTTGCCAGGACCTAACAACAGTATTGGAGGGAGCCCGCGGAGCGATATACATAGTTGAAGATTTTAAAAGCAGAGTAGGAATTAAAAACGTAAAAAAGTATACAACAATGTAATTCGTGCACATGGGGAAAACTGTAGAAACAATAATGGCAAGTGGATGTTAGATTTCTGCATGTTACATAATTTGCTTGTTACCAACACATACTACCAACATAAGGAGATTTACAAATATATCAGATAATATCTAGAAACGAAAGGTTGGTAGGTTTATAGTAGATTATATTCCAAAAAATAATATATTAAACTGTGGAGTGAAGGGCGGGTTTGAAATAAATAGTGATCACTATCTACTGGTAGCAATATTTAAGGAAAACTCGAGAAAGGAAACATTCACAGCTATAGTAATAATAAAAAGAAAATTGAATTTAAAACAATAAAAACATATAAACTGAAAAACATATTACCTTGTTTTTCATTTTATATGTTTTTATTGTTTTAAATTCAATTTTCTTTTTGAAAAATATGAAGAAGTGCTCTCAAACAAATTCCGAAGAATATCAAGTACAGATGATTAAAAAACAATAGAACAATTATGGAACACCTTTAAACAGATACTCATTGAATCAGCTCAACAGATATGTGGGGTATACAAATGTAGTAAAAACAAGAAGCAACCAGCCTGATGGACAGAAGAAGTGAAAGAACAGAAAAAGAAAAAGAAAGAGTGCTGGCGTAACTACTTAACAAATAGAAGTAGCCGTAACTATGAGGCATATAAAAAAACAAAGCAAATATGTTAAAGAAGAGACGACAAGGGCTAAGAGACAGAGTTGGAAAGAATTTGTAGACAAGCTAGAAAGCAAGGGAAATCAAAAGCTATTCTATAACATGTTGAAGACAATGAGGAAAGGCAGCAGAGTCGATACAGCTCGCATCAAGAACTCAGAAGGAAATATAATAACTAAAGAAAAAGAAGTAATGAACAGATGGAAAGAATACTCCCAATAATTACTACAAACCACAACCAACATCGGTTGAGAAGAACAAGCGAAACAATTAAGGTTAAATGACCATAAGATAAAAAGCGAGGAAGTGCTAGAAGCAATAAAGTAGCTCTAGACTAGCAAAGCATCTGGGCATGACAATAACAGTCTCGAAATGCTGAATACAATGGGTGAGGAAGGCAACAGAATATTACTAGAAATAATCAATAGAACAAGGGACGAGGAAGAAATATCTTTAGACTGGCAAGTAGGACTCATTGTGCCAATTTATCAAAAGGGGGATAGAAATATCTGTGGTAACTATAGGGGAATAACTCGTAACACGCATAGCACTAAAGGTATATGAATAAATAATCGATAACAGGACCAGTACTAGGACCAGGACCAATAATAGAGAACACACTGGAAGAACCACAATGTGGTTTACGCGAAGGACGAAGTGTACAAGATCATATATTCTCAATCAAACTCATGATGCACAACGCGATTGTTGAAAATAAAGTAATATATTTAGTATTCCTTGATTTGGAGAAAGCGTTCGACAGGGTGCCTAGAAGTAAAGAATGGTAAATACGAAACAACAGGGGGATTAGAGAAAAAGAAATAGGAGCAATCAAAAGTTTATATAAAAAAATTCCAACTATGTAACTAGCAAAAACATGAAATCAGAGATATTCGAGACGAAATAAAGTATGGTAAATACGAAACAACAGGGGATTCGAAAAAAAGAAATACGAGCAATCAAAAGTGTATATAAAAAATTCAAACTATGTAATTAGCAAAAACATTAAATCAGAGATATTCGAGACGAAAGAAGGACTACGACAAGCAGGAGGATTGAGCCCACTACTATTCATAGTATTTATGGATGAAATGTTAAAGAAAACCTCTATGTCGACAAAGAAATTTCATGTAGGGTACAGAAACTTATGACAGGTAGAAATCTCAGAAGGAGCATTTGCTTATGACATCGTTTTAATAGCTGCAAGCGCTCAAGCCCTACAGCGGAACTTAACAATTTGAAATCAAGTTGTACTAGAAAGTGAGATGAAACAAAAATATTAATAGTGGGACAAACGACGGATGAAGTGAACTTCCATATAGAAAACAACACCATAGAACAAGTTAACTCATTTCAATACTTGGGAGTTACTCTAGAGAGAAATGGAACAACCAGAATCGATAAGGCAATGAAATTCTTTTACGCAATGAGTACCAAATTTATAGAGGAAACTAAGGTGGCAAGGAAAACCAAGAGGAATATCTACAAGGTAATATATAGGCCAATCTTAACATACGGGTGCGAAACTTGGGTTTTAACAAAGAAACAGACAAGCAAAATACAGGCAGCTGAGATGAAATATTTGAGACGAACAAGAGGAGTCACCAAGCGAGACAGAATGCGTAATACACAAATAAGGGACGACCCAGAGACAACATTCATCCTAGAATTCGTCGAGTAGAGACAGCTGAGCTGGTGGGGACACTTGCAGATAATGGATGCAACAAAGAAGGTCAAGGAGGTATGGGAAGCCAGAAAACAACCGAAACGCGGAAGAGAAAGATCAAAGAAGACATGGGACAACGTAATTTAAGAAATACTGAGCAGAATGGACGAAAGACAAGAAAATTGCACGGGATAGGTGCAGTAGCGCAAATTCGTATATACGTAGATACCCATGTTTCACACCCATATGTTAATATTGGCCTATATATTACATTGTAGATATTCCTCTTGGTTTTCCTTGCCACCTCAGTTTCCCCTATAAATTTGGTACTCATTGCGTACCAGAATTTCATTGCCTTATCGATTCTGGTTGTTCCTTTTCTCTTCAGAGTAACTCCCAAGTATTGAAATGAGTTAACTTCTTCTATGGTGTTGTTTTCTATATGGAAATTCACTTCGTCGGACGTTTCTCCCACTGTTAATATTTTTGTTTCATCTCACTTTCTAGTACAACTTGGTTCCAAATTGTTAAGTTCCGCTGTATGGCTTGAGCGTTTGCAGCTACTAAAACGATGTCATCAGCAAATGCTCCTTCTGAGATTTCTACCTGTCGTAAGTTTCTGTACCCTACATGAATTTTCTTTGTCGACATAGAGGTTTTCTTTAATATTTCATCCATAAATACTATGAATAGTAGTGGGCTCAATCCTCCTGCTTGTCGTAGTCCTTCTTTCGTCTCGAATATATATATATATATATATATATATATATATATATATATATATATATGAGTAAGTTGATAGATGCAAGGGAATAAATCGATCCTCTGAGTCTTGGGGTGGGGGAGAATCGATTTACCAAGGGAAAAGGTTAAACTCAAGTATCGGTTTATAAGCAATAGCTGTCTGAAATATTTTTTTGGGGGCTTCACTTTAATTGTTGGTCCAAATCACGGCGGTCCTTTTACAAGGATCAGCCTGAAAGATAACTTTATTGGTTGGGTGCTTTTCCAATCTTTGGTGAAGGCTTGTGGCAATATATTTGATGTGGTCAAACATCAGTCATACTCCTAGTTCGTCTCAAAATTTGGGTGCTCCTGACATACCACGGGGCATTCAGGAACCTTCTCAGGGTAATATTCTGTAACCACCATGCAGGTGACTGAGCCTGCAGTGGTTATAGTTCGTTTTGGGATAGGCCCCCAGCCCAGACAGAAGCACCGTATGTTAGTTTCGGTCTCAGCACAGAGCGGAAGATCCTTAACTTATTACGCAAACTAACAATGCTGTATCTCCCAATTAGGGGAAATAGCCTACCAGCGGCTTATCTCATTTTTGCCAGGTGTGCCTTCCAACTCAGTTTAGGCGTCAGGATGACACCCAGGTATCTCACAGAATGACTCCATGGAATATTCATATCAAATAATAGAATGTGATGTGATCTCACCGGTACCGAATTAGTGGTGCGTGCATGTTTTTAGCATATTGTTGTACTGTTTCGGGTGTTAATACTACTTTTTATATATTTTGTTCTTATTTTTGATTTTATTCTTGTTTGAACATTATCAAATGTCCCATTAACAATGTTAACAAGTGCGTACTTCTTGTAATTTATTGAAACTATGTACTGTGATTTAACGATTTAATTTTTAAATTGTCAAACACATAGCAGGATATGAACGTGACTGCATTCTTCTCTCCATAATTATAAAATATTATAGATTTGTATGTAACTTACTGGACACACTAATATGATTATTAAATCCAGCTGTTTAACAAACAGGATCGAAAATACAGGTGTCGAAATCAAAGAACCGCTCTATACCATATATATATATATATATATATATATATATATATATATATATATATATATAGCGTAAATATTCATTTTGCTGTATAAGTATAATGTGTTTCTAGTTTATTAGGGTAGTGCAGCAATAAAACGCTATTTTACTTGAAGTACACTTTACTTCCTTTTGCCAATATGAAATATATACATATATAGAATAGAGCAGTTCTTTGATTTCGACACCTGTATTTTCGATCCTGTTTTGTAAACAGCTGGATTTAATAATCATATTAGTGTGTCCAGTAAGTTCATCAAACATAATGACTCGGCGCGTTGCGTATTTAATCGCAACTTTTTTATGTTGAGGGCGAAGTATTACAAACATACACGTAAATGCGGAAAAATAACAATTATAGTTATTTCAAGCGTCACATATGCGGAAACGCGTTCAGTGAAGCAGTGCAAAAACATTTTGCTTGTCCTTGACGGAGGGCAGGAGATTAATATCCATTTTATAAGCTAGCAGAAATTATACGTTTATATAAACGAATATTAATGATAATTGTAAATAGCGAAATCGAATATTCTTTGCAGTCAATTGTGTTAATAGATATAAAAATATCTGGTATACGAATTTCGGAATTCATTTATTTATGATAATGTTGTATATTTCGCATACTTGCTACAGAATGTATCATTATAGCTTACTAACGCTTATTAATATATGTAATAATATTATTAATTAATAATATAATAAAATATTATTAATAGATTATTAGATTAGTAATAACTAATATCACAATTAATTAATAATAACTACATTTAACATGCGGCTTTAAATTTGGAGCACACGCGGTTTATACCTAATACACTTGTTTATATCTAACTTAACCTATTTTTTTGTCATTTTTGCTTCTGTGCAAATATGATTCTAATATCCCAGCTCAGTGACCTAGTGGTCGCCCTCCGTCTCATACTGAGCATTGGGGAAGCGAGTTCAAATCCCACCCGGGAGAATTTTCACAAATAACCTTTGACAGTTTTTCAAAGATTTTCTGTGAATTTCAGGTGATAGGTGATGAAACTCCTTTGACCGTCTATTTTACCGGCGATGAAGGCTCACGGCTAATAGCCCTATAAAGATTGAATTTTTTTAAATTTTTACTCAAAAAAGTTGAATCATCTATACATGGATAATGTTTCTAGTAAATTTTCATACAAATGGACAGTTATATCCGGTAAATTAATGCGGGTTCATGTGGTAGTGATATCAACATATATATATATATATATATATATATATATATATATATATGTGTGTTTCTAGTTTATTAGGGTAGTGCAGCAATAAAACGCTATTTTACTTCCTTTTGCCAATATTTCGTAGCTTACATAGCTACTTTATTAGCAAAAGGAAGTAAAGTGTACTTCAAGTAAAATAGCATTTTTATTGCTACACTACCCTAATAAACTAGAAACACATTATGCTTATACAGCAAAATAAATATTTACTCTATATATATATATATATATATATATATATATATATATATATATATATATATATCCCTTCTATTCATGTTTCCAGCAAAAGACAAGCAGCTTTAGTAAATTTTTATATTCTGTATTGGACACAATTTGAAAAGAACTTTATATACAACGAATGATTCGAAAATTTTAAGTTTGTATGTATATCGTATATGTTTTCTTTACTTTATTCAGCTTAATTTAAATATGATTAGCCTGCAATGCAATCAAATTTAATTGAATCGATCTCATGCCATTTCTTAACGAATTATTGCTGCAATAAATTGAGACATACACTTTTTAAATGCTGACACTAAATAAATCTTTGCCACTTCACAAATCACCCAACCAACCACAAACTTATTTAATTATGCGGCGATTCGCATTCATCATTCCCCGCGAGTCTGTGGCCTTCCAAGGCAGAGGTGATCGCGGAAAAGAATGAGAGACAGTCGTGATCCGTGACGGTGATAAAACAATTAGATGTGAGAATTGCTCCGGCTTATGAATCACGTGCGCGATATACACGAGATGGTTTTTATTGCGTTGTTTTTGTGATAAATATGAAAATTATACTAAATTATCATGGCGGATTAGTTTGATGTTAAAATATACAGCATGCAAATCAATTGTAAGTCCTTGCGAATGTAGGGCTTTCAAAGAAGATGTCATGTCTTGGAATAATCTTTAAACATATTAAGTACATATTCATGTAATATATGTATAATAATCAATGGTAAATTAATAATTCACATATTAATGTATGTACAGTATGAAAATAAATGTGTAATAAAATATGATTTAACAGTAACAATAATTGATTTCACACAATTAGAATTGGAATCTCGCAAATTTACTAATTAGAATTACAGAACTATTAGCTCATGACTTTCTTCTATTCATGTTTTCAGCAAAAGACAAGCAGCTTTAGTAAATTTTTATATCCTGTATTTTGGACACAATCTGAAGAGAACTTTATATACAACGAATGATTTGAAATTTTTAAGTCTGTATGTTATTGTCGATAAAATCTATATATATATATATATATATATATATATATATATATATATATATGTATATATATATATATATATATATATATATATATATATATATAGGGTAATTGTATTTGTATTTTCTATAAATTTAATTTAATTTAGTTTGATGTGTGTTCAAACCCAGACGAATTACATTTCATAGTTTTTCAGAGGGTTTTTGTAGTAAATACAGGCTGAATAAATTTCGTTGTATCTCCCTTTATCTGCGGAGAAGCCTTTCGCCGAATAGACTTATAGATGTATAAGTTTTCTACTAAAATTCACCCCTCACTTCCAATAAAAAATAAAAATAAAAATTATATTATTCAAAATAAATTGGAAATTGAAATAAATAAAAAGTAGCAAAAAACTCCCTTACTATCAAGGATATAGAAACAATAAGTGCCAAGAACTTTACAATATATATATATATATATATATATATATATATATATATATATATATATATATTATTTTCTCGTTTCATTTCGTGTAAATTAAATTTATTATTTTGTCTACATTGTTTTATAACATAAATAATCCTGTGGTGTATACCAGGAATTCTTTTTTCGTAATGTCATTTCTATAATATCAAGGCATTTGCATCGTTTGGAGGATATATATTTCGCTTATAAAATGCAATTTATACATATATATATATATTTATATATATATATATATATATATATATATATATATATATATATATTTTATTAGATCTCATCGGTGCAGCTCAGCTATTGAGGATGAATTCAAAAGTAGTTTATATACAAAATAATGCAAACTCTATCTCTAGAGAATTGCATTACTTTTGTATGTATTATTATAAATTTTAAAACCATAAAATCACTTGAAAAGACAGCAAATTTTTGAGTAATCGTATCAACAGTTTAAGTTTAAAGAGTTTGGAATACCTAACAAGTGTTAATACATATTTTGCTAATTTAAAAAAAATACGCCCCTGAAAAATAAAAATATAAAGAATATATTTAAATTGTAATAATAGTTGAAGGGTGTTGTACCTTTCGGATAGAGACATGCTTTTATTGTGTGCATATGAAACTGACCTTTTGCCACATGACGTGCGTATTGTATGCACAGCAATCAATCAATTGATGCAATTGAAGAACAAATAATAACATATCAAGATCAAACATTAAACCATTTACTCATCGCGTATCTCGCATTCCTAACCACGCTCAATGTTTCTTCTCTATTCGCTTTCATCGTCGCAATGCATACAGACCTTCGGCTAACCTTGCGATCGGATGTAAATTATCTTTTTATTTTCATTTTATGTAAACGTGTTAAATTACAGCATCAGACGTGATTTCCAATAACTGAATTTCGTATTAATCATTTTTTATTTTCCCTGTATTAGACTATAATGCTGTTTTTCAGCTGATTCACTATGTAATTTAGACAGTAGTACCAAATACTATCAGAAACATAGAGGTATTGAGAGTGCTAAGTGGGTGGTATAAAAAAATATATTTAATTTATCATTCACTATTTCAAATTTTACGTACTTTTACTTTACTTTAGCCTACACCGAAAGGTAAAAGGCAAATAGATAATATATATATATATATATATATATATATATATATATGTATATATATATATATATATATATATATATATATATATATATATATATATATATATATATACACTTTACTTTACTCAATTTTATTATAAAATCATCATATTTTGAAGAAAAACGATGATCTGCCACAAAAAAACTCATGGAATACATTTGTACTCCGTTTATGGGCTGAATTTCTGTTATTGAGTAAAGTGTGATTTTTCTACCACAGAAACACGACTCTACATTTCTGGTAGTAGGTGCATATATTTATTTGTAACTCTTTGCCTGTGGTATTTATCTAACTGTTGATTAAAAAAAAGTCAATGTTCGTAGACAAATCATAGATATAACGCCGAAAATAATTGAATACTTCTTAAAAATTAAGAAACGTTGCTAAGAACGGGGTAGTTTCCTGTAAGAACATGGTTTCATATCTAACATTGTTTTATGCATTTATAACGATGGATAAAGTAAAGGAGAATTTACCAGTAAAATATAAACGTAAATATCTTTTATATATATATATATATATATATAGTAGGTGTGTGTGTGTGTGTGTGTGTTTGAGAGAGAGAGTTTTCTTAATGCAAAAAGTGTACATATATTAATTATAATTATACCTAAAATAAATGTTTTTCTTTCTTAAACTGTGCTGAATTTAGTTGGCAGTTACGTTAGTATGCAAAAGCAGTTGCACTTTCTTTTGCGGAAGAAAGTGAAAAAAAAATAGCGCGACAATAAGTGACACAAGCGGTTACGTTTTTATAATTACAATAATTAAGACTGTCGTCTGGTTACTTCAAGAAGAAATAAACATAACTAATTAGTGCATTATGTTTAGTTATATATTTTTCATTTATAACTTACTACTCAAACCCTTGTGCAAAAAGTAATATTAATACTGCATAGCTTTTTTTGACTGCATCTATTATGTTAATACATGGTCTTGTTTTATTCTTATTTTATCTTTTTCAGAATAAATATATAATGAAAATTATACTTCTAAAGTTAAATAATTATTTTTGTTACACGTCGATGTAGTCCAGGGATTAGCACCCCCGCTTAATGAACGGGCGGCCCGGGTTCGACTCCCGGCCCGATACCATTTTTCATTGGGATACAATTAACGACACTAAAAACACGGGAACGTAGCAAGTCTTAACACTCGCATACACATACACGAACACACGACAGAAGGACCCGATGATCGGTAGCCAGTTACAGAATTGTAACAAATTTACTGTATTTGTTACAATTTATACGGTTTCTTGTTTTATTCCTTATTTTATTTTACCATAATAAACTTGTAATGAAAATTATGCTTTTTACATTTAATAATTATTTCTTGTTTGATTCCTTATTTTATTTCAGCATTTATTTAGGCTTAAATAAATAAATGTATGCTGCCTTTATAGTTCCGTTAGGAGTAAGAGTCTATATTTACATTGTTTGTGAATATATTTCTATCCATAGTATCCTGCCCTGTTAGTTGTTTTATCTCTTCTCATGTCTTTTCTTTCTGTTTCTTCTCTTATTCTGTCCTCCCATATTTGTCTTAGTCCCCATCTATACTAATTCCCAATTCTACTTTTATATATTCTTCTTGGTAATCTTTCCTTTGGCATTTCGGCATATGTCTCCTAATCACCTAAGATGACCATTTATAATTTTCTGGCTTATTGCTTCTATTTGTAAGTTTCTGTAACTTTCGTTCTTATTTAACCCATTTAACCTATTTCTGTCCTCTTGCTCCTGTTTTGTTTGTTTTTATCAATTTTATTATTTCATAGCTATTGGTCGTTATACTTCGTGTCTTTTCTGCTTTGCAGTTGTTCAGTTTTTTGTACTCATTTCTTCTGGCTCAGCATCTTTGTGATTCCACCTATGTATCATAGTTTTTGATATACAACTTTGGTTATGGTTCCTTCGTTCGATGCTTCCTGCGCTTTTCGTCTTCTTTTCGTTTTTGTTTTTATTTTGTTTGTCGTTAGATCATTATCTATGACTATTTTCTTATTATCCAGGTTCTTCTTTTTAATCATGATGATGATGGTTTTGTTTGCCAGTTCTCAACATCTGCTAGCATCATCTCCGTCCCCATTTTTGTTCTGATCGTATATGCGTTTTTAGTAGAGCATTTATCAACAATGTTTAAATAAATAATAGAAGAAACTGAGAAATTCCCAAACACGGAAATAGAGTCTTTAGAAATTTCTTAGTTTCTTCTAGTAACCTGTTACTATCTATTTTCAGCATACATGTTTTTAATATATTTTATTTATTTAAACATTGTTACTTATTGTTACTTATGTCTAAAAAATATGGATTTTTTCATCTATCTTCGCCAAAGAATACATTTTGCATTTTGCAATCTTCGCTCCTATTTTCATGTACGTATTGGTGTAGATGAATCGTTATTTATCTTTAAAACAAGCGAATACTATGTAATCAAGAGAAAGCCAAGAATATCCTAATTAGCAGAATATTTCAGTTTGTTTACATACCGAAAAATAGTGAGTGAAAAATTAATATCTGTTATAGCGATTAACTTCTTTCAAGTCTTTTTTTAATAATTTTGTATATATATATATATATATATATATATATATATATATTATATATATATATATATATATAGTTGAAGTACTTCTTGCCATTGTCGGCTATCTGAATGAAGAATCACCAGATGTATCAATGTTAATTAATAATTTCTCGAAAATTTCACTCTCCGGTGGGACTTGAACCCACGTCTCCGGCTATCGTGTCCGTCGCGCTAGCAACTGCGCCACGGAGGGTGGTAGTGGATAGCGCGTGAGATGTTCTTATGTCCAATTATTTACACAATTTTTGTAAATAATTGGACATAAGAACATCTCTTTTTTGACTATTTTAATGCCAACAAACAAAATTTTAACAATACAGAATAAATTATTAAACATAAGATTTTCATTCAGGACGAACAAAATTACCGTATAAAATGATACAATTAAAACTAAACACATATACATACAAACGCGTACTCCTTATATCATTACAATAACGTTATTCATTGCAATAATACACATATCTACCAGTGCTAACAATTCGTACAATGCGTATACATCATTCCATTGTCCCAATGGAATGTAAAGTAGTAGTTTCAGGTGTAGCACGAAGCGGACGCTGCACGTTAATTACCATAACAATATCTTAATGACAGACATTCAGTGCGGAAATTGCGCGCGTTTGAACAAAAGTAATCTGAGGTGAAAACTATACACAGCGTCCGTAGATAAAATTACGTTGATTGTTAATGAAAATTAATTATGATTGGAAATAAAATATATACCGGTTTATTTATCTGCAATCAACATTTTATTGTTATGGAGATTCAACAATTAAATGTTTCATTCATTAATTTAACGACGGTCACTTTGCATACAATGGGACACGTTCCCGCACGGGATGATCATAACAAGATGTGAGCAAGGTGAAAAATAATGTTCTTGTTGAACGGTTTTGGTGAAATGAACGATTTGCACGTATCACTTGTTCTGTTTTTCGTATTATTTGACGTCAAAGGTTTGATTTGCATAGTATTGGTTATGAAAATTATGTAATTAGTAGTTTTATGATTATCAACATGCGTCAGTAGTATTATAAAAGTAATACATGTAAGAAAACAGTCGGGTATATAGATATGTATGTCATTGAGAAAGGGAAGTGTTATTACATTTGTATTTGATCAGTGAATAAAGTTATGCAAGTTATAAGAGTATGCACACGCACTATTTCCAATATCATACATAGATATGTAGATATGTAGATAAATGGTTAGAGCTTAGCCGAAACTAGTTGCAAAGTGTAACTGAAGTGTGATAAAAAATAAAGTAAAAAATCGTTTTATTTATCCTTTAAAATGAATTATCACAAAGTAGACGCCTTAACAATCCAATATTTCATAGATATGTCGACACAGACATTTATCAATTAAAACCCTGTATACACAATAATTTTTGGATGTAAATCAAAACCGAATTTTTTGAGTTTTACCCCCAAAAGGAAAAATGGACAAAAGATAAATTAAATTAAATAATACATCTATCCATCGCCCAAGTCTTGCGGTCGTGCGCCGCCGGTTTTAAGGGCCGAGGTAGAATTGTGCGCATCGGGAGCGGCTTGCACGATAATAATAAATTCCGTAGCAGCACAGAGCGATAAACGAAAACAGCTTATTATATATATATATATATATATATATATATATATATATTATAGACGGTGTGTTTGTGCCGTCCGGTCGACCCGCCCTAGTACATTTACACTCATTTTTCATTTGATTATAAATTTATCAATATTTTTAATAAGTCTACTTTCTGATAATTAATTTTAAAGGATAAATAAAACGATTTTTACTTTGTTTGCTTTATCACACTTTGCAACTAGTTTTCGTGCTTCACCGATGACTCCAAGCTTGAGCTTAGCCGAAACTAGTTGCAAAGTATATCTAAAGTGTGATAATAAAACAAAGTAAAAATCCTTTTATTTATCCTTTAAAATTAATTATCAGAAAGTAGACTTTTAAACAATTCAATATTTGCCAAAAAATATTGATAAAATTACGTAATAATATATTGTAAAACAAGCATTACAATGACACTCATTGTACCATATGTTATTCATACAATTGTTTCCATTTCCTCTACATTTGATCCTTATTTATGATTAATATATCAATTAATTTCTAATAGTTTTGCGAAACCGTAAAATGTACATGAAAACTTTCTGTAATTGATCGAATCGTCATATTTCACACTCTGAAAAAGTAACCCAATTATTACTATTACTGTCATTGGCAAAATGCACCGTTGGCAGGTATAGTGTCACAAATGCCAACATTTAAATTGTATAAATGTTGGCATACGTGACATTATACTATTTTTTTAGTAGTACCAACATTGTCCGATTAAGAATTCCCAGAAATGCGTGTTATAAAGGCACCTTACACGATCAATATTACGGTCAATATTATAGAATAATGACAGTATTACTGTACGATAGTATATTTGAAATGTTCATTATTCTAAAATATTGCCAGTATTACTCATCGTGTAATGTATATTAATGATGTAATGAAGAGACTACTGATCATTAATCGGATTATTGATTACTTGATAAATATAAAAGGAGGATTGAAGCAAATATTGACAGTACTAGGATTGACAGTATTATTGACCGTGTAGGGTGCCTTACTAAGTAGCCATTACAACATTATATTTTTATGACAACATTGTAACGAAGTAATCATTGTAAACGCGAAATGGAAAATTGTATATTGTAAAACAGGTGTAATACTTTGTAACACGAGTACCTTTTGTACAACGAGTTATGCAAGTATGAATTTTACAATGGCTAGAGGGCACTACCCGATGATCCTGATGGCATGAGCATGTTGACGGTTATTACCATATGGGTGTGCATTGCTAATTGATGTGGTGTCGCTAGATGGCGTTTTATTTTCCTCTTAGGGAATTTTTTTATGTTGGCTTCGGCGATCTTCTAAGGATCATAATATCAACGATGAATTTTAAAAGTGATAGTAACGCTACAAGATTGATTACCATTTCCAAAGTGCGAAATAAGACGATTTGGCCAACAGACATTACGCCTGCACTTTTTACTGTTTTATTTTACGCTACGCCACACTTTTTCTAAGTGAAAATGATCACAGTTCTGATCATAGTGTCACAAAGTAGCCATTGTAAACAGGAAGTATAAAAAGTATATTAAAATATGGTGGTCAGATTAGATTTTTTTATCACTTTCTAGTATATCAGTGGGTGATATATTGAAGTACGAAGAAAGTCAATAAATAATTGTAACGTATAATAAATACACAGTATCCATGTGTGTCTGTTACACGAGAGAAGAAACTTGAGAGTTTCTATTTGCCTATAAAAAAAAGACATATGCTACCGTTTTTACCAGCAAATACACACACATATGAGAGAAACCCGCCGTAAGGTCGACCTGTTATATTTCGTGATCGGGTTCGGACCAAAAATCTAAGAAAAGTGAACTTCGCAAACGAGTGCGGAGTACGGCCTTGTGCGCGCAATGCACTTGATCCGATTTCTATGAATGCAAACTGGCGTTTCCTTCCGCGTACAATCTGACCTTAATTTCCGTAAGGATCAACCAACACGACCAGGCTGTATATAGAGAAGCTTATATATATATATATATATATATATATATATATATATATATATATATATATATACCTTCTTCATAATAACAATATATATTTTATATCTTTGTAATTACTATTAGTTTTGTTTATATACTAATGTATAACTAGCTTTCTAGCTTTACGTAGGAGGACAACGAAAATATTTGAGCAGATTTAGAGTTACATGCGTAATAGAAGATATATAATACATGATATTGCCTTACCTAGAGAGACGTAATAATTATGTAATTAACTTTTATATAGCGCTTGTTTTAAATGAAGATTATTATGTAACGAGAAAAATGGTGAAAGCGCCGGTGTGTAATCAGTTTCTTATATGTCCCACGATAAGTAAAGGATACCTGGTAATCTAATCAACTACAGAATAAAAAATTGCAGAATAATGTTCACCTAAAATTCATCATTTCCATGGTTTTATTAACTATAAGCAGTTTAGATATATGTATATATATATATATATATATATATATATATATATATATGTATGTAGGTACAAATTAACACTCATTCGCCTTTTCTCGCGCTGTTAATTGATATTCATAAATCTATGTATTACTACTTAGAGAATAAAGTTTACTACTGTTAGTTTATTCGTGTTAATAACTACAATTTCAATACAAATGGCAATACAAATCATTAAAAAATGCACACACACACACACACACATGCTGACTCTACAATATTAAATACTTTGCGACATATATACTAATCAGAATATTTCCGAATTTATAAATAATGACTTATGGGGTTGGTGATCAAGTAGGCTTTGATCTTCCGTTTGAAAGATCGCATTGGGAGCTATCGTATGTCTGTAGGCAATTTCTTAAAAAAGGCTATAGCGTAGTACCTTGTCCCATTCTGGGATGCCTCAGTCTATGTGGTATTTATACACACACTATCCTAGTTGATTTAATTCTGTTTTCCAATATTGATTATATTTATTTATTTAATTATAGCTATAATTTCGTTATGAGCTTAAATTGTACGTCAAAATTCAAACACGTCTTAAATACACCTATACACATTATCATTCAATCTATGCTGATTGCATTCTCATATTTCGTGGTCCAATGCCAAAACCATAAATTGAAATGTAAGGCAAATAGTGTCAAGGTTGGAAAACATCTTCCGCACGAGGGTGGAATACAATTACGAAGAAGGAACGGCACTAGTAAATCAAGCCTATTAACGTGGGCGTGCGTCCTTGACGGGTCACGGACCGTACTATAATTACTAAAGTGGCCCGCTATGTGCGATGCAAATATTCAAAACCGTAGTGTCTGGAAACTAATAGAAAGTTAAAATTCTGCACTTTCTAATGAAATCATTGTAGTTATATTTATCAAATTAATAACGTAGTTTCGATTCCTTTATTAATCGTAATCTTTTTATTAGTGCTATATGATTCATTTCATATAGTTATTAACAAACGATATATTATTTAGTAAAACATATAACAATATAATACAATAGTCTGATTATGAAGTATAACAAAAACTATAAAGCACTGCAAGCTTTTTAAAATAACTTTTAATAAATATTAAAGGCATATTGTTACAGAAATGCAGAACATTACCTTTTAAAATATTCACTGCATTATTAAAAACGTTATTTTAACTATATATAATAGAAATCTGCATACATAGGATTCATTATTTTGCTAATAAATTTGATTGTTATATTTTGTAGCAAGTGGATGAATGGCGGTAACTATTACTTAAGACATATAGAAAAATCATGCATTTAAGGGTTAATACCTTTTATTTTCATATAATAGATTTTATTTATATTTAAACTATTTTACATCTTGATTTGTACAATATATATATATATATATATATATATATATATATATTATTCTAAAATGGTGCCAGTATTACTCATCGCTTAATGTATATTAATGTTGTACTGAAGAGAATACTCATCTTTATCCGGATAATTGATTACTTGATAATTATAAAAGGAGGATTGAAGCATATATTGGCAGTACCAGGGCAGTACTAGGATTCACAGTATTATTGACCGTGTAAGGTGCCTTAATGTCATCTTGTATCAGTAAGTTTTTGATTTTTTGCTTAAACGCGATGTATTTAAGTGTCTTTATGTCCTTTCAGGATCTATAAAATAAATTAAGGATCTTACAATTTATTAGAGATTTAATTGTTAATATTTTATATTATATACAGCAGAGGCAAAAAGACCAATGTATGGGTCGATAGCCAAATAAAGATTGATTATATATATATATATATATATATATATATATATATATATATATATATATATATATATATATTTATATATATATATATATATATATATATATATATATATATATAGTACTGTCCTTTTATTGCCATAGACAATCTTTGATTATTTATGTATTTATTTATTTGTTCAAATCAAGTGACTTCCAAAGACAGTCTATATACACTAATGACATAGTGCTGTGGGTAAAATATCATATTGTTCTTCTTTTTCATTCTTTTTTATAGAAGCTAAATTGTTGCTGCTATATTAATTCACCTGCTTTCTTGGTTTCATTTTGAGCGGCAATTACCTAAGATCGTTTCTTGCATTAGCAGAGTTTAGTACCCTGTCCAGTGCCGCATGTATAAAATAAATTCCTGGGGTGTTGCAGCGCAGACAAATAATTTATATTTATATTAAAATTGAACACATTGTTAATTACAAGAGAAGCTGCAGATGTCAGGAAATTTCTCTCTGTATTTTTTTTATAAAATATCTGCGACACTGTAATGAAACGAATTAAACACATTCTATGTCATAATACATAACATTTCGCGGAGGGGGTGTGTGTTCAAACCACCAAAACTCCCCTGAGATACGACCCTGGCCCTGGCGTCTAGTAAAGGGTGTTTCATTTCGAGGTATAGAACTTTGAATCTAAATATAAAGAAAAATAATTTAATGGCCACGAATTCTTTTTTTTTAAGATAATATTCTGCCATTAATGTTTAAATATGATTTCGGCTGGCGCGTAGATGGCGTAATCTGGAAGTCCAATTTGCAATCACTATTCGCAACATTTCTGGTCGTATTTCAGCAAAAACGCGTCGAATGTTTTCTTCCAAATGTTCAATAGTCACTGGTTTATCAGTGTAGATACATATGACCTCACATACCCCCAAAGAAAATAGTCCAGCGATCTTAAATTACACGTATTGTATAAAAATAGATTGTATTTTGTGGCACGCATACTGCAAAAGGTTCGCCACCCCTGTCCTGGTAGACTGGTGGCTTCTACAGCAGGTATATTGTAGATTTTCATAGAATTCTGTTATTTGCTGTTTTGGTCTCTCATCCTTAGGGCTGTAGACAGAGAGGACATTTAGTTTTGGTGTTCTAGTATGATTTATGCATGCACTATTCATTTCGAGATATATTTACAACTATCTATGTTTATTCTTTTCAAGATATGTCGATCATATCGCACTTTGAGAAGACAACTATCGTAACATCCAAAACAGTTTTTTGATACTTGCATTTTAAAGATTCAAATAGTTCCAGTAATTTTACTATTTGGTAGAATGATATCGATTCTATGTTTATAAAATAATTTGGTTTATTCTAAAAGCAAAAAAAGGATTACAGGAGTGTTAAAACATACATAAGAATCATCAAAACAAAAATCAAAACCTGAAAATTCTTTTTGGATGACCGAAACGTGGTCTAACATTTTTTTCATAATACATGATACGATATATATATATATATATATATATATATATATATATATATATTATATAGTTTTTAACAACAAACAAGGATATAGCTGTAAGTTTTTATTTTCATTCTCAAAAGTAAATTTAAAAAAATTCTATCTTTATAGAGATATCTAACTTTTCCGCTCAGAAAAGTTTAATCACCCGGAATTTACATTAACTTCATGGAAAACCTCTGAAAAACAGTGAAATGTGATTCGTTAAAGATTGCCGTTGATGGGGATTCTCTCGCTCCTAAATGCTCAGTAACAAGACGACGAACTGCATTGCACACTTGGCAAACACATTTAGTGCTGTATAGCTCTCCCCTATCAAGAGTTAAAAAAAGTACTAAATTCGTACCAAAAAAATGTAATAAGCATAATACTGGCAATAGTAATTTCTGTTTTATAGTAAACTGAACAAAGTTTACAACCAGCTCAAATCCAATAATTACCTCCTTAATTTTATGTCCATAAAGATTTTCAATTATCGTTTCTCGCAAATCGATTACATAGAAACTAATTGTTTTGTTCCGATCACAATGTCGACATATGTGTATGTGATTGAAACTGTAGTGTAGCTATGTCTTCTGTCTACAATATCGGTGAGTGCAACCACATGATAAAATCTACTCTATGGAAATTTATAAGTGCCATTACGTGCTGAGCTGCGTAAACTGCTGCTAATCGTGCAAATAATCGCACGATTCTATGCCTGTTGCACACACCAAATTCGCGAGCGCGTGAATGGGAAGTGTGATTGTCAAGGTGAAGACGCGTACTAAAGTTTACTTTCTAATCTATATGGCTTGGTGATTGTGACGTTATTATCAGGGATATTATGCTGAAAATATACTATTTTCTATTGTATCAGTAGTATCTCTTAAAAACTGGAATATGATAATTAAAATTAAAAATTAATACTCCTGCGGAGTAATATATAAAATTAAAAATTAATACTCCTGCGGAGACACCGTCATGCACCATACATATAGCAAAGCAGTAGGTAGCTCTTGACACTAGTCATGTGCATCCCATATCCACAACGGACCTCCAGGTGATGTTATATATGGCGCTTCGGTCTCCATGAGTTGAGATATACATATATATATATATATATATATATATATATATATATATATATATATATATATATATATATACATATCAACACTGTAAAGGACCATACATATAGCTCCTGCACCATACATTTTCACTACTGTAAATATATCTAGACTACATATTAGTAATGCGGGAATTACGAGAACCGAGAACAGCTGTTCTCGATTCTTTTCAAGATTCGATGTTCTCGCTACTTATCATGATTCGAGGTTCTCGATTCTTAAAAGTTCTCGAGAACTTGAAAATCGAGAACAGAATGTCGAGAACATTAGTTAACCGAGAACAGGGATATGACTTCTGAGAATCGCAAGCCAAGAGTTGAAAGTAGTTATGGATATATAATTACGAGAACTTTTCAAACTGCCTTTGTATAATAAATTATTTTAGTAATTATGCAAGATATGACTGCACAGCGTTTCAAAAGTCGTCATTAGATAGAAAGCGACGCCGTCTGTTTTTTGAGTTTTGGATAGATATGTTAGGCGGAGGGGGCGAGGTCGGGACATTCTCCTTAATGTTATAATTCATTAAAGTCGCATTCATTCTTCTTGAGCCTGTACTGTATGCACCCTGCAGTTGTCGTTCAGAAGCAGAGGTGTCTGAGGATAATTGTGGATTCTTTTTCTTGTATAACCGCTTTCAAGCTATTAATTGTGTCTTTGTAAATATTCCGCATTATTGTAGTCCTTTTTGGTGTATGCCAACAAATACTACGATAATGGGGAATATTTACAAACTTAATAAAAACCTCTCAGCGTCCCAGAAATCTGTGGCCATCACGTTTCGCGCAGAAAATTGTGTCTTCTCCTTCTTCAGTTGTGGAGACCCCTTATTATTTCCAGACGTTTTCTTTCAAGTTAACGTAAATACCGGGTGATAAATAAATCTCATCTGAGCCTCCTCTCGATACCGGCAGAAAAGCCACTCGCCTGAAAGCCCTGTGCAGTTTGAAGTTTTTTTGTATAATACGGAGAGAGAAAAAATACTCTTATTATGCATTTACGCCGAAACAATTTTAATTACAACCTGTTTTTCTAGGAATATTTATTTTTAATGTTGGTTATTTAAAAGTGAATCAACGCTATAAAAGCGATTATTATTTATAACTTAGTGAAATTATTTACACTCCTTTTTATGTACAAACGGAGACCTTGAGGAAGAATTGCTTCCTCATTTCCTGTTAACGTTATAATAAATAAATTTAATAATAAAATCCTACAATTATTAACTTTTTATTATTGTTACAGCCGCGTCGAAGGAAGCAGATGCACCCAGCGATGAGTCGATACAAACCCTCCTCAACGACACGGGTAAGTCAAATTCATTCAGAAACAACCAATTCTAGGATCTCAAAAATGAACAAATATATATATATATATATATATATATATATATATATATATATATATATATATATATATATTACTCTACAGTAGAGTTGCCATCCGTTCGGATTTCCCCGGATTTGACCTAGTTTTGGATTCGTCCGGGTTTTTAGAAGTTGCCCGTATTTTTTTGCAAGTTGTCTGGGTTTTTTAATTTTGCACCCAAATTTGGAAAGATTTCTAATTATTTAGCTTTTCTATTTTGAATGCATAATATTAAAAAAATAGAAAAGCTGCAAAAAAGTGATAACTCCAACATAGAAACAAGAAACATAAATTTTTCAATTACGAAAATCTTAGATGACAACAGACTTACGGAATTTTGTTTGCGGATGAACGAATATTTTGTTTAGTATTTCATCAGTACACGACAAATGTGTTTTTTTAGTTCTTAGATTAATGTTTATCGATTAATGTCTTTTTAATTTTATGGTAGAATATTGTTGTTATATATTATAATTTATGTTTTAGCTTTTATCTATTGCGTCTGTACAGTACAGTACACTATAGTGGGTATTTAGGATTAAAATTAAAACTATATTTTCTTCGATTTCATAACAACATATAAACTTTAATATAACGTAAACAAAAAATAATTGTTAAAAGCTTATATATATATTTATTTATTTCTTTATTTGCGGAATACTCCATTTATATATATATATATATATATATATATATATATATATATATATATATATATATGTGGAGTATTCCGTAAATAAAGAAATAAATAAATATATACCAACATATGCCATCCTGATTTAGGATCTGTGATCGGTCACCCCTCGATGAAATATAAAGTTATTTATAAGATTTCATAAATTGGTTAAAAGAAAAAATACACTACCCTCCAATGCGAGAAAATCAACACCAAAATTAAAAAATGGATAACTAAATGGATATGTCATGATCTTCATAATGAAAAAAAAGAACCTTTATTTGGCATAGCCACCACAAAAATTAATACATCTCGATTCTACAAAATCCCACCAAACACATGCTTTATAAATAATTCATAATGAAAAACGAAAACTTAAACTAAGTTTACGTTGAAATATGTTAAATTATTTCATATGTTTTTTAAAAGGAAACAATATAAAATAATAAAAATATTCAAAACTAATTTTTGGTGGATAACAAAATCGTCAACCGTCAACCGCCAACCGCAGGGTTGTCCGACTTACAAATTTTCCATAGTTTTGGCTAATGCAGTGTTTTCTTTGATAACCCCGCATTAGCCAAAAATATGGAAAATTGGTTAGTCGGACAACCCTGCTGTACACCATTGAACATTGTACACAGATTTTATTTATCAGAAATAATAACAACTGATTTCTGATTAATTTAAATTTGTGTACAATGTTCAATGGTACAGGGCTGCCTGACTTGTCAATTTTCCATATTGTTTGCTATGGAACTTTGTACCATCAATAGTGGTACCACCTACTGATTTTTTATACAGTGGTTTAAATGATTATTTTTACTTTATTGATACACGTCCATAATGACGGTATTTATCATAGGCAACTTCTGAAACGCATTATTATATTTACGATTTTACTATAGAACATCAGATGGCGCTTGTAATTGAAAATTTTGTACACTCAAGCGCCATCTGACGCCCTATAGTATACTCACAAATCCTGCGGTTGCAGGAATATAATAACGCGTGTCAGAAGTTGCCTACAGTAATTGCCGTTAGTACAGACTTCTATCATTATAAAGCAAATTAATCATTTAAAATAATATACCTACAACAAATCAAAATCATAGTTTTATAAAGAACAGCGCGTACTATTTTTTATATATTACTTCAATCAAACAAGATAATTTATTCTCAGGTTTTATAGACTGCTCGATTTTAGTGTCACGCTCTGCACACTAGAGGGAAAATAGTAGCAGGATTTTATGCGCGCCGCATTGGTTGCCTATATTAATATACTATAGTGCAATATATATATAGTGATGAGATTTTCAATGTGCCTATTCTTTATGAAACTGAATCGTTTCTCTTTCACTTTACGTTAAGAAAGTTTAGGAGTAATTAATCGCAAAAATAAATAAATTGTTAATCGTACAATGTTCAAATTTGAAATATGGGTAATGCTATAGTATATGATAATTTAGTTGATGGACATAAATATATTAAGTTTAATGTAGGTGCATACTCACCCAACGGCAGATCAACTCTATTATTTAATCAATAAATGTAAATTTACATTTAGTATAATCGTAAGTCGCCTTTTCTAATATTTTTAATTATTATTTAGGTATAATACGTCGGTGCTGAAATATTAGAATTATAATTATATACATATATATATATATATATATATATATATATATATATATATATATAAAGCCAATATCTTAGTAGTAGTAGTAGTTACTGTATTTGTTAGTTACAATTTTGTAACTGGCTATCGCCCTTCGGGTCCTTCTGCCGTTTGTTAGTGTATGTGTATGTGAGTATTATGACTTAGCTACTTCAGAAAATTGTCCCTGAGTCTTCTATATTATCTTTAACTATATCCCAATGCCAAATGGTACCAACTACCCGGACCGCCAGTTCGTCAAGCGCGGGTGCTAACCATGTAGTGCTATTCGGCGTGTTCCAATATCTTTTTATAACAAATATAACAAATTATTTATTAGTTCGTAGATGCTAAAAATATCGCGTCTGGAATTGAATCAAGCATTAATTCGTAGTAAAGCAGTAAAAATAAATCTTTATTAGACGGGGAAATGCAATAGGAATCATGAAAAAATAAATTAATACATATTTACGACAAAAAACGACAATTGGCCGCCTAGTATTTCAGTCTAGAATATTTCAAAACTATTTATATTAAATTAAATTATGTATATTATATTAAATTATGTATATTATATTAAATTATGTATATTATATTAAATTATGTATATTAAACCTTAAATATACCGTCTGCCAATCCTGTAATATGCCATAAAACATTGTTTGCTATACTCCCTATGAAGAAGTAGAATATAGTTTAAAAAATTCATTAACAATCACTTGCTGCTGTGATTGTGAATTCAATTTACCATATCATATGAATGCGGAACGATTAAGAGGCCGCACATTTGCTCTAGATCAGCATTAATAGGGCATAATTATCTTACAGACAAACATTTATATCAATTAGGCTTTTGTAATAAAGACATCATCTTGCAACGCACGCACTGCCTGCATTGTCAGTGCAAGTGCAATTAAGTTGTTATCTGCGACATGTATTATAATTTGACTGAATGTCATTGATTCTAGGCCAGTGGGGTGTGCGAGATAATTCATATATTAAATTTATATACCGCGCAATCATTAGTCGCTGATATATAACTGATGTTTTCTACAAATCGGTATGATAATTATATCATAAAGGTACCTTACACGTTCAATAATACTGTCAATCCTAATACTCTCAGTATTTGCTTGAATCCTCCTTCAATATTTATCAAGTAATCAATTATCCAGATAAACATCAGTATTCTATTCATTTCATCATTACTATATCTTACACGATAAGTAAGACTGACAATATTTTAGAATAATGAAACATTTTAAACATATTATCGTACAATAATACTGTCATTATTCTAAAATATTGATAGTAATATTGATTATGTAAGGTGCCTTAAGGTCGTTTTAGACAAGACAATTTCTTAGCTCAAAAGTTGTTCAAGAAATGAATTCATATATCTTCCTCCCATACAATTCGTCCTTAACAGATAGAAAACATTATATCTTTCCATTCGGTCTACGATTCAATTCAATATTTCAATTAATTTGCTGTATGATACGAGAAAATTTAGATTGTCTCGCATCTTGACTAACTTTTGAGTCAAGAAATTGTCTTGTCTAAAACGACCTTTATAGTGTGATATGATCAGTGAAAAGAATTTTCCCCCAAAAATACTGTCAATATTTAAGAATAATGAAAATTGTAAACATATTATCGTATAGTAATACTGCCATTATTCTAAAATATTGACAGTATTATTGACCCTGTAAGGTGCCTTATTGAGGCGTAATTACATTATTATATATTATATTAATCAATAGTAACAGAGACGGAAGAGGCATAACATAGCCTAAATTTAGAGAACGAATTGAAATAAAATAAACATAAAATAAGTGTAGACAAAACAAAAATCATGAAATAAGGACAAAGAAAAAAGATAAAAATAAAACTCCAGGGAAAAAATATTGAATAAGTAAAAAGTATACCTACTGTATCTCTTTAATAATTTCTCCTAGATCTAGTGTTAATTTTGATTTTTTGGTCATCCTGAAGTTTATATTTTAATTCTTCCTGGATTTGGAATCATCTCCCATATTATAATAATAATATAATGGAAATATTGGTAAAGAGATACATAATGGAAAAGCAGGGAACATCATCAACAAGAAAACGACATTATTGGGAAGGAAAGATATATCAAAAAAATTAAAAGTACAACAACGTATAGCAGTGAATCATGGACCATTAACGGATAAACACAAATTCATAATCAACTCTATAGAAATGAGATTCTTAGGGAAAACCCAGAATAAGACGAGAAGAGATAGATTAAGAAACGAAACGACAAAAGTTAATAATTCGATCTTTAGCTTTTATCTATACGTTAATAATGCGTTTCTTAATCTAAAACACTTAATACTTCAATTAAATAATGAATAAAAACATTAAAAAACTCGCCTTGATAGGAATTCGAACCCGCTAAAAGTTAAAGGTTCTAGCTTTTATCTATACGTTTCGTTTCTTAATCTAAATCACTTAATACTTCAATTAAATAATGAATAAAAAGATCTTTAAAAAAATTAGACTTGATGGGAATTCGAACCCGCGATCCCCACTTTTGAACCGACAGTACAGAATACATAAATGACAGATCGGTCGACTTATATTGTCATTATATATTGTAGGGATATTTAATTTTCGTTGTAACCTTTGAAAACCTTCAAATCAAGCACCGACCGCCTATGATTATATTATGGTCTAATTCTGTTGTTTTCGAAACGTCTTTCATCATGTTTTTTTTTCTGGCTATCCCCCAAACCTTGAATTGTAGTAAACTTACTTTATTTACATTTGTAAATACCCCACTGCATTCCAATTCCTTGGTAATTTTAAACTATTGTGGAACGACCATCCTTTTTCTCCGAATTCATGGTATGCCTGGCGTCTGCAATGGTAAACAGAGAGATATCATACGTCAAATATTACTGCTAGCGCAACAAAATATATAAACGCGATTCCATGTTACCAATGAATTTCTTAATAGAAAATTTAACAAATTCATATTAAAAAATAAAAATGTTGTGAATGTTTTCAAATAGAAACTCGTGAAAGATAAAGGAACGTTCATGTCTAATGCTGGATTGTATAAGGGCGTTAAGTTAATTGTAGCCTATGATTACACGTAAATACACTAGTAGTACTTGTATATGTTGTTATTAACTTCAGACCCTTTCACACTCTTGTTTTAATGTCTATCTACTAAAGCCGTTTTCGATTATCAGTTGTTTCGGCTGTTTGTCTCGTGTTTCAAACTATAGTTTGAAACACGAGACAAACAGCCTATAGGGGTATAACACTCATAAGCATAGGTATGAAGATCTTAGAAAAAAACAATTAACAAGAGAATATTAGCAAAAATAGAGCAGACGCTAGAAACATCGCAATGTGAATTTACGAAAGGAAGATCCTCACAGGACAACATTTTTACGATAAAACAAATCACAATAAAAAATAATTGCATATAATAAAAACACATACCTAGGATTCATCGACCTGGAAAAAGCATTCGACACGATACCAAAAAATACATTATGGAAAATCCTTGAAGAGAGAGGTGTAGAAAGAAAGACAGTCGAATTAATACAAAACATACACACAAGCTGAGTGTATGAAATAAGAATCTAGAGAATTATAATATGAAAATGAATTATAAAAAAACTAAAGTGATGATAAGAATAGGAAACCGGAAAGAACAAATAAATATAAATAACAACACAAAATCGAGCAAGTAGAACAATGCAAACACATAGGAGTAGTACTGACAGAAGACGGGAAAATGGAAGGTGAACTTAGTAACAGAATAAACAACATAGTTAAGACAAACCACGCATTGAGCAATATACTGATTAACAAAAACGAGATCAGCAGAAGGACAAAAATAAATATATACAAAAGCATATATAGACCTATACTGACATATGGGAACTAGATGTGGAAACTAACGAAGAGGGTTAAAGGTAGAATACAGTCAATGGAAATGAAATATCTCAGAGGAGTAAAACAAGTTACGAGAAAAGACAGAATAAGAAATTATGACATCAGAGAAGAACTGGAAATTGAAGCTATAGAAAAGTATATAGAAAAGAAACAACTAAACTGGTGGGGACATTTAATTAGGATGGAAAAAAATAATCAAACAAAACAGGTATGGGAAGCAAGAACTGGAAATAAGAGAAGAAGAGGTAGACCAAGAAAAGAGTGGGACCACAGAATAGAGGAAATAATAATCAAGAAAGGAAAGACAGTTAAACAAGCAAGAGAACTGGCGAAGAACATAAAAGAGTGGAAAGAATTTAGAAATGTATAAACAACAACCACAAATTGTAAAATATAATGTTAAGTAATGCATTTACATTACTTAACATTATATAGCCTACACCGAAAGGTAAAAGGCAAATATATATATATATATATATATATATATATATATATACATAGATTTATAATTATCCGAAACTTATGAAGTTGTGTTTCATCATATTAAAACGCATTAATTATTACAATTTGTATATAATGTTATATTGTGGAAATTGTACATGACACAATTTTGCGCGACGAGTAGCTCCGGTGCGAATCGTTCGGGGCAGCTAGAAACCCTTAACTGTTGTTTAGATACCTGTTCCATGTAATAACACATTAGCTGTTTTCATTTATCACTATTTGCTGCTTCGGGCGTATTGTCTCTTGTTCTATTTGTCGCTCCTGATGCGCACAAATTTACTTCGTCCCTTACAACCGGTGTACGACCGCAAAACTTATACAGCACGCCACGGGGCGGTTAAACCGAAGCACCTATTGATGCCAGATCTGTTTTCACTTCACATCGATTTTCTAAATTAAAATAAAAAAGTTTTAAAGTATTTTTTCAATTGGAAATAACAAAATATATTATGTGCAAAATCGCGTTTTCTTAAAAAAAATCAAGAAAACAAGTAAATTTTATTTGAAACTTTCCTTGTTCATATTTATGTAAGTTGAAGGTGGGGAATTTTTTTTTCCATTTTTCTACGTTATATAAACGTTCTTCTTATATATATATATATATATATATATATATATATATATATAGTTGTGTACATTTTTATAGTGCCAACACCGATAAAATTATTTAAAAAAAACTTCTATATTCTTTTATCAGCCGTGAGGCTTTTCCGCCGGTCAAGGGAGAAGCTCAGAGGAGTTTAATCACCCGATATTTACCTTAACTTCACAGAAAAACTCTGAAAAACTGTAAAAGGTGATTCGCGAAAATTCGACCCCATGCTCGACGCCTCTAACCACTCGGCCACTGAGCTGCGTAAAATTATTATCTGAATTTTTCACTCCCAGATACTAAAAAAAAAAATAACCCACCCCGGGACGTTGGTCAACGGATGTGGGCTAGGACAAAGGTGTCTATTATATGTTCGCCACTAGAACTTTGCGTGTTATGGCACACGTATCAAGGATCACAAACAAAAAACTTCTATCTTTATAGGGCTATCCGCTGTAAGGCTTTTCTGCCCTAAAAAGAGTAACTTAGAACTTAAATCACTCAGTATTTACCTTAACTTCACAGAAACCCTCTGAAAAAGGTAATTCGGGAAAATTCGCCGCAATGGGGTTCGAACTCAGGCTCAGTACGAAACGGACGAGGCCCCTAACCACTCGCCCAATGAGCTGGGTTCAAGGATCACATTTTTTTTTAATTTGCAGTAGAATTTTTGCATGAAGCTCTAAGATAGAAAGTAATCTATGTAGGGATGTTGCTATTACACCGGCGTTTCCTTACGATTATGGGCACTATCACTCGATCTTGGTGCCACATTTGCTTTATTTCAATAGCAAGTAGTTTCGGAGTTTCTCGGAGTGCTTTCATCGGATTTTCGTTTGGGCTGGAATGAATATTCTATCCCTTTTCAAAACACGAATCAATAATAGACTTGCAGACAAATTTATTTTAAAATCTTGACAAGAATATCTTGATTGTGGCCGCTATTTGGGACGGTTGATCAACATGAATGTTCTTATGTCTATTTAGACTAATTAATTATTAGAACATGCATTGATATGTTTACAAACAAAACTGGAGACAAGGACAAGTGAATATAGTCTAATGAATTTTCAGAGTATTCGATATCTTTGAAACAGAATGTCCTATAATTGGGTTGGTTATTTTGATGTTGGAATTTCGCCGGTGATTCCTTACGATTATGGGCACAACTATCACTCGATCTTGGTGCCACATTTACTTTATTTCTGTAGCAAGTAGTTCGTACTACGGATTTTCTCGGAATGCTTTGATAGGGGCTGGAATGGCAATATCGATAAGATATGTAGTTTTGGATTTCTTATATAGGTAGACACTATTAGGCCTGTTATGAGCGACAGTGTGGTCCGTCAAGATTGTCCGCTTCCAGTAGAGTCCATCCCGAAAATTAATAAATCTAAAATAAAATAATCTAGGTAATTTTGGCAACTAAATACTGCTATAACGTATGCAAAAATTAATCAAATTATTTTAGTTGACATTCTGAATAAAATAAACATCTAGATACTATATTAAATACATACATCCCCATTAAATTCGCGTGCCAGCGCAATTGCATATTAAATGTGGGCGTTTTAATATCATCTCGAAAACTCCTACAATAATTTGCTAAGGACGATTTGAGCGCGCGCGTTATTTTGGTCTGTACTTTGCGTTTTGTCGTTCTCGGTAAATTTTCAGCGCCAGACGTGTTGGCCGCGTTTCAATTCCCGTGATCGCGCCGTTTTCTTTGGTGACGCAGTTGGAAAACGGCCTGCGGTGTCATCTACTTTGATGGCATCATAGGACCAAACAAATAGTACGTCGCAATTGCCCCAAAATAAATCAACGCAATGCAGAAGCCGTTGAAACTCGCAGAATTTAAAAAGAGTGACATCATATGAACTTCTGAAAAAAAAACGATCTATTTTCGAATCTTTATCACATTGCCAGGAATTGAAATTCATTTACATGTTTAAATAGTGTAATATTTTATGTATACCATTTTACAGTTGTTTCTTCTTGCTGTAATAAATAGTATGTAGTAGTAATACTAGTAGTAGTAGATAATTAATATATATATATATATATATATATATATATATATATATATATATATATATAGGTTCTCCCATTTAAATTTATAATTCAATTATTAAATAACGGTATATCTGAAGTAATATTTAAAAAGATAAAAGTTTATAAGCTTACTAAATCGCATTGTCTGTTCGCCATTCATACGTTTTTTTGACTACAAATGTAGAAACAGTGGTAATTGTAAAAAATCGATGTAGGCTGTGATAGAATTTTATGATAATATCAAAACAAGAAAGTTTCTTGAATGATGAGAAAATTATTAAAATTGTGTATGTGTGAATTTTGATACAAAACAAAAACAGAAATGCTGCGAAGACTGTAATGTGGACGCCTTTCTGCAGAAAGGAACTAACACACAAAATATGTTTGTTTCTCTTGCCTTTTAAACAATTTAACTTAACGAAATGAATAAAATATAACTCTAAAGCTCTAGAAGTCCAAAATTGACCTGAGATGAATATATAATTTTTAATTAATACAAATCTTTGTATACATCTTTATATAAATCTGTTTCCTCAACTTTAATATTAAAGGTGGATTGGTACCATTCTGCAGAAAGGCGTCAATTTTTAAACAAACAAAGAAAACATGAAGAAATGCTGCAAAGACTGGATTCTTTGATTTACAGGCAAATCAATTTAGAAAATTCATTAATTTGTTAGTAATTAGGATGTTTTAATTATTGTTCCGGCACTCTATTGGAGAGAAACTGAATTTGGCATAATCATTACATAAAAAACTCAACTCAACATAATATCGAATTTTGTAAATATGTCGCGTAAGAATAACTTTCATTAATATCATTATTATAATCAAAAATATATACATTACTTATTTATAGAAATAATAATAAAATTTCAATTTCATACCAACTTAGTAGACCTATTGTTTTTTTACTTGAAATATCATAAATAAACAATTATTTCAAGAAATTCTACCCCTTTACGCGAATGAATATACTACGAATAGACCAATTGATTTCTAAATCTAGCGGGACAAGAATATCTTGATTGTAGCTGCAATTTGTGACGGTTGATCAACATGAATGTTCTAATATCTATTTACACTAATTAATTATTAGAACATCCATTGATATGTTTACAAACAAAACTGGAGGCTAGACGATCACGATGAAACCATGCCACTCCTCCCTCATGTTGACAACCGACAAGTGAATATAGCCTAATGAATTTTCCAGACTATTTCATGCCCTTGAAACAGAATGTCCTATAATTGCCATTGCATTAATTAACAACTTTTTTCAATTAAAGTCCGTTTAATCGCCCCGCCGGGCGTCACGTGATATTTGTTTACACTCGCGTTCCATTTCGCGAGCGCCGTTAATTTCATCAGCTCTCAAATGGAGTCACATGCACTCGATTTGATTCATGCACATTTAGCCTGCTTTAGAAATTCAAATGAGTCACACATTGTTGTCGGGTGTATTAATCTGCCCGTCGTTGCCGGAAGTGCAAACGCAAATGCGTGGACGATTTTTTTCATGTCGATGCTATTGTTTGTCGGCTGTTTTGGCTGTGATACAAAGGCATTCTTAGCTGTTTGGAGATTTAAAATAAAAACACAGTTGCGGTTGATTAATTTATCTCCGATTAGGGAAACGTGAGGGATTAATGTGTAATCCACTCGCGGAATATTGCTAATTAGTGATTGCGGATGTGTTTGCTTTGTCTACGTCCGAAAATAAGTTGCGATATCAGAAACAAATGCATTTCTATGTTCATAATAATGTTTATCATATAGTTTTCAGTGCGAGTAGTTAAAGCTAAATAGGTACCCACAATAATTATATCATCATTTAGCTGTCAATTCAAGAATTCAATGTATTACGAACAATTATGAATCTTGAAGATTCCCGCATTAAGCCGTTATTAATTAAGCAAAATAAACAAACTCTTGAATTTTCTCGAAATGAGACTATATAATTTGAACAAAATTAAAAGAAATCTACAATTTGTAGCTAAATAAGTGATACATTAGGAACAAACGCAACTTACCGGACATTGCTAGATGGGTACGAAGCATACTTCGTGAGTGGAAACACATAACGAGAATGACGAAAAGATACCCGACAGGTAAAGGCAGTAATGGGCCATTCACAATAAGCGCGGTAGTGGTAAAGTAGCGGTACCTAAGCAATATTTTGCATGGCTATAAAAATTCAGACGTTTAGAATTGGGCAGTAATGCCATGCGATAATTATGATAGAGATAATTATACATGTTCTGTGATAGTTTGACCAGTTTGACTGCGCTGCTGTAAACATCCGGATTTTTATACATATGTGCAATTTCGCTTACCGCTACGCTACCACTACCGCGCTTATTGTGAATGGCCCATTAGAGATGACAAAACGCACACAAAGAAGACCACTAAAGATATGGAGGAATAGCTGAACAACGATATCACAGGAACACCAGCACCAGGAATGAAATATCCTGATCAAAAGCGGCTTTCGATAAGAAGAATAGGAAGATTTTTTTTACCATTTTTAAACAGAACATTTTTATCGACATTTTATGTGTGTGATTTTATATGTCCTTTATATTGTGTCACACGCTATTGTCATACTATTTATATTCTAAAACTTCAAACAACTCTCACAGTTCTTTTGAACCATTACACGCGAATCACGAGCGTGGTGGAGAATACTTACATTGAGTTGTATAGAAACACATTAAACATATAAAACTGCGCTTAAATGAAATAACACGTGAACATAATAATTTTATTATGCGCTCGTGTTTGTTGAAAATAAAAAAAACGATTTTTATGTTTTTTACGTACGTACGAATTGGCGCCAGTGTATTGTATATTTGAAAAAATATACTGGCTAGTATAGCTTCGTTTATTGTGCCATAAAGTATAAACGTTCGCAAAGAGTTTTGTAAAATCTGGTTAGAACTGAATTTCGCTTGCAGCGCACGAAAACATCGCGTAAAATCTTTATGCGGACGTCGTTTTAATTGCACCTGCTGTCTAGTCTAGTAATTAAATTTAACTTGACGCAAGGAATTAATTATTATTGAATTTAATTAGATCATAAGTTTGTTTAATGAAAAATATTACTAGATTTCTTAAATGTCCTAAAGATCGAACTAACAAGAATAATAATAATAAAATTATTGTTTGGAGATACATAAATATATGACTGAGAGTTTCAGGTTATTTAATTGCACCTGCCAGACAGAAGTGTAATTAAATTTGACATAAGGCAAGGAATTAATTATTATGGAATTTAATTAGATTATAGGTTTGTTTAACCCGTAATCCGAGACGTCCACATTGACATTAACTTAACCCGTTACCGGTGACATCCAATTTATGTTACATACACGATGATGTGGTGCCTGGGAGAATCTATATATTTTAACATTGAAGAGCCAAATATGTTTTTTAACTTAAAAAGCTATTATGTGGGTTTTCCTTGCATATCTAGGAAGGCGGTCTGGACTGTATTTTATAAG
This sequence comes from Lordithon lunulatus, assembly GCA_963942505.1. Lineage (NCBI taxonomy): Eukaryota > Metazoa > Arthropoda > Insecta > Coleoptera > Staphylinidae > Lordithon > Lordithon lunulatus. Next base: position 16,630,811 of record OZ012672.1, on the reverse strand, counting down.
ATGGGGTCGCCTGAAAATATTGAAATACCTGATATATATATTTTTATTTAGTAAGAATGGTGCCCCGACATAACAGCCCGCGACAAAGTAGTCCCACCACAAAATAGCCCCCAGACAAAATAGCCAGCGTCAAAATAGACCCACCATAAAATAGCCGCCAGACAAAATAGCCCGCAACAAAATAACCCCACCACAAAATAGTCCCCACGCAAAATAGCCCGCGATAAAATAGCCCCCCGAGAAAATAACCCCGTATACTGTTATTGATAATTGAATTATGCGTAATTAAAGTATAAATAGAACCTCAGCTGAATGGATCAATAAATTTCAATGAAAGTTGATTTAGAATTTAATCAACTAAAATCATGATAATAAACCTATGTATGTGAAATTACAATAAATATAATAAGTAACATATAAATTTCCTGTAATATCTATAAATAACAGTGGTCGGGGCCATTTTGTCGGGGACTATTTTGTTGCGGGCTATATTGTCGTGGGCTATTTTGTCGGGACTATTTTGTCGCTGGCTATTTTGACGGGTATAAATAATTCCTTTCTCATCCCCTCTTAACCATTCTTTTACTTTTCTGTAATCGCTCACCCACTTTACTTTTACTCCCTCACATTCGTTGCCGAGGTGCCATCATTTGTCACTCCCCTTATTACACAGTACATAGGCGATGTATCCTTGCCCCATTCATACACTCATTCCTTTCTTTTCCGAACAGCGTCTCGCTCTTCCATGCACTCGTTGTCCTTCCTGTTCCACCTTCCCCTGGTAATGTAGCTTGTGGATTTTGCCCCGTACTTGCGACTCCACATAGCCAGGGTTGAACGAGCTATCAGACATTTTCTTCTGCCCTTCTTGCCACTAAACATTCTTCATTCTCTCTCTGATCTTAGTTCCTAAACTTACCACACCTTAGACATACCCACTTGTTCATACATCCTTCATCTATCCTTTCTCCATCATCCTTTGCTCTAGTCATATATCCCATTCACACCTCCTGCAACAGTCTTTCTTTGGGGGTAGAGCACCGTCATAGGCGTCGATCTTTCGAGTCCTTTTTCCGCGGGAGGGTGAATCTTCAAAAAACGAAGCGAGCTTAACCGCTTCAGAGGCATACTAAACCCTTTCGAGTCCTTTTTTCCTGCAGGTGGGCGAATCTTCAAATTGACCGCCTCAGAGGCACACTAATGGGCCATTCACAATAAGCGTGGTAGTGGCAAGGTAGTGGTAAGCAATATTTTGCATGGCTATAAAAATTCAGATGTTCAGAATTAGGCAGTAATGCTATGCGACAATTATGGTAGAGATAATTACCCATGTTCTGCCATAGTTTTACTGCGCTGCTGTAAACGCCCGCAGTTTTATAGATGTTTGCAATTTCGCTTACCGCTACGCCACCCCTACCGCGCTTATTGTGAATGGCCCATTAGTCCTCTCGCTTGCCTTGCCATCGGCTAGGTCACTGGCCCCTTAGCAGTGTCTGCTGGGTGGGCCCGGGTTTCACCACCGGGTGTTGGATCCGCTACATTGCGGTCTTCGTCTTTGTCCTGACCTGCGTCACTCTACATGTTGATTCGTGTTAGTTTAATGTCACTTGTCCTGCCTCACCGAGGGTTGCAGTTGAGATCTTCTGGGATCTTATCCGCGTGACTACTTCTGGAATACAATAGATTCACGATTATAGATACTCTTACCTTATTACCTTCGGTTATGGATGAGGTCGTGTTTAAACTTGCAGTGCATGACCGTCTCAGAAAAACGAGTCAATGCCAGCCACTTCTGACTCGAGCATCGCCTTGCCGATGTCTTCTATGGTTGCTCGATCTTCAATCCCCGCTTCCAATTTGCCCCTTTCGTCCGCCCACTGGGTGCAGGTTTCCAGGGTGTGCGCCACGTCGTTGGGTCCCCGGCGGCAATAGCAGCCGGTATCATCTGGCTTCCCAATGCTCACCAAGTATCGTGCCCGGCTAGAAATTGGGTCGCCCAGTGGTCAAGGTGTCCATGTTTCCTCTCCATCCATCGTTTGTTTTCAGGGACCGCTATACGGGTCCATGTGCCTCTCGTGCAGATGGATCATCTGTCTGTGATGGTCTGGTTGACTCAATCTTCCCGGCCGTGAGTTGGAGGTGGTGCTGCGTCATCTTTCATTCGTCGCACGGCATTCTTCAACCTATCTCTTAGCTCCGCCATGTTCTTGTCCAGGATGATGCCACTTTCGGAAGCCTCCTCTGCCATCATGTCTAGTTTGTTGATAATTGTTCGAATGTTTTTGCCAGGTCGCCGAAGAGGCACAGCGGCCTTACGCCGTCGCATCTGTGTTTGATTTCTTCATTTAGATACACTAATCATCATCAAGATTAGATACACACTTATTCCAAAGCGATTTTTCTTTGGCCTAAGTCCACCTCCTCGATAGCTTCAATGAATGCAGATACCAAGTGATCCCGTTCTTAGGAAAGAGGACAAGCTTGTCTCTATTCGACCTCTGGGAAAACTTGCCCTCGTCCAGACATTTATTGACTATGACCTTGAGGTCGGGAGCCACGAGGGATGCGACTGTCTGGACCCAGCGCCTTCCTGTTCGGGAGCGCCAGGATCGCCTCTCAGACTTCGTCCTCCTTCCAGGGCGCTACCTCTGCTCGTTGTCTTCGGTCAAGTCGGCCTGGTGTTCTGTTGTGGTGCGATGATGGGGAATAGAATTTGATCCAGCGCCTCCCTTCCTATTCCGATGGCAACGCCGCCGTCGGGGTAGTCCACTATCCAGCCTTCGTCGAACCTTCGGTTGTTGACTCGCTCAGCAGGATAATGTCTACCCCTTTTCGCTGGCAGTTGCGAGCAGCAGATCATGCGCTGCTCTGTACCTGCCTATGTTGACCTGGATTACGTTTAGGTCTAGGCTACAGTTTTGGTGTCATTGCATTCAAAGCTTCCGGCCACGTGCTAATGCGCTTTGCAGAATGGATCCTCTGCCTTGTAAGCACTGGACTAATGGTCCCCCGTACCTCTGTGCACTGTACCACAGCATATGTGGCAGCCTTCCGCGGTAGTCACCCACAGTACTGCGCTGCAGTAGACCATCCCGATCTTTATCCTGGCTCTGGTCATGGCCTCAGCTGACCGTTCACTCGCGATTTCTGTGATCGCCTGAGTTTCGTTACGGCCTGTCATCAGTTTGCCCTTTTTTTCGGCCTGGTCTGCGTTATTGGTCTTGGTAACGTCGTCGATGACCTCGTCGCACATGGTGATCCTGCCCAGCCCCCTTCTTTGTACCACCACCCCCGGTCTGTTAAGGATCGTCGTTGCTACATTCTACGCAATTTCTTTGCGGCTGGCATCGGCTTCTAGTCCTTCCCCTCTCATCTGGAGCCTTAGTTCTCAGAGCAACAAAGGCACGAGTAGTTGCATTCGCTATTCTGGTCTCGCTACCCGTAATGTACTCGCGTACCCGTTTTAAGAGATCGGCGTACGTCCTTCCGTCACCGTTCTAGCAGACTCTTCAAGAAGCACCCTTGCTCCCTTTCTATTATTATTATAGTAGTTTGAAATAGCTTGAAAACGATCCGGTTCGAAGGACCAAAAGTGTGATGTAGAGCAAATTAAAATCACATTACATTTTGCAATATGTATGTTTACTAGTGTTCACTTCTACAATAATCGCAGAGCCCGAAGAAGGCGATGTTCGCTGCTCAATGGCCCGTCGAACGATAAGGTATCGAGGGGGTGGTCTTGTCTCAAAGAGAAACCCTTTGGCATAAGTGCTGGTCTAATCTTGAAGGTGATTGGTGCATCTAAATGATGAGTGGCCATCACTTTTGCCATATTACCAATAAATATCTTCTGCAGCCGACTGGTGTTCAGATCTGGGGCTTTCATGCGCAAAATTTCTACTAAGCCCTTTATGGCCAGGGTTGCGATGCGACCTACGCGCCCATTCAATGATGAATTAGGCAGGGTACGGTGTACAGGTGTACGGTGCCCACGCGCAGTGTGGGGCCGTAACATAGGTTCAGGCCAAAAACAACTTTCCTGGCTGCGCAACATTCAGCCTCAATAGCATCCGAGAGATATGTCAATCGGCAAAAGATATAGCACTGACATTGTGATAGTAGACGATGCGGTGTATGGCACCCCAATATGAAGAAGATCCAATCAATTCTCGCCTCTTGTACCTTGTACCCACTTCAAATGTTTCCTAAACACACCTCTGCATTCACACAAATAGCCTAAATATTTGAAACAATCCTCTCTCTCAATCATTATACCCTTCCATTTCAACTCTTCCGCAATAACCATACTACCTTTATTTCTAAACATTATTCATTTACTACTACTAACCCCTTCTTATCAAGGTACCTTACAAATCTTTCCACTCTCTTGGCTATAACTACTACATCATATGCTAATACCCATACGTTTTTTATTCCTACCACAACGCCTCCTGCTTGCCCTCTCCTTCAACTCACTTGTCGTATGTTGTGTGGATCGGACAGGTGATGGCTCAGAGGACGCCCCTGCCTTACACCCACATCCATTCTCAACTTTTCCATTCACTCTCGCTTTTGTCCACGATCTTCCATTCATAACCTGCTTTCAGATCTACAAATACCGCATACGTTTCCTTTTGCACTCCAGCGCTTCCTTCACCATTCTCGCTAGCGTGGATATTTGCTCCCTTGTCCCTTTTCCTTTTCTAAACCCAACCTGAGTTTCCGGCAGCTACAATCTTCTGTCCATTTTACCTTCCAATATTTCACCGTTCTTCAGATATGTTTCGAGATTTTTAGTCACTAGTGGATAATATTACATTGTGTCAACATCTGCGAAACATAATTACGTTCCGTTTACGAAAAACTTGGAAAGTCCTTTGGACGGTTACTTGTTTTTTTTTAAGGTCCGTTTTTCTTTTTTATTTGTTTAGTAAAATATTACTACTTCGCATTAAAACTAATATAATTAGGAAATACAATCCCAGGAAAAATATTTCATTTTCTTTTTATTGTTTCAGATTCAGAGCTCTCTGGCCTGTCGCATCTCGGTAAGTAACGTAAACATTTCTTTTGGTAAGCGCATCAACACGCAAGGTTATCAATAACGCGTCTAATAGAAACCCCTTAACTTAATGGGTAGTTATTTATCACTAAACCATTCAATAACAACTATTTTTATTCATATATAAATTTTATTACAACACAAAACTCCATTAGTCATTCGATACAATTTATAGGATTGTGTGTGCTGCTAAAAATAGAAACATACCCCATTACGATACATTAGTATTAGAACAGAACATTACGGCTTTTTCAAATGCCAAGGTGAGTCGATACATTGGTATATGTAATGCGATAATTAATAACCCTGACACCTGGGGTTAGGGTTAGACATGTGAATAATACATAGCTATTTTAATTTAGAACGGGCTATTTTTATACCTTATAATTATTGACATTTCAAGTCGTACAATAAACATATGAGAAGATACATTAAATGCAGTACAAAAATATTGTTGCTATTGCGTCCCTATAATATAAAACAGAAGACAATGTTTTGAAGCCGACCGACCTGTCATTTATGACTTGTGTGGTCAGTGCATGTCGCGACATTTATGTTTATTACTATCAGCTTTGATCTTCAGATGTGGACAAAAACAACACGATAGTATGATAGTTGTGTCTATTGTTATCTTAGAAGTTGCAACTACATGGCTTAAAGAAGAAGAATAGCACAATATTGCGTGTGCTAATACTTACACGGGCTCAGAGGAGTTAAGAGTTAAGAGTTGATACGCCGTCGGACGACGGGGTTTCACCTATTTTAAACATAATAAAATAAATGATAACTAGGTGAAATTCCCGTTGTTCGGCGGGGTATTATGAATCAATTTTCAAATGAAAACTATTTAAGATAAAGGATACTTTCCCTCTGGAAAATATTTCCAAACGTGATATTGTGCACTTGCAGTAACACCAGTTTATTTCAGTAATGGTCATTGTACAACGGATAATAAACAAATATATTCTAATATGTAAAAAAACCAAACTAGGTATTCATTCAAATTGCTTAATATTCCAATTAAGTATTGAATTAAATCATAAAAATACCACCCCCGACGTGATTCGACCCCCACTTTTGCACTGACCACACAAAAGTAATAACTGACAGGTCGGCTTCAAAACATTGTCTTCTTTTTTATATTATAGGGGCGCAATGGCAACAATATTTCTGTACCTTCTCATATGTATATTGTACTTCTTTGTTTTTATATTATAGAGATTATTTAAATAATAATTTATTCATTGAACTTTTTGAGCGTTATCTCAATCACATTTTTAATATATCTGCTGATTCTTCAGATAGCCGACATTGCAATAATTTCTTTCTTGATTATTTAAATAGTTCTAGACTATTAAATCATGGCATTTTCGATCAAATTTAAAGTATTTATATTTTTAATATCATATTCTGCATAAGATTACAAACGTCACGAATACGTGAATTTCAGTTTATTATCTCTGATTGTCTTTTGCAGTCATTAAAAGACAAAACCGTAAGCAGTCGAACATATATTTTCAATTTTTTATTAGTTGTTACATTACTAACTTACTAACAGCGTTCAAACTTCTGACATGTATTATTGTATGTATAAATGAGTGTTGGGACTTGCTACTTCAGAAAATCGTCCCAAAGTTTTCGAATGATGCCACTATCTGATGGAGAAATATGAATTCAATTTCAAAAGGAGTTTACTTTAAGCCTTGATTTCCTGAATTTCATCTTACCTTGTGTAAATAATCAGCATAAATGATAAAATCACTAAATAAAATCTTTTTGTTTTTGTAGATTAAAATCAACAATATCATCCTCGCTATATGCGATCTTTCAAATAATAAAAAAACCAACATAATCCTCCCATTTCCGCTCTGAAAGATAATTGAATGAAAACAAATCTAATCGAACGAGCGCAATAAACCATCATCACCCACTCATTAAATCTTCAAAGTGTTCCGAAATAAGCCTGCGCTATTAATAGCGCCGGTTTGACGTAAATTGCAATTTTTCAAATCGGCTACGCGCTTGTAGGATTGATCCTCTATCTATCCATTGTGCAATTATCATAGTCGCATGTAGATGAGAGGGTTGAGCAAGATAAATAATGTAGGACACACTCTCCGATCGAATTCGTGTCCTTAGAATTGATGATGGTTTTCTCCCATATACAAAACCAGTTCGCTTATCGCAGATGATTCACAGTAATTTAATAATCGGTTAATTGAAATGTTTTAATTTTAGGTAAATTGTTGCTATATTTATGTGTTTGCAAAATTACTGATTAGTTAAGATATTATCAGTTCGTAAATAATGTGTTCTAATCATTAATTACGAAAAAAAAAGGGTTTTCTATTTTATTTATGTCGATAAGATTTTTCTATATATTAAGTGTAATATTGTAAAATATATACAATAACATACACATTTAAATATATTAAAGGCTTCACAATAAAGGGATGTATTGATTGCTATATAATTTTAAATTTAAAATTATATAGCAATCAATATATACTACTTACTATATATACTTTTTATTCTTGTTTCTTTCACTATAACTATCCTGAAATTATATTTTTTTATAATTATTATTTTTATTATAATATATCTTCATTCATTTCCTTCATTAATAAGATGTTTGTATACATATAAGAAGTGTACAGTACTGGTCAGTAGTGTCAATTTAAGGGATTTTAGGGCATTTTGAGATTTACAACTGGCCCAAGGATAATTATCGCATTTGGCACTTATTGCATATTCTAACAATTCAAAGTATCATTTATATAATGAATATTAACTGCTTTCATTTGATTGAATGGTTGTTGATTTAAATATTGTTAATCTTGAACTATGGAGGATGAACCATTAAACCATAATATTGTTTGCAACCCACTAAGTGGCCATACGTCTCGTACGGAGCTTACCAATACTCACTCGAAGGTTGAAAATCGCGGGCGAATTTTTGCGAATATCCGTTCACAGTTTTTCAGAGGTTTTCTGTGTTAACGTACATTCCGAGCGATAAAACTCCTCTGAAGTTCTCTCTTTACCGACTGAAAAGTCTTACGGCAGATAGCCTTATAAAGATAGAAATTGTGTTAATTTAATTATTTTATACTTCATACAATATACTGTGGAAACTTGTAAGTGCGTTTATCACGAAAATGATTTAAAAATTGTAAATTCTGGAAGGCCGTCAGCTGTTTCCGGGCACTCTATAATTTTTAATACCTCTGCATAATCTGCCAAAAGCAACAAACTATAAAATAGTTATTTGATGTACCAGCAATCTTGTATATTTTTATTATATTTACAAAAGCACAGCTAGCACAGTTCAAAAGACCTGTATAATTACTCTATTACTATATATACCTGATATTTTACTAAAGAAAATACAATATACTATGTCTTTGTTATTAGTTTACATTTGAAAACGATCTTGAACTGCGACTTCAAAGAGCTACTGTCGTGAAGTTTATAAAATCCGTAATGCACAACCTTTCAAACAAAGGGATATTTAAAAATAAATCTTGGTTTATATTTTTTCCGAGCTTATCATAACTGCATTAAATTATCAAGGCCAAGGCAGTTTAATTTCGAATCGTTTATTTTACTGGCAACCAGTGAACGTATTAAATATTTACATGATTGCCGATTGTAGTATTGTGAACGCTTTCCATTCGTATTTACATTTTAAAATACAATCTCAGAATAAAATATAAAAGTCAAATGTAATAAGAGTTGAGAGAAAAATTAAAACAATATATGCCTATATCACATTGAGATTCAAAATATAAATCGAATTATTGATGGTGTTGAGAAAATTTACAGACAGAATAGTGGTAGCAACATTTTCCCAGCACCATCAATTATTCGATTTATTTAGATATTTCTCAAAAAGTCTTCGTTTTAAATAAAAGTTGTGCGTAATTAAATTATACGCCTAGAAATACATGAGGAAAAACCAAATACCAGAAAGAATTACGAGACAACTCGGGAAGAACTATACAAAATAACGCAATAAACGAATACTAACTGAAATAAGTGCAAAATTTGTCCATCCAGCTGTTTTCCCGCAATATTGATGCTACGTGAAGAAAAGTCAAAATTAACAATTCAATTTATTTCGCGAATACCGTCCTTATACAGCAGTGCTGTATGCGGAAAGTAATAAGTAAGCAATATGAATTTGCTTCAATCTATTTGAAATAATGTAGGAAATTATTGTCGCTATTATTAATAACACTAGAATATTCTACTTCATACGAATGTTCTTCCTGAATAATACATGAATGTCAGTATCGATCCAAGGGAAAACAGATGGAAGCTATCGCGGAAAATCGAAAGTTCCCATCCTTGACCATGCCGACCTCAGCTACAACAGTAGCACGCAATGTCACGCCAACAACACCAATATTTCACGAGGGCAGTTATAAATAATTTCTTCTAGAAAAATTGCATTGGTACAACCGTAACGAGCGCATTTTAATTATCACAATGTGAGTCATGTATTGTATTTGTGGCGTGTTTTGCCTACCAGAATGTTGATAATGAATTTCCCTTGTGGTTTTAACACGATATATTAGCGTATGTGATAATTAATAATATAAACATATTTTAAAAGATTTATGTTATATTCTAGCAAATTAAACGATTTTTACAATGTATTGTAATAAGATATTATTATGTGTGAGTCTAGACAATAAAAATTGTATACTGCATACGTATAATTACAAAGGCGATAAGAACTGATTTTTTAATGTGTTTATCCAGCTAAATTTATATTCTATAAGGTTCATTCTCCTTGAAAACATAAATTTTAAAAAAAATGAATTAAAAATAAAGAAGACTTGTTAGGTTGAGAGCAAATAATTACACGGCATTTGAAGATTGTGAACATGAAACTGTAATCAACAATATGTTGCTTATATAATAATGCAAAAGAACATCAAACGTAAATATGCAATTGAATTGAAAGTAGGATACCATGTTCCTGAAGTACAAGTCTCGAATGATACAAATTAAGATATCATAAAATAACTAAAGGAAAAATTATTAATCTACAAAATTTTGTTTGTATTATTGTTATTATTAGTATTATTAGTATTGTTGTGTACGTACATAATTGGTGTCCGATTATGCCTGTGGATAATCAGTTGACGTCGTTAAGTTGTAACAAGCCGACTTAAGCTAATGATGCACCCCTGAAGAAGCCGGCACATTTGTAACCCCATTAGCGGACGGGCATTACGTTAACAACCCCTTTAGAAGAGTTTTACCCGAACCCATTATCACCCTTGAATAGAACCGATATTATAGGACACCGAACTCGCAGATCAGGACACATTTATTATCATTCATGCTACAACATTCATTCCACACCGACTCTCCGAAGACATCAGAACCAACCAATACCGCCAATATACAGGAACTAGCTCTCACTTTAAATAGTTGTAAACCATTATATATTTAACATTTTTAAACTTGGAGCAGTTTTTCTCAATCCTGAAGTGGTGGCAGGCGAAACCCCGGTGTTCTACATATCAGTATACATACTATGTATACTTAAAAATTCTAATAGGCTGTTTTAATTACATTTAAACTAAATACACCTTTTAACAATCAAAACTATTTTTCCAAAAATGTAACTAGTATTCAGCATTTGCTATTAGTGGCATATTGGGGACATTTAGTGTATCGGATATGTATTGGAATAATAGTAATTAATTTAACAGTTCAAATCCAAAGAATATTAAATATTCTACAGAATATTATTGATAACTAACAAAATACGTTGAATTTCATTCAGAACAGACCCAACATAAGCGCTTACGCCCGGTTTCTTCAACGAATCTTCACTAGTTTAAGAGCGTCTTAATAATAAGACGGTCTTAAAGCGCTTTTATTCTGTTGCACCAAATATATCTTACTTACGCCCGGTGTCTCCAACGAAAGTAAACTAGTTTAAGACCGTCTTAATAATAAGACAGGCCGTCTTAAGCGTTGCACCAAACAAAAATCGGATCTTAAAACCATAAGATGGTCTTACATTGTAAGACTAACGTCCGGTTTTTCCAACGACTCTTAAAGCTCTTAAAGCTCTTATATAAGCTCGTCTTATAAAAAAAAAGACCTTTATTGGCATTTTCCTCACTGCCCCTCCACATCACAAACCTCAACAAAAATATACAAAAATATACAAAAATATACAAAAATAAAAATAAAAATACAATATAAATAAAAGTACTACTCCGCCAATAATTACTAATTACCCCCATCTATCGCCGCTCCCTTTGCCCTTGCCACTTTCCTCTCCCACGTCAGCCTCCTGCAGATTTTCACGCCTTCCCCATCCTCGCATAACCATTCATTCAGCTTTCTGCAGTCTCCCACCCACTCTGCTTTCACACCCTCACATTATTCGCTAAGGTGCCACCACGTGTCGCTTCCCTTACTACACAGCGCACACGCGGTGTACCCTAAACCCATCCACACTTTCCTCCCTCTCTCGTCTGACCCACACCTCGCTCTTGCCATGCATACCTTGTCCTCCCTGCTCCACTCACCCCTGGCTAAGTAACTCGGGAGTCTCTCACTTGCTACTCTACGTAGCCAGGGTTGTAAGAGCTCTCATTCATTCTAGTCTGCCGTTCTTGCCACTCCATATCTCTCAATCACTCTCTTACCTCAGTTCCTAGGCTTCCCATTTCTCTCAGCTTCTCCTCTACCCACACCTCAGACATACCCACTATTTCATACATCCTTCCTATATCCTTTCTCCAACCACTCTCCGTCCTACTCTTACACCTCATCCATACCTCCTGCACCAGTCTTTCCTCACCCAATTCCTGCAATCTTTCTTCACAACCCTTACACACGACTCCCACCACATACTCATACAATTCGTCTCCTGCAACGGCACTGCTCTCGGTGTCGACCTTTCGAGACCCAGCACACTCTTCAGGAGCACACCTTGCTCTCTCTCTATCACATCCCACTCACGCAATCCCCACGCTTCCACTCCATACAACAGAATAGGTTTTACACACGCATCCCAGATCTTGCACGCCATCACGAGGTTACCGCCCCACAACCTATCCCATTTCCTTCTCGCTATTCCCCAAGCCATTCTCGCTTTCGCTTGCATACTTTCCACATGCACCATAAATCCTCCTCCACTGTCAAACCAGAAACCCAAATATTTAAAGACATTCACTCTCTCAATCATCCTTCCCTTCCATTTCAGCTCTTCCACTCTACCCCTTCTACCCCTATTCCTAAACATCATCCATTTAGTCTTCTCCACATTCACTACTAGCCCTCTCCTATCCATGTACCTTCCCATTCTTTCCAACATCTCTTGCATCTCTTCCACTCTCTTGGCTACTAATACTATGTCATCCGCATATGCCAGCATCCACACCTTGGTTCTCCCCACCACGACCCCTCCAGCCTGTCCTCTCCTCAGCACCGCCTCCAACTCGCTTGTGTATAGATTGAACAGGAGGGGGCTTAGCGGGCACCCTTGCCTTACACCCACATTCACCCTAAATTTCTCAGACACTTCTCCATTCACTCTCGATTTTGCCCAAGTCTCTTTATATATACTTATCACCCACTCCACTCCTTCCACTTCCATACCCAATCTATCCATACATTCCACCAGTTTCCCCCTAGGAACTGAGTCATACGCCGCTTTCAAAACCACAAACACCGCATACACTCTCTCTTTGCACTCCAACGCTTCCTCCACCATTCTCGCAAGCGTGAAAATCTGCCCCCTCGTCCCTCTTCCCTTTCTGAAACCCCCCTGGCATTCCGGCAGCAGCTCTTTTCTATCCACTTCCCTCGCTAGTCTATTTTTCACAATTGTCATCATCGCTTTGTATCCCGCATTCATAACGGTAATACCCCTATAATTATTTACGACCGATGCTGCTCCCCCTTTGTATACCGGGACCACCACCTCCACACGCCACTCTTCCGGCAGTTCTTCCTCACCACTCCAGACTCTATTCAAAACCTCCAGTAACTTATCTTTTCCTTCCTCTGTTAATCTTTTGAAGGCCTCTGCCTTCAGCCCATCTTCTCCCGCCGCCTTTCCCAGTTTCAGCTGCCCTATGGCCACGTCGACCTCTTCCCGCGAAAACGCCTCCCTTCCTACCACCGGTCTCGGACTCCCTAAATCCACCTCTGACCCCGCCATCTCTCTACGGCTCTTCTCCCACTCTGCCAGCCCTATGCTAACGTTGCCCTTTTTTACGCTTCCCCTCAGAATTTCCCACAACCCTTTCTCTGTCACACAGTCCCTCAACCTCGTTTCTACCTTCTGCAACTCCTCTATCTTCTTCCTCTCGCAGGTTCTCTCGAACTCCCTCTTCGCCTGATTGGCCCTTTCCACTTCACCTCTCCCCCATTTCTCCACTTCGCCATTGCTCTTCGCCAGCTCGACTTCTTCACCCTACATTCCTCGTCAAACCAACTCTCCCTCTGCCCCCCACTCTTCTTCTTCTCCAATGCAGCCATCATCACTTTCTCCAACTGGAGCATCGAATGCACATCCTCCCACTTGACGCGTTTTAGCTTTTTCTCATATGAATCCAAATCCGGCTCGCTCCATCCAAACCGCTGCTGCCCCTTCCTCTGTTTTCCCTTCCCAACGTTCCTCACCCTAACGACCACCTCCACCGGTACATGATCCGACCCTCCTACGTTTTCCACCTTGAAGCACACCAACTCTTCCCTTTCGATCCCTTTGACCACCACGTAGTCCAAAACCGAGTCTCCTCCTTGTCCGCAGAACGTTTTTTTCCCTTCCCAGTCCCCTTCACAGCAACCGTTGAGCACATCCCATCCTGACTTTCTCACCCATTGCATCCATTCTCTACCTTCCTGGTTAGTCACTTTATCCTGGGAGCACCTATTTCGCCAGTCACCGTCTTATATATTACCACGTCTTAAATTTTTATTCTGTTGCACCAAACATATGTAGATCTTACTTAGTCTTACATTGTAACACCGTCTTATCGTTTTAAGATCCCATTTTTGTTCGGTGCAACGCTTAAGACGGCCTGTCTTATTATTAAGACGGTCCTAAACTAGTTTACTTTCGTTGGAGAAACCGGGCGCAAGTAAGATATATTTGGTGCAACAGAATAAAAATTTAAAACGTGGTTATATATATAAGACGAGTTTATATAAGACAAGTTTATATAAGACGAGCTTATATAAGACGAGTTTTAAGATTCGTTGGAGGAACCGGGCGTTAGTGTTTGTTACTCTCATCAATCACACACCTGTCTAAACTAGTATAAAACTAACTAAAACACTTCTGACAAAAACAATATTGTTCGCTGCCTCGTTTTATTATAATATATTTCAATTTGTTTCTACTCTAATTTGTCTTATAAATATAATACAAGACGACAATTTGGTATCTATCTGCTGCCACAAACACTGTCGTTGTGGATAACGCAAGTTGGAAAAACATGCTTACAGCCAAAACAAACACTTGACGTTCGCTGGGAAGTCGTGCAAACACGCGCAGAGCGAATTTCATAATTTTAGCATAAGTTGCGGTCCTAGCAACAATTCCCTTGGTTATTTATATCGACAACAGGATTATATAAATAAATTGTATTTAATAAACAATAACAGTGGTTTAAAATAGCACGTTGCGGCTTCTTAAACAGAAATAATGAAATATCGTGACGTATTCTAGTTTATTATTGTTATGAAATTAATATTATATATTACAATAATCATAATAATAATAAGTTTATTCATATAAAGTATACACAAGTATTACATAAGGCATAGTTTTCATTTACTTGTACATTTCCTTATTACAGTGTATCACACAAACACTTTACAAATCGTAAAACAAAGGTAATAACATTTACATTTGCATTACTTAATTACAGTGTATCAGACAATAATTATGCAGTGTTATAATACGCTTTTTCCATGAAAAGCCGTTTTAACCCTTTCTGCCCTGTCGGTGGCATTTGCCTCCATAACATTTACAGGCCTCTACTTACTGTGCCTATCCTTATGATTGCTTTTAATCACTAGATATCATTTCCACTTTAAAATATCTTTTTAAAGAAAATCCATGATCTGTTTTAGAAACTTTTGAATTTTTATGTGTGTGAATAAGCGTAAAAATAATTAACAATATCTTCAAATTTAAAAATCCAGGGCTGAAAGGGTTAAAGCATTGCCAAAATATTCACTATGCTTTAACCCTGCATTGCCAAAATATTCACTAATCAATTTCTTGAGTCATATTGAATTTGTGTAGTAAAAAGATTTGACCGGTTTTGTAATAACTAATGAGGTATTACAAAACCGATCAAATCTTTTTACAACAAAATTCTAATACACATACACATAAATATTTTGGCAAAGCCGTAAAACGGCTATTCATAGAAAAAGCGTTTTTTAGTACTGCAGAGTTTTTGTCTGATACACTGCAAGGTAATGCTAATGTAAATGTCATTATATTTGTTGACGAATCCCAGATTTGAAATTAATTACTAGCTATATACATTTTATTCACTTATTCAATTAATTTTCGTATCCCAAAATAGTATAAAAGTACGATTTGACTCATAAAACATCTATATCCTAATTTTGACGATTATAACTATATATCAACATTGAATTATCTTATAGTATTGACATGAAAACATCAATCAACACTTATAGCTATAAAATTAGCTTGAATTATTGTAGTTTTTTGCCGAAAACTAGTTTGGGGTGAGTGGAAGACAAAGTGTGCATGGCAAGAGCGAGGTGTGGTTCAGAAGAGCGAGGAAGAAAAGTGTGGATGGGTTTGGGGTACACCGCGTGTGCGTAGTAAGGGAAGCGACACGTGGTGGCACCTTAGCAAAGATTGTGTGGGTGTGAAAGCAGACTGGGTTGGAGATTGTAGAAAGCTGAATGAATCGTTTGGAGAGAATGGGAAAGGCGTGAAAATCTGCAGGAGGCTGACGTGGGAGAGGAAAGTGGCGAGCGCAGTATTTTTGCTGATTACTTTTATTTTTATTATTATTTTTTTATGTGTTATTTTGTTGTTCTTGATGTTGATGAGCATTGTATGTTGGGGGATTTTTGTATTTTTTGAGGGGTTATGCTAAATATTTTTTTTTAGTTAGGGAGATACAGCTATAGAGACACCAGCAGAGAGTAGTCCAAAAAAGTTCTTTTATAATCGAAATATTTGACTCCATTTTGTTCATAAAAATTCATCCACAACGTACTCTTATAACTAATCTGAGTAAAAAATAAGAGTACGTTGTGGATGAATTTTGATGAACAAAATGGTGTCAAATATTTCGATTATAAAGGAACTTTTTTGGACTACTATAGCTCTATAGCTATCTGAATTGGGACAGCAAATATTTAATTTAAAAATTCATTGTTTCTGAAATAAACGCGCGGTGTGATTCTTATTCTCCAATTTATGTTAATTAGTATTTAAGATTTTACTCAACTTATATATACTTTGCCACAAAATTTAAAATGCCGGCATTTGTCGACAAATACTGAATTTGTATTGCCTACCCTGCATAAGGAAATGTGGGGAAAATCATTCAGAAACAAGTACCTAAGTTTTTTTTAATTTTTTTTCTTATCAAAATCTCTATAGATTTTCATATTTCATCTTTATTTTTGATTTGAGGACAACGCTAGTGCTTGAAAATGTCACTTTTTGTCATAATATATGAGTTTCTGGAATTCAAACGTATAAAAATTAGCAGCTCTGCCAACGTGGTGAATGAATGAATGTTTTTGTATATCATATTTTTATAGTATGAACATAAGTTTATACTTACATTCATATTATCTATTCTACTACGCAAAATCTTTAAGATACAATCACTTAATAACAGTACTTTAACCCCAAACTTCAAAATAAACAATATAAATGCACTCCATCTCAAAATGAATTGCAAAATCTATTGATCCTTTCTAAAATGTATTATAAATATTATCTACATTTGGCAAACAATGTCAAGCTGTAACCGCATATTTCCCGTTTTCAATAACTTAGCACTTTTGATTGCACGTGGAATCGTCCCACTTGCTAAATAATTCGAGAGCATGTCGTGCGAATAATGAAACGTTTTCACTTCAAAGAGGAACAATTGCGTACACGTGCTGTTTAATAATTATTATCATCTAATCGCGGTTTTATAATATAATAAATAATAACAAAGACATTATTCAACGCATCACTTGAATCATCACGATTATATTCATAAAGTGGTAGATAATTTTCATATCAATAGTTGAGAGGAGATTAAACGCACTGCTTGCAAGATGACTATTAGAAATATACTATTAATATTGATATTTTTAATTGTGGAGTGACGTACTTAAGTATTTATTTGTGGATGATTTATTATTGATTTTAGTGCGTTTAATATTTTAAATTGCAGCATGTGCAATTTAAAATATTAAACGTACCAAAATCAATAATAAATAAAATAATAATTCGGTAATTTCTTATATATTATTCTTGATTTGGCGAAAAATATGTTGCCAAAATCAATTCCCCACCGACTATAGTGCTATAAAATTTACTGTTGATTTAAATGATTCACAAATAACATATATTTTATAAATTTAGTTTTTAAAAATGTATATCTTTATGGGGGTTATCATCCCAAGGACTTTTTCGCCAGTATAGGGAGACATTCAGAAGTTTAAATGTGAAATGAGAGCCTAAAATTGGAAGGATTATTTATAAACAATTGATTAAATAATTGATTTAGAGAAACCATAATTTGGCACTAAACTTTTGACATCAATGTTTTGATGTAAATCTTAACTTTTATGATTTTTATCTCACAATCGCTTGAATTCTGAATAAACTTATTACATTATAGTTTATTATTATTGCGTACTGTTATCTTTCAATTTTAACTTGTAAATGTTATGTTCCCATTATATAATAAAACTTTTAATTTGATCTTGGTTACCACCGAATTATAAACTATGTTATTATAATCTATTATAAAACGAAATTGCCAAAAGAAAGACTACCACTAATAATATACGAAAGAAGAGTAACTGGAAGCAACTACATAAGGAGACCAAGGAAAACATGTGGCATAATGAGAAAAGAAGCAGCAGAAAAAACATAAAATGGGAACAGATTAAATAATTAACACGAGACAGGAACAGGTGGCGAGAAATATACACACATGAAAAATAGACTGGACGCACGAGAAATAGAATGAAGGAAATAGTCGCAACAGGAATAAAAGATACAGAATAGGAAGATTGGAAGCCTGTAAAACAAAAATAATGTACATAATGTGTAAATATATATATATATATATATATATATATATATATACCTATATATATATATATATATATATATATATATATATTATATATTATACATTGTAAAATTATAGCCTTACACCAATACTAAGGTAAATTACATAATTAATTCTATTCAAATCATAATAGTTTATGTTTTACTTGCACCGAATAAATAAAGAAACTTTTGTAAAGAATATGGAATAAAAAATATATATATAATCTTTTGTAAAAGGTAAAGAGGATTACCTCAGCAAATGTCGTTTTGCTATTGTAACTGTAACAAAATTAGTTCGAAAAAAATGTATCATATTGAAATGCCATTATAAATGTATCATACTAATGATGTACTTATCCTTAAAATATTCGGGACCATAAGTGGCCTGCATTTTTTTTTTGTTGCAAATTGAGCAATTTTGCTATCGGTATTTTGCCTTGATCATTTACAATCGTTATCGCAACTAAATAGGCCTCTACGTATCGGTTTGGAGTCACACGCGTGGCTGACACACAGCCGTTATTGTTGCTAATAATAACAAAATCGCGATCACAAGATCGCTACTATACGCGCGCGGTTAATTTCCGTCAGGGAAGAACTCCCCTGAACCGAGGTTATTAGCACTTTATCTCTCACGTGCGATGCCAATAGCGCATTTACAAAAACGGCTGAGTCTGTGGTAATGCCAGTTATTTAATATTAAATGGCTGGTTTGTGTTGCAGTTTGTTCACACTATCCTCCACGTGTAGCCCCGTTATTTTCTTCCAGAATCAGTGGTTAGTTGGAACCAGGTGGTTCAACTTGTGACGTTTGTTATTACGCAGAAAAAGCAATTTATAATATATTGCAAAAAATATACACATAATAAGAGCCATCGATCATACTTTATTTGATTGAAATATTTCATTCTAAGTAACATATAATTAGTTTTATGTATAATACCTTTGTTTTTTCAATATGAAATAATTGATACCCCTCAGGTTAATAAAAATATCGACAGAGCAAGCATATACTACAATCATCTACACCAGTGATTTTCAAACTTTTTTGTCCGCGACCCCTTTTGTATTTAAAAAATTCAAAGGACCCTCTGAATAATGGGTATGTGTAGAAAAACATCCCGAATGATCTATAATCAATTTTTCTATAACCCCCCAAATTAATTTTTGCCCTAATTTGAGAATCACTGATCTATACAATTTTTCTATAACCCCCCAAATTAATTTTCGCCCCAATTTGAGAATCACTGATCTACACAATATTTTTCAAACGAACAACTTTTTTTATTCCATAACATATATTTCTTAACCAGGCGATAATAGAAAATTGTTTGTTGAAAACGCTAGCGAAAAATGTTATTTTGTAAGGGGAAAAAAACGAAAGCATAATACATAGATTTGTTACTTTAAAGTGAACCAAATAAATGTCTCCTATATTTAAGACAATTTAATATTTAAATAACTTATTCACTAATATTGCCTTAAAACGAAGATTTAATATCTCTCCCCTCTGACAACTTTACTAAAGTCCCCTTCACAAGACTGTTAACATTTATAATATAATGGCGGTCCTTAAAAAAAACATCCATTCTTCAGCCATCATTTTCAGCTGGTAATCGAAGAAGCTCATAGGAGTCTAATCACCCGGTATTTTTCGCAGAAAACCCCTGAAAAACTGTGAAAGGTGATTCATGAAATTTTCTCCATAACTACCGGTGTGTGGTTAAATTTCGATAATTCCGGCGAAACCGCGTGGCGGTGTCTTTTTTCTCGGTGCATTGTGATTAAACGGAATGTGCAAAAAAATTGTTTTATCTACAATTGTTTTTTCATGTCTTGGTAACAATAAAATATGAAAAAAACAAATTTAACTTAATTTTGTTAGATGTTATTGAATAATATATAATAAATCAAATTGCAATTATTAATAAAGTACCGGCCACGATTTTTTTTTTAAACAGCTTGGCTGCGATTTTCGTGCGATGTCTCTTATTATGTAACGATGAACTAATGCCATTGGCACAAAAATGTCAAAATTACTACTATCACTCGCTAGCCTTATGTTCTGTCAGAGATAGCAATCATCTTTTATGAAGTGAAAGGCCAAAAATCGATACCATTCACAATAATAGTTAACGTCTCTCAATCGCTATTTTATGATGAAGCGATCACTAAAAAAAATCCCTCCGCCTTCAAATTTACATAATATTGCTATTTAAATCTCTATATTCCATACTGTGGTTGAGTGAAAAATTAATTTCACTCAACGGTACTGCATCTAAAATTAGTGATGCCGAATATTTTCATATTTCATTCCTTTAGAGAGATTGAAATTAGTAGTATAAATATAATATGCCAAATATTAAAAAAAAAATAAAATCATGTTTTCTCTATCATTCCTTTAGACAGATTGAAATTATTATTATTATAATTATAATAATAATATATAATACTAATAAATAATAATAAATAATAATAAATAATAATAAATTATAATAAATAATAATAAATTATAATAAATTATAATAAATTATAATAAATTATAATAAATTATAATAAATTATAATAAATTATAATAAATTATAATAAATTATAATAAATTATAATAAATTATAATAAATTATAATAAATTATAAGTAAGACTGGTTGATTTTGAATACTAGTTTACTTACAAGTATTTATTTATACGAATGTAGATTTCTATGGTCGTTTAAAACCGTTGCAGCTCCTACATAGAAAATATACATTATAAACTGTTATATTTTTTTTGTGAAATATTGCGTATAAAATTTAGATAGCAGCTGCCTTCTCTGCCTTCTCTGAGAAGTCCGACGTCATACATGTATGATCGTTATTTCAAATGATTCATTCACACTCAATTTAAAATTAGCACTTTTACAGACATGGTTCCGTTATTGAAATCGAAACGGTTTCTGGTTCACGACACCGGAATCGAGAACAAAGAATTCACTTATTACGGGACTGGTCTCTGTCTGTCTTTGGTAACTGTACACTTTTTCTACATTCATACACGCCATCGTAACGGCATATAAAAGAAAATTGCAAAGCAAACCGAACTGAAATCTATTTTTTTTAATCATTTCAAATTAAATATCCGTTATTAAAGTCAAATTTCGAATAAATTAGGGCCACGCTACAAAATTGTTTGAAATTTACTTGATTGCTATATGACAGGGTCACCGCTATGTAGCAATCAAGTAAAGTATGGTTCACATTTTTTTGGTCATGTATGGTGGAACCTTCAGAAGACAGCCATGCCTCCGTTACCAGCACTAAGTAGTAGACATGGGTGCTAAGCACGGTTCCTGTCATGATATGGTCCACCAAGAAATTAATTAGTTTCCAATTCAGGGCTGGATATGGTGTCTTGTTGTCATTATGGCGGTGTTCATTATATTGTATTATATGTTTTCTTTAAAAATGAGATCATTCTGAATTTACGGGATGGTTAGCGGGAGCAAAAAAATGCGCCCTCAGAGCTATAGCGCATTTAGTCATGTGGTTAGGGTTGTCCTAGTTAAGGGCTACTTTGTCGAGACTATTTTGTGGAGGGCTATTTTGTCAGGGACTATGTTGTCTGGGGCAGGGCCGTCCTAATATAGTCGTCACTAAAATACACGGGATGGTTACCGGGAGCGGGGTTTAGTTTAGCCCTGTGGATGAGTTTTGCGGCTTGCACGCAAAATTGACTGGTGGGACGAGTGAGCAGCCTTAAAGGGAGGTTTCACAATGGGCCCATTTTGAGGCCTAAGTGTCTGTAGCTATGCTACCCTCCAGCCAACTATCCAGAACTATCCAGATAGCCCTGTGGATAGATATCTATTTTATCAGGGCTACTTTGTCGCGAGCTATTTTGACGGGCACGGCACATTTTTGGTAAACCTCCATGTTATTTCCAGAAGTCTTCCGGTTTTGCCAAAATTACATTTATGCAAATCTTAATAAGAAAACATTATTTACAAATATTATTGCACATTTTTAAGCCTCGCAATGAGACGAAGAAAATTGAAATTTATAATATCACTACAACCAACAGACAAAAGCTAACAATTTTAGGAAATTGTTGAATTATAAACTATTCGGACTTTGTTAGGCTATAATTTCTGCACTAGAAACTCATCAAGTTTTATGTTTTTACTTCCCGAGTAAGAAACAAAAAGGAAAATTTCGAATCGCAAATAGGAATCACGCTACATAGCTTTTCTAGTCGAAATAGAGCATTTAAAAATTAAAAGTAATTTCTATGTGTGTGTGTGAAAACGGCTACATGGACCGAGAACAAACTTGGAAATTGGGTTTGTTATCACTACCACAGGAACGTGCGGTAAATTGAATAATATCAAACGACTGAAACTGACAGTTTATTTGAAACAAAAATTTCCTTTTGCGTATAATTGTATAAGGGACCATTTAAACAAAAATTGTATGGACAAATTGGTGATTCTAAACAACTTTTATTAAAATCGTTTCTTCGACACTGTTTTTACTGAAATATGTATAATGCTCTAGTGGCTACTTTGTATAACGGATTTCTGGGTATTTTTAAGGCATAGTTTGGTTGTTACTAAACAAATTGTCTCCATGTAAATACCAGTTTGCGTGATACGATAGACATTCCGAAATTAGCTTAATAAATCAGGTCTTTCTTTCTTCTCATCAAATGCGTGGCGTGGTATATCCCGATACTTCAACATAAAGAATTTATTAGTAAATACTTGAAACTTTAATAATAATTAAGGATAAAATGAAGGCGAAATTTAAAAAAAATAATTAAAAACGCGTATTACAATAACCATTGTAAAAATCATTGCGGTATTCGTTTTTCAATGATTCTCATTGTAATACTTAGTTTACATTATAGTATTGTTTTTACCAAACAAAAAATTACACTGTATTGAATTTCAAGAAAAAATAAGGCACCAATTTGCTTGGTTCTAAAATGTATATAACCAATCTTGAAAAATATCTCTTAAGTTGAACCAGTTATCTCAAAAAGTTCTTGACACCGTTTTTGTGGGTTAAACTGCTTTGAAATTGTCAATGTAGACCGTCGCCCGGATAATTAACATACTGCTAAATATTTTATGCTAAAAAGTTTGGATTAATAGGTCAATATAAAAAAATTGCATGTATTATTATTTTCGTAATTTGACTATTCTGCAAGACATTTCAGCGGAATTAGTACACCATATAAGGCAGGGGTGGCCAAAGCGTCGATCACGGAACTATTCCTAGTCGCCCGCCTGTCTGACATGTACACACATTATATATTGTAGTTTTAGTAAACTAATTACTTTGTGAGAGAAAATCATTATTTTCTCTTATTAAAATAACTTAATATTGAATACTTATTAGTATTATCTATGTTTTTTAAAATTTAAGCTTATTTTTTACTTTAAATGACTACTTTTCTTATGATCACTTAATATATACGATGTTGGTAGACCGCCGCCTATAATTTAAAGAACAAGTCGTCCCAAGAGTTCAAAAGTTTGGCCACCACTGATATAAAAGGTATGCATTATGATACGAAGATAATTGGGCGCACAAGTGTACTAAGCTTTAAATTTTAAAAAAAGGTTTAAATTAATAATAATAATAATAATTATAATACCTTTACAGTACATTGTGGTAGAAAATGCGAGCAGATATATATATATATATATATCTGTATATATATGTAATAGTTTCTCAAAAATTTCACTCTCCGGTGGGACTTGAACCTACGTCTCCGGCTATCGCGGCCGTCGCGCTACCAACTGCGCCACGGAGGGTGGTAGTGGATAGCGCGTGAGATGTTGATACGTCCAATTATTTACACAAATTGACGCATGAACTGCGTTGAGAGTCCAATTGGATTTTTGGATTACGCTCGTACAGCCGTGTTCACCTTCTAATTATTCACACATAGACACGGCTGTACGACCGAAATCCAAAAATCCAATTGAACTCTCAACGCAGTTCATGCGTCAATTTGTGTAAATAATTGGACATAAGAATATCACGCACTATCCACTACCACCCTCCGTGGCGCAATTGGTAGCGCGACGGCCCCGATAGCCGGAGACGTGGGTTCAAGTCCCACCGGAGAATGAAATTTTTGAGAAATTATTAATTTACATTGATACATCTGGTGATTCTTCATTCAGATAGCCGACAATGGCAAGAAGTACTTCACATATATATATATATATATATATATATATATAATTTTTAACTAAATTTTTAATTTTTCGTCCAGGGGTACGATTTTTGAGAGATAGAGAGAACTCGCTATTAGTTCGGTGGTGTTTTATGCCCCTTCTTTTCATGAAAGATCATCGCTCTCTTTGACAGAACTAAACGCTTGATAGTAGTTATGTTTTGATTTTAATTTTTGAGTTAATAATGTTAGTCCACAGCTATGCAATGTAGATAATTACCTGGCTAAATTCAATAGAAGTACAGCCTTCTAGTGATTTTTTGATTTGTCAGTAGTTCTATAAAGAGACAAATAATATAATAATTTTATAACAAACAGATAAATGATTTAAATTTCATCAATTGCAATAATAGTCTGCATTTTTATTTCGTACCGATACAAATATAGAGAATTTACGTTACTAACTATTCCTACATAAGCTTTAATTACAGTGTACTATATTCCTCAAACAAGAAAAACTTTCTAGTTTCAGAAATTAGGTCTGGTTGTGGCGTCTACTACGTGGTAATTCATTTTCAATGAAGGACATGAATAAAACTATAAATAAAACGATTTTTTTACTTTGTTTTTTATCACACTTCAGTTACACTTTGCAACTAGTTTCGGCTAAGCTCTAGCCATTTTCAAAGCTCCTCCGATGACTCGAAAATGGCTAGAGTTTAGCCGAAACTAGTTGCAAAGTGTAATTGAAGTGTGATAAAAAAAAGCAAAGTAGAAAATTGTTTTATTTATCCTTTAAAATGAATTATCACAAAGTAGACGCTTTAACAATTCAATATTTGAATAAAACTATGTTTTTTACCACTTGTTTAATTGTTTGAAACAACTAGTTCTAGTTTCAATTACTCATGTGCTATGTTCAGCTTGTACTATGACCAATCACATACGGCGCATATATTTTATTCGAAATAGTATGAGCTGAACATTTGCTCGAGTCTTGACGAACTAGTACAATGTAATTCAGACTTTGTGCTACAACAGCGCGAGCGGTTAAGGAAAAATTGTTTACAAATATATTGCACTTTGTAATGATATATTTCCGGTATTAACCTTGTCTATAGAATAATCTCTTGCCACAGTAATCAATGTATTTAAAAATATATTAATCCATTTAATCATTTGTTATTGTGAATAAAAATAGGATTCGAACTTCGACCATTAGTAAATAAACAGAATTAGTACTAACATATATTAGCACAATAAATGTAGTATGCCCGTTTTCATTATTTCGTTGAATGTTTTGTTATTTGAATGTTATTTAGTTTGTATGCTGCCCAGATATTTATTCGGCTAAGCAAAATAGCCGTCCGTCTTAAGAGAAATGATCTCTCTTAGATCCTGTGGTCTCTTTTCGGACACAGGGCCTCTACAATAATTTGCCACCGGGCACGCGTCTTGCTTTAGCTGGTTCCACGACTTGTTTGGCACAAGGCCCAGGAGTCTAAAAATCTTCAATAGGATAAATCAATCTCTATGAGGGGAGATTGTAAGATTTTGTACTGACTAAAAAGCACTCCAGTCTGCAACATAGCAAGAACATTAGTTTCATATATGTGAGACTGATGATAAGGTTTAACCAGCCGTTGCGAGTTGTCCAGTTTTCACTGGGCAGCTCGCGAATTGTATTTTAGGAGCTATGGTCCGGGGTGAATTGACAATAAGTTCCAAAATATATTTGCAACTGATTGAATCTCCACGACCGTAGCGTCCTGAGGGATTCGAAGGCCAATGTGAACATCCAGACGACAAAAACGATCATAGCATCGAAATTTCAGGGTCTATTAGATCGTTTAGTGTGAAATGAGGGATGAGTCTCTCCTGTATTCTTCTCTAGGCCTTTACCTCGGGATTTTTATTCACGGGCAATTGATAATGAGAGGAGTGCTTTGCTGTTTGGGATTTATATTGTATTGTTTCGTATGACATTTTTTTTAAATTTGGTATGGAATGTAATTTTCTTAAAACAATTTTGAGTGTCTAAATATAGACCAAATAGCAAGGGAGATAAATTTTAGCCTTGTCCTACATTTCCATGTATAGCTATCTCATCTGTTATCTTTAACTGCAAACATTTACAATAGGCTTATGATCCAGTAAAGATTTTCGCGTAATACAAATCAAATCATTATTGTATGAATAGGTTTTCACAATATTTCTATATATTAGAAATAAATTCACTTAACAATAACAACACCGTAATACACAATATTAATTTTCCATTTAAAAATAGTTATACAGTTTAATATATCATTTCTTATATATAAAATGATATAGGAAACTAGATAATGTCATAAGGGCTTTAAAGATATAACATTTACAATAGTTAATTGATAATGCAAGAACCATCAAATATCATAAGAGAGAGAGACAATAATAAACATTCCGAATGAAAAAGGCATTCATATAATTATTCTACAGAAATATTAAGATATGGGATTTACTGATGTTTTACTAAAACGTTAATTGTTTTTGATTTCATTCTTCTTGTACATGTACCTTCTCCAATTATTGTTGAAGGTTGGCTACAATCATATTAAATTTGATTCGGTCTTATGTTTAGAGCCAACTCATGAGAGTTTAGTCCCGTCCAGGCTCTAATGTTGTTTATCCACCAGTGTTTTATTCGACTCGATCCTCTTTTTTCGTTTATTCTTCCGTCCATTATTACCTTCAAGCGTATATACTTCTCATTCCTAAAAATATGACCCGGATACGCTTATTTTTGTCTTTCGTCGATTAATCCTAATCAGTTATCTGTCTCTTTCCATTCGTCTAAGTACTTTCTCGCTGGTAATGTGTTCCGCCCACAAGATTCTGTGCATCCTGCGTAAAGTCCATATGTCAAATGCCTCAATTTTATTCATCGAATTTTATGTCCACACCTCTACACTATATAAAAGGACACTTTACAAATCTGCATCTGTATTCGAAGTTGAGGGGTGAGATTGCATAATGAACTTTTCAAGTGGATCAAGGTATTTCTACCCATCTCTATTCTAGTTCTTATTTCTAGATCAGGGTCGAGGTCATCCGTTATTTAGCTACCTAGGTACTTGAATTTACGCAAATGCTCAATTAGCTTGTTGTAAACTCCTAGGTCGAGTTGTTTGGCGAAAGATTTACGAATGATCATGCATTTGGTTTTAGCTGTATTTATTTTCAAGCCATATGCATGCCTTCTGTGGTTATCAGCTCTATCAATCGCTGTAAACCTTGCATTGAGTCCGTGAAAATCCCAGCGTTGTCTGCGTATCTTATGTTGTTTTTTGAGTTCACCTTTAATTTTAATCCCGCCTTTTGAGTTTTCTAGAGCATTCTTGAATATTTCTTCCGAGTATGCATTGAAGAATAGTGACGACAGGGTGCCTTGTACCACGCATAATGGGAATTATTATCTGTCGCGGAGTTGTCGAGTCTTACTGATGCTATTTGATGTGTGTACAGGTTCTTGGTTATATTCATTTCCTGTGTGTCCAGCTCTATAGCTATTATGGTATAATATTCCACAATATTATAACGTGCCCAGCACAGTCTTGTGTTTTAGTGGTTAGAGGCGCAGTCGGTCTCAAACTGAGCACTGGGAAGCGAGAGTTCAAACCCGATTGTGGACGGAAAGGGGATTTCACGAATCATCGTTCACAGTTTTTCTATAAAGTTAAGTTAAATACTAGTTGGTTACACTCTAAGTTTCTTATATATATATATATATATATATATATATATATATATATATAGAACGCATTTACTATTTAAATATGTATATACTTTCATTTTATAGATATTGAGCATAATACAATCAATCAATTCAACGTTCAACGTTCACCACAAATTCACAACACTGACAGCAGTTAAAGTGATCTTTAAGGGCAATCAGTTATTATATCGTTCTGTGAGATAAGAGATAACAAGTGTCGTATCTTCCAAAAAGAATTTTCAGGTTTTAATTTTTGTTTTGATGATTCTTATGTATATTTTAACGCTCCTCTAATCCATTTTTTTGCGATTAAACTAAACAAAATTATTAGTAGAAAAAAAAATTGCAATCTTTAAAATGCATTTATCTCAAAAACTGTTTTTGGAAGGTACAACATTTGTCATCTCACAGTGCGATATTAAAACTGTATGTAATGCCTATTTCGATGACTTACAACATCCGTAATTTGCTCGATCCTAAAATTTCATCTCAAGTAATATCCGTCATTAGGCGCCTGTGATATAATAATCTACTATTAAAAGGTAATAGACAAATAAAAAATTTCAATAATTTATTTATTAACTGAATTTCTATGAAGTCATATTCATTACTACATCAAGAAATAGTATTGATCATTGTAAACATATAATTAGTTCTAATTGCACAGGGAAGCGATAAAATCGACAGACTCGCCTCCATCCACTGTAATTCGTGCGGCATTGCCTTGTCGACTTTAAAAATATCCCGTCCGATTCAAAAGGTGAGGCCGTATCGAGTGCATAAAATATCATTTCACCTGCCCACGACCATATTAATAGACGATTTTTAGCCGCGGGCTGCTTGGCAAAACCTCAGGGTTGATATCTCTTACGTCCTTATTAATTCGCGAAGTGAATTTGTTTTTCCGCTTGTGTATTTTGGAGAGGTTGTTGCTTGCGCATGCAAACACACACATAGATACACGCACACAGGTTGCCCACGTTTATGCGAAACTCCTTGAATTAATTCGGGTTCAATGAGAGTTATATTTTTAACGTTTCATAATTAGTTCAGCATTCGTTATTCGTTTGGTAATTGTATATTTTGTTTCCTAGGTAGTGAGGACTTATTAGACCATAACCGTTGATTGAAGTATATAATACTTCAATCAACGCCATAACATAGATTTGACAATGGAAACGGAAAGGCATAACGGGCGTGGATTGATAAGCTATTGAACATAATTTGATCTTTTATGAGTTTTTGTCATTTTATTTCTCATTATAGCGTGCGCTCTTTCATATCACGCTTATATTATTTTTCTGCCAGTCTTACTATTTATCGATATCCCTCACACTATTACTATCTATATCCCTTTCTATTTTGTTTCGTTCTCTCTTTTCATTTGTCCGTCCTCTTTCCTTCCACTTCTTTCTTTTCCCTTCTCTTCGATGCTCCATTATCTCTTGTTGTTTAAATCTTACTACTCTTATCTCTTTTCCTTTCATTTCCGTTCGTCTGTCTATTTGTCTATATGTCCATCTGTCTATATGTTCATCTGTCTATATGTTCATGTGTCTATATGTATACCTGTCTATCTGTCTACATATCTTAATGAGTTTGAACTGATTGTTGGTATAGACTAAGAATTATATATATGAATATAGCTCTAACAATTTAATACTCGTGCTAGATTTAAACATAGCCCACGTGCTCTGGAGCTGTGAACTTTCGTCCAGTTGAATTCCTGACGCCCCGCCACCATAAATAATACATCAATTGCGGGCCCCGCAATGTCGCTGTCCGAGCCAATAACTCATGTAACAGCTTGTTCCGTGAAACCTGTTGGCTTCACCTGGGGGCCGAGCCGACCGGACTTATTTTCAGGCCGCCGCGGCTAAATATAGCAGCCTCCGCCGGTGGCGGAAAGGCGCCGATTGTTGTCCCAGACCGGTTCTTCTTGCTTTTCCCTTTTTCCCGGCCATTCAAAGCTCGACAAGTGAAGCGCCGTCGAGGCTGGTTCACTTCAACGATGTTAATTACTGCTAAATGGTTTTGGAGGCGCCATTGAGGACGCGGTAGTAAATGAGAAGGATGCGAGCAGCACAGTGCATGCCGGTCAGGTGTCGATTGAATAATAATTGGCAGAGATATTAAAGTTTGCGACGAGTTACGAATGGAAGTGGGCATGATTTGCGAGGATTATATCATGCTGAGGATATTACTAATCTATAATCGTTCTTCTCATTTAAAAATTAATTATTTCCTTAGGTTGACACTGAAGTGTATAAATGTTTAGTTAATTTTTATGCAGTAGGAAGTGCCTCTACTTCCTACTTGATAGGAATAACAAACATCGGTGCCTATAAATAACATTGCAATCATTAAAATAAAAGTAGTTATTTAACGAAACTATTTCCGGAATAAATTATACATCTTATACAGACTGTAAGGTGCATACAAATACATACATACATACAACGACAAATATTAAGCAATTTGGTCACTGTCTCTCTGGATCTCTTCTATACAAGCTGTTTTCGTGTATCACTGTGTGCTGCTCCGGGCTTTTTGTCTCTTGTTTTGTTCTATTTGTCGTGCAAACCGCTCCCGATGCGCACAATTCTACCTCGTTCCTTACAACAGATGGCGCACGACTGTAAAACTTGGAGCGATACAGCACGCCACGGGGCGACTAGTAAGGTTAAACGAAAGAAACTTTTTTTTATTCTTCTTAGCTTGGTTAGCAATAGTGCGGACACATTATATTTTTATCCTACAGACAAGATCGAAATCTATATATTTAGATTGCTAATAGATGAATTCGCACTTAATAAACATTTACTGTTAACATACATGAGTTCTTACGGACATGATACACGACTTGAGCTGATTATGTAATAATTAGGAAGATAGGAAGAAAGTGGTGTTAATTAAATTTCGTTAAAATTAACAATAAAGTTTTGCGATATTAAATTATAACCGCTTTTCTCTTGTCATTAACTTTTTTTAAAGAATTATATAATCAGCTCACCTGCCACCGAATACGATTTAGAGAGTTTCGCTATAGATGGTCCCTGGACTTATACTAATGACCGTCCGTTTCTAGGAGATTTTTGAGAGGCCCCTCTTTTTACTCCCTTAAAAATTTATTGACACAGAAATATGAAGGAGAAAATGGAATTGGATTGAACACACGCCTAGAAGAGATTAGAAGCATCATAATCTTTGAATTGGAACCCGCAATTCAAAGATTATGATGCTTCTAATCTCTTCTAGGCGTGTGTTCAATCCAATTCCATTTTCTCCTTCATATTTCTGTGTCAATAGGTTTAGGATTAGTTTGTTAGTTATAGTTATTTAAAAAAACCTTTATTTGCCATGTTCGCACCACCTTCCTCTTTACAAAATTCCCCCCAATAAACAATACTTGCATAGACAAAAAAGGAAATAGTAATTTGAATTATCAGTGCAGTATTCGTTTCCCGAATGAGCGAATGATTGCCTTCGACTCGTGCTGTATTAAGAGCGAATTCGGGAAAGGCATTATCGCACGAATAATGTATCTTATTTTTTGTACTTAATATTTATTTAGTTATTTAAAGTTGTTGTGATATATATGTAGGAATAAGTTATGTCACACAAATAATTACATATAATTTAAAGTCTATATATTCTTTAAAATTGTATTTATTCAGTACCATATCGTTATTTTTTAATGCTATTTAAAGTATAAGAGGTGTATGCTGTGCTTGCATGCATTCTCATATTTATAAATACACATTTACATTGGTACCGAATTTTAAGTTGGCAACACTGGCTACTTCCCGCACTAGTGCGGGAAGTAGTATTTCCCGCACCCAAATCAATGCGCGAAATGACCTGTCTTAGGACATGAGTACAAAATAGTAATTTACATTATTAGTGCAGGAAAACGGCCTTATCGCACGAATAATGTATCTTATTTTTTGTACGAATATATACTAAATATTTATTTAAAGTTATTTTATGTTGTTGTGTATTTCCCGCACCCAAATCAATGCGGGAAGTGACGTGTCTTAAGACAAAACACATATTATAGTTATATATAAAAATTCAATAATTTTTCACTAAAAACTACTAAAAAACAAATAAATATGAACATAAACAAAGCACAATGTAAAAGATCCTAATTCACATGTAGCGCTACAGGTAATCATTTACCTATCTATATACTTAAACCGGATAGTTGTATTAAATAATGTATCATCATTCATATTATTCGTAAGTGTTAGTATAGTATACTAATTTAGTTCACAAAGCTGCATCATCAAAAACGTAATGTAAACAAACATCTCCTACTAAAAAAAAAACCTATAATCAATCATAATATCGCCTGTTCGTAAATATTTCAAACCGCAACGGCCAATTATTTATTCATTTCAATCGTCGCCTTCCGCCTCGCGCTTTGTTTTGGCGCCACACAAAAAAAAGCTTCCTCGTTTCGGCAAGGCCGCCGCTAACTACGAAGGTGTACTCGCGATTTGCGTCTTACCAGTTTTTTTTTCGTGTTGATGTTGATGCTCGAAAATCTCTCCACTGCTGCAACAAATCTAAAAATACCCTCACGCGGGTTATTAGCGATTGACGCGTGTTTTGGTGGTGCAGAACCTCGTACGATATTACAAAATAGCGAGTGTTTGTTGAATCATTTATCGGGCTATTTGGTGGCCCATTGTAAACATCTGGCGTGACCTCCCGCGAAGCTGTTGCCGAGCCGGGAAAGAGTTCAAGTGATTACTCATGATTAGTGTTAGATTTGATTTATCTTAATTTGCTCGGTTTAGTGGGTTCAATAACGAGCGGATTGTGCAAATATTGATTTTGCACATTTGGATCGTTATTTCGCGGATTTGGGCTTGAATAACATTTGTTTCGTTGTTTTGTGCGAATGATGCAAATGGCTTTAGGATTGATCAGCACCACACGCTTGGAGTTAATTAGAGTTTATTGTGATAAATAAAATCTCACAAATAAGAATATCTATTTACAATATAATTATCATTTTGCATGCTGTGTGATAAAAATAGTTTTAATTTGGCCTTTTCAAAAATATCACATATATCGCGTGTTCGGAAGAAAAATTACACATAACAAATATCGTCTGTTCGGAAGAATAACGATTCAGTTCAAAATTCATGTTTTTCGAGAGCGGTAGTTGTGTCAATCTGCTTGAAAACTGGGATGACACCTACCTCCTAGGAGAAACGACAATGTGTGCTCAGATTATGTTTACCTGAACTAAAACTTTTAAAACCAAAAAGGCATACAATTTTAGAAGATATAACCCAAAAATCATGTTTTTTGAGTTGTGTCTTTTTTCTTCCGAATAAGCGATATTTGTTATTATAAACAATTACTTATGGAATTGTGTTCACATTAAATTCTAATTATTCAAATTATTGGTCGGTGGTTCGTGTAATGTGCCAAAAAAATCACTTCATCTACTGAATGTGGCTTAGAAAACATATTTTAATTATACTATTTTTTTCAAAAATTACATATTATATGTATATTATATAAATAAATATATCTATTAACAAGGATAAGCAAAGAGCCTCTAACCGAATAGAGACTATTTTCTCGGTAAATATATTTATAAATAAAGAAAGCAATGAAATGTATATAATTGTCCTTCGATGCGTCTGATTTTTTATGTTGCTCCCTCTTTTTATTTTCATAAAAGCTGTTCCGCCTGGTTTGTATATATTTACCACCCTTAAGTGGGTATGATCGTGAGAGGAGAGGGCGCATAATATCGTCTTAGACGAAGAGTTTTACACCGTAAAGGTCGTTTTAGACAAGACAATTTCTTGACTCAAAAGTTAGTCAAAATGCGAGACAATCTAAATTGTCTCGTATCATACAGCAAATTATTTATTGGATGGTAGATCAAATGGAAAAATATAACGCGTTCTATTTGTCAAGGATAAATTGTATGGAAGGAGGATATATGAATTAATTTCTTGAACAACTTTTGAGCTAAGAAATTGTCTTGTCTAAAACGACCTTAAGGCACGAGACGAGAAACATGTCTCTCGCTATATAATAAAGTATTTTAATGTAAAACCAGTGTTTTCTTCAAACAAATCCACGGTCTACAATTAGAGAAGCTGTAATACAGTACAAAAGCAATTATATATATATATATATATATATATATATATATATATATATATATATATAATAAATAGATTCATAAATAAATCATAGGTTCGAAATATAGAGGATTGAGCCTACAGTAGATTTTTGGTATTATTATTAAAAACTAGTGATTAATTATTAAATCAATCTAAAATCATCTACCTTTGCGTACATTGTTAAATTTTTTTTTTAATATTTTAAAGCATCTGTTTATATAGAAAATAAAATTAAAATCAATGTTATATCTACATTTTTTTTAAAATAATGAATGTTGGTTTCTTCCCACGGTCCTCGGCTCGAGGTTTGTGGTTTTGATTCGTCCTCGGGCTGTGGGTATTGAGGGTTTGTGTTTGATATTCTCTGTGTCCGTGTCAAAGCTATTTGTTTTTCTTCTACTAAAAAAGAAAGAAAAAAAAAGGACCTTTATTGGCATTTTCCTCACTGCCCTTCCACATCACAAACCACAACAAAAATATACAAAAATAAAAATTGAAAATACAAATACAAATATAAATAAAACTAATACTCCGCAAAAAAATACAAATTACCCTCATCTATCACCGCTCCCTGTGCCCTCGCCACTTTAATCTCCCACGTCAGCCTCCTGCAGATTTTCACGCCTTCCCCATCCTCGCTTAACCATTCATTCAGCTTTCTGCAGTTTCCCACCCACTCTGCTTTCACACCCTCACATTCTTCGCTAAGGTGCCAAAACGTGTCGCTTCCCTTACTACACAGCGCACACGCGGTGTACCCCAGACCCATCCACACTTTCCTCCCTCTCTCGTCTGACCCACACCTCGCTCTTGCCATGCATACCTTGTCCTCCCTGCTCCACTCACCCCTAGCTAAGTAACTCGGGAGTTTCCCACGCACTTGCCACTCTACGTAGCCAGGGTTGTAAGCGCTCTCATTTATTCTAGTCTGCCGTTCTTGCCACTCAATATCTCTCAATCTCTCTCTCACCTCAGTTCCTAGGCTTCCCATTTCTCTCAGCTTCTCCTCTACCCACACCTCAGACATACCCACTCTTTCATACATCCTTCCTCTATCCTTTCTCCAACCACTCTTCGTCCTACTCTTACACCTCATCGATACCTCCCGGACCAGTCTTTCCTCGCCCAATTCCTGCAATCTTTCTTCAAACTTCACAACCCTTACACACGACTCCCACCACATACTCATACGA
Source organism: Lordithon lunulatus (assembly GCA_963942505.1). Taxonomy (NCBI): domain Eukaryota; kingdom Metazoa; phylum Arthropoda; class Insecta; order Coleoptera; family Staphylinidae; genus Lordithon; species Lordithon lunulatus. The sequence goes on along the minus strand of OZ012672.1, from coordinate 16,595,151 downwards.
TTTGATTCCTGCAATAGCACTGCTCTCGGTGTCGACCTTTCGAGTCCTAGCAGACTCTTCAGGAGAAAACCTTGCTCTCTCTTTATCACATCCCACTCACGCAATCCCCATACTTCCACTCCATAAAACAGAATAGGTTTTACACACACATCCCAGATCTTGCACGCCATTACGAGGTTACCGCCCCACAACCTCTCCCATTTCCTTCTCGCTATCCCCCAAGCCATTCTCGCTTTCGCTTGCACCCGAAATCCTCCTCCACTGTCAAACCAAAAGCCCAAATATTTGAAAACATTCACTCTCTCAATCATCCTTCCCTCCCATATCAGCTCTTCTACTCTACCCCTTCTACCCCTATTCCTAAACATCATCCATTTGATCTGCTTCACATTCACCACTAGCCCTCTCCTATCCAGGTACCTTCCCATTCTTTCTAACATCTCTTGCTTGCATCTCTTCCACTCTCTTGGCTACTAATACTTTTTCTTCTACTATTGCCTTTTAATTTTGTTGTTCAGCAGTAGGTTTTTAAGTTTTAATTCAAATAAATCGTATACTAGTGATTTTATTTCGTTGGGTAGTTCGTTGTATTGCTGTATTGTTTGGGTTGTTATTATTGGTGACTATTTCGTCTTTTAGTATTTTTTCGTTCTTAATTTAGATTTTATATTTATTTTTTAAATAATTTAAAACAACGGTTAACCATGTCTCGTTTACAATTGTTTTAAATTATTTAAAAAATAAATTTGAAACTGATGCTTTGAAATATGTGTTAGAAATACCGCATGTAATTAAGTCACATATAAATACATAAATACATGAACTATAGATGCTTTCGTTTAGCAAGGTTTATCATTGCTAGTAGCCCCCGTAGCGTGCAGTATTGCTCAGGTTTTGCGGGCGTGCGCTGCCGGTTGTAAGGGCCGAGGTAGAATTATGCGCATCCGATGCGGCAAATAGAACAAGAAACAATAAGCCCGTACCAGCCCAGAGTGATAAACGAAATGCACTTATGTACATGAAATGTAATAAGATGTATGTCACGAGTGCTAACTAAAATATTGTCAGTATTATTAATTTTACATAAAAAAAACATTAAAAATCAATCAAATTGCAGTTCACAAATGTATGCACTCTTGGTCGTATCTTGGATATTAAATCTGAAGAAATCGTAGTAAAGTTCAAATCACTGACCTATAAATAAATCCAATTTCAATGTCACCGCCATGGACGGACAAAGAATGTTTATATTTAAATAAAATGTTTAAAAAAAAACTACATGATTTTAATGCGTGTCTCCGAAACGAATCCAGTCGAGGCCTTAACGTGCAGCTATTGAAACGTGAAATATATTTGTGCATTGTCTAAATGGAGGTTTAACTATAGTGATTTGGTTTTGGCAATTAGTGCTGTGACGGTGTGTGATGTAATCAGAGTGCACTCTGGAATATAATTTTGTTGTTTTGAGGTTAGTGGATTATTAGAGTTTCTTCAATTGTATTTATAAGTATATGTCGATGTAAACGAAGCAGATTTTGTTACGTTTCTTACAAGGACTTACGAATGTGCATTGATGCGAGCTATAATATCTTATCTCTTACGCTAAAAAAAGTTGTAAAAAATGATATTAAAGCATTATAAATGGACGATGATATAACTGCGAATTTCGAATTACATTATATAATACGGAGGAAAGACACAAAAATGTCGATGGGCAAAAAAAAAATGATATATATTATATATAACTCCACTGACTTACCATAGGGAAAATTATTATATAAAAAAAAAGACCTTTATTGGCATTTCCCTCACTGCCCCTCCACATCACAAACCTCAACAAAAATATACAAAAATAAAAATAAAAATACAAATACAATATAAATAAAAGTACTACTCCGCCAAAAAATACTAATTACCCCCATCTATCGCCGCTCCCTTTGCCCTTGCCACTTTCCTCTCCCACGTCAGCCTCCTGCAGATTTTCACGCCTTCCCCATCCTCGCATAACCATTCATTCAGCTTTCTGCAGTCTCCCACCCACTCTGCTTTCACACCCTCATATTCTTCGCTAAGGTCCCACCACGTGTCGCTTCCCTTACTACACAGCGCACACGCGGTGTACCCTAAACCCATCCACACTTTCCTCCCTCTCTCTCGTCTGACCCACACCTCGCTCTTGCCATGCATTATTATATCAATTTAATTTTTTTTCTACATTATTTTTGAGGTCTTATTTACTAATATATATATATATATATATATATATATATATATATGAAGAAAATTATTGCTACAAACACCTACAATAACACATACAACATATAATATTAATATATACATATATTATTAAGAAAATGTAGAGGACATTTGGAGACATTGCACTATTCGTTGATATCATCTATATCAGTTGCACGGGGCAATTAATTGTCTGTAGACATTCATTCTTCGATGTCTAGCCCTCTGAAAGTACCTAATAACGGATGTATTATGATTTGGTCCAGGATATATATATATATATATATATATATATATATCCTAAAGTAACTCCTTTTACTTTTTTTCTTCGTCTCTCTGATTGTACGTACATCACTGCAATGGTCTTAGGAAGTCTACTTCTCTATCTCCCTGCTTTGTTCTAAATAATTCTCTGGACCTTGTTATCTTTGTCTTGTTATAGTTTCTTGTGTTTTTTTACAGCATTTTGATTACCTAAACAGTCTTCCATTTGCTTAATTACTTCCAACAAACGTATAATAACTTTTAAAACCAAAAAGGCATACAATTTTAGGAGATATAACCCAAAAATCATGTTTTTTGAGTTGTGTCGTTTTTCTTCCGAATACGCGATATTTATTATTATAAACAATTACTTATGGAATTGTGTTCACACTTAATTCTAATTATTCAAATTATTGGTCGGTGGTTCGTGTGATGTGCCAAAAAATCATTTTATCTACTGTGGCTTAAAATATATATTTTAATTATACTAATTTTTTCAAAAATTATTTATTATATGTATATTATATAAATAAATATATCTATTAAGGAGGAGAAGAAAAAATCCACTAACCTAATAGATTATTTTCTCTCTAAATATATTTATAAATAAAGAAAGCGCAGTCCCTTGATTCTTAGGATCGTTTCTACTCTTTGTTGCTTCTTTATGGAATTGTTTATTATTGATGACGGTGTTATCACTATATATATATATATATATATATATATATATATATATATATATATATCCTAAAGTAACTCCTTTTACTTTTTTTCTTCGTCTCTCTGATTGTACGTACATCAGGTCTTAGGAAGCCTACTTGTCTATCTCCCTGCTTTGTTCTAAATAATTCTCTGGCCTTTGTTATCTTTGTCCTGTTATAGTTTCTTGTGTTTTTGTACAGCCCTTTGATTGCCTAAACAGTCTTCCATTTGCTTACTTACTTCTAATAAACGTATAAGAACTGGATTGCATTTCAAAAGTTCGTAATGTGTAATTTGCTTCTTAAAATAAATGAATACTGAATGGGCTATCGACCCTGAATCTTTTTTACATTGCAGGTTTTGCTTGTTATATTAACCTACAAAATTAGAGAGATATAAGAATGCCACGAGTTAGTAGGATTCGGAATTGTACAATAATTTATTTGACTAATTAATGGTTAGTGGAATTTAATAATTTTAGTAAACTATTTCTACCGATAGACACATCTGCAAGTAACATGATACAATAACAACCTAATTAAAAGCACTAACATACAAAACAATACAGTAAAATGAATAAATACAGACTCTGTGTGACAATGTTGTAAAACTATTTATATGACATACATATCTGTGGCTGTTTGCCAAAAACTAATACGTCTATTTCAATTATTACTTATCATTAAATTACCACATTTTATGTTACATAATAGCTCAGAGGAGTGTAATCAACTCCTCTAAGTTATTTCATTTACTTGTGGAAAAGCCCTTGTGCTGATTTTTTTATATTAACATCATATAAGTATACGTGCCAACTCAGCCCAAGAATAGTATACAAGAGGACATCATCATCATCATTTTCCAGCCTTTTGCATCCACACCTGGACATAAGCCTCCTCTAACTCTTTCCACGCAGCTCGTTTCTGCGTTTTTCAGCATCCAGTTTTGTGAAATTTCCTTGATATCGTTGGACCACCGAAATGGTATTCTACCGTATTTTCTGTGAAGTTAAGACAAATATCGAGTAGAATAGAGAATAGCTCAGAGGAGTATAATCAACTCCTCTAAGCTATTCTATTTACTTGTGGAAAATCCCTTGTGCTGATTGTTTTTTTTTTATAACCATATCATATAAGTATACGATCCGGCCAATCTACTTTTTTAACAAAAGGACAAAACCGATTTAAAGGTCATAATACTGATAGTTAACTTTTAACTATTGTGAAATGAGATTTAAAAGAGAACCGTAGAATGGCCCTGGTAGATCGGCCCTTTAAGTTTTGTTTATTAAGTCCTTTAAACCAGTTTGAACATTTTGTAAAAAAAGCAGATTGGCCCTTATTGCGCTACACAGTCGATCTGTTGAATAGTGTTTTATTGAATCGAGTAGACTATTTTCTCTTTGTTTTATAGCCATGTCATCTTCGCCTGGAGAGGTTGATCTTTATATCCTTAAGAGCATTTTCGATTTCGGTTACCGATATGCCTGGAGTGTCTTCTGGTCCCTGATTTATTACCTTCCTGACACTTATTTGTGGCTGTTTTTCTGTTTGTTTCAAAAATATTTTCCGCTATTTTCAGTATATCATCTCTATTTGTGGTTAATTTCCCCAAGCTTTCTCTAAGTTTGAATATTTATGATCTTCCATTTGATAGGTTTCTTCTTAATACTTTCATACTCCTGTTAGGATATATTCGTCTGTTCTATGTTGTAACGACGTATGTCATCGTTGATCCCTTTTGTAATTTCTTTGTTTAAATCTCGGTTTGGTTTGCTGTTCTTCCTCATCACTCTCCTAGAGTTTGTAAACTCCTTGGCATGTTTGCCGATGTTATTCATTTGCATTAACAGTAATACAGCTAACCTATTCTAACGGTTTTCTAATAACGCTATACCTTCGAGAGAGAAAATGTGTTGGTAATTCTGCAAAATATTACTCTACAGCGTTTTCCAAGTCGTCATTTGACAAAAAGCGACGCCCTCTCAAGTGTTTTTTGAGATTTGGAAAGAGATAATAGTCAGACGTGTGAGATCAGGAGTGCAAGGTGGATGCTCAATTCCGAAAAGTCGTATTCCTTGTCTACTTCTTGAACAATTAATTTTTTCTGCATCCTGTAGTTGTCGTGCAGAAGCAGGTTTTCTGAGCACAATTGTGGGGTGTTTTTTGCTTTCATATTTCTTAATTTGTAGACATTCACCGTTATTGTAGTTTGGCATATACTCAATTAAAAGAATCAGCATCCCAGAAATCTGTGCCAATCACTTTTTGCAAAGAACATTGCGTTGTCGCCTTCTTGGGTGGTGAAGAATCCTTATAAACCCAATGCATGGAATCTTGTTTCGTGGGAGGATACTGGTGGTGTACCCAGGTCTCATCATCATTATATCCTCATGGATATTGTCCAAGCTACTGCTTTCTTTCAATAATAGTTTAATGACGCTTCTATGTTCAAGTTGCAAATTAATGATTTCTGCCTCTTTAAACTCATATAAAAATGAGAAATGTTAAGCTATTGAATCCAAACTTAGAGATGACATTATAAAATGTAACAGAAAGTTGACATAAGAAAGTTATCGTGATAGCATATTGTTTTCATGGCTTGGTAGATAACATAAAAAAAGTTCCCCATAGTTGAGCTCGTGAGAATGAAAGTGGTGTATATATACATATCAATTATTTTAAAAGGAAGAAGATTTAGCGTCTGGTATTTATTTAAATCGAAGTGCGTAAAAACAGACAGGAGACCAATTTATTCATAAATAAAAATGTAACTGCGTACGTCGATTTACATAAATACCAAACGCAAAATCTTCTATTTTTCAAATATGACGTTCATTCTCATACTCAATTGAATCGGTAGTTTAAAGAAAGGAACGAATCCAAAAATCAAATTTCATAGAAATTCAAGGAAACTTAGAACTAGAATGTCTACATCAATCAATTTTAAAAATTAACAACATTATTATTTAGGTTTGGTTACATAGTAACCATATACCGTTGTTGTGTTAGTTAAATATGTTACAGGTTGTTGGGAATTAGTTATTATTATTTAATAAAATAAATACTTGTATCTACAATGTATGTAGTCCGAAACATAACTAGAGACATTAATTTCTGATTAATTATGTCTGTTAGTTTAAAACAAACAGATAACAATATATTTGCATATTTTGGAGTTGTTTATTAGATCATGCAATAAAACAGGTTGTTACGAATGACATTATTTATTATACAAACAAATTATTTTATGCAAAAATTAATGTCCGTGACAATTTGAAAATAAATAACAGTATTCTAAGAAAGTTACATTTCTAATGCAAATATTAAAATAATAGTCCTGCTCTAGAGTTATTTAGATTTTTTTTAAATGAATCAATTATTTTAGAACAAAAAGAGCAGTCATAACACATGACTTATTTTTCAGTCATATATGATGTATGATATATTATATACGTAATGTTACTAATAAAAATGGGTTGTAGTAGTAGTATTTACTGTATTTGATACAATTCTGTAACTAACTATTGACATTCGTGTGTTCTTCTGCTATGCGGTAGTATATGATCTCTGGTATATGTGGTTGTGAATATTAGGACTTGCTACATCAAAAAATCCTTCCCTGGTTTTGTAAAGTGTCGTTAATATTATTCATTAAGGACATAAACGACGAAGTTGGGGGCAATTTGAAGTCAAATTGAGACATTATATTGTATCCCTAAAAACACTGTACGTGATTACGGTATCTGTAATTAATATATATATATATATATATATATATATATATATATATATATATATACATTATTAATCAAGTCAAATTAAATCGTGTAAAAATTAGATGATTTTTCGTAAATGTTATACGAAAATGTACCATGAACAGGCGAGACACAGAAAAATGAGCGTGTGCCTCTCTGTCTCTGTTTGTCTGTCATATCCAGGATATATATCTCCATAAACCGATATCATTTATAATTTATAATTTATTTACATTTATTTGTAAAAAGCTTGGAATGGAGAATAAACTTATTATAATTATAATTATTATTAATATTTTAGACTATAATATCACTGGTGTTTGGGTAAAAGGGCGTAAGTCGTCATTTTTTACGAAAATAAGGTTTTTATGTCTTTTTAACAAAAAAATTCTGCTCTTTCCATTGGTGCAAACGGCTAGGAAACTTTACATTTCCTGACTTAAGGCCCTTTTGCCCAAACACCAGTGATATTATATTCTAAAATATTAATAATAATTATAATTATAATAAGTTTATTCTTCATCCCAAGCTTTGTACAAAATAAATATAAATGAATTATAAATTATAAATGATATCGGTTTATGGAGATCAAAATAGCTGTTTTATTATACTGATAGGATGAAACGTATATATCTGATATCAAATCAAATTAAATATAATTATATATCCATAAAATGTTTACGAACATGTGTTTTAAGAGAAACTTACGTTTATTTATTCGTTGTTTCGGCCAAATGTAGAAGCCGACAAATTGAGCTTTAGAAGTTATTCGCTGGGTATTACCGTTTTCCCACAAATGAGAAAACTTTGTTTTACTCCGTATTTGGACCATAACTTTTCAAGTATAAAAAAGTGCTAGTACATATATCTAATATATAATTTAAAAACATAAAACTACGCAAATACAATACAATATACAGCACTAATAGGACGTCGGTTGCAATATCACATCGATTAAAGGTTAGAGAAACCAATGGGTAATCCTATGCCTAATCTAGTAAATTAGATTAATCAAATATCAACGCTTGGTTTCTGAGGAAAGTGGTCGTAAAAAACTATTACTACTATAAACTATTATTTATTCATATGTAAATCTAGCCTTAAGCAAACTATTAGTGAATTAAATCGCGTCAATTAATCTTTATTAACACAACAAATTATGGTTGTAACATCAAGCACGAGACATGTATTATTTTACGTCGCTGCGAACTGATCTTTAACGTAATACAGGCGTATTTTTAGCTGGCACTTCATCAAATTGTCTATTTTTATAGACCTTATGCGTATTAATAACTCCATCGTCAATGATTAAATGCGGGGGCGCTGGATACAATTTAATTAAACGCTAACGTTACATTGATGGATACAAAAATACTGCTGTAATAGAACATGAACATATGAAATATTCAATCAAGTAAATTCATGTAACGTCTAATATATAATAACGAATATAAAAGTCTTTTATATTCGCTGCTATTAAATATAAGTAAAAAGCAAAAATAAAATTAAAACAATAGTTAGCATGAGATTTCTTATCATAGTCACAGAAACCCCAATAAATCACTATTATTTTTATGAAACGTTAACATTTTTTATAAACAAAATTAAACTGATCCGTTCTAAGAAAGACATGATAACAATTAAATCGGAGCTAGACGAGCAGTCATCAACCCGACATTCGTGACACCAATGACACTATGTTTTTTTTTAAACCCATCTCAAATCGCTTAGACAAGAAATTAATAGTGACTTGGGTTATTCGATACGGGCTGCGTCTAGACGCTCCCAAGTGAAAATGAAAAGAAATTAGATATTTCGCTTGGATACAGAGATATCCAATATAGTTAGTGATAAAACACGACGTGTGTTATGTAAGTAATCTATTGAATGCATTGCCTTTCTTATGTCGTCGAAGGCAAACCGGACAAATACAATACGAACGCGGCATATATATTTTTCTTGTGTCCATTGTAAGTATTTCACCAAGATGAAGGCTGCTGCGGCGAGAGAAAAGACGCGCTCAGGGTTATTTAAAGAATTGCATAATATGCGCCGTAGTGATTATACTCTTCTTTGTATTTCATATTTTCTCTTGATTAGTCATAATTAATTAATATTTATAGAGAAGTATAAATATTTAAAGCAATTTACCAGTTGACGTTGATTGCATTTTATTAAAACTATTATAAAATAAATCTTTCTTTTAGAAAACAGTTTATTTATATGAAAACCAGACAAACACTTAGTATTACTATATAAATCGATTGAAAAAGATATTTTCACTGATCCTTCTTGTTTGTCAACAATTATTCTCTCTGGTTTCCTCGGATAAAAGTGACAAACATAACATGACGTCAAAAGATGCAGGTTTTAAGAAACTGCTTCCGAAGAAACCTGTTTTTGGAAAAAAAAACTACGCTGTTCTAGATTAACAAATATTATATATATATATATATATATATATATATATATATATATATATATATATATAAATATATATATAAATACATCAACCTATTAAAATTAATTAACAATTGATATTGCTTATAATATGTTTTTTTAATCATTTTTATTAGTGTTTATTGGAGTTTTCTTATTTCTAGTAGTATATATTACTTCCTTTTACTAGCATTCATTTGCTTGCAGTAGATTTTACTACGTTTTATTTGCTCTAACTTCCTTTTAATGGTTTTACTATCTATAATACGTGCTTTAGTTTTATTTTGCATGCATTACTACTTTTATTTTATTTGTATTTTTGAGCAGTATGTATTATAATGTATCTGCCCTTTTTAATTATTTTTTACTTGTTTTTATTAGTTTTACTTCAGCTTTCCTTGTTTTTACTTATGTTTCCTTGCTTTTACTTGTTTTTACTAGTTTTGACTAGTTTTTACTTGTTTTTACTTGTTTTACTTGTTTTCTTCTTCTTGTATTTACTTGTTCTTATGTTTTTACTTATATTTACTTCTTTTTACTTGGTTTTACCCGTTTTTCCTGGTTTTTACTGGTTTTTACTTGTTTTTACTTGTTTTTACTTGTTTTTACTTGTTTTTACTTGTTTTTACTTGTTTTTACTTGTTTTTACTTGTTTTTACTTGTTTTTACTTGTTTTTACTTGTTTTTACTTGTTTTTACTTGTTTTTACTTGTTTTTACTTGTTTTTACTTGTTTTTACTTGATTTTCCCGTTTTTCCTGGTTGTTACTTGTTTTTGCTGGGGTTCACTTGATTTACTTACTATTGCATGTTTTTAGTTGTTATTACTTCTTCAACTTGTCGTTAATTAATTATAAAAATACTTAGCTTAGCTAAGTATTTACACAAGTATTTTTTTAAATTCATTCTTTTAAAATCAGTCCATACACTTTTATTTTTTTATTAGTTTTTTCCTTGTTTTTACTTATGATTCCTTGCTTTTACTGGTTTTTACTTGTTTTTACCCGTTTTTTCTGGCTTTTATTTGTTTTTACTTATTTTTACTTATTTTTACTTGTTTTTACTTGTTTTTACTTGTTTTTACTTGTTTTTACTTGTTTTTACTTGTTTTTACTTGTTTTTACTTATTTTTACTTGTTTTTACTTGTTTTTACTTCTTTTTACTTGTTTTTACTTGTTTTTACTTGTTTTTACTTCTATTTACTTGTTTTCTCTCGTTTTTCCTGGTTTTTACTTGTTTTTGCTGGGGTTCACTTGATTTACTTACTATTGCTTGTTTTTAGTTGTTATTACTTCTTCTACTTGTCGTTAATTAATTATAAAAATACTTACATAGCTAAGTATTGACAAGTATTTTTTTAATTTCATTTAATTAAAATCTAATAATAAAAATCAGTCCATACACTTGTTTTTATTAGTTTTTACTTATTTTGACTTGCTTTTATTTATGTTTTCGTGGGTTTACTTGATGTTGCTTGCTTTTACTTGTTTTTACTTGTTTTAATTTGTATTTGCTTATTTTTAGTTGTGTTTAGTTGTACTATACTACTACTTTACTTACTTACAACAAGTAAATACAAGTAATACTTGTTTTACAGGTAATAAAAAAATAATAGTAAAAAATAACAACCATTAAGAAAACCATGTAGAAAATGAAGAAGAGGTATGTAATTACAATTCAAAATTCGGGATGAAGATTTGTAGATTTTTTTTATTCGCGAGCATAATTATCGGTTAAAACTGTCAACATATTTCTCAGGTGGGTTTCTTAAACCTGCAGCCTAAAAGTAAGTCAACTAATTTATTTCCTGCTGTTATTGTCCCCAATTATTAATCACGTTTCGTATTTACCAGGCCATTTATCACCATTCGCTGCCGCCGTTGTACGGCCCCTGCTGATACATTTAATTGGCATGTTTTTAAAATTGCAACACATTCATGAAACGCGCCCCGATAAACATATTATCGTCGCTGTTGCCGGGCCGCTCCCCCACGTCCCTGACAGGGACATATTGTTATTGGTAATCCTATTCCGCAATCGCCCGCTGGACACAAATAGCAACAAAAATCTATTTGCGGTCACTGATAACCCCATGCGCCCTCTTCTGCATAATTCCTTAGTTACGGAAAGTTTATTGAAATCACGCCGGTCTAGACGATAAAGGGTTATAATTGAGATTGAAAACAGTGAGGTAGTAAATGGTCGATTATTAATAATTCTTAGTCATGAGTAAGACATAATTATTGTAAATTACTACGGAATTAATGAATGAAGAATCTGTAGTAGGTAAAAAAGAAACAAAATATTAATTAAAAAATAAACTACAATATAAAACAAATCTATCTTTAGCCCAAATCCTATTCCGCTGGTAAAGGCAGTTGAGAGATGTGTAATCACCCAATATTTACCTTAAAACAGAAAACCACTGAAAAACTATGAAAACTGTTTCGTTCCCCAAAACTAAGTCAATACGAAATAGACGGCGCTAATCTCTTAGCCAGTGATGAAATCCTTTTCCGCTGGTAAAGGCAGTTGAGAGTAGTGTAATCACCCAATATTTACATTAACACAGAAAACATCTGAAAAACTATGAAACTGATTCGTTCCCCAATAGTAAGTCAGTACGAGACACACGGCGCTAATCTCTAGGCCAGTGATGAAATCCTTTTCCGCTGGTAAAGGCAGTTGAGAATAGTGTAATCACCCAATATTTACCTTAACACAGAACACATCTGAAAGACTATGAAAACTGATTCGTTCCCCAATACTAAGTCAGTACGAGACAGACGGCGCTTATCTCTAGGCCAGTGATGAAATCCTTTTCCGCTGGTAAAGGCAGTTGAGAGTAGTGTAATCACCCAATATTTACCTTAACACAGAAAACATATCTGAAAAACTATGAAAACTGATTCGTTCCCCAATACTAAGTCAGTACGAGACAGAAGGCGCTTTTCTCTAGGCCAGTGATGAAATCCTTTTCCGCTGGTAAAGGCAGCTGAGAGAAGTGTAATCATCCAGTATTTACGCAGAAAACCTCTTAAAAACTATGAAAACTAATTCGTTTCTCAATACTAACTCAGTACGAGACAGACGGCGCTAATCTCTAGGCCAGTGATGAAATCCTTTTCCGCTGGTAAAGTCAGTTGAGAGAAGTGTAATCACCCAGTATTTACGCAGAAAACCTCTGAAAAACTATGAAAACTGATTCGTTCCCCAATACTAACTCAGTACGAGACGGACGGCGCTAACCTCTACGCCAGTGATTCTCAAAGTGGAAGATGCGAAAAATATTTGGGGGTCATAGAAAAATTGATTTTAAAGATGTACCAAAGACAAGTTAATAATTTTGATTGGTTTTAAAAATAAATGATTTGTGTTCCAATGCAATTAAACAATAGAAATTACCATCCTTCTGAATTTAAATTATTACCTCCTCCCCTCCGGGATGTTTTTCTACACAGCCATTTTATGTGTAGAACACCTGGGTTTCGCTGCTACCACCTCAGGATTGAGGAAAACTTGTACAAGTTTAATTCAATGTATAATGGTTAACAACTATTTAAAGTGAGAGCTAGCTTCTGTACCTCGGCGATGTTGGCTGTTTCTGATGTCTTCGGAGAGTCGATGTTGAAATGAATGTTGTAGAACGAGATGATAATGATAATGTCCTAATCTGCGAATACGGTGTCCTATATTAACTGTCCTATTCAAGGGCGATAATGGGTTCGGGTAAAACTCTTCTAATGGGGTTGTTAACGTAATACTCGTCCGCTAATGGGGTTGCAAATGCAGCGACATCTTCAGGGGTGCATCATTAGCTTAAGTCGGAATGTTGTTACTTACCGACGCCAATTGTCCCTGTGGATAATCGGTTGACGTCGTTGACATCTATGTACACAACACATTCTTCGGGGGGTCCTTTGAAATTTGAAGTGCAAAAGGGGGTCGCGAAAGAAAACGTTTGAGAAACACTGCTCTAGATTACTAGGCTGGGTTACTACAATACATATTCCTGTAATTTACACCACTTCAAATGGATTCATTTTGAAAGTTCTTCAATACATTATTCATAGCTAGAATAGGCGGTCGTAAAATACTATTACTCGGCTAAAAAATAATATAATGTATAATGTAAATGATAATAGTATGTTTTTAGGCTAGTAGTGTTATTTACTTTCGAGTCGAATATTCACATGAAACTTATAGCCACTTTCGATTCAAAGACCGATTGTGGTACAGTAATTAATTTATACGTGTGGGCTTCAGCAGGAAGCTGTTCAGCCAACGTGCGAAGCCACGCAGAAGTGGGCACCTCGTGCAGGCGGCGGATATGCACGTCTTTCACGACCTATTTACTTGGGGCACGCACACGGCTAAATCGCGTTGGATGCGACAGCGCCACCGGATCCAAGGAAATATGATTCGCACACATAGGGCACGTGTCGTTATTTTTATACTCTCGCCGACGAGAGTGGCATTTATAATGCTATTTGCTTGAGTGACTACCAAATTGCAATGAGAAATAGACAGTAATCATTTAAGGCTAGTAAAAAAATGACTGCAGTTATAGTTGGTGTCAAGCTTTTCACAGAATCAGAAGAAATAAGGAATTTCTGCTTGTATTTTCGTTTCAAATCGAAAGGGGTATAATAGGATTCGGATAAGTTCCTAGTGGACTGAAGAAATATAAAGTTCCATTTTATTTTTCAGAATTTATAAATGAAAATACTATTTTTCACTTGCTTTAAAAGCAGAATATTGTTTTTTTTAATATAGTTACTTTATTTTGTAAATAGGATCAACATAATTATAATTATTTCTAGTAGGTTTTTTTGAAAATGTGTTTATTTTCACCCAGCTCAGTGAGCTAGTGGTTTGAGGCGCCATCCGTCTCATACTGGATTAGGGAGAGAGTGTTCAAACTTGTGGGCGAAATTTAATGATTCACCTTTCACAGTTTTTCATAGGATTTTTGTTAAGTTAAGTTAAATACCGGACGATTACACTCCTCTGAGGATCTCCCTTTACGAGCCAAAAAGCCCTTGGGCGGATAGCTGCTATAAGGATAGACGTTTTTTTTTTGTTTTTGTTTTCTTCTTGCCGTCTTCGCCTGGAAGTTTGTGGCTTTAATATCCTTCTCGATTTGTTTAAATTTTTTTGGAAACAACAAATCATTTGAAATATACAATACAAACCAGCATAAATCCCTTATTATCTACTAAGGGATTTATGTTAGTATTGTATATTTTCAAAAGATTTGTTGTTTCAAAAATTTAAATGCGATCAAGTAATGTCTGGTGGTAGAAAATCAGTACAAATTCTATGTTATTTAGTTATTTAGTTATTTATTACTATAATTCTCAACAGACAATGACAATCCATTTATAGAGAGACACTAACGATACAAAATATAGTGTAGATACATATTAAAACTTTTAATATATTAAATTAATGTACCATGAAATATTATAACATCAGCTCTTAGGCATGAAAAAATCTAATATATGAGTCATTTGTCATTATTAACTAATCAATAATACATACAATTTATTTAGAAAAACTTATGACATTCAGCCAAATATAAGTCTAGTTATCACACCATACCTCTCAAATTATAACGTTGCCTAGCCCAATGTTTATCTTAGCTACAGGCTCATACAGCATCTAAATTTCTAAAATGCAATTCAACTAAAGTTTGATTATTTCATAACTCTCCAGCAATTAATAACACAACAGTGACGTCGTCTTGAAATGCTAATACAAACACACGCATCGCCCATAACGCTGAATTGATTATAAAAATTATCATTTTATGAATAAAAGTCTATTTATAGCAACAGGCGTTAGGTGGTCGTTTGTGTAACGATTATTCGGCGTGTTGCGAGGCTGACGAAATTTTCGATCACGGGGTGAACAGTTTATCGCCAAGCTACGTTTATCGAGTGGAAGAAAACTATTTCCGATTGCAAAATATTTTTATTGCTTGGTATAATTAAAAAGCACTTGCAGATATCAACAGTAGTATTTATCAATTTGTTCAAGATTTAATGATGCAACAGCACATGTAATTATCTTACTTATTCACATGAATGAAAGTTGTATATATTTATATACCGTAATTGTTTAAAAATTAGAAGGTCGTATTATTAAAGGATGTCAACAATGTGAAAAATAAGATGAACATTTTTTAGTTTTTATGTAATTTAAGCAGGGACGTTGTTTAATGGGGCCTTAGGCACTACAAAGTTCCAGGCTTAGAAACTTAAGAGATTGGTTCGCCTTAACATCTAATGCACTATTTATAGCAGCTGCAAATAAAGTAAATATTGCCATATATATATATATATATATATATATATATATATATATATATATCCCTATCCTAGTATCGATGTTTTTCTTCTTCAGGATGTCCACTAACTCTTCATGTTGCACGAGGTTGTTATATATATATATATATATATATATATATATATATCCCTATCCTAGTATTGATGTTTTTCTTCTTCAGGATGTCCACTAACTCTTCATGTTGCACCTGGTCAATGAAATACGCGTATATCTTTTGGTTTATATCTAGGGATTATAAAATTCCAAGCAGACAAACTGCCGGCGGCGGTGAAATAATAGAAAAAAAGAAGATATAATAAATTAGAAAAACGATTCCAATAAGTAATTGTTATAATATTTAGCTGCAGCAGGTTTTATTTTCAACAGTATGTATCTGATCATATTCTTAGACGAGGCTAGTAATATAAATACATAAAATAGTCAATTTGTCAATTCATCTTATAGCAGGGGCGGTGAGTATTTTATGTTTATTAGAAAAGAGGGCGGTAGAGAAAATAGTTTTGCAACCTATGTTGTATAGCTTCAGTTTTCTATTATGACAATTATTTATTTTTTTCAGTATAATTTGCATAACGCGATTTTTTAATGTCAATGCGGGACAAATCACTGTATTTCAGGACCTTTGACATCGCTGACCATAAAAAAAAACAACTAGTTGAATAATAGATTCTGAAATGCGTATTTGAAGTGTAATTTGTATTGTATTGCTATAAATAAACCATGTGAACCGTTACCTAAATAATGTTGCAATAAAAATTACTCATGTAATGAATACAACACCAATTATCTAACCATCATTTTCTCTAAATTCTCCATTGTGCTGGTAACAAGCTGTCCGTCAGCGGGACCTCGTTATGCGTCGGCGTTCGCCTAAAATATCATTAAGGCCTATAATTCGTTAGCGTCAAACCGAGGCTCTTGTACTTTCGTTTCCACGCAATGACGCGCGTCTTTTACTGAAATAGCCCGTCGATTATGCAAGGGACGAGCGGCAATTTCTTCCTTCACGTTTTTTTTTCTCCTTTATACGCACGCATTGTTACACGCGTCTGCTGTTATCCGACGACATTGCTCACATCCTGCGAAAACAACTGGAAACGCGTTATCGTCCGCAAACAGGAATACCACGTGCGCCAAAAACCCCAAATCGGGTGATAATTATGGAAAATATGTTTGTGACGGCTCGAAAAATATTATGTTTATGCACTGGTGTGTAACTAGATAAGTAAATAGACTTACTACTATAAGAATTTCATTTCAATAGTATGTTTATTCAAACTATTTTCCACAACAACCGTTAAATAAATTTATATACTAACCTGTTGCATTTGCCAGTAATGTACATATATGTAACTACCGGCCACGTTTATGGAAAAAATTCCCTAAATGGAAATATAAACGTTATTAAAAATATAATATTCATTTAATTTAATTTTAATTGATTCGTAGGCTAAAATATCATTACATATATGCATAGATCACGTCAGATATTTAGATAAATAATGAAACTTCAATAACAAAAGAACATAATAACTATTAAATACTGCGAAACATTATTTGTTTTGGGAACTTTCGGAAGAGCGAAACAAATCATTAGTAGTGGAAACATTTATCGGATGTTTATCCATATTTACAAATTTCAGAAAATATTCCTATTTTTCATAAATTGGGCTACTTAAGCTGAGTTGTATAAAATTGGCAACAATTCTGGCAAACATTTCTTGTCTTTTTGCTCTTGTAATAAGTATCTGAGTGTCCATTCAGGTTCAGTCTCGGATGTGTTTCAAGCACAAGCATGTTCTCCTTCATATCGCTCTCTTCTCGTCTATTTTTCCTAAAAGTATAATTTTTATACTTTTTATTATTATGTTCCAGGTATGCTGTTTTTCTTTTCCTTATGTTTCAACATTCAGTGCCCCATCTGCGACGTATTCAGTCCAGGATGTGTAGCATTCTTCTGATTATCCATAGTCTATTTTCGAATCTAATGCGTGTGTTCCCTTGAGCTTCCGTGTATACCGATTACCATTATCTTAGTGCTCTTTCTTCCTAGATATTGCTGTTATTTGGTATTGTAATCCATCAGGACTACTTGACAATATGACCGAATCAACGGCAAATTGCAGTTCGTTGATGTTTTCTCCATTGAACTTAATTCCATCGTTTAGTAGTATCTTAATGCTTCTCGGCTTCCCATGCCCTGGTGGAAGACTGTGTATTACTTAGATTCATTTCACGTGTTTTGTACATTATATATTATAGGACTTTCAGGAAAAGCTTGAGAATATGGCCCATAAGGCTTCTTTTGCTCTGTGAGGGGGAAGTCTTCGAAAGACATCCATACCTCAGTATCACCTCCTAGTGAGGTACGGGTAGTACCGGATTCACCTGTTGCTAGGTAAGCCTATCGGCTAAGACCTAACCTAACGTTCTGTCCCTAGAGTCTTGCCCGCTTTAAGGCAAACTAAGCTTCCTAGTTCTGCCTGGGGTCAGTTTGTCATTCATGTCTCTTGTCCAGGTTCGGTTGTCTTATGCTTGGTGGCAAGTTGGTAGCAAGTCGAGATTGAATTTCTGTCGCATAACGGTTTTGAGAAGCGCGCCACCGTTTCCCAGTTTTCCTTGGTGGCCATTATTAATGCGTCGATATCATCTGGACTCGCGTGGTGTACGCCAAGGCTTAACTTAGAGGCAGTCCTTTTCATGTGCTATCTGCAGTCATAGAGAGTGTGTCTGACGTTGTCCGTCTTGTCACAGGGAAGGCCACAACTGACAAAACGCAGATGTTGAACAGTTGTGGCCTTCCCGGTCGATCGGTTACCCACGAGTGTTCCATCTTCTTGATGTTCGTTGAGTTCGTTGGCTGTGGCGAGCAGGAGTTGATGGGCCGCCCTGCATCTGCCAACATTAGCTTGTAGTTTGTTGGTGTCGGTTTTTTTAAGGGGATGGGACTCCCCTCCGACCCCGCGCCACCGTACCGCTTCTAGCGCTTCTGTATTAGGTAGGGGAGGTTGCCGCGTGTCTATCTTCCCGATAGAGGACGCAGTGGGGTGTCGGTGCCTCTCTTCGCCGCACCTGAGGCAGAGACGGCGGCTATCGGTGCCCGTGCAGGTGTTTGCGCTGTGGCCATCCTGCCAGCATCTACCACATGCGCTGGGCACATCGTCTCTCCTGATGTCCATGCACTGGACAAGTTGATCTTGTTAGCCATCAGAGTGAATCTACGTTGTTCGGTTGTCATGACAGTCACGACTTAAGAGCCATTCTGGCCGGGCAAAGTGGGCCTACCCTGTAGGACTTCATGCTTGCTGGTAATGTTGCTTTGACGGCCTCCTTTACTTCTTTCTTGGTGCTTAGCACATCCAGCCCCAGATGTGGAACGTGGTTATCGGTTTTCTTTCACGCGCCTGCGTTCCAGGAGTCTTATAGTTTGACCCGGAGACGGACGTGTCCGTTGTCCGTGCAGTCCATCCTCACCACATTGTTGGATACGTGGTCGACCTCCCAGACCCTCCGCACAATGTCCGCGTAGTTTTGGTCCTCGTCTTCGGAGACCGGGATGGTCTCGTCCCTGGGCAACTTCGGGGTGACAGCTGCGGATTGGTTGCCTGCCCGTGGGGCCGTTCGTACGTTCTCGTTCTTGGTCAGCTCATTGATAAGAACTCGCAGGTACGGGCCCTATAAACTGGAGCTCCATTATTAGTCTCGCCATCTGGGTGGAGATCTTCGCCCATTCGGCTGTAACCACTCTGAGGCTTTCAGGAGCCCCCTGATTTGTCGTACGCCGCTGTAAACGAACTTCCTAGTGCTCTCCTCTGTTGTCGTATCGCACTTTATAATGTGGGTGGCCCACGTTGCCCTGTTGGGTGCGCTAGAAAAGTTGTGGATTTTAATTGTCTTTGCTATGGTGACAATTTCTCCATTTCAGCTTGCCAGGCTTCCTTGCTCCATTCATCGACAAGACAATTCCCGCCCATCAAACGAATGATAGGGGTGTCGGGTGATGATTTCACCTCAGTGGCTTTGACAATCTGCATCGTTACATATGTCATGGCCACTCTTCAGCCATGATTTTCTTTGCCTCCTCGCAGATGTCTTGTTCGAGGATCGCCGCTCGGAGGCGGACATCCTCTCATCTCTGTCTCCTTCAGTGTATTTTTAGGACTGTTTGTGTGGGTGTTCAGTTGCTTCTTCATCTCCTGTAGCTCACGCCTCATGGCTTCTATCTCTTGGTCCGTCTGTCTCGTCTCTTCCCTGGGAGCCTCGTTTTGTGCTCTCGTGCGTCGTAGCTGCCCCATATCCTTTCATAGAGGTGTCTCGCATTCGCCTTGCATCGACCTTCTCGTCACGTTAGATATTTCTTGTTTATTATGTACCGTATCCCTTGCTGCCTTCAATTGGCGAAAGGTATTTTCGACGGGTATCCCCCTTATTCTGCGTTTTCCAGGCCCACCCTATTTGTCAGTGTACGGCATGTGCGATAGCTGTCTGGTGGTGGGGGTGGCTTTTTTCTTGCTTGTCTCTTCCTCTTCAGGGCCCGAGAGCTCGATTTGGTTTTTTTACGGTGAGTACAACCCCTGTTCCTGGCTTGTGTGCACTCCTTACTATTCTTACTATTCCTCCCTGCTTCAACGAGAGTGTTGTGTGTCGTACTACTCCCCTCGATCGGATTTTTCTGTTCCGCTGTTGCTTGCTGCTGAGGTTGGTAGTCGCCGGATGACGGTCGGGAGGCATCCACTCTGATATCCTCCCCGACCATCACTGCGGTATCCCTCCTCTGTTCGGTAAATTTCTCTGTGTTTATCTTGTCTGCCATATTGAATTGTAGGGTACCTACTTAGTTGTGCGTGGTTCGTCATGGTGGATCAATCTGTAATGACAACTATTTTTTTCTCCCTGACCCTAGCTCTTTCCATCTGGATCAGCGGACCCCTCGCTCGCCGGAATGGTAGCGGTATCAGCTATCCTGGCGAAGCGAAGAGCTACTGTGTAGATTTTGCCCTTCTGGGAACCGTAATCAAGCCAGCCACCGTCCGGGCCAGACTCTTCCCTACTTAGAGTTGTTTTTGTTTTGTTTTGTTTTTTCATAGAAGAAGGGAATTGGTTTGACCGCTACCCCTCAATACCTAATAGCATTGGGGTTGAAAAGAGCCAAGTGAGGCTGAAGAGTTTGCCCAAGGGAGGCCGACAGTTCAAAGGTGTGAAATTACTCTAAATGGAGGCTTTTTTCATAGAAGAAGTGAAGTGGTTTGACCTCTAGCCCTCGATACCTAATAGCATCGGGGTCGAAAAGAACCAAGTGTAGCTGAAGAGTTTGGCCAAGGGACACCGACAGTTCAATGTTGTGAAATTAATCTAAAGCGAGGCTTTGTCCTGCAACGAGTTGTGATGTGCCTCAGAACATCTTAGCAATACGACGCCATCCTAGTCCCCACTAAGTGCCTAAGTTCTTACTAGGGTGTTTTGCGGATGAAGCTTCACTGGGCCCGTACACCACGACAAGCTTTGTTCCTCCGTTTGGAATGGCTCATACGGCTAATGAGATGAAGATGTTCGCATTTATTAGAATTCTCTTTATTGGAATTGGAATAAACATATATTTTAGCCAAAGCTCTGGGACGTCCCCTATGTGATAAACTTTATTAAAGAGACGCCTCATATCTCTATATTTTCCTCGTAATTAGTTTAATGAATTTATTATATATGTCGTCAGATCCTGCAGTTTTGCCCTTCTTGGTTGTTTTGAGTCCTCTAATAAATTCAGATTTTAGGACCTCAGGTGCATGTTCCCCCTTTTCTAGTTGTTCCGGTTCTAGTCTGTCGTATTCTCACTGCATTTCTGTCAAGTTTTCTAGAGTTTTTGTCGGTGATTTGTAGACTATCTTGATTGAGAATTCTACTTGTTCTTATGATTCTCTGTGATTTTTCAACCATAAAATGCATTTAAATAGGTCGTGCTTTATTCGGGTTTCTTCTAGTTCACAAAAGTTTACGCTCATCTAATGTTCTTTCGCTGCTCGGATTTTTCTGTGTATTATGCCTTCTATTCGTTGGTATTGGTGCTTGTTAATGTTTTTATAGGTTCTTCTTTCTTCCATGAATTGAATGACTTTAGAATTAATATCATAACTTCTACTTAATATCCAATCCGTGATTAAAACGCCACTATTCAAGACTTTGATAAAGCAACAATACCATATGTAAGTACATAAAACTATGAACTGTAAAGTTAACAACACTTTTGCAGCATCTGTCGGTAGATTACCTGTAATCACGAGTTTAATGAATGTATTAATTAAGATCATTCAGTCTCTTATTTATTTTATATCTAATAATATTGAGAATTGGTGCAACCTTTCATAATAATAATAAAATAATGGTGTCCCAATAAATTTTAATAGAGTAAAGCAAAATAAACAGATTTATTTATCAACCTCGTTTCCCTCAGAAGTGCATCCACCCAAAAGTGTGTTACTTTATCTAAAATTATCCGTTTCTAATTCCGGTCCGAAAAACCGAACCATTGACGTAAACGCGTCTCTTTCGAAAACGAAAATTGGGTCGCCATGTGGAAATCCTCGGCGTCTTTTGGGGCCCATTGACGTCAGTGCGCATCGGGCAGACTGGGCGGCCACTGGGGCTTCGGGGCACACTTCCCGATGAATCGATTTATAGAAATACACGCGGGCTCGGACGGTTTTAGAACGCGGCGCGCGGCCAATTAAATAAATCGCGCCTATGATGAAGACCCCAAGTTCAACGCGTTATTTATTGCCGTTTCCAGAAAGTCTGGAGGCACGCGCTGCCAAATTGTCTGCCCGGCTCTCTCCACACGAGTGTATAAAGCTCGGGTTTTTGCATGACTTTAATATTGTGAGAGGAATGGTAAATAGCTTTGAATTGGAATACTGGGGATAATTTTACACGTTTCTTGAACTTTTCTGTCTGCACTGAGAACTCATTAACTCCATTATAAACGATTATTTAGGAGTCGTGTTATTTGTTTTACTCTTTTCTTGAATTATGTTTTTAAAAACTACATTTGTTTTCACTGTTACTTCTTCTTTATATGTTTACAATATTTTAAATAGTTTCATACCCGTTTCCATCTATGTCTTATAAGACGTATATTACTACGTAACTAGATGTATACATCTAGTTACGTAGTCTCTTCAGCAGCCTTTTGCAACCCACTCCTGGCTGAAAGACTTCCCTAATTTCTTCCATTTACTTCTCTGTTGAACTAGTCGGTACCATTTCTTCTCAGCTTTTTCTTTTATGTCATTCAGCCATCGCTTTGGTGGTCTTCCTGTACAGGGTTATGTGGTCTTGGTTTCCATTGTAGTATGCGATTTCTCCATCTAGAATTGTCTTGACGAGCGATGTGGCGTGCCCATCTCCATTTCTGTTATGTAATGGTTTCTATGACGTCTACTACCTTTGTTTTTTGTCTTATTTCTTCGTTATAAATGCTGTCTCGTAAGGATACTCCAAGCATCAGTCATACTGTGGCTCGTTGAGTTGTTCTGAGCTTGAGGCAGAATTATTGCACATGGACAGTTCTTGGACCCGAGAACATTTCTGCTGGTAAGCGGAGAAGCTCAGAGGAGTATTTACCTTAATTTCACAGAAAACCTGTGAAAAGTGAAATTTCAACCACAATGAGGTTTGAAATCCTTTCGCTCGCTCTTCAATGCTCAGTACTTTGATTAGAAATTACGAATATAAGCAATAAATATAACAAATAATATGAAATAATATACACATCGTTATTCCGTTAGTTTATTCTTGAAAAAATCCAAAACTTTGAAATAAAAACGTTTTGCGAAAAAAATTCCATCAGCCTTTTTGTATAAATCTTTATGAATTTATGAAAATATGTTGATTTGATGTGAATTTGATTTGATATAAGTTTTATTTATAATTTTTGCAATAACCAATAAATATAACAAATAATATGAAATAATATAAACTTCATTATTCCGTTAGTTTATTTTTGAAACATTCCTAAACTTGAAAAGAAAAATGTTGCACAAGCCTTTTTGTATAATTCTTTATGAATATATGCAAATATTTTGATTTGATTTGAATTTGATTTGATATAAGTTTCATTTATAATTTTTGCATAAAAATAAAATGATTTTTTTAATGAATTTTACAGTGAACGAAGTTGTATAAAGTGTTTTCATTTTCAGCAATAGAAAATAAGGACGATTAATTATTCACAGTAAGATTTAAATGCAATTAAAAAATATGTAATTAAGTAATTCATAATATCCAGATATCAAATATCGCATATACAATAAAAAACATTGAAAAAACTGTTTGTATTTCTTTCAGCAGTAGTAGAAATTGGGGTGATTAGTTCTTGTTAAAAATAAGGTTCAGAGATATATTTTTTGATTTCTAATAAAATATTTGAACTAATAAATAAGAATTTTATAAAAAAAATGTCGTGAATTTTTTTTTCACCATCGCAAAATCGCAGTAGGTTAACATGAACTTCATGATTTCCTCCTACTCAGGATGGAGATACAAACCACATATAACATTAGGTTTGAAAATATCCACTAATTTTTCTGAAAACGTGGATGAAAAATGTATCATAGACAACCGACAGATAGACTACTCGCAGACGTTTTCCAGAGATTATCTTTAAATTATCGGGGGACCTAAAAAAGAGCATTTGCGCAAAAAAAGTATTCTTTTCCACACGATTACAATACTTTATCCACACTTCCTTTTATAAAGCAAAAATAGAGTTATTTAGTATTACTACTAATTTTTTTGTCTAGAATGTACATGTGAATAAATGTAAATATTCACCTGCAGTTAGCAAACACCCAATAAAAAATAAAAGCAAGTTGCATAACTGTTGCTTTTTTTAATCAAAAATATAACAATTAGTATGTGTTAAAAGTACAGTTTTTGTGTAATTAAAAAATATGTGTACTTATTTAGCAATAATTTTCAATTTCCTGCCTTTTTTCGCCTTAATTGGATATAATTGGCCGAAATTAAAGTTGGCACTATATATTTAAAGTTGTTACATCTTTAATGATCGTTCATATGGCAGCAACCGTAAAACTACTACATAAATTAAAGTTTTAAAATAGTTTT
This sequence comes from Lordithon lunulatus, assembly GCA_963942505.1. Lineage (NCBI taxonomy): Eukaryota > Metazoa > Arthropoda > Insecta > Coleoptera > Staphylinidae > Lordithon > Lordithon lunulatus. The sequence continues at coordinate 16,570,286 of OZ012672.1, read as the reverse complement.
TTTGGGTGTAGATATTTATGATCTAGAAACGAAAGAATCGATGAAATAATCGGCACCGATTCGCATCTTCTTGTTACCAGGCCCCAATATAGCGGACAGGTCCTATTTTTGGCAACAATAAATTCGTTCGTTCCTGTTTTAATAATCGCCGACACAATTTGCGACCGCAAAAAAATCCCAGAGATAGAACGCGCCTGTGTGTGAGTGCGAGCGTGCCGAAGTCGATAAAAATAAATGAAAGTTTCAAGGCGGAAAGTTATAATAGTAACGTGTATCTGTGCGATCTGGTTATAAATAAATTGAGCGGGATCATAATTGAAACAGAAGTTTAATTAATAAACTTAGTTATATAATAACAGCTGTAATATCACGTGCGATATTGAAACTTTGTAAATCAAAATACTAGTAAAGATAATCAACTCTTTTTTTAGTAATATGTAAAAGCTAGCTATAATTCGGTATTTATTACACATATACTTTATACACTTTGTAGATTAGTTTTTATAGTTATTTACAAAAAAAACTCTTTTTTTAGAAATATGTAAAAGCTAGCTATAATTCTGTATTTATTACACATATACTTTATACATGTGCAGATTAGTTCTTACAAAAAAATTTAAAAAATAAAATCCAATATTAATTACAGAAATATATTGCTGGTATTTGGTCAAAAGGGATTAAGTCATCAAATGTTAGGTTTACAAGCCGTTTATACCAATAGAAAGAGCAGATTTTTTTGGTTAAAAAGACATAAAAACCTTATTTTCGTAAAAATTATGACTTAAGCCCTTTTACACAAACAACAGTGATATAATAGTCATTGACATTATTAAAATTTGAAATAAAATAAAGCACAACATTCGCCATCTAGCTATCAAATGAGTTATTTTGGTTAAAAGTCGTGTAGAACATTCTTCATTTCGAACATCACATGCAAAAATGAGTGCCATTTTACTATCAATTATAAATAAATGGTGTGAGTCTAGATTCCTCATCGCTGCGTCAGGACAATACTGCAATGTATTGAGGTATAAAGGTAAACATTCTGCAATTTCTAAAAAGTTTACAAAGCGTACCGAAAGTAACAATCAAAATTTAGTTGTTCTGACTGCATATGGCGGTATATCAGGATGAAAATAGAAAATTTGGCTACCAGGACATTACGTCTGACAACTGAAAGGAAATTATGAAACATCAGTAGTGTCACTTTTAAAATTATTATTTTATTTATTTATACATAATAAAAAAACAAAAAAGACTTTTAAATATAATGGCTCGAACACAGAGACAACTTATACGCCTCCAGCATTAACATTCATACTCATACGAAATATTTCTATTTCAGCACTCGTTATATAAAGCGTGAATTGCATCCCAAGACACTTGAACAACTTTAATTCAATACGGATCTAGCTGTTACTTGAACAGTCTAAATCAGAAAAAGTTTCGCATAAGAAAGAATGGAGTTATTATTACTTTTCGTTCATGTTTAACTCAAGTATTACGGAAAGAATTAACCCGGCTAGCATATCATGGATGTTGTATGAGGCACAATAGGTCCGTGAAGGGCCGCAGTGCACACAGCCCAGGGGAAAAAAGTATTACGTGATATATAGCACATAACAATATGATCACTTCTTTTTTGATGTACATGAACGAAACTTGTCTAACCCTGGTAGGAGATGCTTATTGCTTAGACACTTATGGCTTGGTACAGTAAACTGTAGATATACATTTAAATAAAAAAAAACTACTTTTAGTTATTTATTTATTTATCTACAGAGCTTGTCTAGAATATTGATCATGTTTCTTGATAAATCTAGTAAAATGTAATTCAAGTTTAAGATAGAGGGATGCAACCGATTTTTTTAACTTTCGGTTATCAACTTTATTAAATTTAACTTTTTATATTAATTAATTATTTCGGCCGAATACAGCCGTTTCAATATAATTATTGAATGCGGTTTTTCAATAATTATATTGAGTCAACTGTATTCGGCCGAAATAATTAATAAAAACTTAAATTTAATAAAGTTTATATCATTGAAATAATGATCATGTAACTAGTGTCCATTTCGTTATCATAATTATCAAATTTGTGAAAAAGTGAAAAAAAAACAGTAAATACAGTTTAATAGAAAATCATATTAATTTATGAGTACATCCAACTATGTTTTATCTGACGTTTGTTTCGACGACTTTTATAGCACGTTTCCCTAGGAAACCCAAACAAACGAATTTACGCAGAAACACAAAACAAACAATCATCACAACAATGACTTTGAATTATAATACAATTCGGTACACACTTTCACATTTGTACACAGATGCAGCGCATATTAATCCGCACATTGTGTGTAGATTTAGATATTGTTATTTGTTTCAATGCGGTGGCAAAGTTTAAAATAGTCTTAAATGCATCGCAGTAAGATAAGCGCAAGCACGAAACGTATCATATACATTGTTTTTTTTTTTTGGCGAGTAAAATTAAATGTTGAGTGTGTCACGAGTTGTTGGTGACCGCAAAAAAAATTAGCTCCGGTGAAATTCCGTCGAAGCGAGGCTGGTAATAAGGTGCCGCCGGGCCGACCTAGGACAACGCAAACCGGGTTATCTTATGAATTGCCCAATTAAATGTTTTATAGACATAAAAGCGCTGAAGTAAGTCTGTTTTGAACGTGAATAATACAGACAGAATTGAGGTTTTCAGTAGTTTACACAACCTAGAGCCAGAAACAATATTGTATTAACAATATACAATGTATTACAATCCTATTGTATTATATTAAATTTTATTGTCGTTAGTCAGTATGTTATGTAATTCAACTGCAATCCGTTAAATGGTGGTAGAGGTGTGTTAATCTAGCAAGAATTTCTTTTTTTTTGTAAATTCGTCTTCGTTTGGTAGTAGGGCTGACGCACGTTCTCATTGATCAACTTAAAAGTCCTCCAATCACCAAACGAAGACAAATTTACAAATAAAAAATTCTTGCTAGATTAATTCAACTTTACCACCACTTATGGGGTTGCGTAGGACGCGTTTTATTTTCCATTAAATCTACAATCTAATTCAATATTTTACACAACTTGCTGCATGATACGAAACAATTTAGATTGTCTCGCATTTTGACTAAAGGTAGAGAAAATTTAGATTGTTTCGCATCTTGACGAACTTTTGAGTCAAGAAATTGTCTTGTCTAAAACGACCTTAACTTTTGAGCCAAGAAATTTTGTTGTGTAAAACGACAACAAAATTTCTTGACTCAAAAGTTAAGGTCGTTTTAGACAAGACAATTTCTTGACTCACAAGAGTTCGTCAAGATGCGAGACAATCTAAATTGTCTCGTATCATACAGCAAATTATTTGAAATATTGAATTGGGTGGTAGATCGAATGGAAAAATATAACGCGTTCTATTTGTCAAAGACAAATTGTATGGGAGGAGGATATATCAATTTATTTCTTGAACAACTTTTGAGCTAAGAAATTGTCTTGTCTAAAACGACCTTTAGTCAAAATGCGAGACAATCTAAATTGTCTCGTATCATACAACAAGTTGTGTACAATATTGAATTGGATTGTAGATTGAATGGAAAATAAAACGCGTTCTATTATTCAAGAGCAAATTTTATGCCGATCGTGGACCTAAACTTACTCCAGAATTTGTTTCGTATCATTCAGATTCATCAACTGAACAAGATAATTTCTTAGTCAATATATTAATTCATTTCTTGAACAACTTTTGAATCAAGAAATTGTCTAGTCTAAAACGACCTTAACACTCTGTATAAACAATCTATGAAAGTATTGAACAAAATTCGCTTATAGCTTAGACGACGGTATACTTTACTTTTTTTGAAAGGGCCGGATAGTCAGATTTCAAAGGCTCAGCAGGCCAAGATGTTTTCATGAGCAATCTATTCTACTCATACAAAGACGTATTGGATTTTTTTATGAGGAGTGATAATTTTACCTAATATTTATATACAGATGCTGATACTACCGAAAAAAGATTAAAATATTCATTATTAATAATACACTTATAATGGAAATAGTTAAATTAGATACAAATGCGACTAATGTTCATGCTTTTCTGATATAATCTTCTTTTTCATATTGTTCCTTCTCCTTACGGAGGTTGGCGATTATCATACATATTTTAGATTTATTTAGACGGCTCTAAATAAGATATGAGATGTTACAGCATGGAAAATGGTCAAATAAAATGGTCATTTGTGTTTCAACCAATGGAACTTTTTGGCGATATGATTTTACGAAAGAATATATTTCACATATGAGCACGGGAAAACAGTTATTTCCTTTGAATATAAAAACAATAATAACCCATGTGACGTGATTAAAACAGACGGCGGGTCTGATTTGGCCTTCGGGCGTAGTTCGTCCACCTTAGCTTAGCGCATAGGTTGGCAAACTACGGCTCTATGAATACGTACTACATGCGTGCGGGTTTTCAAAAATACAGTTAGAACTAAAAAGTTTGAATAATATCTGCGAAGGAGAAGAAGAAGAAGATATATTTATTGTAACATACATACATACAAGATATACATACATGTACAAGAGGCCATCGACCGTGGTCTTTCAGCCTAAGGCAAACATGAAGGCGCGTTATGAAAACCCTGTGAAGGAATTTATCAAATAATTTTAAAAATAGATATTTATTAGGCATAGCTATCAGCAGACAACAACTCATCATATACTCTTATACAATAACTAAAAATATATAATTTCAATTAACTGAAAATACTCCTCCTTCCACTATTTTCCCTCACCATCATCAAATGCCACACCAGCCTTTGGCCACCACGCTTTTCCTATCCCCTCTTCATGATCACTCCCACACCCACTCTGCTTTCACTCCCTCACACTTCTTGCCTAGGTGCCACCACGTGTCGCTCTCCTTACTATACAGCACACACGCGGTATATCCTAGCCCCATCCGCACTTTCCATCCTCTCTCTTCCGAACCGCATTTCGGACACTTTGTCCTCCCATCTTCATCTAGCTCTGGTTAAATAGTTCATGGGGTTTCCCCGTACTTGCCACTACACATAACCAGACTTCTATGAGCTCTCAGCCATTCATTCCAGTCCAGATCCGTCATTCTTTCCCTGACCTCAGTTTCTAGACTTCCTCTCAGCTTTTCATCCAAACCTCAGACATATCCCCTCTTTCATACACGCTTTTTCTATCCGTACTCTACCCACTGTCTGTCCTACTCCTACACCTCATACATACCTCCCGCATCAGTCTCTCTTCACCCTCCTGCAATCTTTCTTCGAACTTCGCTACCCTCTCCCACACGAGTCCTACTATATGTTCATCCGATTCATTTCTTGAAGAAGCACTGCCATACACAACCAGTCGTCATCCCTTTCTATTATATATCTTGCATTCCCTACATTCCACTGCACATCGTCGCCAACTTGTACCCCGCACTTACTAACGTGGTCCCCCAATCATTTTTCGCCTCTGAAGCTACTCCTCCTTTATAAAATGACATGCCATTACTCCGGTACCTTCACCCTCCACTCCACAACCTATTGATTAACTGCAACAGTTTCTGTCTTCCTTCCGGTGGTAACTTTTTGTATGCCTTTGCCTTGTACCTAATTTCCCCAATGCCACTTCTAACTCATTCCATGGGAATTCCGTCTTTCTTACCACCTGCTTTAAACTCCACAAGGCAATCTCTTTGCAACTCCTCTCACTGTCCTTTTTTGAGTGTTGGTATTTCCTATCTGCTGTTCGTTCCGTGACTCCGGGTAGTGCTTGGGCTGTATTTCCATCTTAATATTCTATGCTGCGTCTCTGTATGACTTATCCTACGAAGAGGAAGGGTCTGTGGACCCCCTACTTTTGCTTCGCCGCTCTTCTGTCGATCGGCTGTGTGATTTTCGCTGATAGATGTCTCTTCTGCCCCCCTTGATCAGCGGTATAGTCATTTCCGCGTGGCATGGGCCGCTTAGATCTTTATATATTTTACCCTTCTTTTTTCTTCAATTCAGAATCTTCCATAGCCCCTTCTCCAACACACACTCCTTTAATCTCATTTCCACCACCTCCTTCTCTTTTGTCCTTTCGCACACGATCTGGAAAACTTTCTTCGCCTGGTTGGCCCTTTCCACCTCATGTACCCCATCCCGCCTGATTAATCATGCATTCTTCTTAAATACTGACTTTAGCAATAAATTGCATGAAAAGTAGCAAAACACCAATTTTTGAATATCACTTTAGAGAGTGGACTAGTATCTTACCAATGCATTAGCAACGTTTGAAAAATTGCCATCATCAAACCATTTTTCCTTCTGATAGTCGCTCTTCTGCCTCACCAACGCCATTACCCTTTCTAACAGCTGCATCAAATACATCTCCTCCCTCTTCACGTCATTTAGCCTTTTCTCATATATTACGGAATAATTACAAATTTTCGAATAAATCATACGAAATACAACCTAATACGTTAGCAAAGTTTACAAAATATCCATAGAGGGATTTTTAAAATATTAACAAATTTTCGGTTAAAAAAGACAATACCGTAGGTTTATTAATTACTGACTTTGACAATAAATAGCATGAAAAGTAGCAAAAAACCAATTTTTATTATGACTTTAGAGAGTGGACTAGTATGTTACTAGTGCATTAGCAAAGTTAGAAAAATTGCCAAATCAAGGGATTTTTGAAATATTTACATACTTGCGGTTAAAACATACAAAACCGTATTATTAAATACCGACATTAAATAGCATAGTATTTTTGATTATAACTTTATTGAATAGACTAGTACATGCGTGGCGAACCTATGACAAGTTTTCCAGTGGTGGCACGTATGAAAAATTTGCTGGTATAGCGTTTAATTTAATAAAACTCAGCAAACGTATGTTTCTATCTTAGTTGTATTAATTATTGTATATATATATATATATATATATATATATATATATATATATATATATACCAATTTGTTAAAGTATCTGGAAAGTTTGGAAAATATCCATCGAGGGATTTTTGAAATATTTAAAAATTTACGGTCTTTTAAGTCATACAAACCGTATTTTTATTAAATACTGATTTTGGCATTAAATGACATGGAAACTACCAGCACTGCAATTTTTGATTATGACTAATGAGTGGATTATTATATTGCTCATATTCTACTATGTAGCGCAAGAAGGGACAATCTACTTTTTTAAAAAAGGACCAAACTGATTAAAAGCACTTAATACTAATAGTTAACTTTTCACTATTATGAAATGAAGAATTGAAAAGAACCGCAGATTGGCCCTTGTAGATGGGCCCTTCTACTATGTAGCGCAAGAAGGGACAATCTACTTTTTTAAAAAAGGACCAAACCGATTAAAAGCACTTAATACTAATAGTTAACTTTTCACTATTATGAAATGAAGAATTGAGAAGAAACCGCAGATTGGCCCTTGTAGATGGGCCCTTTTAGTTTTGTTTATTAAGTCCTTTAAATCTGTTTGAACCTTTTCTTTAAAAAGCAGATTGGCTCTTCTTGCGCTAGTCGATATGAGCAATATAATAATCCACTCATTAAAGTCATAATCAAAAATTACAGTACTACACCGTCGATATATTAGAAAAATATCCATCGAGGGACTTTTTAAATATTTAGAGTTAGAAGTTAAAGGAATTTTTAAAAACCAATTGTGGCAGTCGAAATAGAAATTTGAGACCGGGAATTAGGTAAAATTGAAATAAAAATTAAAATTCATATACAAAATATATAATATTTTAGTCATTAAAAACACTAGAAAAGGGAAATTCTATTATTGAACGAATTTATATTGAGAATTGTCTATATTTTGTAGAGCGACTATAGCAGAGAAACATATTCATTCGGAACGAGTGTTGTTAGGAATCCCCTATGGTCTGCAGTGAAATAAAAGTAAACACAAATGCAAAGTAAAATCATAACTTTTCAAAAGTACAAGCGATATATCTCTTTTATTTATTTAACGCGTGTGATTTCAATTCTTATATCATAAAAAATAGTTGACATAGGTATATAAAATATCTAGAAATGTCTATATAACTTTATGTTAAATTTTAATTCAATTTTTTAGCCTTAGTATTTCAGCATAAGTGCAGGCCTGTTTAGTTAAGAAACTGAGTTCTTAACTAAATGAAACAATAGTATTCATCAAAAACTTGAATTTAATGCAGGTCAGCGTGGCACGTTGCCGGAATATAGGGCAAGGAAATGCATGGAATAGCCGAACTAGATAATTTTAAAGCTGTTTGGTAAGCTTGAAATCCTGTACGCTCTTTGATGGATCGGTCGACATGACCTCATTTAACTCCTTAACTTTAAAAATAAAAAGTTTATTACAAACAAATTACTATATAAAATAATATACATCTTAAGTAAATAGATGTAACATATTTTATAAGATATTGATTTAAAAATGTTATTATGCACATTTTCAAATCAATTTCTTATAAATAATATGTTTATTAAAAAATATGTAATTTAAAAATTAATTATATAAATCTAACATTTCTTTTTCTATTTCAGGTAAGAACGACTATATTTTCCCGTCTACTATTCTAGTAAGTTTATTTAATTTTAGTATGTTGTATTTTTGCGCTATATACATAAGTAGTTGAATTTAATTTGTAATTATTGAAAAAAAAAATGGCAATTGTGTTAATATTTCGTAGAAAAATTATTCTCGAACACACACAATTCAAACATCTCCCCTGTAGAGAATTCCACCAAAAACAAACAATAAAATTAAATACAACATAATGTATACACACCAGACCACCTTTGCTCTCGCCAATTTTTTCTCCCACGTCAACCTCCTGCAGATTTTCACGCCTTTCCCATCCTCTCCTAGCCATTAATTAAAATTTCTGCCCTCTCCAGCCCACTCTGCTTTCACTCCTTCACATTATTTACTAAAGTGCCACCACGTGTCGCTACCCTTCCTACATAGCGCACGTGGTGTACTCCAGCGTCATCTTATCTTGTCTGCCTGTTTTTGACAGTTTTAACTCTCGATGCTGGCGTATGAAATCTGATGATATTGCCAATTGGCAAAGGCTTCAGTTATATCACTTCTTGTCAATTAGTAAAATCGAAGAAAAATTAATATCATAACTACTATGGTCTTGTAATTTTTAAGAACCCTACTTTCATCCGGCCATCACATGGCCAAAGTACTGCGAAATAATTGTCAATGTATAACAATAAACAATATTTTAATCTCACATCAATCTGTCAGTATTTATATATTGTGGAGTTGTTAACATTAGTTACATGTTTTTCGAGTAATAACTCAAACCAGACAAAAATTCATAAATAACAATTCGCTACTATGTACTGCACTATAAGTAATAATTTTCATTGCCAACATTCACGCCTATAACTCATCGCGAATCTCAACATTTTGAATGCAATTAGGGAGTTTATTGTGCTTCGTTTAAATTTAGTGCGCGTCTCGTTTCGCAAACTCTTTGAGGACGACTTGCTTTATTTGCAAGTGCCGTTTATAGACACTTATGGCTCGTAAATTTCCGTGCTAATAACCTTCGTATGATCATAGACATCGAACACGTGCCAAAATACACGATAGTTCTAAAATGGAGACTTTGGAAGCAATTTTAAATTTGTCCGGTTTAAAAATAATTCAAAATTTATGAGCCTGACTGGAGTCGGAATAAACGGCGCGGTTTCTAAGCGGAATTAATGCCAGGAAACAAATTATGGAATTAGGTTGAAATTATATCTTAGAGATTTGTGTACTTTGTCTGTGGTATCATTTAAATTGCAAGAATTATGGCGATTAATTAGTTATATTTGAAAGCATATGGATTGTCTTTGCTTGCATTTGTTTATATGGAATAACATGTCGGTCAATTAGTTCAATATTGTCTTTAATAATGAATTTTTCTTTTAATGTTTGTAATCTAAGATTTATTAGGGTAATTTTGGATTTATAGTATAATTTTATTTTATTTTATATATATATATATATATATATATATATATATATATATATATATATATATAAATCCAAAATTATCCTAATCAATCTTAGATTACAAACATTAAAAGAAAAATTCATTATTAAAGACAATATTGAACTAATTGACCGACATGTTATTCCATATAACCCATCAATATTTAACAAAAGAAAATTCAAACGACTCCTTCCAATCCAATAATACAAACACAAATAACATTATTAAAATTATGATTAAGATCCCAATGTAGTTAACAATAACTGTTTATATGCAACTAAAAAATTGATGCGGGTTAGATTACAATTCACTCGATTCATGATTAGTGTTTAATATGTAATTGACCATTAGAAATTAAATAACGTAGTTATTAAAACGAGTTATTCCTGTAAAACCTGTAAGAATTACATTTCTCCAACAGATTTAAAGTTTTTTGACACTATATATAAAGCCGCGACGTTCTATTTCAGTTTAACTAATTATCTTCAGCGCATTGACATGGCGCTCCAGTAGTGCGTGCACTTGTATATTTTCAGCGTTGTATTTTTGTGCGGTCTGTGTTTACACGCGTAGATGGATTCTGAAATGGCCCGTTTTTCGGGAGGCGTTAGTTTAGATCACTGCGTAAACCACTGGGAATTATGGCCCTGGGGCGGTCTGTTTTCCCGGGACTCAATTATATAAACGGTGCATTAGCATCTATTAAACCACAAATAAATCCAGAGCAGATTATAGGCGCACCGTTTAGGTATTTATAGGAACGGGAGGTTATGCACCTACAAGTAGTACGAGGAGGGACTGCATTTAGTTTAGTTGGCAGATGTGGTGCAGCTATAGATAAAAATAATGTAAATTACACACACAATAAATTAATTACAAGATGTATTCGTAAAAAAAAAAAACTAATAATAACGTTGTTTGTTTTGGAAGGAGGCGAAGTAGTATGGAAAATAGTACATAAATCATGATGAAGAAAAGAAAACAATACAATTAAAAAATAAGAATGTTTATCCATATTATTTTTTAATTTTATTGTTTTCTTTTTGATTTATGTACTAGAGCATATTTTCCCATACTATTTCGCCTACCGCCCCCTTTTAGATAAACAATTACTATCCACTACTAATTGAAATATTAAGGCTCGATTGTATAAAGCAGATAACTCATCACTCATTCATAAACAGCACGGTAAAACTGTGACAAAATCTTAATGTTATCCCATACCATTACTATCCAATTCTGAGCGTCTGGGTTTTTATTAACATGCAAAACTTACCAATATAGCGGTAAGTTTTGCATGTTGATGATACTACCTCGTTAATTGTGAATGGCCCTTAACAAAGCGAATAAATCAGTATTTCGTCTTTTTTAGCCCTTTGATGTCTACTTCTGAACGTAGGCCTTCCTTTTAGACTTCCATATCGGTCTATCTTATGCTGTCTGGAACCCTTTTTTAAGCTACTTCATTAATATCATCTATCCATCTCTTCCTGTGGCAGAACCTTAATATTATCCTTGCTGCTCGTTTGGATTTTCTTGGGCGCTAGTGAACCAGTTGAATTATCCATCTCAATTCAAATTGTTCGAATTCGAAATATTAGGATAATTCAGTACCTTCCTAAAAGTGTGAAAGTACTTTTTGTAATATAAAAAAATTCAATTAAATAAGTTAAATTTTACAAAAATTCCTGACATATGTTTATCTCGTTCCGTATAAGGATTGACAAATTATGGTTAACCTAATCTTAGTTAGTAAAAATGTATTTAACAAAACGTGTATATTACAAACAATACAAATATTTAAACAAGTCACATCGTTGAAGCTTCCGGTTGCAGGCGCCAAAAAGTGAAAACACCTCCGCAAGGATTTGTACTTGATTAAATGATTAATATGCCGCTCGCATGCTCCACCAAAGATACCGGAAATTTAATCGGCCGTAAATTTGAATGCAAACGGCGAAAGCTGCTTGTTTTATTTAAATGGTTCGCGGGAGGTGGCGATTTGTATATTTATTTATATACATTTCATGCCAAAATAACAAAAGTCACTTGCTGCTGCTGTATATTTAAATGCAAAAACATTTTTCTTGGCATGGGAAATTTGAAGGGGCACCAATTTACAACTGGCATTTGATATTTCTGTGTCGAGTGAAGACAATTATACAATAAGAATATTAACAGCTATATAAACGTTTGTATTAAGAATTAAAGAGATTTGTGCGAAAAATATTACGAAAAATGTGTGGCCGAATAAGAGTAGCCGAAGGGACACACCAAATAAGAATGAATTTCGAACTTGAGGCTCTGATAAACAGCAACAACATAGTGAAACACATAAAATCACTGAGAATAAGATGACTCGGACATATATAAAGAATGGAAGGCAATAGGAAAACAAAACTTACCACAGAATGGAAAGCTACCACGAGTAGGCCAAGAGGCAGACCCCGGAAAATGGAAAAACAACGTGGAAGAGGATCTAAGAGTAATGGGAGTACGGAATTAGAGTAGAGCTGCCAAATATAGAGACGAATAGAATAAAATCGTAGAAGAAGCCAAAGCCCACAAAGAGTTGTACAACGAAAGGAATAAGACGAAGAAGATATCGCTGATGATATCGAATTGCCCGCAATTTGTCGCTTTCTTTATCAACGGTTTAATTAACCTGGTCATGTAAATCTTAACTAAGTAAAATACTCCATATGTTTGGTGCAACAGAATAGAAATTGAAGAAGTAGGTACTACTAAAATTAGACTTACATAAGACGAGTTTTAAGATTCGTTGGAGAAATCTACCATTAATCTTTTCTATTGCATTCGGTCTTGGGCTACTAGAATTCAGTTTATTCTGATGCGCTTTATATCATATGTTCATCCGGTTGGTGGACATCCCTTTCTTCTACCGCATCTTGTATGGGTCGCCATTTTAGGATGATTTTATTCCATTTGTCATTTAATTTTCTTGAAACGTCGTCGTCCCAGTTCCACTTTAGATCTGTAATGAGGTCAGTTGCATCGTTAACCTTAGTTTGCAGACGTAGTCCGTTCAGTATAATATTCATCTTAGAATGTTCTATAGCCCGCTGTGCTACTCTTATATTTTGGATGTTTCAGGGTTAGTATCTCTATAGGTTGACCTATGGAGACACTAACACTGAAACAAAAATCCATCTAAAAGAAAAGAGTGGCATGACGGGTATGATGCAATGGCCGAGCACCTTGTGTTTACCTCAAACGGCGATACTGGATTTAACAATATCTTTGAGTTTTCCATAGACTGCCCACATTTGTCTAATTCCCCTTTCGATTTTGTGGCAATTCCTACAAATTCTAATTTGATGACCTAGGTCAGGATATAACTGTTATAATTGAGTTTCCTTCTACCAAAAATCGGATGGAGACTCAATTTGTCATTAATTTTATTTTGGAAGTATTAATTTTTATTTTATTTTATTTTTTCTTGCTCTTGCTGTTTATTGAGTATTCTGTATTGAAGGATGCTTGTATTTCTTGAGAAATATGGCAAATAAAGGTCTTTTTTTTAAATTAATTTTTAGTTATACTTTAGTTGAAGCATCTGCCTGTTTTATGAGCATCTTATCGACCCTCTCTTTTTCTTCTTTCTGGTATTAAGCTCATGACTGAGTTGTCAGGATCCGTTGGCTATCTGTTATCTCTATCTATGTCTATCCTATGCTTCTTTGTAGTTTTCTTGTAGCGGTTTTGTATATTATCTTTTGGATTTGGTCAAACCACCTGGTCGGGGATCCGCTTTTCCCCTCCACGTTTCCCTGTTCTATCTACTGATAGATATATCAAGGTTAGTCGGATTTCTTCGAGTTATATGGCCGTAGTATTGTATAATTCGCCTTCGGTCAGTCGTTCTATAATTTCTAGGATTGAAATATTGGATCTCATTGCCGTCCACGAAATGTACAGCATTCTCCTACAGCAACACATCTCAAAGGCCTCGATTCGTTGTCTGTCTTTCTCTTTGATTATCCAAGATTCGCTGCACATGTAATCATTGAATAAACTAATGCTCGTACTAATGTAAGTTTTGTTTTCTGTGGCGCATATCTTAGCTTGGTTATGGTCTTTCTAGCAATTGCTATGCACCTTCTGCCAACAGTCCGAAACCTATCACTTATTGTAGCCTTCAGACTGAGGGAGTCACTCAGCTTTCTACGCATCACCTGAAAGAGTTGTGTCGAAGCCCGTTTCTGCACACCGAACGATATTTTAAAAACAACACAAGAGAGAACCCCCCCCTATTTCACGCCTCTGCGCCGATGGAATACCCCGTCGAACCGGCCGCACCGTCCCTGGCGATCACTCTTCTCCCTGGTGCGTTCTTTCATGATGGTGGTAACGTAATTATTCGTTGCTGCCCGTCTTTCCAGGTTCTCCAGCGACTCGTCCCTCATATCGAAATTGTCATCACTGCCTTCCTTTTCCTTATGGGCAGCTTTGTAGGGCTTCTTTTTGACCAGTGTCAGACCAGTTTTGGTGAAAATCTCTAAGGCTAAACGCGAGGCCATTCACGTAAAAATGACGTGCTCAGCTATGTCCCCCGAAGCCGTGCACAAGGGGCACTCCTCCTTCTGTTCCAGGCTCATGCACTTGAGATACGTCCTAAAGCACCCGTGCCCTGAGAGGACTTGCGTGAGCTCATATCATACTTCCCTATGTGTTCTGGCTACCCAACGCTATATCTTGCGAATGAACGGTCTCGTCCAACCAACTTTACCCTCCAAGTTGCCCCAGTCCCTCTATCATCTTAGGAACGTTTAGCTCTTGCGGCCGTTTTGATCAGCCCTTCTAGGTAGCGATCAGAACGCTTCGCCGCCACGAAGTTGACTGGAGGTATGCCAGCTATTACTAGAATGGACTCCGGACACCGACATATGCAAGTATGCGCTGGTAGATCATCCTCACACACACACACACACACACACACACACACACACACACACACACACACACACACACACACACACACACACACACCGGAACGCGTTTGAGCATGACACCCTCAGCCATTCTTGCTAACATCGCCCTCTTAGTTTACCCGGGTCTTTGCCGGTTGGGCATATCGCTGCTAGTGCCGCTGTAAATTTGTCTGCTCTCGCCCATGCCAGTTCTACATGCTTGCAGAAGGTCAAGCTCTGACCAAAGACAATCCTTGGTCACTTTTTTCGGGATCACTTCCGTGACCCCGTTGCGGAAGCTGAGGTCAGAGCATAGCTTCCTGAAATCTATTAAGTTATGGGTTTCAGCATTTCAGTTGTCTGAGTCATCTAATACTAACTTGGTAGGCTTCGTGCCACGGCTGTCGCCTTGTGGCGGTGGCACCACCAGCGACTCGTCCCTCATATCGAAATCGCCCATGCCAGTTCTACATGCTTGCAGAAGGTCAAGCTCTGACCAAAGACAATCCTTGGTCACTTTTTTCGGGATCACTTCCGTGACCCCGTTGCGGAAGCTGAGGTCAGAGCATAGCTTCCTGAAATCTATTAAGTTATGGGTTTCAGCATTTCAGTTGTCTGAGTCATCTAATACTAACTTGGTAGGCTTCGTGCCACGGCTGTCGCCTTGTGGCGGTGGCACCACCAGCGACTCGTCCCTCATATCGAAATTGTCATCACTGGCTTTCTTTTCCTTATGGGAAACTTTCTAGGCCTTTTTGTGGTTTTTTTGATATGCGAGTTATTCTTGCTATCGGAATCGGAGAGGTCGTCTTTAGAGCACTTTGCGCGTCGGCGGCACTTTTGCGGATGGCGGCGGCAATAAGAGTGACTTGCCGATCACGCTGTCGAAGAAGTTCTCGCTGCTCACCACGTTTCTATTAGCTAAGTTGGGGGTTTCAGGATGAGTCGTCCGATTCGTCGAATACAAACTTGGTGAGGTACGCCATCTCGTGGCGGTTGCACCACCGGTGTCTCATCGTTCATATAGAAATCAACATCTTCTTATTGGTTTACGCTCTCCGCCGGAGGTTGCTGATAGTTTTTAACCCTCGAGACAGTCGAACGAAATAGATCCGGCGACGATACCCCGAACCATTACCGCGGGTTACGAATAATCCAGGATATACGCCGATTTCCCACACTTTTGTCTTGAATTTTTCCTTGAATTCTTAGTTGTAGTAGCACATTTTTTATTTCTGGAGATGTGGCCTAGATATTGGAGTTTTCGTTTCTGTATAGTAATGAGGATTTCAGTTTCCTTATATATCCTCCAAAGCACCTCCACATTGATGACTTTGTCAATCTATGATATGGGCAGCAAGCGGCGATAAACTCAAAGGCATTTACTCTTTTAGTGGTTTTTAATGTCCAGTTTCTGTTCCATAGAGAAGGATAGACAAAATGTAGCAAGGTTGAATCTTAACCTTAAGTCTAGGCTTAAGCCTGGAGAAGTTACAAGTTTTTTCACTTTGATAAATACTGCTGTGGTGGCGGCGACACGGGTGACTTGCCAATCAGGCTATCGAACATGTGATTTGTGCGCCGATGTTCGTCTCTTTTTATAGGGTCTGAGGATTATATATATATATATATATATATATATATATATATATATATATATATATATATATATCTGAGTCTGAGTCTGAGGATTATATACTGTACTGTCATTTTTGTTATTAGCCATACTATATAGTTCTTCACAATCTTGCCTCCATGTGTCTAGAATCTTCTTGCTTTCCCATACCAGCTTCCCATGTTTATGCTATATTGTAACGGTGTTCTCAACCTTGTTTGTAACACTTTGTCCTTGTCGTTTTCGAGTTTATTGGTTTCTGTTCTTCTCGTCTCTAATTGTTATGCTTTTGTTTTCATCTACTCTTTTTATTATCCATTCTTACAACGAAGAATGGATAATAAAAAGAGTAGATGAAAACAAAAGCATATCCCTAATCCTTTTGGTTCATACGTTGCCGTATATTGGCGGAAAGATTTTCCTTCTTGTTCGTCCATTTTCGCACTGTGTTTGTGTTTTGTTGGTTTTACCGCCTCCGCGATTGTGTCGTTTAGGTTGTCTATATTAATTGTCCCTGAATTTCCTATATATCCTCTTCCTCGATCCATCACCCTACGTAAGGATTTGGTGATATCATAATATGATTTTAGTCTCCTCTGACCATGCCCTCGATCTTTTCTTGCTTCATTCGAGCTGATGAGAGTCTTTAACTAAAGTGCCTTTCATTTATCACTCTGACCTGATACGGGCTTATTGTTTCTTGTTCTATTCGTCGCTTCCGAATTCTACCTCGGTCCTTACAACCGGCGTCGCACGACCTGAGCGATACTGCACGCCACGGGGGCGACTAGCAATGATAAACCATCCTAAACGAAAGCGCCTTAATAAATCAGGTAATGCAGGTGATAGATCAAGGAGGAGGATATATAGCAGAAATATCTAGGTAATTCAGAGGCAGCAGCTAGATGTTATTCTCACAGATCTACGTCCTTCTACTTTTCCTACCACGATCAGTCTTTCCATGGACTCTCTTTCCTTATTTATGGCCAAACTATTGCAGACGTGTTCGGCCAATTCTGGCAGAGAGTAGGTCTGTGAGTTTTAGTTGCTCTAGCATGCATGCCTTGCTATATGAGCCATCCAATGGTATGTACACCTTGCACCTCTATGCCCACAATTGGAACGCGTCTAGTTTGCGCTTGTCGCATATTTTTACTATTCAAGTTTCCGCCGCATATGCAATGGGAAATAATACGGCCTGTAGGAGTCTTAATTTGGTGGAGCGAGTTATGGGTTTGCCTTGCCATATTCTGTCGAGCTTTGATGTTGCGGCCCGTGCCATAGCTATGTGTTACTTAATTTCCTGTTCACAGCCACTATTATTCGACATAAAGGACCCTAAGTAGTTAATATTAATTACTACTTCTAGGCCTGCAACTGAGGTTGATAATTTTCTACGTGGTCGACTATCATGACTTTGGTTTAGCCTTAGTTTAGCTCGAGCACGTACTATTTGCTTGTATCAGTCAGTCGATTCATTATTTCAATCACTTCTTCGCTGGGCGCTATTATCTACATATCTCAAATTGCTCATTCGCCAGCTCATTCTCCCACCTCATTCACCTGCCGCCCACTTTTCCTTCCTATCCGTCGAGCACTTATCATATTATGAGTTCACTGTATATACTCAACAATATCGGTGACAGAGTGCAGCTCTGTCTCATGCCCGTGAATTTGGTCGATTCCGTGTGTTTGACTCTAATTTGATTTATATTTCAAAAAAACTTCTATTTCTATGGGGCTATTAGCCGTGAGCCGGCCAAGGGAGAAGCTCAGAGGAGTTTAATCATCCGATATTGTTTTGAAATACTGAAAGATGATTCAGAGAAAATTCGATCCAATAGAGTTCGAACTCAAGCTCCCCAAAGTACGAGACGGACGACGCCTCTAACCACTCGGCCACTGAGCTGGGTATTTATATTTGATATTATAAAGTCTTCTCTTCAGAAACTCCGATTTCGTGGCAACCTGGTCCCTGGTTTTGAGAGATATCATTGAGCATCTGCTTTTTTTGATTTATTAAGAGAGGTTGTTTGAGAGTTGGTTTTTTAGGTGATTTATTATATTCTATAAGGTATATCGTTGTTTGTATACAATACAATATTTCAATAAGTTTTTTAATGTACATTTTTGCGACTTCTCTAATATTATATTTTTTTTATTGATTTATTTTTTTAAATTTTTGGATATACATGAATATATACAACAATACACAAATAAAACTAACCTTAGGCATTTCTCCCTGCTTCCAAATAAATAAATAAATATTACAAATGAATCCTGGAATATATACAAAGTGTTGTTTCTATAACCAGACACATTTATTCAGGTAGCAATTTTAAATCATTCACGCGAAAAGTTATAATGAGAAATTATATCCATATTCATTCAACAAGACATTTTGTATTGACGAATCGATGACACAATACCCTTGAAGTCCAACCGTTACACAATTATTTTTCCTTGCTAATAAAATATTGTTGATCGATAAACTAATTGATTGTTTGCGATATGCTGTAAATATTTGTGTTTACCACATTGATTCAAAATTGGCTTTAATCGCTATGGCGGTGTTTACGATAACCCTTTCTTATACACGGCCGTAAAGGATAAAGCGGGCGCGTTGTTGACAAGCAGCGCCTTTGAAGGAGATTATTGAGGTATTGTAAGCGGTCTCACGGCCAAATTCTTTGAGTGTCTGCTGCTAGTATATGGACGAGTAGACCACAATCTATTAAAGTTTTTAATGGGGAAATATTCAGGAATTTTATTTTAATTGCCCTATTCTGTATTATTGCTCATAAAATACACCTACAGTGGTATTTTTTAATCATCTTCTTTTGTATTATTTTCTATTGTTATGGTAGTAACTCTTTATGGTAAAAATGTTGCAACGTTATTGATTGACACAAACTAACAAACAACGCCTCATTTTGAGCTATCTAATTGTCACATTTAATACATATCATCATTTAGTTTCCTAGAATACAATTTATGATGTTATATTTTTACCAATTTCTTATTTATTGTAGTTATCAAACTGAAACTGCTTGAGGTACTCATGAACCCAAATGTGTTTCTCCTCGAGCGATGCCATCCAGTCGGGGAACTTATTTGGAAAAATGAAAAATGCCCGTGATCCTTCTAATCCTGCATACTCGGCTATTTGGTAGTGTACTACGTTCGTCGCTTTTTCAGTGCTGTAATCTCGCTGCATGGAGTTCATATTGTTACCGCCGTTGGACATGATTTTGGCCACTCGAATCAATGGGGGATTTTAAAGATACGCTATATTGGCCAATTCTGTGTCTGTTGTCGCTCGAGTATCCTCAATAACAACAACACACTGATTGGGGGAATCAGTGTGTTGTTATTGAGGATACTCGAGCGACAACAGACACAGAATTGGCCAATATAGCGTATCTTTAAAATTAGATCTGATAAATCAAATATGACTGCTGTTTTTAGATTCTGCACCCAAAATTATATAGAAACAGTAAAAAAATCACAGCCACTAAAAAGCCAGTTAAGTAGTGTTATCGCCGGATGACTCTTGGCGTTGGCCAACACTTTTGTGTTTGCTGAGTAGTCCTTATAATTTTATAATTATCTGCATAACACTTTTATTAAAATGACTCCCTGTATAACTATTTTAATAAAATGACTCTTCCATTTTATCAAAAGAACGATATGGTCGGTGCCATATCACAAAAAATGCCTGACACTAATTAGTACGTGAATACAGCTCCACCACAGAACAATTGAAATGTACGCGTGGTAGTTTTACCTTACGATATAAAAAGTGATTCTAACGACAACAGATGCAGAAACGAACGTCTGGATCATTTCCAACAGCGCATGACGCAAGATTCATCTTCTTCCATGAACAGCGAACGTACGAGCACCACCCAGTACGGGCAATTCAAGGTGAAACTAGATAATTAATTTGTCGCGAATAGAGAGAAACCGTTCGGCGCCTGTGTTCGTTGTTCCTTGGAACACAAAATGCTGATTTATTTCACAATGTTAAAGTGCGAATAATTTCCCAGTATGGGCGTACCATCATCGCACGTGATGTCCGCTATTCTAAAGGCCGTTAGTAACACACAACTGATGTTTCGTGGGCGTGCCACCAGCAGTTTTCGTAATTTATACAGTGTGGTTGGTTGGTTTGTAAAGAGTTGATTTTACTAACCTAGATATATTCGAATATGCTTCATTATACAGTGCCCGTTATTTAACTGTATGATTTAAATGTCTAGTGATAACAGATGGTGTATGTTCTGATATTATTTGTGTATCCACTTTTATACAGATCAGTAAAGAATGGCATGTGGCGCCCCGTGCTGGTTTAGTGAACTGGAATCTTATACATTGTGTTTTGTATATGTTTCCTTCGTTTGTGTTTTATTCGTTTTTGGGGACAATTATTGAATTCTTATGTGTGAATTTCGTTTATGTAGGTTTTTGAACGCGAAGAACGATCTTTGTTATATTTGTTTACGGTTTCAGTACATTATCTCAGAGTTTCTCAAACTGTTTGGTCCGCGACCCCCCTTTGCACTTATCATCATCAGGTAGAAAGGTTAAAACGGGGTGTGACGTCATCATCATCTTATCACCTGTTATCAGCTTATCATCTGTTATCATCTGTTATCATCTTTCACAGGTTATGAATATACTTTACTTAATATAATGTTTTTTGTGAGCTGTATTAATGTGGATGCATATGGATGCGTATAGATTAATGATTAATGTGGATGCATGTGGATGCATGTGGATGCGTGTGGATTAATGATTAATGTGGATGCATGTAGATGCGTGTGGATTAATGATTAATATGGATGTATGTGCATATATGCGGATGTATGTGGATGTGTGGGGATACATGTGGATGTCTGGGGATATATGTGTATGTATCCACATTAAAACAGCTTCAAAACAGCTATTGTTATTATATCTGTTTCCTACGCTGCTTTTTTAATCAGCTATCTGCTTCTTAAGCTGTTTTGAAGCTGTTTTAATGTAGATGCATCCACATATATCCCCATACAACCACATACATCCGCATATATCCCACATACATCCACATTAATCATTAATCCACACGCATCGACATGCATCCACATTAATGCAGCTTACAAAAACATTATATTAAACAAAGTATATTGATAACCTGTGAAAGATGATATCAGATGATAACAAGTGATAAGTTGATGATGATATCACACCCCTTTCGACCTTTCCACGTGATGATGATGATGATGATAGATTTCGTTACCCCCCTTTAAAATACATGCGATTTTGCCACAACTACTAAATTATACGAAATATATTCGTCGTAACCCAGCCTGTAACCACTCGGCCATGGTTATAGGCGTCCTCCGTCTCGTACTGAGCATTAGGTAGTTTGAATTCGATCCCCAGCGGGGAGCGAATTTTCGCGAATCACCTATCACAACTTTTCAGAGGTTTGCTGTGATGGTAAGGTAAATACCGGGTGATTAACTCCTCTGAGCTTCTCCCTTGACCGGCGGAAAAGCCTCACGGCTGATAGCCCTATAAAAATAGTTTTTTTTTTACGTCGTAATTTTTATCGTGAATAGTAGCTATATTTATTAAGCCCCTATTGTGTAAGCAAGGCGAGGTCCTGCCTTCCACTTTTTATTTAGCACAGGAATTTTATTTCTTCTATACGGAAGGTATTACACGCTTCATCAAACATTATTATATAAAAAGTACACATATAATAATCGCGCCAGGTGAAATGAAATCATTTATTAGAAATTCACTAGAAAGTGTTCCCTCCGTGGCCGTCGGCACAGAAAAAATGCGAGGAAACAAAATATGTGTCGTGCATAGGAAGTGCGGCTTCGCTGTTCGCTAATTCGAAACGACTTCGCGAAAACGAGTGATCGGTAACAAAATATGAGCGATTACGTGCCAGGAACATACACTCACGCATGTTATATAAAGTTCAGTGGTGAACATAATACCAACTTACCTAAATATTATAATTTTATTACAGCAGGAAGTGTGCGCTTTGTAGTTCGTTGCAAAGTACTTAAGCCGGAGTAGGTTGTGGTGTTGAAATGTTGAATAATAACAAAAACTTTATCTATTTATAATTCATACTGGCGTAGTTATTCTAAGTACAATCAACTTATATACGGATTCAATATTATTTCACGCTGGCAGATTAATATTACCAATATTACCACGAAAATAATAATATATATTATATAATAAATATATTAATTAGGAATTTTAGGATACCCAGCAGTGCCTAAAATATTTTTAGTTCATTCTAAAGTACTTACTATTATAAATAGTGGTATTGGCATGTTGAATTATAAACAAAATTTAATGTAAGTGTAATTTTTACATTGTAGTAAATTATCTTATTCAAATAGTCATTTTGTTGACTAGTCAGTCAACTAAAATTTAAAACAAAAAACCTTTATTTAGCATAATCACCCAAAAATTCAATTCTACAAAATTCCCCCAATAAATAATACTCCGAATAACCGAAAAAAGGGAACGAAAAAATACAAATTAACATAAAATACATATTGGCTTACATGCCTCCTTCCTACACAATAGACCCCCTCTGCCCTAGCCAATGTTCTCTGCCACATCAGCCTCCTGTAGATTTTCACGTCTCTCCTAACCATTCAGCTTTCTATAATCTCCAACCCACTGTGCTTTCACTCCCTCACATTCGTTGCTAAGGTGGCACCATATGTCACTCCCCTTACTACTCAACGCACACACGGTGTACCCCAACCCCATCCACACTTCTTTCATCTCTTACCTCGCTCTTGCCATACACACTTTGTCCTCCCTGTTGCATTCGCTCCTGGCTAAGTATCTCGGGAGTTTACTTACCCTGTGCTTGCCACTTTACGTAGACAGGGTTGTATGAGCTCTCAGCCAGCTTCTCACCTGCATTTCTTGCCACTCAATATCCGTAAAACTCTCCCTTACCTCGGTTCCTAGCCTTCCTCTTTCTTTCAGCTTCTTCTCTACTCACACCTCAGCCATACCCACTCGTTCATACATCCTCTATCTTTTATCCATCCGCTCTCCGTCCTACTGCTACACCTCATCCATCCCTCCCGCACCAGTCTTTCATCGCCCAAATTCTGCAATCTTTCTTCAAACATCAAAAAACAAAAGACCTTTATTGGCATTTCCCTCACTGCACTTCCACATCACCATCGACAACAAAAATATACAAAAATAAAAATACAAATAGAAATGTTTCTAATCTTAATTTGTAATTTTTTGGGGTGTGTTACAAAAGTAACACTCCCCAAAAAATTACAAATTAACCTCATCTATAACCGCTCTTCAAACATCACAATCTTCACACACGACTTCCACCACATACTCAGACGGTTCTTCTCCTGCAACAGCACTGCCCCAGGTGTCGAGCTTTCGAGACATTGCAGACCTTTCAGGAACCAACCTTGCTACTTTTCTAGTACATCTCACTCACGCTATTCTCACAACTCTACTCCATACAACAGTATAGGTTTTAGACATGCATCCCAGATCTTGCACGCCATCAAGAGGTTACCGCCCCACAAACTCTATCATTTTCTGCTCGCAATTCCCGACTTTTGCCTGCATATACTCCACATGCATCCTAAACCCTCCTCCACAGACAAACCAAAAGCCCAAATACATACCAATGTTACCCGTCCTATCCAGGTACATTTATTAGAAATTCACTAGAAATAGGACACAGGGATGGGAGATGGGGTTGCCGTCACCTTCGTTTGTTTCTTGTTGAAGATAGCTTCAACTACCGCTCTTATTCCTCTCGACACCGATTTGTCTGATCCATGAGGGCGAGCTCCTATCTTCTGATAATCTTAAACGGGAGGCCCCATGGATCCTCCTTGACCTCCTCGCATAATTTCTTCCAGCATCTGGATTTGCTATGTTCGATCGCCCTACTGAAGTCTTTCCTCATTGACCGGTACTACCCGTTATCTGGCCCAGTTTGCTCACTTCGCCTCTCCGCGACTTCCTGACTTCTCGTGGTAGTTCTGGATGGAACTGCTTTACTGGTCGCCTGCTGCAGCCAGTTGTTTAAATTCTCTGTTATTTCTTCAGGGCTTGCCGGCGGTAGGCCTCCCATGACCTCCAGAGTCTGCTGCATGAGATCCTGGATCATCGCTTCCAGCTTCCACCACATCCGTGCCCGGGAGGGGGGAGGGGGCTCTGTGACCATTCCGTTGGTTTCTAGAGCACCCACGCGATTCTCCTCGTGGGTGATCCATGGGATCCGATGTGCCCATGGTGATCGCTCATGATCTTGATGGCGGCATCCCTAATGGGCCCATCCGTCACGCCCGAGCAGTCTATCTTTTTGTGGTTTGGTTCACTAACGACAACTACGGGAGCCCCTCTTGCTGTCGCGGTGGCTAGCAGCAGTTGGTGCCTGCTCTGCCTCTTTTAATGTTGGTCTGCAGGAAGCTGATGTGGTGGCTACCTCCGTCAGCCCCCGGCCTCCTGGCCTTTCCCATTTTATTTAGTATTCTTGGGCAGACAGTCTCGCAGAGTGTGCAGTAAGGCACTTATACAACTACTGGCTGATGCCCTGCTCTCCATACCTGAGGCATATGGGTCCGCTATTGCACGTATTCGTGCGATGCCCATCCTAACAGCAGCGGCTGCAGCCGTAGCAAACTTCTACAGGTGTCTTTACATAGTACCAGGCCTTCCATAGTATGGTTGCTTTTAATGTTTCTGCTTCAAGTCCAGTGGGCATCACTGTGATTGCCTTTGTTGAATTTCTGGCCGGTATAGGCCCTTTCACCCTGAATATCTCTCCTGTTCCTGCTGTGGCAGCTCAGGCAGGCCTTTTCCACCTCTAGTGTAGTAGTTAATATGTAAGGCGACTCCTGACCTCCTCAGCGTTGTTTCCGTGCCTGAGGATTTTTTCATTATGGTTCCACATAGGGTATAGATTCTGGACCCACTGTCCCGAACCCTAATCCGTCGGTGCGATCAATCCTCGCGACATTGTCGTGGTGAGCGCCATTACTTGCTGGGTTTTTTCGGTGTCGCACTCTCTTCATTGTCCTTCAGTTCTATCAGGACGGACGATACTGCCAACTGATATTCCAATATCTTCAGCCCTTCAACGGTCGCCAGCCTCGAAAGTTCTAGAGTTGTATCAACTATAACCCTCCGTGGTGGAGACTGGCGATACCGCCAACTGATATTCCATTATCTTCGACCCTTAAAGGGTCGTCAACCTCGAAAGTTCTAGCGCTCTATCAACTATAACCATCCGTGGTGCAGTGGGAGCGCGTCGGCCTCAATATCCGTAAACGTGGGTTTAGTCCCAATGGAGTGTTAATTTTAGGGGGATTACGTAATTATACTGCATTCTTAGTTACATATTTTTTACGGTCTATAATCTTTTTGCACACTTCAGCAATCTTCTCATGCTTCATCAGTATCAGAGAATCATTTTCTTTGTTCTTTGTGTCTCCTTTTGTATCACATGCATTGTTCAAGATTTTTTACAATTCCAAATTTGAAAATGATATTGTATGCTTATAAATAATAAATTGACAAAATACATTAATTATAGAGGGAAAAGAGAGGACAGGTGTATAAAAAACTTCTATTTTTATAGGGCTATTAGCGGTGAGTAGGGTTGCCATCCTACACAGCATTGTTCTGTAAAACCTATAAAAGACGGTGAATGTTAATTCGCGAACATTTGAACTCAGGCTTCCCCAATGCTCAGTACGAGACATCGTCCGTCTCGTACACTGGGGCCAAATCGCCTTTGAGCGGTCAACATATGAAAAAAATAACTTTATTCTGGGAAAAAGTAAAGTATGCAATTAGTGGTGATAATCTACAAGGCCCTAACGGCATAGTTTAGAGGGGTTGGATATTTATACATGACCCACAGAAAGAAGTCAAAGAGTGACTTCGCACACGCCGATATTGCGTACGTAGAAGCACTTTTTTCGCGGCGCTAGTAAAAGTGTGACAGAAAATTCAAATTTCATCCGATTTTCAATCTGCAAAATGAAGCCTTAAGACAAAAGTACGTACTTTATTTCATGTTTTACAAGATAAGAATTATAATATATCAAGAAAGCTGTCGACAATTCTGTTAATGCAAAATAAATGGAAAATTACTTATAAAAGTTCACAAAAAAAGTTGATTAAAGTACATAGCCGGACATTTTCGGGTAGATTAAAAAAAAATTAATTGAAGCTAAAAAACCCCGTGTAAGTAATTTCGAACCAAATTGGTAGACAAATTTACATTTTGTACACCATTTTGGGTCTGCCATTTTGATTTTTTTAATCGATTATCGGATTCGTATTCAGTGATTCAACCTCCCGTGCAAGTATATTCAAACCAATGTATTTGCTAAATCTACTTTTTGTCCGCCATTTTGGGTCCTCCAGTTTGAATTTTTTAAATCCGACGTCAGGTTTGTATTCAGATACCTCAAAACCCTCCGTGTACGTTATTTCGAGCTACATAGTTTCCAAAATTAACTTTTTTATCCGCTATTTTGGATCTGCCATTTTGAATTTTTGAAATCGGACATCAGATTCGTAATCAGCGACCTCGAAATCCCACGAGGAACAAAATTTGGTCTTCTAAAAGAAGTTTTAGTAATATTGGCCACGTTTTCGGGAATCGGCCCCAGTGTGCTACGCCTCGAACCACTGAGGACCTTGAAATCCCCCAAGGAACAAAATTTGGTCTTCTAAAAGAAGTTTTAGTAATATTGGCCACGTTTTCGGGAATCGGCCCCAGTGTGCGACGCCTCTAACCACTGAGGTATAAAGGTAAATTATCTATAGCCCGTGATTATATTATTATTATTATTAAATGTTGCATAAATTATTGTTTACCATCCATTTCATAGCCGAATATACCTCTGTTTATATATGGCAACGTCGCATTATGTGTCAAAGTTGTCAAAAGTTACGTTTGAATCTCGGATTGGAAATTAACTCGACTTTATACAACCAAGCTATTTTTTGTTGAATTAAACACATCATTTATTTTGTCCAATACAGTCTGATTGTTTTTTTTACAATTTTACAATTACATTTAACAAATTAAAAAGGAGTCTCCTTCGCAGTTCATTCACCAATCTTTGGATTAACCTGCATGTTATTTTTGGTCGTACTAGCTTGGATTTAAAACCCTATGCTTGGTATTATTTGCAACAAAAAATTTACTATAGTTTAAATGTATGAACCTGTAATTAACTATACTATACAGTATAATATTATTGTAGTTCTAATTACTAAGGTGTCCTCGTGAAATTATTATTCAGCTTTAAGTAGCAGATTCTCATTCCATTAACCTCCCACATAATGGCTTCCTTCATGCCAACCGGCCCGAATCTTTTTCTGTATCTTCCGTCTAGCTAGACACCGTATTTTGACCTGCACCCTTCCCAGAAGGCGCAGCGCAGGCAGACGCGACTGCAGACATTCCCGAAGAGGTTGTCGGCTCGCGCCCCGTGTGGACCGTTTCGGTTTAAGGCCGGTCAGCCCGGTTGATGAACCCACATCTCATTTTTCTCTCGCATGTGTTTAGAAAAAGAGCATTTTCCGCTCCCAGAGGAAACGGCGCGCGTCCAGTTTTCTTTTTTAGTCAACATGTAATTAGAGCAATATCGCGCGACAGTCGGGCGACAGTTGGGCACGTGAACGAGCTAGATGGAGCGCGGGCGATTTCCTGGAGGTTGAACAAGGCTAGGCGGCGTGTTCACGTGCACGAGCGAGCGCGGCCTTAGAAACTAATTTCGCGGTTTTTTTTTTTGTATGAGCCGTCGTGAATATCGTTTTGGGCGACGTCCGGTTTGCGCCGGAATTCGGAATTATGGGAGAGACCTTTCGCTTTCTACGTAAGCCGAGGCGAGATAAGGACGTTATCGAAGCGGCGATTATATTATGTTGGTGCTGTTAAATATTAAATTTTTCTTATTTAGCAATTGAAATTAATTTAATATAATGTAACAAAAAAAACTCGCCAACTTAGTATTTCTTTTTGGTCGAATGCTAATATCGAATGATGCTGAAATGCAAACGGATATATAGTTAGATTAATATTTTTAATGATGTCAATATGCTACATAAGATTTGCATAAGTTATAAAATGCATTTTATAATTAAATGTTAAAAAACAGCATACTATCGGGGAAACAACTAATTTTCACAGTCATTGAAGAGATTTAAAAATCTGTTCTACACATTTTCTACACGCTTGTGATGTACTTAAAAGAACCCTTTGAGCAACAACACATTTCAAGTCAAGTCATATCGATGAAATAAGTTATGATCAGTGATAAAAAAAAACAAAATAATAATCGTTTTATTTGCCCTTCCTTCAGCTATTTTATTCAAAAAATGCATTTTCTGCACTTATACTACTCATAAATATGTCAAAATATTATTACAAACATAAATACAGTGCACTTAATTACTATGTACATTGACAAGTAGGTCGAATCTGTCGCCTAACTAATGAGAAATTATCGATCGCGACGCACATCTGCACGCTGCGGGCGTCCCTATCTATTTTTATGAGGAAAACACATATTTTTATATAAACCGGCGTCCATTTTTATTGTTTCCGATATAATTTAGGAAGTGGGTCAAGACCTTTCCATTTATTTTTGTCCGCCACAGCTTGCACTTTACCGCTAATAATAGCTGTAATCAATGACTCAATGCAAAGGTCGGGAATTGCCATTTTATGCAAAAGAAATCATACAAAGTAATTATTACAAATACTCGATTAGAGTTCAAGATTTTTTCCAGCTCTCGTAAAGTATCACTTGTGGCTCCACAGAATTTTGTCACGTCACTAATAACTAACTCTGGACTTAACTGAAGTGAGAACAATCACTAACTATCAGAAATAGCAATAAAACTATTATTGTTTTTTCCCATGGACAAGATTAATATTTTTTCGTATACCTGGTTTCATTCTATTTGCAGCTTTTTCCAAAAAGATATGATAAAAAATTATTTGTTTTGTGAAAGTTTGACGCTCTATACCTTTGTTAGGCAACGAGAAAGATTGCTCATTCAAAAATGGTCGAAAAAAATTGGCAATTTAAAATTAAAAATCGATGTGTCCGACCAATTTTTGCAAAAATCATAAATAGAGGTTTTATTGAATTTATTCGCTACTTAATTTCCACTCTGGATCTATATTACAACGTGATAAATAAGCCTGGTATTTAACTTTAAACAAATCATAAGAGAAATAAATAGTAGATTAAACTTTCTTACTCATTTTCTTCAAGAAGACGTATGATTCTGTCAGCAGACAAACGCTATTTCAAATACTTGATGTCAAAACAATTAACATCATCAGGGACTCACTCACACAAAAAACCTATATTGTATACCTGCCTGCCCTGAAACCGCCTTGATATTCACTTGATATTTTATAAAAGGACCGCCCTAGGCGGGAAAATTCGAACTTCCGAGTTTCGGGGCATTGTTGGTGAATACGGGCATTTATTTATTTATGTATTTAAATTGATATTGGATTATTCTCCTAGATATAGCTTATATTAGAATAAAAACCTAATTCTATGGTAAATTTACTTTTATAAGTTTTGGTTTTTGTTTTTATTTTTGGCCGAAACTAAGATAAAAATCAAAATTTGGTTTCAATTTCGCCTAAAAAAACTCTGTTTCTGTCGTATTCTACAAATCAATACCTTGATAATTTGTATAATTCCATGCGCTTTTATTTATTTACTTAAAATATTACTATGAATGATAAAACGAGATAACGCAGCACACCCTTTCAATTCATAGAATCTTGGTTGTGGATTCAAACACATAATCCCGCGCTATAGCTGATATCTATTTTTATTGAATCTTCCGGCACCAATTAATGGTTATCGCCAGATATCAATTTTTATATCGAGTAAAGCCAACTTGAAAACGTGAATATGGCGTGCAACCTTCAATTCGCGATCAATTGATAACGCGTTGCAATACTTCGTCTGATTAAATCCGAACATTATTACGGCGAAAGTAAAAATTTAAGTTTATTAAACAATCTAATCATACATCTAATTGATATAATATTTAATGGACAATAAAAATTACTGCAAAATTAATTATACATTTGCAATTACAATATAATTTAATATTTACGATCTAGCTCAGTGACCGAGTGGTTAGAGGTGTCATCCGTCTCATACTGAGCATTGGGGAGCCTGAATTCAATCCTCAGCGGGGAGCGGATTTTCGCGAATCACCTTTCACAGTTTTTCAGAGCTTTTCTGTGTTAAGGTAAACACCGGTTGATAAACTCCTCTGAGCTTCTCCCTTGACCGGCGGAAAAGCCTCACGGCTGATACCCCTACAAACATAGAAGGTTTTTTTTTAATATTTACTTTCCGAATACAGCACCGCTGAAGCAAGGGATTGGTTTCGCAAAAAATCGAATTACGAATTTTGACTTTTCTGCATGTTTTATGACTTGTTTTAGTCAAAATAGACTATTTTTGGAAAATGTTCAACGTTCAAGATCATCAAGGTCAAATGTTCAGATCCACACACACACAGGTGTGTGGATCTGAATATTTCTGTGAACAAAATTCCGCAGAGAACGGCTGACTGAGTATGACCATATTTGCAAAGCGGGTTGGGAAAGCGAGTTGGGGTCATATTTTGCGTTTCACTCTACAATTGGATATGATTTTTCTCGGAAATTTCCTTATGTAACCTATATCATAATATAAATCTCTGATCGCAGACAAATAATCGCTTTCAAAATCCGTAATAACAAAATAGGGTTGTCATTTGAAAAAATTGTGGATGACATCATTTCACATTCAAATATGGTCAACAAAATTGACACTCACCAATTTCTAATCAAAATGTCAATTTGGTTGACCATTTTTGAATTTAAATTTAAAACTCGATGTGTCCGAGCAATTTTTGCTAAAATCATAAATAAAGGTTTTATCGAATTTATTCCACACTTCATTTTCCATACTACACACCCTGTATAATATTGTATAGCCGCGTTCAAGTTCTTATTGTGCATAGACATTTAACATTATTGTAGTCCTATTTTACCCTATACTCAATTAAGAGAATCAATCCCCTTAACATCCCAGAAAAAAAGTGCTGTCACTCTTCTCGCTGAAAATTACGTTTATGTCTTTTTGGGTGGTGGACTCCTTATGGACCCATTGATTGGACTCTTGTTTTGTGGGAGGATCCCAGTGGTGTACATCATCCCCAGTATCTATCCCCGTGAATATTCTTGATGCTTTTATGTGTGAAAATGTGTGATGAACAATAAAATCACTCTATTTTTTGTTTAATTCGACTGATATAAAAATGTATACACATTTTTATATTAGTCTAATTAATTAATTAATTATTATTTATTAGATTAGACACACATACGTGTGTCTAATCTAATAAATCTAATCATCAATAAGCTTAATTGATTAAAATTTAATGCAAATTGATAAATAATAAATAAAAGTTTTAAGTGATGTTTAGGAAGATAGTTATCGTTGCACACATGATTAAAATCTATTAGTTAAACCGTACTCGGTACAAATGTAATCTATGTAAAATTTTAAGGAAATTAATGCTAATTGATAAGTAATTATTAAAAGTTTTAAGTGATGATTCTGAAATTACTTATCTTTGTACCAGGTGTTTGCAAATGTTTTAAAAAGTGCACGTTACAAAGTAAATCTATGTAAAAATTTGATTGGAATAGTAATATTTTTCATTAATAATTAGATACAGATATAATATAAATTAT
The DNA here is from genome assembly GCA_963942505.1 of Lordithon lunulatus. Lineage (NCBI taxonomy): Eukaryota > Metazoa > Arthropoda > Insecta > Coleoptera > Staphylinidae > Lordithon > Lordithon lunulatus. Next base: position 16,537,903 of record OZ012672.1, on the reverse strand, counting down.
ACATTATATTTATATTTGTTGTGCTAAAACAAATTGGTAATTATACCCGTTTTCTAATGAATATTTCGTAGTGCAATATATTTTTACTTTTCTTACGCAGCATACGTAGCTGGAAGACAATGGATAAGAAGAGTAAAGGTAGGAAAGCATGAAAGGACTATATCTAGAAATAGATGATAAATGGCTAATAAAAAACGCAGTATATATAATAATATATAATAAATAATAAAACAATGCTTTCCTCCTCATACAGCAGTGTTCTATTCGGAAAGTAAAAACACAAACTTTCTTAAATAGTACAACTTACCCTCGAAGAGGGAAGTTAAACGCCATCTGGCGGCACCACATCAATTAGCAATGCACACCCATATGGTAATAACCGTCAATATGCTCATGTCTTCAGGATCACCGGGTAGTGCCCTCTAGAGAATAATATTCCAACAGAGTGCTTGAGATATCAGCACAAGGCCAATCGCATTTAATTTTCCTCCTAGGGGGTTAGTTGTTTCATTTTTATAACAATCTAGATATGTAGATTGCTAAGAGGTGGGTTCACACTTATATATGTTATATACAAACTTTCTTTATTCTATATCACACTGCTTATTAATTATTGACTTATGTTTCGATCTGAAAATTATCAGGACTAGATCGAAACATAAGTCAATAATTAATAAACAGTGTGATATAGAATATAAAAAGTTTGTGTTTTTACTTACCGAATACAACTCAGCTGTATGATGAGGAAAGCATTGTTTTATTATTATTTTATATAGTTTATTATTTTATTATATAAAATGTATGACGAAGTGAACGCTTCAACCATTAATGAAACTTTCTCTAATATTACCAGTAATATTATCAGAAGTATAGATATTTCTTTTATTTCTATTAAAAAAATCTATATTTATATTATATTTCTTTTGCTGAGTTTTTTAAATCGTCTCACGCGATTGTATCTCGAATCAACTGAACAGGCCAGAAAACTTCAAATTTACCGGAACCGGCAAGTAATTACAAAAAAGATGAAAAGTTTTGCCTGAAGCATGAATTAAATTTTGTTTAGCTGGTGCTATGACAAATCATTTCTTGAATAAAAGACATAAATGAATAATAGAAACTAGAATTTTGATCAAGTTTCTTGACGAATCTTCATGAAACACTAGAAACTTGATCAAGTTTCTTGATGAATCTACTTGAAACTAGAAACTTGATCGAGTTTCTTGATGAATCTGCTTGAAACTAGAAACTTGATCAAGTTTCTTAATGAATCTACTTGAAACTAGAAACTTGATCAAATTTCTTGACGAAACTACTTGAACACTAGAAACTTTTATAAGTTTCTTGACGAATCTAGCACATTGTAATTCATGCATCGGTAGGTCGCCACCGCAAACGCCATGATGTTGTCAGACATTGAACATCTTGGTAATGATTAATCAATGGTTATACGCAAAACAATCAAAAATAAGCAAAAACTCCCCATATTTTGATCGTTTTTTATTTTTCTCAAAAATATTTTAATAAAATTCGTTCAGAATAAAATTTTATTTCTTTAAAATTTTCGTATAAATGGAACGTTACAGTTATGTGCAAATCAACATTTTAGATGCAAATATCTTTTAGGTTAGCCTGAATGTTGGCCTGTATTAATGCCATCTTAGTCTATCTTTCTCGTGTTGTCATTTGTACGTGGTCGTACTATTTTAATTGTCGCATCTCTATGTCATCCGTGGCGTCATAAATTCTTCTCGTCTTCCTTCTTATGGTTTCATTTCTTACACCATCAATTGTGGATATTCTGCATGCTCTTCTTAGGAAGTCCATTTCTACTTTTTTTATTCCCTTCCTTTCTGTCTCTGAAATTTGCCAGCATTCGGCACCATACGTTGTTATCGGTTCTACGATAGTTTTCTAGATTCTCAACTTCGTGTTCAGTTTAATTTCTTTGCACCACATACTGTATTTAGTACGTATAGCTTTGTTTCCTTGGCACACTAGATTTGCTATATCTTGTTTCATGTTCCTTCTTTCGAGATGATGGTTCCGTAATATCTGTGTTTCCTTTTTTGATCTCTCTTAACTTGAATTCCAGGTTTCCTATTCTCTCTCCTTTCTCCGCCATATTTTTACATGTTGAGCCCCCATCTCGCATATTCTTTCAATAATTTCCTTAGCATGTAGACGATATGCCCTTCGTCTATCGCTATTATTACTTGGTCGTCCACAAATAGCAAGCTCGTCAAGCAATATTCTGTAATATACATATATATATATATATATATATATATATATATATATATATATATATATATATATATACATATATATATATATATATATATATATATATATATATATATCGGAGGACAGTTAAACGCGTTTAACTTTCCTCCTAGGGGGTTAGTTGTATCATAATATTTAATATTTATTCCCACTTTTTTTATTTCCCTTTTTCAGTTACCTAATGATCCCTATATATATTATACAGGATAATTACCAAAATAATACTAATAAATATATTCATAAATATAAAAAAAGACCTTTATTTGGCATATCAGCCCAACCCTTCCCTTTACAAATTCTAGCCGCAAAAAACAATACTTTCACAGAAAGAACTAAAAAATAAATAAAAAAAAGAATACAAATTAACATTTTCTACCTACTAAAATAAACTAAACCCTCTGCCCTCGCCAATTTCCTTTCCCACGTCAGCCTCCTACAGATTTTCACGCCTTTCCCATCCTCTCCTAACCATTCGTTCAGCTTTCTGCACTCTCCCACCCACTCTGCTTTCACTACCTCACATTCTTTGCTAAGGTGCCACCACGTGTCACTATTCTTCCTACACAGCGCACACGCGGTGTACCCCAGCCCCATCCACACTTTTCTTCCTCGCTCTTCTGACCCACACCTCGCTCTTGCCATGCATACTTTGTCCTCTCTGCTCCACTCTCCCCTGGCTAAATAGCTCGGGAGTTTCCCCTGCACTTGCCACTCTACGTAGCCAGGGTTGTATGAGCTCTCAGCCATTCTCACTTGCCTTTCTTGCCACTCAATATCCCTCAGTCTCTCCCTTATCTCAGTTCCTAGGCTACCCCTTTCTCTCAGCTTCTCCTCTACCCGCACCTCAGACATACCCACTCTTTCATACATCCTTTCTCTATCCTTCCTCCATCTACTCTCTTTTCTACTCTTGCACCTCATTCATACCTCCCGTACTAGTCTTTCCTCACCCAAATCCTGCAATCTTTCCTCAAACTTCACAACCCTCACACACGACTCATACTACTTATCTCCTGCAACAGCACTACTCTCGGTGTCGACCTTTCCAGCCCTAGCAGATTCTTCAGAAACCAACCTTGCTCCCCTTCTATTACCTCCCATTCACGCAATCCCCACACTTCCACTCCATACAACAATATCAGTTTTACACACGCATCCCAGATCTTACACGTCATTACGAGGTTACCACCCCACAAGCTCTCCCATTTTCTGCACGCAATCCCCCAAGCCATTCTTGCTTTCGCCTGCATACACTCCACATGCATCCTACTAAGCCCTCTTCCACAGTCAAACCAAAAGCCCAAATATTTAAAGCCATTCACTCTCTCAATCAGCCTTTCCTTCCATTTCAGCCCTTCGCCCTTACCCCTCCTGCCCCTATTCATAAACAACATCCATTTGGTCTTTTCCACATTCACCACTAGCCCCCTCTTATCAAGTACCTACCCATTCTTTCCAACATCTCTTGCATCTCTTCCACTTTCTTGGCCACCAGCACCACGTCATCTGCATACACCAACATCCACACCTTGGATCTACCCACCACGACCCCTCCTGCCTGTCCTCTCTTCAGCACCTCTTCCAACTCGCTCGTGTACAGATTGAACAGAAGGGGGCTCAGCGGGCACCCCTGCCTTACACCCACATTCACCCTAAATTTCTCAGATATTTCTCCATTCACTCTTGCTTTCGCCCATGTCTCTTTATACATCCTTCTCACCCAATTCATAAATATATATCTGTCTATAGGTCTATACATTAAATAACATGGTTTAGTTTAGACATCTTTTAGTAACTACTTTAAACTAATCCATGTTATTTAATGTAAAGTCACTAGGGCTTCTCTATTAGAATAAACCTTAATTCATTTAAACCTCACAATAAATAGATATATAGTTTTTATCAACAAGTGTTTTAGAATGTTGTACATACTATATTCCAACTATACACATTCAAGTTTTATTTTCATATATCCTTGTGCGGTGTCATAGGCCTTTTTAAAACAATTAAAACGCTTATTGAATAAAATTTGAATTGCTTGACTTTTTATCAGTTACAGCCGAAAGCAGATAATAAATTAAACCGTCACTTATGTCATCACTAATTTCTATTGTGTACATATATGACTACGCAGCCATTTCTACTTGAAGTCGTAATTACACCTCTCTCTAATTAATTACATCCCGTCATTTGTGGAGCGGCCTTATCTAATCAACTCGCACTTTCGCAATCTCCCATCAAATATTTTTGCGCATCACTTTTTTTTATATATGTATATAAAAGTCCAATTCACCCAGCACGATTTTGATCAAAGATAAACGCAAGTTACATCTACGAGTGTGCGTCTAATGAATTTTACTTGAGCAGATTTCTAAGTAATCAACAATTATTGCACGATAATAGGAAGAATTATAATCAAAGGTTTTATCGAATTTATTCCATACTTTAGGGATACTCTGTATAATTTTGTATAGCCGCTGTCAAGTTCTTATTATGCATAGACATTTCCTATTATTGTAGACATATACTCAATTAACAGAATCCCCTCAGCATCCCAGAAAAAAGTGCCGTCACTCTTCTCGCTGAAAATTACGTTTTTGCCTTTTAGGGTGGCAGAGTCTTTATGAAACTTATGATTTTGATCAAAGATGAACGCAAGTTACACCTGTGAGGGTGCGTCTGATGAATTTTATTTGAGTATATTTCTAAATAATCAACAATTATTGCACGATTAGAGGAAGAATTATAATCTTCGAATCGATACGCATCATCTAACAAAATCAAAAACGGATCGAAGATACTACTGCATAGTACTTTTTAATCTTTTACCGAGCAGAGCCGGACTGGGTCTTGAAATCGGCTATATTAATCGGTATTTTTGGATTGGTTTATAGTAGCCCAAGAACGAGAACTTTTAAGAATCCAGAACTTTGTTCTCAAGAACATTCATAAATCGAGAACTAAAAAACAAGAACTGAGAACAGTTTTCTAAGATATCGAGTACTACTGCATAATACTTTTTAATAATTTACCGAGTAGAGCCGGACTGGGTCTTGAAATCGGCTGACCGGTCCCTAGGGTTTTTTGGATTGGTTTATAGTAGCCCGAGAACGAGAACTTTTAAGAATCGAGAACTTCGTTCTCGAGTACATACAAGAACCGAGAACAATTTCTAAGATATCGAGTACTACTGTATAGTACTTTTTAATAATTTACCGAGCAGAGCCGGACTGGGTCTTGAAATCGGCTAACCGGCCTCTAGGGTATTTTTGGATTGGTTTATAGTAGTCCGAGAACGAGAACTTTTAAGAATAGAGAACTTCGTTCTCGAGAACATTCAAGTATCGGGAACTAAAAAGCAAGAACTTAGAACAGTTTTCTAAGGTACCGAGAACCAAGAACCGAGAATCTAGAATCGAAAATAGAGACCCGAGACCTTTCACGATTATACCAAGGCATTAAATTCAAAATATGTGTTGCCTAGTTGGCTTTTACAGAGATATGCTTATTCCTGTACAAGTACGACTTATTTTAATCGTTTAAAATTCTCGGTTAATTAAAGTTCTCGATTTGATGTTCTCGGTTAATTCGAGTTCTCGATTTTCTGTTCTCGGTTCTCGTTCAAGTTCTCGAGAACTTTTAAGAATCGAGAACATTGACTCTTAATAAGAATCGAGAACAGCTGTTCTCGATCCTCGAAATCCCCCATCACTAGTAGCCACACACAATTGTTATAAATCTATCTTGACGGAAAGTCTCTTCGATATGGTGTAGACAACTGTGGCTTAAATCACATTTGAATTGTTTTGAAAAGGGGAAGATTTTGTGTTTGGTATTTATGTAAATCGATGTGTGCAGTTACAGAATTGAAACCAATTTATTCAAAAATAAAAATGTAATTGCGTACTTTGATTTATATAAATACCAAATGTAAACTCTTCTTCTTTTCAAAATAATTAAAATGTGACGCCACTTTCATTCTCGCAGGATCAATTATTAGCGAATATCAAATTAATTTTTTTTGGCAATTTTTTTAAATAAGTATCTCTGGTACAATTCTATGTTTAATTGTAATAGAAAGAATTTCATAATATAGATAATATAAATCTTCAAAGTTCAAAGCAAAGAAAATTAGCAAATTTTACACATATGTAACTGGTAAACAGGAAACAAATGCAGCATTGATGGACAAATGGGATAACATATTTCATTACAAGATACTCTCTCATCGTTTTACACATATCTGTTACTTTCAATTTTCAATAGACATTTAAATAACTTGTTCGCAAGATATTAACATGAAAGCGTCCAAATGGACTTGTAAGAGACAGCTCCTTTATCTAAAATATTTTTTTTAGAAGAAGTTCATTCACATGCAATTTATGATATAGAAAGGATTAATATCTGTATAAAAAACGCAATAGTGGTATGTGGTCGGCACATACTCTATTTCAGGGGTTGCCAACTTTTGTGTACATATGATCGACTTTTTAACTTAAAAATATATCGTGATCGACTTATTTGTCATTAGTGCTCTATTTATCAAGTAGCCTAATCGGTTTCTACGTTACAACATTGCGAGCAATCGACCAAAATTGGCCTTGCGATCGACCGGTCGTTCGCGATCGATTGGCAATCTCTGCTCTATTTGGTGGCATATAATTCAGTAGGGAATATGTTCGCACAATACTTGCTGTTGCATGATATACATAGACTATATACCCCAGGTTCTACTATGTATATCCTAAAACTACATTAACATTCACGCATTATTATAGGACATATCTGAAATCGTATAATTTTAATGCAAGCAGCTGAACAAACAATAACAGGGATCAGCTATTATCCTACTAATTCGAAGAAACCCGTTAGCGTTTGAATGTCGAAAAGCCATTTGCAAGAAGTGTAGTGCCAACATATAATTGCGGGCATTAAAGGACGAAACAGATTTAATTAATGAAAAAGTGATAATAATTATTGTTATATGTACAAGTGCCTAGGCATAAACAGGGCTAATATTATTTACTGTAAATTCAAATTATTAAATGCAATAATGTAAATGTAACAAATCTAAATAAGTAAGTAAATAAATAAATAAATTTATAACTTTGACCATATCAAACAAATATTAGTACAATATAATGACATATTTATATAGGTGCGAATATTATAATTTTAGATGATAAATAACAAAACGATTAATTCACTTTGAATTTTTCGAATTTTTCAACTTGTTTTGCACATACAAATTACTAAATTCACAAACACAAAACACACCCACTTTCACACTCAAGTTCAGTATTATAACATTTCAGACTGTAAACAATTTACGACCCTGACTCTAAAATAAAAACCACTACATCTTCTTCCAGGAAGTGTTTATAATTGCCATTAAAAAAAATCTCGCGTTAAAACAAATAACAAACATTTATTACCCAGAGTACGCACACGCCGCTCTTGTTATCCACGTGCCGATTTTTAGAATCATTTTTATAGACGGGGCTATAAATCTTCGGATATATTTAATCATAAGTTATATGCGCGAATTTGCGTGCGTTACAGGTAATATAGGTGATTTAGTGCCTCCTGTTGCACGTGGAGCTTTATCGGCAGGCGAATATTATTTTTAGGCTTGTTTGCCCACAGGTTTATTACGCGGAGAAAGAGGAGGTTGATTATAAGAAAATAAATTTTCATGGTAGTACAATTATATGTTTTGACAGGGAAATATTGATGTTTAGGTGAACTCATTAATCATACTAAATAGTGCGAAAAGGATGTAAAAAAACAACCGTATCAGTATATTTTTCGGATGTAATTTTAATTATGTTTTGATTGAAAATAACGTTTGGATTACTTCTGCTACCTCTCTTTCATTCTCTGATCTGGAGTCATGCTTCTTTGATATACCGATATTTTAAACTCTAAAGAAAATGTGTTTGGGTATCGGGTACACAACTGGCTGTACCCGATACCTGCAAGTATCCGAACACACCTTTTTTTAGAGTTTAAAAAATCGGTATATCAAAGAAACTGGAGCCCAGATCAGGGAATCAAAGAGAGGTAGCAGAAGTAATCCATACGTTTTTACTTTTTGGACCTTTTTTTCGTCTGGGGTGGAATCTTCGAAAGATACCCATGCCTCACTATCACCTTGTGGTGTTAGAGACATGGGTAGTATCGGATTCACCCCGCATAATGGCGGGGCGCCTACCGACTAAACCACCCCAGGTTCTGTCACGAGTGGCTTGACCGCCTAGAAGGCATTCCTAAGTCCCCGGATCGTATTACTTTTGGGACCTAAAAATTCTAATGTACCATTGGGCAACACAGCGACATATATAAAATAATGACTTAGGAACAAAAATGGTGCAAAAAGGGATACCAAGAACTTCTTATCACATACAGTATTATAGGAAATCAAGCACGTCTTAAAAAGCGGAACTTGGCTTTAGCATGGGTGGACACAGGAAGGTGCTTGGCAGTCTCCCTTGTAGTTGGCTCCTAGATGTTCTCAATCGATACAAGTTACACCAGCAGATCAAAAAATTATCCTATTTTATATTTATATTTATATTAATAGCAGTAATTCTCTGAAAAACGACGACACAACACGTGGATATGTATTATTATCAGCCTATTGTCCGTCCGTCTCTCCTTTGTTGTGACGCCTACAAAACATGTTGCACTGTTTACAATGTATTTTGGATTTTCGTATGAACTTTTTGTTTTTGTTATTCCGCGTAGGCCCCTAATGGCTTTTCGGGCCGTTCCTCTTAATTCCACGTACATTAAAAAAACGAGTCAATAAAACCGCAGTAAAATGTTTACGCCGGATAAACCACTATTCCGCGCTTAATTATGCGCGGTAATGAATCATGTCCATTTGGATGACGGCCAGGGGGAAGTAAACACAATGTTTATTTTTGAGTATCGACAGTGCGAATTCAGCTGGTAAGGATGGTAAGGATTACTGTAATGGACGCGCGTTGATAATCGTTATTTCCTACGCGTAATGCGGGAGATGTGATTCAGAAGTTATTTCTAAATGAACTAAAGATTGAGACGTTTGAGTAAGATTTAAATATAATTATCTTAATGATTCATTTGAAATTTCCTATTATTTTCGAGTTATTATGTCTGTGGTACATTTAACAGGATTTTAAATTTGTAATGCAATAGCGGATACATAGGATTATTGTTCGGAGTTATAAACTGTCTACAAATTTGTGCAGATAATTACCTTTATCGGGTATGTCTTACAATTGTCTATGATGATCCATACTTATTATTTATTATATTATACTATATTATTTAATATATTATTTTTAAAAAAAATTATAAAAAAATTTCACTGAACAGTGAACTATGAATATAATAAATATAGTGGGAACATATAATAATAATAATAATAATAATAATAACATTTGATTTCCCAACAAGTGCCCATTTACAGAAAAATATATACAGAAGGAACTAATAATAATAAATGAATTTATAAATATAAAAGAATAAACCGAATAAGAAATTTAAAGATTACTATATCAATGTCACTATTACGTTTTTTATATGTGACAAGGTGTCGTTAAGTATATAACACTTAACTGAGGCATTGAGAGCAATAGTGAACCCTCAAAACCTATTTTAATGTCATTATTATGATTATTATCATTAGCAATAATATAAAGCCTACACCGAAAGGTAAAAGGCAAATAGATAATATATATATATATATATATATATATATATATATATATATATATATATATATATAAACAGGGTTTAAAATTGTTTTTTGAGTGTTAGTCCACTTTTCCTCTCAATGCCTCAATTATAATTACTATAAATCAATAATACTACTAAGAGGTACGATAACATAATAATACATATTAAAAAAATATTAAAAACTTTATATGCTTAAAACAGGAAATAAAAGAGATGAAGAATAAGGAAGAAACATGGAAAGAAGAAAAGAGAACATTGGAAGTCAGAATAGAAAAACTAGAAAATAAATCAGAAATTGAAGAGAAGAGAAGAAGAAAAAATAACATAGCAATAAGAGGTCTAGACAAGATAGATAAAATAGAAGAGGTAAGATCACTCATCAAAGAGAAACTGGAAGTTGAGACAGGGGTTAACAAAATACAAAAAATAAACACAGGCCCAGAACGAAATATAATAATAGTGGAAATCCCAAGCTGGGAAGAAAAACAAAAAATAATGAAAGCAAAATATAAACTGAGATATACAACGATATATATAGACGATGATCTAACGGAAGAGGAGAGAAAAATACAAAGAGAAATAAGAAACATAGCAAAATTGGCAAAAGAAAAAGGAAAACACATAAAAATAGGTTATAGAAAGATAATAGTAGACAATGAAATATACATATGGGATAAAAAGGAGAAAGGAGTCGTAGCCAAAGATAATGGGGTGAAAGTAACCAATCCAAAAAACTACTAGCCAAAGAGAAAACGGACGGAAGCAAAAATACAAAGAATAGAGCGAAGAAAGGGACAACGAACATAAGAAAGAAGAACAAACACATAATAAATGGAAGCAAAGAAAAGAGTACAGTAAAAAAAAGAAAAATATGGAAAATTGGGACTTGGAATATCAGGAGTATAAATGGAAAGGAAAAAGAGCTGGAAGAAGAATTTGAGAAAGCTGAACTAGACTTCTTAGTGGTAACAGAAACAAAAAAAGAAGGGGAAGGGAGAGTACAAAATGGACAAGGAACATATATTCATATATAGCGGTGTAGATAACAATCGGAGAGCCGCAGCAGGGGTAGGATGTATAGTGCATAAAAAACTGAAATCGAATATATATAAATGGGATGCAATTACGGAGAGGATTTTGTCTATCGAAGTTAGAGATCAAAGAAACGGCTACCATAAAACTATCATAGCAGTGTATGGACCAAACGAAGATGATACTGCGTGCAACAAAGAAACATTCTGGGAGCAGCTCAACGAAACAACAGAAAAAGCCAAAAGGAGAAGTGTACGTGGCGGGACACTTCAACAGCAGAATTGGCAACGAAGGAAAAGATAATGACGCGATGAGAGGAAGATATGGAGAAGGCGTACTCAACGAAAATGGTAAGAAAATGCTAGATTATTGTAGAATGAATAATCTAGTAATAACGAATACAGTATTCAAACACAAGCACATACACAAATACACCAGGGAAGTGATAACCAGGAACGAAAAATCTATAATAGACTATGTACTAACAGAACAAAAGGAGCAAAATAATAGACACAAGAGTAAAGAGAAGTTACGAAATTGGAAGTGATCACTATCTAGTAGAGACGAAAATAAAGGAAGGCTACCAAGATAGCGATAAAAAAAAGCAGAGACCAAATATAGCAATAAACTACAACAATATAAGAACATACAAACTAAGGGAAAAAGAAATAGCAAAAATCTATAAAGAGAAAATAGAGGAGAAATTAGTAAAGGACAACTATAGACAAGAAGTAGAGGAAATGTGGAATAAATTTAAAAAAAATATACTGGAGACAGCACAAGAGACATGTGGGACAAAGCAAAACACAAACAATAAGCAGCAGACAGCATGGTGGTCGCAGGACATAAGAGAGAAAATAAAGGAAACGAAAAAAGCATGGCAAAGATACCTAAATGACAAAAATAGTAAAAACTACGAAGAATACAGTTTAAAGAGGAAAATAGTAAAAGATAAGATCAGAATAGCAAAGAGCAGGGAATGGGAAAAGTTCAGAGAGGCAATGGAGAAAATTGCAAAGGAAAACCAAAAATTATTCTATAAAACACTAAAACTAAACAGAAAAGAAAAAGGACAAGAAGTAACTTATATACAAGACAATCAAGGAATATTGCTGAAGGACAACGAAAAAATACTGGAAAGATGGAAAGAATATTTTGAAGACTTACTATCACAAAATGGTGGAAATGAACAGAAGACAAGAGACCAGAACGACTCGGAAGCAGATATAGAGATGATCAATGGAAAAGAAATACTAGACATAATAAGGGAAATGAAAATAGGGAAAGTACCAGGACAAGACCAGATCACAACGGAAATGATTAAACATATGGGACCTGCAGGTAACGAAATACTACTAAAATTAATAAACGAAATATGGAGGACGAATAAAATACCTAAAGATTGGCAAGTATCGTTAATCGTACCGATACACAAGAAAGGCGATAAGACAAAATGTTCAAACTATAGGGGTATAACACTCATAAGCATAGGTATGAAGATCTTAGAAAAAACAATTAACAAAAGAATACTAGCAAAATAGAGCAGACGCTAGAAAAATCGCAATGTGGATTTAGGAAAGGAAGATCCACACAGAACAACATTTTCACGATAAAACAAATCACAGAAAAAAGAATTGCAAATAATAAAAACACATACCTAGGATTCATGGACCTGGAAAAAGCATTCGACATGATACCAAGAAATAAATTAGGGAAAATCCTGGAAGAGAGAGGTGTAGAAAGAAAGACAGTCGAATTAATACAAAACATATACAACAACAACACCAATGCAATAATACACAAGGGACAAACATCAAGAACATTTCAGATAACCACTGAACTAAGACAAGGAGGCGGGCTCAGTCCTACATTATTTAACATATACATGGATGAGATAATGAAGAGCATGAAACCAGAAACCAAAAAAGCAAACATAGGGTACAAAACCATGCAAGTTGTAAAAATATCGGAATTCGCTGATGATGTCGTAGTGATAGCAGAAAATGAAGGTAATCTGCAGCACAACCTTAGTGTATGGAACAGACACCTAGAAAAGTATAACATGAAAATGAACTATAACAAAACAAAAGTGATGGTAATAGGAAAACGGAAAGAACAAATAAATATAAAGATAGAACAACACACAATAGAACAAGTAGAAGAATTCAAATACCTGGGAGTAGCACTGACAGAAGACGGAAAAATGGAAGGCGAACTTAGTAACAGAATAAACAACACAGCTAAAACATACCACGTATTGAGCAATATACTGCAATTGATAACACTTTTCCTCTCCATGCCTCAAATTATAATTACTATAAATCAATAATACTACTAAGAGGTACGCTAATTTAAAACTACATATTAAAAAAATATTAAAAACTGTATATGCTTAAAACAATCTTTTTAGGGATATCAACTATGAGACTTTTCCGTCGGTAAAAGGAGAAGCTCAGAGGGGTTTAATCACTCGGTATTTACCAGAAAACATCTGAAAACTGTAAAAGGTGATTCGCAAAATATCGTCCTCAATTGGGATTTGAACCTTCGCATCTTAATGCTCAGTACGAGATGAACGGTGCCTCTAACCACATAGCTGTGTTAAAACCTTGCTTTAGATATTAATGTTGTTTATTATTTTATTGTTTATTATTATTATTTTTTGTTGTTAATTATTGTTACAATGTACTATTTTTTCATATTGATTTTATTTTGTTGCACTGTAATTGGGTTAACCTTATTATTATTATTATTATTATTATTAAAACTATGTATTTTCCTCTTCAATAGACTAAAATGCTATTTTTGTAGTAAATGTCGTGCACCAATTTTTACCAACAGCTGGGATTTTTTATACAAAACTATTTTCAACTCTCAACATAGATTTATATTAATGCATTTTTTTGTTTACCTCCAAAATTTATTTTTTCTCGCCTTCTAATAATAGCCAACAGTTATTAGTACCATATTAGGCCGAATATCTACTGTGTACCAATGAAATATTTCACCAATTATCACACACTAAACACTTTTTTTATTGCAGTCACGTTCTTTTGTTCGCCTTCACTTAGCAACCGGAATATTTACTTCCTACCTGTGTGTTTCGGTGATTTTTCCATGCTCTTCTGTGTGAAGTACTAACGACCCTATGAATCCGAATGTGCGAATGTGTGTCATTAACGCTGTGCTAATTTCTCGGTTGGACGGAAAGATTGGACTTTGTCTAAGGAAAATGGGTTAATGCAGAGCACGGTTTCGCACGTTACCGCAATGTTTGCCCGCGTTAAGCAATCGTGGCGTGGGCTCATTCATGTTGCTAAGTTGTCGGTAGGTGTGATCGCCCGCTTGGTAACAGCGAGTGCTAAAATGCCCACTAAATGGTATTCAAATGTGCTTTAAAAAGAAAAAGTGTGAATTAATTTGTTGAGTCAGATGAGGGTTTTAACAAATTTTACACAGCGATAATTGACGAGCTAGTGGGCTACTTAATGGTGAATTACAAATTCTAGCATAATCAAAATTTAAATGGCATAAAGGATCTGGGCGAGTGATTTTATAAAAAAAAATTCTCCCTCTCTCTCTATCTCTCCTAAGTTACATTTACGGCAGTTATTAGAACGTTATAACCATTAACCATGTGCTATAATAATAATAATAATAATAGGTAATATATAGGTATATACCATCATATACTATTTATAAAAATAAAACTACAATTGCACACACTTATTTAATTACTAATTATTGTAAAAGTTTAAAACCAATTTTTTTTCTAGTATATCTTTTCGATCGTTAGTAGTTGTGGTTTGTGATTTGTGGGTGAGTGATGTGATTTTTGGGGTAGTCTAAATTGTTGATTAAGAATTATAATACATCATTATAATACTTCAAATAATAGAAAACTCTTTAATTATCTTCACTTATCTAATTTTTTATTGTTGGAACTTAAAACATCTACTATAATCCATTATTCATTTCCTAGAGCTTATTGAACAAAAGATTAAATAATCTAAATCCCACATCCGCGTTTGGTTGTAATCAGTAATGCTCTTTTCAGGCGATTTCGCAGAATGCCAGATCTTAATAGCTATGATTAAAAGTTCGAAGAGCAAGTGTCTTAATCGCCGCACTCGGAAAATGTCTATTAACTTCAAGTATAGTTAGTAAAATTCCACGACAAAGTGTGTAATAATTTGCACACTGCTTCCGCCACTTGCTAACACAAGGGCCGTTACATCCTGTCGTTGCTTTTCAAGTATTCCCACTGACCCAGAATTATTTATCAATCTAATGTTGGATTTCTAATAATGTGTTTTACTATAATTACTATAATAATTAACTATTATTAATTTTATGCCACAAGGTATAGAGTAGGCTAAAGTTAACAATTTACAATATATATTATAAATATGTATTTTTATAACAAAAATACATTAGTACCATAAGTAAAATGCATGTGTAAAATCACGCATAAAATTACTTAAAAAAAATTATATCTTTATAGGGCTTATCAGTCAAAGGACTTTTCCTCCAGTAAAGGGAAAGCCTCTATTATTTGTTATTTAGTGTTAATACACTCCCTTGCGATATACGGGTATTGGGGTGCAGAATAAGCATTATTATGAAAATTAATGAAAATGGTAAAAAATAAACTAATGATTGGGCGGCAGAAATACCCGAAGGTCGATAGCCAATTACAAAACAAATGCAGTAATTACTACGGTAATTGTTGATCCAGATGTCACATCTTTCCTATACATTCTGAATTAATTATAGTCAAATGCATTTTTATAATGGCTTGTGCTATTATTGCATCTTATATTTCTTAATTAATTATACAATTTATACATTTTATTATTTAATTTAAAAATTTATTATATAAGTCTAACATTTCTTTTTCTGTTTCAGGTAAGAACGACTATATTTTCCCATCTACTATTCTAGTAAGTTTATTTAATTTTAGTATATATATATATATATATATAAGTGTGAACCCACCTCTTAGCAATCTACATATCTAGATTTCGATCTTATTAGATCTCGTCAGTGTAGCTCAACTAGTGAGGATGAATTCACACAATATCTCGATATATATGTTTTATACGATTGGTCTTGTGCTGATATCTCAAGCACTCTGTTGGAATATTATTCTCTAGAGGGCACTACCCGGTGATCCTGATGGCATGAGCATGTTGACGGTTATTACCATATGGGTGTGCATTGCTAATTGATGTGGTGCCGCCAGATGATGTTTAACTTCCCTCTTCGAGGGTTAGTTGTATTAATTTTAGTATGTTTTATTTATGCGTTATATGCATATGTAGTTGAATTTACTTTGTAATTTTGTAAAAAAACATAGTATGTATTTCACACCTTCCCTCACTACTTAGACTACGAGTATGACAATACATTTTTTAAATAAATCGTAGATATCTACACATCAACATCTACGATTTACAGACAAAATTAATTACATATCATTCGGGATGTTTTTCTACGCTTACACATTCTTCAGGGAGTCCTTAGAAATTTTGAAAAAAAGTGCAAACGGACCAAAAAGTTTGAGAAACACAGTTATATACATTGTGTCAAATAAATATGTAAATACTAAACTTAACCAGTTCCTAATTAATATCTATTAAGATTTGTAACCAGTATCAATTACAATTGCACTTGATTTTACAATACATACACATAACATTAACCCACAAAAAATTAATAATGGTAAGATATAAATTCTTGATTGCGTACATCCGATTATTCGCATGAGGTAATCGCATAAAATGTTTCATGTGTCCTATCTCGCATCTCGGGACATTGTTTAAAAGGTCCGTGAAATATTTTCGCTATCATCATCTTGATGGCAATTAAATTCATATCGATGATAACTTGATTATTAAGAGACTGATATCGAAATAAAATATTTAAAAAATGTTTTATTCGGTCTGTTCTTCTAATGCATGTCCTTTGTATCAAGCTCTACCTGCAGTCTCAAAACTTCCTGTTTAATTTTCTTACTTTTAATGCACGTCCTTTGTGTCAATCTCTACCTGCAGTTTCAAAACTTCCAGTTTTATTTTCTTGCTTCTAATGCATGTCCTTTATATCAAGCTTTACCTGCAGTCTCAAAACTTCCTGTTTTATTTTCTTGCTTCTAATGCATGTCCTTTGTATGAAGTTCTACCTGCAGTCTGAAAACTTCCTGTTTTATTTTCTTGCTTCTAATTCATGTCCTATGTGTCAAGCTCTACCTACAGTTTCAAAACTTCCAGTTTTATTTTCTTACTTCTAATGCATGTCCTTTGTGTCAAGCTCTACCTGCAGTTTCAAAACTTCCAGTTTTATTTTCTTGTTTCTAATGCATGTCCTTTGTATCAATCTGGATTATTAAGAGTCTTCTGATATCGAAATAAAAAAAATAAAAAAGGGATTTATTCGGTTCTGAAGTAATACATGTCCTTTATGTCAAGCTCTACCTGCAGTTTCTAAACTTCCAGTTTTATTTTCTTACTTCTAATGCATGTCCTTTGTGTCAAGCTCTACCTGCAGTTTCAAAACTTCCATTTTTATTTTCTTGTTTCTAATGCATGTCCTTTGTATCAAGCTCTACCTGCAGTCTCAAAACTTCTAGTTTTATTTTGTTAGTAATAAATTATCAGCGAGTTAGATTGAATATTCAATGGTTTAGTAGAGCTATTAATTATTTTTGTATTTATTATTATACCGAAATCGTGAGTGAGTGATAACTAGTGAGACATGAACTCACGTTTTAGGCATTCGCGCTGATACATTAGAACAATAATAATGAATGTTGACACAGAAATTCGTTAAATCCCGAAGAAATGTCAACTATTTTTTTGATAATAAATATCAGCAGACCTTTTCCTCGACTATTTGTGAGTAATGACCGTTCTTCAAAGGGATACCTTCATGAAATAGATGAAAACAGTAATTCAGTAATTTTTCACAGCTACAAATCGAGTTATAAATTACTATAGGGTCAGAAAATTTGCGTTTAATAAAAAAAACTATCTACCTGTGGTTTTTTTTTGTGAATGACCTTGATCCACAGATCATTTGGCAATTCAATAAGATACACTAAGAAGAAAGAAGAAAAGACATATATTTTACACCTACTACCTATGATTCAAATTTTACAAATGATTAGACATTTTTTTGTGCTAAATTCTAAATATATCAATTACACCTGGAGAAAATTTGGATAAATTTGCGCCCGGTTTCTCCAACGAATCTTAAAGTTCGTCTTATATAAGCCCGTCTTATATAAGCTTGTCTTATATAAGCTCGTCTCTTATATAATCTCGTCGCTTATATACGCTCGTCTTATATAAACTCGTCTTATATAAACTCGTCTTATATAAACTCGTCTTATATAAACTCGTCTTATATATAACCATCTCTTAAATTTTTATTCTGTTGCACCAAACATATATAGATCTTACTTAGTCTTACAATGTAAGACCGTCTTATCGTTTTAAGATCAGATTATTGTTTGGTGCAACGCTTTAAGACCGTCTTATTATTAAGACGGTCTTAAACTAGTTAAGATTCGTTGGAGACACCGGGCGTTAGACACCTACAAATCGACTTATAGATGACAATTATGGTTTAAAATTAAGATTTAATAAGATTTGCGTATAAAACTATCTGCATATGGTTCTAATTTAAAAAAATTATGCATAGTATTTTTTTCTACTAAATGCTAAATATATCAACTACAAAGGGGCAATTAAATTAAATGTGCACGTTACAAATCAAGTTATAGATAAATTTAAGGCCAGCAAACTTTAACGTACTTGAATAAGATTACGTAAAAATCTATTAATAAAATTTGAAAATGTATGGAAATTTTCTTTGATTTTGCTGAAGGTATCAACCATATCTGGGGAGAATTTGGCTAAATTTGGATATGTACAAATCGAGTTATATATGACAAAATTTTAATTTTAACCAAATACAGATAGTTTGTGGGAGTATATGGATTTCATGTACTCCTATAAACTATCCAACCAGTTATGGTTGACTTTGTGGTCAGGAAATCAACTATAACTTGCTTTGCTATTGTCAATATATAACAAAACAGATAGAATTATGAGAGTCGAAATTAAACTATTTGAAGAATAAATCTGGAAAATAATGATAGCATACGAACCTACCGAAGAAGCAAAGAAAGAAGATAAAGATGAATTATTTGATAATATACGAAATAAATAGACAAAACGAGAAAAACGCTACTCATCTTAGGAAATTTAAACGGAAGAGTAAAGGAAATCCGATCACATAAGTAGAAATGCAAAGAAAGAAGATAAAGAGCAATTCTTTGATGGCTACAGAAATAAATCGACAATAAAGGACAAGAAACGATAGAACACATAAGTAAATATGCAAAGAAAGAAGATATACCGCAATTCTTTGATGGCTACAGAAAGAAATCGACGAAGGACAAGAAACGGTAATATCATCAACAGTAATCTAAACGGAAGAGTAAGTAAGAAATCAGAACATGGACTGGAGAAAAAGTGGAAAAATGGGTAAAGAATGAGAAGAGATTACAAATAATAATGGGAAAATGTTTCCTTTAATATCAATAGCCTGAGGTCAGACGTCCAAAAATCCCAAGGCGAAGAAGAAGGGAACAAGAAAGGGAAAATGCCACTATATATATATATATATATATATATATATATATATATATATATATATATACATATATGTATATATATATATATATATATATATATAGAGAGAGAGAGAGAGAAAGAGAGAGAGTAAATATATATTTTGCTGTATAATTATAATTCAAAAAGAAAACCGATGGTCCTAGCTTATTAGGGTGGTACAGCAATAAAACACTATTTACTTGATGTACACTTTACTTCCTTTTTTGCCAATATTTCATAGTTAAAACAGCTACTTCATCAGGGTTCAGAATATGTGAAATTAGCTGTAGAGATGTTACATGTAACCCACAAATGGTAGTTGCAGGAATGTATATGATATAAATTAGTCATTAGCCATTTTTCTTAAGAATTACGTTCCTGTAACTACCATTTCTGTGTAAGTGTACTTGAACTAAATAGTGTTTTATTGCTGCACCACCCTAATAAGCTGGTTTCTATTTTGAATTATTTATATATATATATATATATATATATATATGAATCGAATTATTTTGCTGTATTGAATATTAATCCAACGGATTAAAAAACCTCCACGTTTTTTAATAGTTGTTAGGGTAGTGCAGCAATCAAACGCTATTAGATTTAATTACACTTTAATCATTTGCCAATATATATATATATATATATATATTTTATATATATATATATATATATATATATATATATATAGTATATGGAGAATTAGAATATGAAAATAATATAATTGAGCAATGAAAACAATCTTATAATAATAAGGATTTTCTTGAAAGAGGTGATAATCACAATGCTCCCTCCCGGAATCCGCCACTGCGTCCTATTTATCTATTTATCTATTTATAATGGTGTAATTTAAAATAATGACATACTTAAATAAGTATGCATAAAAAATGCCGCCTGGGTGACTTTAAAAGTTACTATTAATTAACACTTACTTTGTCAATGTGAATATTGTCATATAATGACATGCAGTAATACGCAAAAATTGCAACTCATTATTTACTCAAATTTGTTATGACATCCGTCTATCTATGTCTCTTACGGATGATTTCAGTACGTACCTTCAGGTTTACTGTGTAATTTAAATTTATTTTATGTATTATGTACAATAATATTACATATACCGTGTTCTAATAAATGATAGTGTTAAGTCTATATTTATTATACTATTTGGTTCGGAAAACGGTCGAAGCACCCCGTAGCCATGGACGCAACAGAGGAAATATTTGTAAAATAAAAACTGTATAAAAATAGCAATTGTAGTGATTGTATACTATTAACAATCACATTACCAGTTGTAATTTGCAAGTATTTGTGATAGTTTTTTATTTTACAAATATTTTTTTTGTTAGCTCCACGGCTACGGGGTGCTTCGACCGTCTCCCGAACTTGATTACAATACTTGTGTGATAAAATAAAAACAACATATTCTTATATTACGATTAGGTACTCTAAACTCCTATTAGTAGCTATCTGCAAATAGTTTAACTCGGCGCGAACCAAGGTTCTATGGATGCAACTTATATGTATAACGTCACACCGGCTATAAAAGTTCACAAAAACTTCGTTTCCCAATATATAATAGACGGAGATAACCAGGGTTGTCTATGGAGATAACACATTACAGGACACGGAACCAACAGACCATTGTATGTTTCGCGCGACTACCGAATATGTAATTCTAAGTGCTTGTTCACAATGGACATAAGCATAAGAAGTACATAACGTATAACGACACAATTTTTATGTACAAACATAAGAGTTGTACATGCGCGTTGCTATTGGCATAACTGTCAATATCACCTAAATTAACATCGTGTTGTCGTTTTGGCATTGCTTATAATGTCTGACATTTCCGAGACAGAAACCGTGCTTTTGTTGCAGAAAAAAAGAGGGAAAGTCTACGAAAAACCAAAAAGGTGTTGGTGGGTTAGCGATAGGAATAAGAAAGGAGAGTTTAAATTTGATCAGAACTTTTTAGAGTTTTAATTTGACAATAACACAATACGAATGAACGAATAAAAATTATTTAGTTCTTATACTTATGTCCATTGTGAACAAGCACTAATAAGGAAATTGCACAAATATTAGAATTAGCCTGTCGAATTTCGCGTTACAAAAACATATGTTACCAATTATTTTTGCTGGAGCTTATTTACAAAGAGTGAAATGAGGGCCGTACAGGCCTATTTAAAAAAATGTTTTTCGCCGATATAAGTTAACCAAGCATGGCTATTTTTAACATTTTTAACCTAATTTTGATATTTTTTAGTTGAAAAAAGCGTCTGAACCTCCCTCGCTTACTTATTTCATTTTCAACTAATATTAGTTTCGTGGTTTTATCTCATTGACGTCTTAATCCTTATTTTGAGGGGATCAACATCTGTATTCCTTCGTTATCTTCTATACATCTTCGTATATTTGTGCTTTCTGTAATATCTTCCGCCATTCTTTCCGGTTCTATACTCTTTCACTCCAGTGTTTGACTTTTAGGTCTTGTTCTACATTATCTCTTTTCCCTTGGTTTCCATTCCATCAATCCTCTTACTGCTGTATTTTTGTATTGCTTTCTTATATGTTCAACTCATTGTATTCCTCGCGATTTGATTTCTTTTACTAAATCCCTTCCTCCATTTTGTTCAAGCATTTATGTGTTCGTCAATGGCATCCTTTATTCCTAGAATTGCTCTCATTACTCTTATTTCGAAGATACTGATACCTTCCTCGTATTTTTTCCTCATGCTTCTGGTTTTCAATGCATACGTTACTGTTGGTTTGGCTAGTGTGCTGTAAATTTTTAATTTGGTGCTCTTATGCCCGTATTCACCAATATTCCATAAACTGTATAGGCCCAATAAGCTATTGAATGTATAAATTGAAAATGTCATTGTGACAGAAATGGTCAAAATAAATGTCAACCTTGAATGGCGCGTGTGATTGGAGCTTGATGACACATTTTCTATATTTTTTCAGTGTTTCCAATAGAGCGAATCTAAAGTAACTACATTCCCCAGATAATTTATTTATTATTGCTATAACAACAATAGCTATTGATAGATTTATAGAACGTTGGTGAATATGGGGGTTACTACTGTTTTCGCATTTCAGTAGACTTCGTGTATCCCGCTTGTATCCTCACTTTTATTTCCCTATTATAGTGTTCATTTATGTTTCCTAAGTACCGAGACTTGTTCACTTCTTTTACGCTGAAATTGTCTAATTAACAACAACATTGTTTCCCTTTTTATATCCTCCATTCTTGTATTTTTCATGTATTTTGTCTTTTCTTTGTTTGTGTGGAGTGTGTTTTTTTGCTGCACTTCTGAACATTCTGAAGGCCTCTTCTAACGAAATTTATTGATCGACCTATAATCACAATGATATCTGCGTATGCCAGTAGTTGTGTCAGTTTTGTCGTTACTTTTCCATGTTATTTTATCTTTCTTATATCGTTTTCCAGATCTACGTTAAATAAAGTTCGTGATAGTGCACCTCGTTGTCTTACTCCTAAGTGTATATTGAGGTTTTTGGATGGAATTGTTTGGACTACCGCGTGTTTGTGCCTCAACTGTCATTCTCGTTAACTTTATAAGTTTTTATTGTTTGTTCATGTTGTTTCATTATTCTTTCTGTTCACTGTGTCAAAACCAGTAGTCTATACGGAGTATGTGTGTTTCTATCCCTACTTCGTGATATTTTTTGAGAATTTTGTTAATCGTAAGGATGGCGTCAACAGGCAACAGACCGTCTGGATCCGATTTGATAGTCTTCTATCAGTATGGGTTTTCAGATCCTTGTGTATTAGGGCTAATAGTACTTTATAGGTGGTGTTTAGAAGCGTCATTCCATTTTAGTTGGTGGAGTCTTCATTTTCTTCTTTCTTGTATACCGGCACTACTGTTTCTGTTTTCCAGTTAATCATATATTTATTTATTCATTTAATGTAATCTCTAATTTACATTAAATACATACGTATCAACATAAAACTCATATATGTTTGATCTTCTTATGCCTTAGGCGAACATAGACCTTGCCATTTATGGACAGGTTCCCATATCAGGGTATTGCTCAGTGATGGGGAGAATCGAGAACTTTTCGTTCTTTGGTACTTGATTTCAAATTCTCGAATCCCGAATGTTCTCGAGAACAAAGTTATCGATTTGTTCTCGAGAACATTCGGGATTCGAGAACTTGAAATCAAGTACCAAAGAACGAGAACCGAGAACGATTTTCTAAGGTATCAAGTACTGAGCGCCACGCACCGAGAACCGAGAATCCAAGACCATCAACCGAGAACCTCGCGACTATTGTTAGATGTAGATGGGTTCTGAAAACATACTTATAAGGTTCTCATTAGAATGTTTTCATAACCCATCTACATCTAACAATACATATATCGTAAGGTAGCTGGACTAAATAAGATTTAATTTTGAAAAGTTCTCGGTTCTCGTGATTATATAACCAAAACTTTGTCCAGCTCATGATATGCGTTTCTTGAAGTTCGGATCTTGGTTCTTGGTTAATTATATATCGTATTGATGGGGAGAATCGAGAACTTTTGAGAATCGCGAACAACGTTCTCGAGAACATCCTAGAATCGAGTAATGAAAAACGAGAACCAAGAAGAGTTTTCTACGATATCGAGTAACGTGAACCGAGACCCGCACAATGGAACAAGAAACAATAAACCCGTACCAGCCCAGAGTGATAAACGAAAGACACTTATATAGGCGCAAACTATGATTTGAGTGTACGTTCTTCGCTAATATAATACTCACCTGCTTCATGTTCTATCTTTGCTCTTCTTACCTCCATGTTTGTCTTGGGATTTATAGGCAGGTTCAGACTATTGCTACTGAAACTATGATTTTACATCTTATTAATAAATATTATATATTTATATATAAATATCTTTTATTGTAAATAATTTACAGTTTATTTAACCATAACTTATGCAAATATCACTATAACTTTGATTATTGATTTTGATATATAGAATAAATAGATAAGGTGGTAATCAAATCATCTATCGATCTAACGAAAAATACACAGAAATCAGTTATTTTCGCTATATTTACCAATAATAAGTTAATATGAAACAATGTTTCTACTATGGAATCATAAATTATAAAAAATAGCGGTTTCTTTTTATTTTGTCAAGTTTGGTTTCAATCTAAACGGTGATTTTGCCGATATGGATCCATAACTTGGTCTTAATTATTAAATTCACCCCAGCGGGGAGCGAATCACCTTTCACAGTTTTTCGGAGGTTTTCTGTGAAGTTAAGGTAAATACCGGGTGATTAAGCTCCTCGACCTTCTCCCTTGAACGGGGGAAAAGCCTTACGGCTGATAGCCCTATAAAGATAGAAGTTTTTTTTATATTAACTTCACTACATTATTATATTTTGCTACATAAAACTTTTTCTTTGATTATTTAATCAGCAGGCACGGTTGTATGAAATAATATTGACACAAGATATTATTGAATGAACGCCTGTCTGGCCAACAGTACTTTTCCATGCAACAAAATGCACGTTGGGTAAGGCCGTTTTCGCAACCGAAACTCACGCTCAGCGGTTTATAATAATAGAATTAATGTTGATTCTTTTCGTATGTGCAACAGTGCCACCCGAAGTGGGGCGTACTGCTGCTAGGCAAACTTTGGAATAGACCTTTGTAATAAATTTCACTTATTAATATTATTGTTTTATTATTTTGTTAACAGTACAAACTATGCCCGTTCACTATTTCAAATAACTTGAACTCTGCACTATACTGTATTCATTATTAAAATCATAAAACTAAATACATAACAATACATTTTAACATGAATTAATTCTATTAATCCATCATTATGAAATACACTCATGATAATACCGATTGCTCATAAATCGCAGCCCAGGCTTCGTTAAGTTAAAATTTGTAAACATTTACGTTGTACATAAATAATGATGATAAATGTCTGGTGTAGACACCAGACGATTTTCCAAATTAATTTATTAATTAATAATTACTACGCGCGTGGTTAATGCATAATACTCTTAAAAACATTAACATAACCTATTTTTTTTTGTAATTTTTGCTTTTTCGCAAAAGTGATGATCAGAATCATCCTATAGTCCAATCATGTGCCTCGCTTGTCTTGAAATAAAGACGTGATTAGTTATAGTACGATCTGAACATAATTGTATTAGATTCGTTAAATAAAAAATGTGGCAAAATATGCCAAAATGTACCAAATGTTTCAAAACATGTCAAAATGCGTTAAATTGTTTCAAAATATGTCAAAATGTGTCAAAATGTGTCAAAATATGTCAAAATATGTCAAAATATGTCAAAATATGTCAAAATATGTCAAAATGTGCCGAAAAATTTCAACTTAATTTTTGCTTTTTCGCAAAAGTGATGATCAGAATCATCCTATAGTCAAACTTTTTGGTCCGCGACCCCCTTTGCCCTTCAAAATTTCAAAGGACCCCTCGAGGAATTGGTATGTGTAGAAATACAAAAGACACAATAGATTCGTTAAATAAAAAATGTGGCAAAATATGCCAAAATGTATCAAATGTTTCAAAACATGTCAAAATGCATTTAATTGTTTCAAAATATGTCAAAATGTGTCAAAATATGTCAAAAAATGTCGAAATATGTCAAAATGTGCCAAACTTAATTTTTGCTTTTTCGCACAAGTGATGATCAGAATCATCCTATAGTCAAACTTTTTGGTCCGCGACCCCCTTTGCCCTTCAAAATATCAAAGGACCCCCGGAGGAATGGGTATGTGTAGAAGAACATCCCAGTAGAATAATTTCTACGCATCTTCTGCGATAAGACTTTAAAGGACTCGTTTATTTCAATCATGTCTTATTTATAAATACATACATAAAATAAGAATGAAATGAAATATACTTTTAAGCTCTTATCGCAGAAGATGCGTAGAAGTGAATGTTTCCCCGTTACACTCTGAATACTCATATCTCTGTGATTCATATCCGTGTACACTTTTAACTGTAAACGATTTTTTTTTGACACAGCAATAATAGATTCGGTCCGTAAACAAACCTTGGGGTGTGTGCGGTATTTATTTTAGCTCGTCCGTCGCCCGATTATGTAATTGAAAATCGCCGCGAGGTCAACGATTCAGGATTTCTGTGACGAAACGCGCGTCAATTGTGTTCGATATCGCAGGAGAGCGATTAACTGCAGGCTCCGATATGTTATTATAATTTATTATCGCGGCGATCTTGAACCCGGCCGACCGGCGAGAGCAGAATGCGCATAATTGAAGTAATCAGCAGCATGTGCACTTGCTCGCACAACGCCCCGATAAGAGAAGCAAACGTAAATAGTGAAGAATGAATCCAGGATAAATTATATTCAAGATATTTAGGGGAAAAGTCGTGGAATAAATTTTCTGAGCGTACCGATGAAAATGTACGAGCAGATACTTGATAAAACAGAAGTAAGAGAAGAGATCGAAAATGCAATGGAGGAATGACCACCGTATTCACCAACGTTCCATAAATGTATCAATAGCAACAATAAATACATTATCTAGAGAACATAGTTACTTTAGATTTTCTCTATTGGAAGCACTGAATAATTAAACAAAAGGTGTGTTCAAAGCTGTGTCAAAATTATTCAAAACATGTCAAAATGTGTCAAATTGTTTCAAAATATGTCAAATTGTTTGAAAATGTGGCAATATATGTCAAACTATGTCAGAAAAATTGATTAGTCATAGAACGAGCTGAACATAATTGTACTAGATTTGTCAAATCAAAAATGTGGCAAAGTAGGTCAAAATGTATCAAAATGTTTCAAAACATGTCACAATGTGTCAAATTATTTCAAAATATGTCAAAATATGTTAAAATATGTCAAAATATGTCAAAATATGTTCAAATATGTTAAAATATATTAAAATATGTCACAATATGTTAAAATATGTTACAATGTATTTAAGAATATGTCAAAATATGTTAAAATATGTAAAAATATGTTAAAATATGTAAAAATATGTAAAAATATGTAAAAATATTTCAAAATATGTCAAAATATGTAAAAATATGTCAAAATATGTCAAAATATGTCAAAATATGTCAAAATATGTCAAAATATGTCAAAATATGTCAAAATATTTCAAAATATGTCAAAATATGTCAAAATATGTCAAAATATGTCAAAAGGTGTCCAAAAATGTCAACGTAATTAGGAAAATCGTGTGGTGCCCAACCAGGTATATATGTCGAATATTGATTATTATAGTTATTATTATTAATTTTTTTTGGTTTCCATAAATAACTTGACATACACAATATTCTATTATTAATTGTTTAGAACAATTGATTCTTATTGTACATCATATTATCTATTTTTAGGAAATGATTGCACTAATTGCACGTGATACCTAAACCGCTTTCGTCTTTCGTTTATCGTTCGGGAGCTGTTCTAGGCTGTTCTAGCTTAGACCAGCCTAGAACAGCTCCCGAAATCGGCATATATATATATATATATATATATATATATATATATATATATATATATATATATATATACTACTAGATACAGTTTGACATATTGATACATTTTGATTTGACAAATCTAGTACAATGTAATTCACTGTTAAGAATTTATAAGTTGCCCACTTTTGGCAATATTAAAAATGTTTATATTGCTAGATATTTGGAAATGTTGTCTAAAATCAGACAATACTTCACTGCTTATGATTTTCATATATCCCTATCTCAGGCGAATCAAGTCAATAATTATATTTTAAACATCACGAGTAGAAATAAAAATGTACCGCCCGGTTTCTCAAAACGAATCTTAAAGCTCGTCTTATATAAACTCGTCTTATATTTAACCGCGTCTTAAATTTTTATTCTGTTGCACGAAACATATGTAGATCTTAGTTAGTCTTACCATGTAAGACCGTCTTATCGTTTTAAGATCCGATTTTTGTTTGGTGCAACGCTTTAAGACCTTCTTATTATTAAGACGGTCTTAAACTAGTTAAGATTCGTTGGAGAAACCGGGCGTATGTTCCTCAGTGTAACTATTTTTATAAACACTTTAATTTATTTTCTTATTGTCGAATCGGTATAACTTTTTGCGAAAAACAGTGAATTCGCAAAAACATATTAATTTAAATAATTTTACATATAATGCCTATAAATGCGCAGTCATTTTCATATTGCGATATTTGGAAAACCAGACACAGTGTCTACACTAGATAATAAACATTGCAAAACTGAACTGTCTCGGAAAATACTATCCATGTGGAATAACAATGGCCTTTAAATAGATACGTATAAGGCGATGTTAAAAAAACATAGTCTGTGGATGATAACACATGTTATTATTAATATTGCATTGCAAGGTGTGATATATTTCACGCGAACTATCTACTGAGAAAATCTCACGCAACTAGTTATCACGTGCAATTAGTGCATCATTCTCTGAAAATAGATAACATGATGTACAAATAGATTCAATTGTTCTAAACAATTAATAATAGAATATTGTTTATATAAAGATAATTATGGAAACAAAAGGTTTTAATAATAATAATAAATATATCACTGGTGTTAGTGTTGCAAAGCCCTTTTTAAGAAAATGAGGTTTTTAAAAATCTGCTCGTTCCATTAGTACAAACGGCTTGTAAACTTTACGTTTCCTGAGCCCTTTTGTCAAACACCAGTGATATAATATTCGTGATTTAATAATTTAAATTAACCTTAAATTTAAGTTAATTATGGAAACAAAAGATTTTAATAATAATAATAACAATAACAAAACAATCTACATTCAAGATTTCAAAAATTAAATTTACATGAATTTTATTATTTTTTAACTTGCTTAAGCCCTGGTTTCCTAGGAGAGCGGCCGCTTAAAAACGGCCGGTTTATACGTCATTTTTACGTCACAAAAATAATTCTACGTGTATATAAACGAATATAGTTTCCTATAAAATGTAATACCTCAACGTACTGCAAAAACGCAATGAATTACAATGAAAAATTGTGAGTTATTCTATTACTTATACTTAAAACGACCTTTGTGATTTGTGAATGACGTCAAAAGCGGCCGCTTTAAAGCGACCGTTCTCCTAGGAAACCAGGGCTTTAGACCTTACGGTAAAAAGCATATTATTAAACTAAAAATATAAAATTCACATACCAAGTTTCGTTATTTTGTAAATATAAACAAGAGAATTACAATTATAACAAAATTATTTCAAGTATATTTTAAAAAAAATATTTAAAAACAATCTCATTTATTTGGCATAGCTGTATATGCCAACAACAACAAACCAAAACCCAACTATATTCAACTTACATAACAAACAAACATCCTTCCACTCTCTCAATCATTACACGTTTCCATTTCAGCTCCTCCAATCTACGCATCCCTCCTCTATTCTTAAACAGCATCCATTTGGTTTTCTCCATATATACCTGGATAAGAGGAGGTTAGTTGTGAATAACCTCCTCTTATCCCGGTATTCACATTCTCTCAAACATGTCTTGCATCTTTTCAACCTTCTTGGTCACCAGTACCATATCCCTGCAACAGCTTCTACAAAATATATTTTTTTCTTTCCACGGTCCTCGCCACGATATTTGTGGCTATATAGTTTTTTACCTTAGATTTACTGTTTAATTGTCTTTTTGTGATATTATCTCGAGTTCTGTATGGTCCGTGTAGGTATTTCATTTTAAATTTAAATTTTATACCCCGAAATCCTTGCCCTAAGATACTTAAGAAATAAAGAGAAAACAGAAAATATCAATTGCCAGTTTATGCGTGCTTAAAATCCAAGAAATATGTACAAAAATAATATTAGAAAATGTCTACCAATGCGGGTTTACTCCCGGAAAACTGCAAGAAAAATAAAGGATGTTCGATAACGTCGAGTTTGGGCTCATTAAATAAATTCCCTCCTCACTTTAAATCAGAATATAGTTCCTCTCTTAAATGACCAAAACCTTTATTTGCCATAACGTCGAATACTGAAATACTAAAACCAACCATAAAATCCTATTCCCACAATTCCTTCACCTACTTCCTCTCCAAGTCCAAATAAAATGTCGAAACCAGAAATTAAAAACCACTATGCTTCGAGATGAAGAAATAAGACAAAGCGTTAAGACGAACATCAACGACAATCTCGGACAAATCATGCAACAAGTTATAGGCACCAATGTGGATGTGGAT
Organism: Lordithon lunulatus; assembly: GCA_963942505.1. NCBI lineage: Eukaryota > Metazoa > Arthropoda > Insecta > Coleoptera > Staphylinidae > Lordithon > Lordithon lunulatus. The sequence goes on along the minus strand of OZ012672.1, from coordinate 16,506,960 downwards.
GAGACATGGGGTACCATAAAAAAGCTCTGTGGGACGGCAGTAAGGATAAATTGAAACAGAAAAATAAATCCCAACCACCAAAAGAACAATGGATGACAGATTTTGGCAAGAATGGAAAAGAGAAAACAATACAAAGACTAGGATAGAAATAAATACAAAGAAATACGAAAAAAAAAATATAAAAGCCAAAGAAACATTTATGAGAAACCAATGTGAGGAGATAGAATCGCTTCAGCTGAGGTATGATTCATTTAACTTACATAAAAGGATCAAGGAATTCACTGGCATGGGAAAGAAGAAACAGACTGGTATAATAAAAGATAACAACGGTAATATTATAGTGGACATAGAGAAAAGGCTCAAAAGATGGGAAGAATACATACAACAACTATTTGAAGATACCAAAAATGAAATAGAGATAAAAGAAACGTCGCAAGGACCAAGAATAACAGCCGAAGAAGTAATGTATGCTATCAAGAACACAAAATATTATACCACAAGAATACTTAAAATCTACATTCTCTTTATTACGAAAAAAGAAAACACAAACAAACATTATCTTACGGTATATAAATATATATTATAGATTAAATTTATTTTTTAATTTTTCTACTATCTTTTATATGATTAAATTTATTGAATATCTGGAAAATTATATTATAAAAAGCCACACAAATCTGAAATAGATTTCGCAGAAATTTATTAAATCTATACAACTTATTATGCCCGTATCCAACAACATCCCATACACTTTATAGGTCCCATAAGCTATTGAATGTATAAATTGAAAATGTCATCATGACAGAAATGGTCAAAATAAATGTCAACACCTTGAATAGCCCTTGTGATTAGAGCTTTGAAGACACATTTTCTATAATTTTTCAGAGTTTCCAATAGAGCGAATCTAAAGTAACTACATACCCTATATAATTTATTTATTGTTGCTATAACAATGAATACTTATGAATTCAATAGCTATTGATAGATTTATAGAACGTTGGTGAATATGAGGGATATAGTGCTTATATAATTATTTGTGGTTATCCATAAATTTCGTCGTTATTTTTATAGCCTGATAATACATTTTTGACTCATACTTTTCCAGGATTGCTTTGTAAACAATATAATCATGTTCATAAAACCCGCGCAATTGCGCGATCTATAATTCCACAATTTTCAAGTGTTTGTTATTATTTTGCAATTCGTAATATTCCGTAACCTTCGGTGTTTTCTTTTTCACTTAACGTTGAGTCATCCAGTGATTTTCACGCGAGAGAGAGAGATAGCGCCGCGGTTAAGGATATGAGTAATTTCCATTCAGCGTTGTACGGCGTGATTTCCTCTCAGTGTTATCTAATTGGGCACATAAATATTTGTTATTGTGAGTAATTTTATATTAAACGATGATTTAGGTGATAGCTAGTACAAAATAAACGTAGTTTTACACTTTTTATTATGTTTCTAGACTAGTGATGGGCAGTATCGAATTAATGGTACTATCGATAATCACAAGCGACTAGAAAATATCGATAGTCTTTGGTTATCAAGGCACAAAATATAATATAATAATATAAAACGTAGTAGTCTGTTACTACCTTCTTGTCAGTTAAGTTTAAGGTCGTTTTAGACAAGACAATTTTTTGGCTCAAAAGTTGTTCAAGAAATGAATTCATGTATCCTCCTCGTATACAATGTGTCCTTGACAAATAGAACGCGTTATATTTTTCCATTCGATCTACCATCCAATTCAATATTTCAAATAATTTGCTGTATGGTACGAGACAATTTAGATTGTCTCGCATCTTGACTAACTTTTGAGTCAAGAAATTGTCTTATCTAAAACGACCTTTACAGATAGTCAGTTTTACAAAACCCTAATAGTTGGTGAATCGGGCACAATTCTACCCCAAAAAATGATGTTTGTATCAATATAGCTTGCAGTATAGTCGAGCTTTATTGATACATAATTTTTTGTGCTATAATTGTCCTCGATACAACAAATTCTAGTGTTTTATAAAATTTCAAAATATGGCTACCAATTTCAGAAATATCACATTATTACCTACTTCCGCGCTGTCACGAAATTTCTTTAGAAGTTATTTTTCAACTATCGATAGTTTGGTATAACGACTTTTGATAGGGCAATAGTATTTATTCGATGTATTCGATGATTCGATGATTCGATTATTCGATGATTCGATGATTCGATTAATCGATTATTCGATGATTCGATGATTCGATTAATCGATTATTCGATTATTTCATATATTCGATTAATTTTTTCTAGCATTAGCCGTGTAAAATAGTGGTGGACACTATTCCAGACGGCAAATACTGACAGCGATTTTGAGTCTCAGAGCCGTGCGGAAGATTTTTACCGCCGTAAACTTATAAATGAAAATAATAATATTAATATTGGTCCCGTTTTAACATTGAAATTGAATCAACGAGACACAGATTTAAGTTTATTTTAATTTACCCATTTCAAGTAACACTTTTTATTAATCGAGGCCACGGGGGCACGTTGCGAGCGAGAAGCTGGCGCCAGCGAGCTCTTACATAAAGAGCGGCCGCGAGCAGGGCAGAAAAAAAAACGATTCAGTGACGGGCCAGTTTGCCCCGTGATTATTTATTATCTGTTTGCACGAGACTATCTTATGTGTACACGAGCGCGAATCGATACGTTTTGAATTAACCATTTTTTTATCATTATAAATGAAAGTGATTGATATAGATTTCTAATCCCTATAATATAAAAACGAAGACAATTTGGTTTGAAGCCGACTGAACTGTCATCTATGACTTTTCTACTGACAGTATATATTATACTGTCGTGATGAATAATTTTATTACTTTTGTTTTGTTCGTCAAATGGGGACAAACACAACTATCCTGCGTCTATTGTTATCTAAGAATTTGCGAGTGCATAGTTAGAAAATAAGAATAATAAGAAGAAGCAGGGCGCCAAATATTACGTTTGGTGATATTTTGTGAGGAAAAGTATACAAATAGTCACACGTGCTTACAGGAGTTGGCGAGATATCATACGCCGTTGGACGACGGGAATTTCATCAGGAATTCAATAAATTTAATTATATGAATGTGTGTGATATTAAGAGGTTGATTGAAATGCACAATGGACACTATTGAATCAATTTATAGAAAAGTTATAATATAAACTTATCATATAAATATCGATTGTTTTTGTATACAATCGTTTTTTTACTTTTCATATAAGATTAACTAATCTACAGTAAAATCAAACAATAATTATGCAATTAAGTAAATGCAATCGTAATATATAAGCTATATAATCCTGCTCTGTCCCCTTAACTCAATACACAAAGGTCCCTTTTGGCGCAAAGCATATCCAATATTTCTCAGCAAAAACGTCTTACGGGTACATTTACATTTCCTTCCATTGAATTCAAGTTGTTTCTCTTTGTGCGGCACATGCCACTTATCAATGGACGTGGAGGCACTAAACAGATTGCAAAACACCCTATGGGTACCGTGCAGGTGTAGAGGATCAATTCCTTTGACTCAGAATGGGCTCTGCGTTGAGCACATTTCACTAAAGCAGCTGGTTTGAAATTTACATTGTATTGTGGGGCCGTCCAATTAAATTTTCCCGAAACAGACTATCCTGTGATCGTTATTTTGTATAGAATACGGTTTGTAAATAAGACAAACATAATTTAAATTGAATCACACTTTCCTATGATGTTATGTAACAGGGGTGGCCAATAAGTCGATCACGAAGCCAATCTTGGTCTTAACTTAGAAACCGATTAGACTACATACTTTATAAATAGAGCACTAATAAGAACAAGTCAATCGCAACACATTTTTAAGATAAAAAGTAGATCTCATGTACACAGAAGTTGGCTACCCCTGTTTTATAATCATAGTTTGTTAAATCTTTTTGTTTTTGGTGTTGCTATACAGGCTGTATATAAATTGACGAAATAAACCTTAACTAGGCAAAATTAGTAGCGCTAATGATAACAAATCAATCACAACATATTTTTAAGTTAAAAAGTAGATCTTATGTACACAAAAGTTGGCCACCCCTGTTGTATAATCATAGTTTGTTAAATACTTTTTGTTTTTGGTTTTGCTATATAGGATGTGTATAAATTGATGAAAGAAACCTTAACTAGGCAAAATTAATACCAATAATAACAAATCAATCGCGACACATTTTTAAAATAAGAATAAGATCTTATGTACACAAAAGTTGACCACCCCTGTTGTATAATCATAGTTTGTAAAATCCTTTTTGTTTTTGGTTTTGCTATACAGGTTGCATATAAATTGACGAAATAAACCTTAACTAGGCAAAATTAGTAGCACTAATGATAACAAATCAATCGCGACACATTTTTAAGATAAAAAGAACATCTTATGTACACAAAAGTTGGCCACTCCTGTTGTATAATCATAGTTTGTTAAATACTTTTTATTTTTGGTTTTGCTATACAAGATGTGTATAAATTGACGTAAGAAACCTTAACTAGGCAAAATTACTAGTCAGCAATTAGTATTTAAGTAGCCATTGTTAAAAACCCGATTACGTCTGTAACATCTTCTTTATAAGTACATTCGATTTCTAATTTATTAATAGGCATTATTACACGCGCACAATTACTAATTAATAAAAATCAGTTGTAATATATACGGGTATTCCTAGTAGCGTATGTAATAATTACTCTAATCGCTACGCGACGGAGTCGTCTACGTTTGCAGTAGATAATTGGAAAATTATGCAAATCAAAGTCATTCAGTCAATTAAAGGTGTGTTTAGTGTAGCTGATGGCAATATAAGTTAATTTGAGATGTCCCGTAATAATAGCAGTAAAATGGAACAACGTTAACCAATTATTTCTAAGAGAGTAGCAAACTGTAATTAAGTTATATAATAAAAAGGCTATAAAAAGTTTAATAGTGACCATATTAAATTAATCAAATAGAAATTATTTTTAATGAAATGCGTACCCTATAAAATTTAAAATATAACTAAATTACAAAATTAATATTTATTAAATAAAATAGTTGGTATTGCTGTATAAAATCAAATCACAAGCTCCACTGAATTATACGTCTCTTTTCCTTTAGCCGTGTACAACTCATGGCATTTAAATTACTATTACTATACAAAATTAATAATTATACAATCAAATAGTTGGCATTGCTGTATACAATTATACGTCTCTTTTCTTTTAGTCATTTACAAATCTCATGGCATTTTCCGTCTTCGTACAGGAGTCACTCTACATTCTTCTCATTTTCTTTAACTTTATCCCGTAGATCAGTGTTTCTTAAACTTTTTGACCAACGATCCCTTTTTGCACTTAAAAAATGTAAAAGACTCCCCGAAGGATGACTATGAGTAGAAAAACATCCTGAAGGTAATTTAAATTCAAATGGAGTAAATTTCTATTCTTTAATTACATTGAAACATTAATAATTTGTATAAATATCATAATATTATTTCATCAATAGAGGAATAAATCCTAATAAATCTAAAATACTCCCCGAAGAATGACTATGACTAGAAAAACATCCTGAAGGTAATTTAAATCCAGATAAAGTTAATTTCTATTCTTTAATTACATTGCAAAATTAATAATTTGTATAAATATCATAGTTTTATTTGCTCAATAAAGGAATAAATCCTAAAAAAATATAAAAGACTCCCAGAAGAATGACTATGAGTAGAAAAACATCCTGAAGGTAATTTAAATTCAAATAAAGTTAATTTCTATTCTTTAATTACATTGAAACATTCATAATTTGTATAAATATCATAGTTTTATTTGATCAATAAAGGAATAAATCCTAAAAAAATATAAAAGACTCCCGGAAGAATGACTATGAGTAGAAAAACATCCTGAAGGTAATTTAAATTCAGATAAAGTTAATTTCTATTCTTTAATTACATTGAAACATTCATAATTTGTATAAATATCATAGTTTTATTTGATCAATAAAGGGATAAATCTTATTAGAAAGAATAATTGTAATCATTTCTAGTGATGCTATTTTTTAGTTCATAGTTTTGAGGACCGGACATAATTGCATTTGTTATCTTTTGCATGGCTGCAGATGTTGCTTTCCTCAAAGCAGTTAAATTTAAAATATTACCTGGAATGATCCTCTCAAAAACTAATCATGTGACTTACCAAAAAACGTATAGAGTTGTAATTTAACAGAAGTCAACATTGATATATACATATTAACTCTAAATCTCTCTCTGTTTGAAACATATTATTAATAGCAGTCGACAACTGAATTAGTTGCTAATTTGCATATATCCTTTATGCCAGGGCTGATTCACGTTGTGCTCATTAATTCGCGATAAATGCGACCAACAGTCGTGCGTTTCATGGCACCGATTACATCACATCTCGCGGCTGTTGTATAATACTGATGCGGGGCTGATGTGTTTCGTCATGGACGATTGATGGATCGTAAGTTCAATTTTTTAACTAGCCATGTCAATAGGAAACAATTTATAATGTCGGATTGTGGGCAAGTTGTACTTACAAAATAATTAAACGTGTAATAACTAGTATGTAACAAAAATGGCATTTTAAAATCATAATCAGTGATATATTAAATGTCACCAGACCTCCAATAGTTGGCACTGCTGTCCATTCTCAAGGTATTGCTGTCTATTCTCAAGGTAATTGAGTATTTAACTTTTTGTAATCTAACTAGTATGTACCAAAAATTACATTTTAAAATCATAATCAGTGATACCTATATTAATTGTCAACGGACATCAAATAGTTGGTATTTCTGTCCATTCTCAAGGTATTGCTGTCAATTCTCAAGGTAATTCAATATTTAACTTTTGGTAATCTAACTAGTATGTACCAAAAATTGCATTTTAAAATCATAATCAGTGATATATTAAAAGTCACCAGACCTCAAATAGTTGGTATTGCTGTCCATTCTTAAGGTATTACTGTCTATTCTCAAGGTAATTGAGTATTTAACTTTTTGTAATCTAACTAGTATGTACCAAAAATTACATTTTAAAATCATAATCAGTGATATATTAAATGTCACCAGACCTAAAATAGTTGGTATTGCTGTCCATTCTCAAGGTATTGCTGTCTATTCTTAAGGTAATTGAGTATTTAACTTTTGGTAATCTAACTAGTTTGTACCAAAAATTGCATTTTAAAATCCCAATCAGACCTCAAATAGTTGGTATTGCTGTCCATTCTCAAGGAAATTGAGTATTTAACTTTTGGTAATTATCTAACGCAATTTCACACTGCTCGCCTAAAAACAAGAACGCATACAGATAAAGTTATAGTACAGCTCCGAGATATTGAACATTCATTGCCAATATAATAAATGAATAATAAAGAAATAATCACGTAAATTGAAAAGCTGGAACTAGCACATTAGCAATTAACAATGAGCAACATCTCGCATTCATTATTCGCCACTCATCAAGGTATGCTGGATATTAATTGATCTGTTGATGTGTTCTTGGCTCACCTCATCCCACGTAATCTGAACTTAGTCTACACTATTTGGGGGATGCTGTAGACATTGCAATCTCAGCACTATCATATCCCACACATGTTCTATAAGGGATAAATCTGGGGATCAGGCGGATCAAGGAAAAACGTTCACATTAATCGTTTGAAGAAATGCTCGTGATATTATTGAATGTGGTTATCTTACTAAAAATGCTTCAAAGGACGTGGTGATTTTATGGTACTGCAACAAGTTCAAGAATGCATTCAAAAACTACCATTAATGAAGACTAGAGATGATCAATGTCCATAGGAAATCTCATTCTATACCTTAACTCAAGGCGTTATCCCAGTGTGGCACCTTTTAACACACAACCAATTTCGTCAATCACTTCTTACCCTTCCATGCGCAATTTACCATCAGTTCGCCCTAAACAAAAACTCCATTCGGCACTTAAACTTAAACACAACCTCCTTCCATTACACATTCTAGTCTGTTCTTTCTCTGCACCATAGAAACCTTGCATGAATGTGTTCCTTTATGACAGGAAGTTTAAGGGCGACAAGAAATCAGTTTTAAGAATTGCATTCGAAGATAAACTGTTCTTATCGACACACTACCATCAATGCCTCTTCCCCAATACGCTCTTACAGACCAAAGAATCTTTCGTTTAGCTGGGTGTATCATTGCTAGTCGCCCCGTGGCGTGCAGTATCGCTCAGGTCTTACGGTCGTGCGCCGCCGGTTGTAAGGGCCGAGGTGGAATTATGCACATCGGCAGCGGCCAATAGAACAAGAAACAATAAGTCCGTACCAGCCCAGAGTGATACACGAAAGACACTCAAGAGGTATCCACAGGGTCTCTAATTGCAAACAAATGAAGAAGTTTATCTTCTCGTTGTGTCATCACTTGCGGACGACAATTTCTTCTACAACATGGTTGTACGGTGGTACGGGTCGCCTAGGTGCAGGCCTTCCATGCACTACGCACAGTCAAGTGGTTTCAATCCAATTATTGCGCGATTTCTCTGAACGAATATCCGTATTCTCACATACCAATTCTTCCTCTTTTAATTGATGTTATTTTCTAAAAGTGAAGACACTGACGAACACGGGGCATTTTTAACACCCTTAAGACCTTTAAACCCTTTAAGACCTTTAAGATCTTTAAGACCTTTAAGACCTTTCAGACCTTTAAGACCTTTAAGACCTTTATTTATCATAACCCCTCAAAAAAACACAAAAATCTCTTAATATACAATGCTCATAACAGCAAGAACAACAAAAAATACATAAAAATAAAAAGTAACAATCAGCAAAAATACCAATTAACAGCATATACATAATAACCCTATACCTCTGTCCTCGTTACTTTCCTCTCCCACGTCTGCCTCCTGCAGATTTTCACGCCTTTCCCATCCTCTCCTAACCATTCATTCAGCGTTCACACCCTCATATTATTTGCTAAGGTACCACCATGTGTCGCTTCCCTTACTACACAGTGCACAGGCGGGAGTGAATTATAAATTTCCTTAATAAAAAAGAGAAATACGAAAAATCAATGAGATACACCAAATAAAGACAATGGAATGAGGAGAAGCATATGGATATAATTAAATTAAAATATACAAATCTACAAAACAGTGAAGAAGAAAGAGAAGAAACAGATAGGAAAAACAGTATCTTTTTTATCAGGGTTCAACAGAGAACATACTGAGAAATAATCACTCTAAAAGATATTATCTTTCACGATTGATATCCATCGTAAGGAGGCTTACGTAATCGAATAAAGGGCAGACCAATCTTTACAGATATCTTATTGGGATAGGAAAATAATAATATATAAATAATCTAAATCACTATGTACAATATAATCGTATAGGGTTGTGTTCTGTTAGTGGATGCATTTTTCAAGCCTTTTTATCTATTGTCATTTTGTTTCCTTTTTCTCCCTAATGTTCTGCTAATCATTTGTCTATGTTAGTCCTGGCCTTCCTCCTTTCTTGCTCTTCTAGATGTTTGCTTTCCATATATGCTTCGTTAGCTTTCCTAATTGTCCCTCATTTGTGGGTTAACGACAAATGGTACCGACTACCTGGGCCCTTTTTTTCTCTTAAGTTATGGCAGAATATTATCAATTTATTGGATTTCTTGTATTTTAATTTAAGTTGGTGTATTGTAGAAATGATACAACTAACCCCCTAGGAGGAAAGTTAAACGCCATCTGGATGATCAAGGATGATTTATTCCTACGCCTCTATATCTTTATCTCTTGCTACTAATTCCACTGGCCCTTTATCTCATTCTTTCTATGTTGCATCTTGTAATTCTACTCCTCTTATAAAATTTGTCTTAGTCTTCCCTTCCCTTCCATTATTTTTTCATGCATTCTCGTAATGCATGAAAAAAAAAATTAAAAATGGAAGGGAAGGGAAGACTAAGACATTTTATAAGAGAGATTTTCGTAATTCTCATAATTTTCTTCTTACTTTATACATTTTACACCCTGTTTCCTTGAAGGGGCAGCATAGCGCTGTGGTAAGTCTTCTGCTGCGCTGAAGATAGAACCACACAAAATGAAAATATTTTTCAGCTTGCACGCACCCTCAACACCCTAACCCGCCTTGTCAGCACGGGGTTTGACGGCTAAACACCCTTTCCTCTGGTCCATAGTAGATGATATTCTCATCTAACAACACTACAGTGGCTCTAAAACCACGTTAACTGTAGATCCACCTGTAGTGCCAGTTCCCAGCGCTATAGGAAGAAAACGAGTACGTCAGGAGTAACATGAAAGAGGTCAGAAACTAATACCCTTTTTCCAATCGCATTTTACTTCTATTTTCTCGAGTTTCCCGAGCCCTAATAGTCACTTCAGATATTTTGTGTGTAAAGTTTCTAGTTCGCTATGTACTTTCCATCCAAATATTTCAGTCTTATACATCGCAACACTCTTTATTAAATAATCAATCATTATCATTGGTCTAAATACTAACATTTTTGCACATTCACCTCTAATTGCTTTCTATTCATATACCTTTCCATGCTCTTCTATCATTAGTACCATACCGGTCCCCTGTGTTGTAACAAAGACAACTCATCTGCATAAGTCACCAAACTTTAAATACTAAAACTCATTGTTCTATGCATGTACTTGCATTCCTTATCAAACCAAGCTGATTTCCTTGTAGTTTCTTTCGTTGTTCTCTATTTCCAAATCATGTATTCTGTTATTCTACACTCTATGTCAATTATACTTAATCTATACTATTCCATTGTGTCTCATGCAACTAATACCATCATACCCTCTGTTCCGTAAGGCATAAGCAAGTCACCAAACTTTAAATACTAAAACTCATTGTTCTATTCATGTACTTGTATTTCCTATCAAACCAAGCTGATTTACTTGCAGTTTCTATCGTTGTTCTCTATTTCCCAACCATGTGTTCTGTTTTTCTACATCCTATGTCAATTATACTTATAGTATACTATTCCATTGTGTCGCATGCAACTAAGACCATCATTTCCTCTGTTCTGTAAAGCGCTTTTTACTGTACACTGGTTGTTGGAAGTTCCAAGTGAACTTATCTAAATCTTATTTATGAACTAACTACATAATAATAAACATTTTCTTATATACTAAATTATATCTAGTAAGGGAAAGGGTGCAACCTATCACGCATTATTTCTCTTTCCAAACATAGTTTTATTAACTAATGACGTTAAAACATACAGACGTAAATATTTTCCTAGTTCTACCATATTGACATAGGAAACAAGAACATATGTAGATAGAAGAGTATGTATACCTAGTCCAATTTATTTCTTTCGCACAATATGTCTAGAATAAGAAAATAACCCACATGATAAAACTAGGATGGGTAGCATATGACTGGTGTTTGGACAAAAGGACTTAAGTCAAAATTTTTACAAAAATAAGGTTTTTATGTCTTTTTAACCAAACAATTCTGCTCTTTCCATTGGTACAAACGGCATGTAGACTTTAGATTTCCTGACTTAAGCCCTTTTGTCCAAACACCAGTGATATGGTTTACTGGAAAGCGTATTTAAATCTAAAATGTCTCATAAAAAACAAAGGTTTTTATACACTGCATACTCCCGATACTTACATTCCTCTGGATGAAAGGATGAAAGGATGAAAGGATGAAAGGATGAAAGGATGAAAGGATGAAAGGATGAAAGGATGAAAGGATGAAAGGATGAAAGGATGAAAGGATGAAAGGATGAAAGGATGAAAGGATGAAAGGATGAAAGGATGAAAGGATGAAAGGATGAAAGGATGAAAGGATGAAAGGATGAAATGATGAAAGGATGAAAGGATGAAAGGATGAAAGGATGAAAGGATGAAAGGATGAAAGGATGAAAGGATGAAAGGATGAAAGGATGAAAGGATGAAAGGATGAAAGGATGAAAGGATGAAAGGATGAAAGGATGAAAGGATGAAAGGATGAAAGGATGAAAGGATGAAAGGATGAAAGGATGAAAGGATGAAAGGATGAAAGGATGAAAGGATGAAAGGATGAAAGGATGAAAGGATGAAAGGATGAAAGGATGAAAGGATGAAAGGATGAAAGGATGAAAGGATGAAAGGATGAAAGGATGAAAGGATGAAAGGATGAAAGGATGAAAGGATGAAAGGATGAAAGGATGAAAGGATGAAAGGATGAAAGGATGAAAGGATGAAAGGATGAAAGGATGAAAGGATGAAAGGATGAAAATAATTCAACGAGGTACGAAAAATTCCATGTTGAGATATACCAGAATAGATAGCAAAATCTATTTATGGATAAGAAGCAAAACCAGTGTATATAGCAAAATTAAAGTGGGACGACATCCCTCCAAATATTTCTAGGTCGGCCTAGGCTTCCTTTACCGTACTCGCCATTATGTGATTTTCTTCGTGCATCATCTATATTCTCTCCACATTATATACCCATCCCACGACCATTTTAGCTTTGCTATATACTGACGACTTATGTTGATTACTTTGGTTTGGTTTCTTATCTATAAATTAGTCTTTCAACCTCTTCTGGTAAGTCCCAATATGGATCTTTCCATCGCGAATGTAAGCCGAGGACAATGGACGAGAGAAACCAAACATCACAGCCACTGGAAACAATTAGAGGAGGAGTATATTCAGCAATACAGTACTTAAATATTGATTATGATGATAATGATGATGATGACTATTGCCTTTCGCGTTATGCCAGTGATAAGCCAGTCTTCACTTCGCCTGTTTTCTTCTATATTTCATTTTTAATTTTTTAATTACATTCTATATATCATTATTCTATCGTTATTCTGTGTTTATCTTTATCTATTTCCAAAAGATGACCATTGCCTTCTTGATATGCCAGTGACAAGCTACTCTTCACTTTTCCTGTTTTCTTCTATATTTATTTTTATTGTTATTTTTTTTAATTACTTTGTATATATCATATTATCCTATCGTCATTCTGTATTTACCTTTATGTATTTCCAAATCATTTTCCAAAAGGTACATCTATTACTCTCTTTTTATGCTGTCAGCTGAGTCATTTGTACGATTTCTCCCTGATCGCTGCCGTAAAAAAAATCGAGGGCAAGTGTTTGCAAGGCGACAAATCACACGACCGAAGATCATTATGGACTATTTAAACTTCATAGGAAATCCTGATATTTAACATTCAGAAATTCAGTTTATATTACCTGTTTAAGTTTTTATAGATATTAAGTTAACCACTAGTCGATTATTAACTACTGTTCTTATTATAATATTACAGCAGTTTATTGAGACCGAGAGGCGTGGAATAAATAAATAAGCGTGCAATTTCACCCACTTACTATTTTAATGAAGTTTGTTGATAAATAATGAATCACAAAAAGACATTATCCTGCCAGGCTCCAGCATAACTCAAACAACCGCTACAGCAATCGCTCGCAATAAATGTTTATGTTATTTTCCCCCCAATGCATATGTAACACAATGCACGATTATTATTGTCACCTACTCGGTTCGTGATCGAGGATAATTGCTGCGAGCGCGGAACAACTTTCCATTAATAAATACGAGCAGCGGCACACAAAACGTTTCATTTCCACACCACAATGTCGATCGTTTTTATTTTTTATTTTTCTCCGACAGTAAAAACTTAATTACCCATGCATTTTTTAAATTTTTCTACCACCGAGGTCGCACGTTGCTGGTTATTGTGGAGGTAATGATGTAACATTTATTTGTTCGTTACGATAATTGCAATAGGTGGGGGTGTATAATTTTCTAAAAGCTGATTGCTAAAAAATTATAGTACATGCTATTAGTTTTATCAAATGATGCGATATTTAATTTAGCAACATTAAATGTGCAATAAAGCAGTTCCATACTTATAGTGTTAATTGTAATTCTCACCAACTTTCTGTAAAGGGTGAGATCATCTATACCAGCATTGTCTAACCTTTTCGATGCTCGGGGCCATATTTTAGTAGTAGAAAGTGGTTGGGGCCGTGGTTCAAATACTGTCATTAAAATCAACCAAAATCATGGATAATATAGCACTGTAGTGACCTCTTTCATGCCACTGATGGCGTATTGGTCTCTTCTCTACCTATAGTCCTAGCAAACTATCACTACAGGTGGAGTTTAGCATGGATTCCGAACCACAGAAGTACGTTTAGATAATAATATCATCTACTCCGGATCTGAGTAGGCTGTTAGCCGTGAAAGCCCACGCCTGCCAGGCGGGTTGGGGAGTGTGGAGCGCTGAAAAGTATTTTGCTTTGTAAGATATGAACTTAGGATCTCAGCGCAGCAGTTCAATAATAAAGCACACTACATTTGAATTCATTATACTCCGTCGGACGACTGGAATTTCACCTAGTAACATATAAAAATATAATTTCATAAGTTACATTATATTCAACTTTTGTTCCATATGTGGCTGCTGCCAGAACTATAATTACATTTCAAAATTATTAACATATTAATTATTTTTCTAAATTAATTTGCTATAAATTCCCCGAGTTCAATTAAAATACCGATTAAGTAGAATATACAGGTTCAAGGGAGATTCACTGTCTTTACATGACTGTTCCCATGTTTTTTTTTTCAGACAATTGAGAAGGCAGTAGTAATTTTGGATATTAAGTTATCCAAAGTCTCGAAATTTTCTTTCGGTACAGCCCATCACTAGATAATAAAAATATAAATATGTTTTCAAGTTGTTTATAAAACATGATTTTCAGCTGCACTTTCTAACAGCCCCACCTAAATTAACCACCTTTTAGATTTAGATATTAAGTTATTATCCCAAAGTCTCGAAATTTTCTTTCGATACAGCCCATCACTAGATAATAAAAATATTAATATGTTTTCAAGTTATTTATACCATGATTTTCAGCTGCACTTTCTAACAGTCCCACCTATATTAACCTTTTAGATCGTCCATTGATTCAATAATATCTCTGAATAAAATAAATGTTAAAGACTAATAAATCTATAGTTGCTAGGCCACAGTCGACAGAAACACACACACAAGTTCAATGCCAATCCAACTAATAAAATCGATGCACACGACAGCCGTCTAATTACCATCTTGAGCGGCATGCACGTAAATTTTCTACTACTCTGTCCGATAACCCCTTTCGGAAAATCTGGTTTGCTCCTCGAGTACAAACCGGCGCGAACCACTTCGCCTGCAGAGTTTGCACCTCCTCGGCCACGCAGGAATTTATATAACGAGCCACTTTAGTTGCGTATCGACCACTCGAACGAGTCCCACAAAATATTTATTTATTTATCGCCCGCCGTGACCATCCCCCTTTAAGCAAAGATCAAGTACACGATTGTTTCGGAAATTGATACTGCGGCGATTTAATTAGGTAATGCATTGAAATCGCCATTTACATAATTGTGATAATGATTATCTTGCGCGCTCTCTCAAGTGCACCATTACAGACATATTTTTATGTAATTAATAATTAAATTCCTCATTATATTTACCCTTTAGAATCATCAAGTATCATTAATCTTGAATGAGGTGAACAATTTTCACAGGATCACCCCAACTTAGTTTCACAGCCGATTTGCAAATATGGTCGACATCCATTCAATCGTTATCCCGGAATTTTGTTCACAGGCAAATTCATATCTACACAGACACACACACAGACATTTTCCAAAAATAGACTAGAAAAGTCATGAAACGTAGAAAAAAGTAATAATTTTCAATTCGATTTTTTTCGCGAAAACAATACCTTCCTTATACAGCAATGCTGTATTCGGAAAGTAAAAACGTTCTGCATGTGGGAAACTACTCAAATTCAGTTAAAAGCCTAGGGTATAATGGTGGGACATTAGTTAAAATGTAAAATTTGTGAAAAGCCACATTAAAACCTTTGAAGGGCTGCGGGTTTCGCATCCTGAGCTTGGTGGTGAATGGTTAGATTTTAAAATTAAATATTTTTTTACTTTATTTATTGTAAAAAAAATGTTGCATTATTTAATATATTCATCGACTAAGCGTTTATGTTGGTGCTAATGGCAATGGCTCTAAAAATTCAGTTTCTAAGTATTATGTACAAATCTTCTTACGTCGATGTTGTAAATTGAAATTTTGAATTACATAAGTATAATTGCACATTCTGCGTAAGATTGATGGATTGTAGTGAGGTTGCAATTAGCCGCTCATTACATTAACGACTTTTGCGGCCGTGCGTTTCCAACAAGAGAAGGTCAGATTTTGCGGGAATAGTGTACAGTTTACCTGAACATAAATAAACGCGTCGTTTGTTTTGAAATGTATCAAGAATGAACGAAGGAAATCAGGGACCGATAAATTAGGCTCCGGCTATTTTAAACATTTTTTTTGAAATTGTATGATAATAGAGTAAATTAAGCCGTATAGAGTAATATGAAATTATATGTTAATACTATAAATTTAAATCATATATTTACTCTTTAGAGCAGAGCCTACAACAAGGAAATCATATGAAGATATGAGTCTGTCAGAATGAAAGTGGCGTAATTCATATTTTTTTATTCATTTCTTTTATATATAAATCATATATTTACTCTTTAGGGCAGAGCCTATAACAAGGAAATCATATGAAGATATGAGTCTGTCAGAATGAAAGTGGCGTAATTCATATTTTTTATTAATTTATTTTATATATAAATCATATATTTACTCTTTAGAGCAGAGCCTATAGCAAGGAAATCATAAAGAATGAGTTTGTCAGAATGAAAGTGGCGTAATTCATATTTTTTTTATTCATTTATTTTATATCTTCATTAAATCATACAACAATAACACATCAGCACAACATCTAAATATGCATTAAATTATGGATACATTTTATTTTAATTCTTTAAGCTCAGACATTTTATTCTAACACAGAATAATATGTGTATGCAACACCAAATTAAATGTATTAAATTGTTTTGAAAAGGAGAAGAGTTGACGTTTGATATTTATGTAAATCAACATGCGCAGTTACATTTTTAGTTATGAATAAATTGATTTCAAGTCTGTAACTGCATGTCTGGACATGGCTTTAAAGATAAAATGATCATAAGGTGATTGCCCGATAAATCATCGAGTAGCCATTTTCGTACACTTTCCATTTGAAATTTGCAATTAAAACATACTGTTAATTGAAATTGCCTCATAATTGTTTTTTGGCATTTTTCGGTAGACACCACTTTGCTCGAGTGTTGTTATTGTTTACCCACATCAACCTTAATTTTCGAGTTATTTCTGGTAATAATTAACCGTTTAAATTGGCTAATTGGTGCCGAAATTAAGTGAAACGAATTTTCATATATATAATACTAAATGTACAGATGCATTGCGGTTAGAACTGTGAAAATAATTAATGTGACACTGTATGATTAAAGTGAGGTTTCTACATGTAACTTTTCATTGTACGTGATTTGTTAATTTTAAGTTTCCTTTCATCTAAAATAGTGGATGGATACTGTCTAATAGAAATATGGATAGTCACTATAGATACTTCCAGACTACCGGCTAAAGTGAAGAACATTTATGAAAAACAATAATTTTGTCGTGCAAGTGTAAATAAATATAGTAATATATGTCCAATGTGACATAATTGAGATGGATTCTAATATTGGTACAGTCCATCATGATTTTCTCAGTAAACTGAACTCAAATGGCAAGAGTAATTCCAGCCTACTACAATGTAACACCTACTACAATGTAACAGGTAAAAACATAGTAGAAAAAGTTTTCCAGAATATTATTTTAACACCACATATTGAGTTTCTATGTAGAATTTCAAATGTTTTTTCTTTCATTCGAAAATTGCAAATTATTTATTAGTTTTGACTAGACAGCAATGGAAACAAATGTACAATTTGTAGCAAATTCCAAACATTTATCAAAACAATGATCTGGATAGTGCACATTACTTTATCATAAATAAATAATTAAAATATTTTTTGAAGAAATAAAAAAAACAGGCTATCAGCCGTGAGGCTTTTCCGCAGATAGGGGGAGAAGCTCAGAGGAATTTAATCACCCGGTATTTATCTTAACATCACAGAAAACCTGAATAAAATATTTTAGAAGGATTTTCGGGAAACGACAGGGGGACTGTTACATAAACTATATAAAGTATTAAAATACCCTGCGGTCTAACTGTATGTAGCTGTACTACCCTCCAGCCTACTATCTAGAAGTATGCAGAATATCTGAAATAATATAGTCATTTTTACTTTGTTTTTTTATCATACTTTAGTTAAACTTTGCAAGTAGTTTCGGCCAAGCTCTAGCCATTTTAAAGCTTCTCCGATAACTAGTGTAACTAAAGCATGATAAGAAACAAAGTATTTTTTTCCTTTATACTTCAAACTGAATTATCACAAAGTATACGTCTTAACAAGCCTACACCGACAGGTAAAAGGTAAATATATATATATATATATATATATATATATATATATATATATTATCCTTTTACCTTTTACAATTTGACTATGTCCCATCATTATACCCTAGGCGTTTTAACTTTATTTCATTAGTTTCCCACACGAACAACGTTTTTACTTTCCGAATACAGCATTGCTGTATAAGGAAGGTATTGTTATATATATATATATATATATATATATATATATATGCCTTAACAAACCAATGTTTAAGAAACTTGTTTGTTGACCGTTTGTATATACTGTGTTACAATTCATTCGATAGTACTCATCCCTAATTTATATGTAGTTTTATTGTATTGTAACGATTGTAATAAATTCGACGGTATATAAAAATGTATATTATCTTTTTCAGATGCGCCGAACGAGAGCCTGTACATGATTGGAGGCGTGCTGATTGCCATGTTCCTGGTTGGCATCATAATCATCCTGCTGGCCGTCACCATAAGGTATGGATATAAATGGTGTAATACCCCACAAGTATAAAAGAGATTTTTTTGCATGCGATTGCATGGTACGCCATGTAACCGTTTTGTAAATGGGACAAACTTTCCTCCATATCAATGCGGAATTAATAGAGCATAAATGCATTCCGTTTTAGTCCGCCCGCGACAATAAATCATATCCATTGTACTTGTGGGAATTAACACTTGTGAAGGAGTGGTCTATGTTTTTATTTTGTTTTAAAGGGCGTTCAGACCAAAGATGAATGACTAAGAATATTTTCTCATAATTAAAAGATGCCTAATAGCTACATGAAATATTACAAAGCAAATTAGCACGAAAATCCTATATGATAATTATTATATTAAATGAGGCATTGAGGGCAAAAGTGGACTATATCTAAAATTTCAAAAAAATCTATTTTTATGATAGTACTAATAATAATAATGATAATAATAACATAAAAAAGATTCTTAAAATTTGAATATGATAATAAAAATCCTATATGATAATTATTATATTAAATGAGGCATTAGGGAAAAAGTGGACTATCCCTAAAATTTCAAAACAAATCTATGTTTATGATAGTTCTAATAAAAATAATGATAATAATAACATAAAAAAAGATTCTTCAAATTTGATGGTTAGTTCTCAAAAATGTTCGTCAAATAATGGGCAGGAAATTTTAGAAGAATAGCTCAAATAATTTATTTATTATAATAATGTTATTACCCAATACGCCTTAATTTACTTTTTATTTCCAGTTTCCAAATTTGTTAATTTTCTATTTCAATTTAAAATTCTATTTGGGGTCTTATTTATTTTCACCACCATCAACTATCGGTAATATTTATTTTCTATACAAAAATTTAAATCTTGAATATATATATATATATATATATATATATATATATATATATATATATATATATATATATATATATTCTCTTATAGCTGAGTTTTGATTGCCATCATTTTTTATTTTAATTTTTATTATTTATAAAATATTAAAATGTATATGTACTTGTACAATTAAAGAATGACAATCATGGCAAGCGCAATTAAAAAGGCCCAAGGCCCAAATAAATGATTCCTTGCTCTATTTTATAATTTCTCATGATTGTATGGGTTTATTTCCTGATTTGTTATCATTCAATGTTTTGCTTCCCAATTTTAGAAGAACATGTTTCTAAATCTGTAGATAATACATTTATATTATTGTTCATTAATGACTACGTACTAATTATTGTTGAAACTAGACTATGGTAGACTATGGTAGCTAGCTTACAGTAGACCCCTGTAAGAGGACGACTAGCTAGCTTTATTTAATAATATGCCTTTATATTTTTTAAGGATTTTTTGTAACTACGAATAGCTGTTCAAACTGATAACGCTAATAGCCATAAATAAACCTAATTATTTCATCATATTTGGTCTGAACGTACCTTTATATTTAAATAAGGGAACACTACAAAGAGATGGATAGAAGAGATACAAATACGAAGAAAGCTATTTTGAGGACTCGGTACACATGCCACAGTTAACCATGTTAAACTCTTAGAAAGTTAGTATTCTTAATCTGCAGATTCGTTTTACTTATATTTATTCATTATTTAAGAAGGAATCCAAATTTATATACAAAGTAATGCAACTATCTCTTTTGTTTTACATCATCTGATGGAAACACAAAATTACCAATGCACGCCCTTATGGTAATAGCCTAACATACTCCATTAAAAGATTCCAAAGGAATCTTTATCAGCTCAAAGCTAATTGTATAAAAACCGCTTTCGTTTATCATTTGGCAGCTGTTTTGGGCTGATCTTAGCTGGCTTAGAACAGTCTGGAACAGATCGTGAACTATAAACGAAAGCGGCTAAAATATATAAACGTGTATTCAAATCTTAGCAATCTACATATCTAGATTTCGATCTTGTTAGATCCCATCAGTGTAACTACGATACTGTAGATGAATTCACTCTTCTAAATAAGTTTTGGGCTTAGCACTATAAACGAAAGCGGCTAAAATATATAAACGTTTATTCAAATCTTAGCAATCTACATATCTAGATTTTTATCTTCTTAGATCTCATCAGTGTAACTACGATAATGTGGATCAATTCACTTTTTCTCATTTTTTCTTTTTTGTTTAAAGCGCTACGGTTTAACTGATTCCGATAGAAGCTCTGTTAGCCTTCCAATGAACTCTGAGGAGATATGTTTGATATGTTTATGTGATCGTACAACAGACATACTCTTAGCTTGCGTCTTATTTGTCTGTTCCTAATGCATTTAGGAACATTCTAAGTGTCTTATTCTGAAATCATTGCAAACTCGCCCAATTCGCCTTTGTCAAGCTACCAGCCCAGACAGGATCACCGTAAATGAGTTTCGGTCTTAGCTCTGAACTTGAAAGCTTCAACTAATTTCGTAGACTGAGAACACAGTATCTCCCAATTAAGAAAAAAAAGCCTACCAATGGCTTGTCTTTGTTTGTGGTTTTCAACTACGCCGTTCTCAGATGTGCCTTCCAGTTCAGCTTTCGGTTTAGGGTGACAACCAAATACTTGACAGAGTCACTCCAGGTCATGCTCTCAAATAGGAGAAGTCATCCGCTCGCATAAGGGATGAATTGACTTTTCTTTTTGGTTTGACGATAGCCAGGATTTGTTTATAAATCTTACATAAGACGACTTCCTTTACAAGTACCGGAAGACAGTGTCAGATTCTTACTTGAGAGACAGAATTCGGAACGAAAAGATTCGCAAAAGATCCGGCGTGACAGATATCATGGCGCGAATTGCAGAACTCAAGTGGAGCTGGACAGATCACGTTGGCAGACAAGAATACTGTTGATGGACATATCGTATAACGTCATGGCGACCAAGGGAAAGAAAACGAGGAATCGGAAGACCTCAAAGGAGATGGTTGGGCGACGTTAAAGAGCAGGACGTACAGGACGTACAGGACGTAGCAGGACGTGCCTGGTACCATCTAGCCCAAGATAAAACATAGTGGAAAAATCTCAAGGAGGCCTACGTTCAGAAGTGGACAACAATGGGCTGAAAGAAGAAGAAGATGTTGGCCATCCCCGGGGGGCTTCACTTTAATTGTTTTGTCCAATTTACGGAGATCCGTTTGCCAGAATCAACCTAGGGTCTAGCATATTTGCGATTATGACTCTCATCATAGTTGGAACAACATTGGAATCTTTGGATGCTCCTCCAATATTTGGTGGAAGCTTGTGGCAATATATATATATATATATATATATATATATATATATATATATATGTATATAATACATATATAATACATCGCAACGTCTGAGGGTCCTAATATAAATTAAATATTGCCTAAGCTTAAGCAACGAACAACAAAGACAGAGACACCTGAGAACCCTCAACACATTTTTATGGCCATGCAAAATATTGCTTACCGCTACCTTACCACTACCACGCTTATTGTGAGTGGCCCATAAGCGTGTGCATCATCACACCATCATACGTATAGTACTCATGCCTGATCATGCTTTTTGCATTCACTATTGTTTATATTAAACTCACAATGCACACAAATCTAAGTTTTTATATATTTCGAGCTACCTGCCGAACGTTTATTTAGTTACAATCTTTAACGGCCCAGTCTTTTATACCTGATAGCCCATTCCTCGAGATTTGCTATTGAAATAAGACAGTTCGCTTTGAATGTATTCAGTCTACCCTCGTCCTATTTCGCGCCACTTTTATGTTATTTTTACCGGCTGTCTACAGATTTTATTTTAATATATTTTTTATACTCGATTTTCGCACAAAATTACAAAACTATTTTACATGGAATGCTTATTCACATCTACGAAAATTTAATAGATGAATCATGATAATTAATGACGAATAGTTACACAAATCACCTGATAATCTTTGCGTTATTCCGGCGATTATTCTTTTAAAAAATGTGAAAATTATTATAAAGTTGCTGTGTGCCACAACAAGGCATTTGTGTGACAGCTCCTGCAAATTATAAATGTACCTTAGGGTATGTTGGTTGACATTATATATACCGTCTTAATTATATCAAATTAAGACGGTTTTAAATTATTATAGGCGTTGTTGTATAATATATGTAGTAACGTAAATTATTATTTTTGATCATGAATTCGTCATACAATTGATTTGAAAAAATTACGTAAAGTTTATAACAAAATGACAATAGAAAATGGAGAGTCTCTATCTTGGCATAATTTTCCTTCTATTCATTTTTTATTTTTAACTTTTACGATCCTATCTCGATATGCCGATTTTAGAGGCTGGGTCGATAAAACAATTATGCAACATATTTTGATTAATTTTTTTACTGATCTTAGAGCAAAACATATCAGTGCACTAGATTTTCGAAGGAAATTGGAAAATTTTGATTATAAGTATTTTTTTTTACGGCGACCAAGTCGAACATATTTTATTATTATTTTTTTTTTCATGGATCCGTTATACAATTGATTTGAAAAAAAATACACAATGTTTATAACAAGTCGAACATATTTTATTATTTTTTTTTTCATGGATCCGTCATACAATTGATTTGAAAAAAATTACACAATGTTTATAACAAAATGACAATAGAAAATGGAAAGTCTCTACCTTGGCATATTTTTCCTTCTATTTATTTTTTATTTTTAACTTTTATGCTTCTATCTTGATATGCCGATTTTAGAGGCTGGGTAAAGGGAGAATCACTGAGAATCACTCGGCATTTACTTCACAGTAACCCTCTTAAAATCTGTAAAAAGTTATTCGCGAAATTTATTCCACGGCGGGGTTTGCTCTCCCTATGCTCAGTACGAGACACCTCTAATCACTAGGTCACTGAGCTGGGCTGAGCAAAGTATATTCTAATATTAATTACTTTTTTATCAGTAGTCACAGTATTTATTTCAATGCGTAATTGAATTTTAATATCTATAAAATAATATGTTGCCTTCTGTTGTTTGGAATATCCCCTAACAACCGAATCTAACATATCCTGTTCATAAAAATTCTCTAAATTATATATAATTATTTTATTATATATAATATAATTACTATTACGAGGAGTGGTTAACAATAACGCAAAGCAATCAGTTCTGTGCCGGTGGCCGAAATAATTCGCTCAGCCTTCATCGCCTGTGTAATTTTTTTATATACTAAATGATTTTAAATTAGGCAGCATTAAGATTTCCCCTGTTGCTAACTGACAATTGTATGTATGTATTATCATTTTTGAACGTGTGCCTGTTTTCGTTCGAAAGTTTTACGTAACGGCACCGGGGCTTTCTTCCTCCAATCCTCCGGTAGGCGCGGGTTTCTATTTCGGGCACGATCTTGAAACGGTTTGGTCCGGATTATCTTCTCGCCCGTCTATTTTCCCATGAAAGTTTTAATTGTATCTCGACTTTAATGAGCCATGCTGAGCGTTCCGAGAACTGGGTCAGCAATGATTCTGATGGACAGAAAAAATTTGTATATTGGAATTAATTGTTTTAAATAGCACTGCTCATACTAAACTTTGTTGAGTGAAATTATTTGTTTTAATTATTTCTTTCTTTAGGTTCGTTATAAACTGACATTGCAGTACATATTTATATCTATATAAAATTTTGATCACAAAAAGTAATAGTAGTAGTTGTACTTGTAACGGGCTATAGATCTTTAATGCTACCATGGGTTAATGCTGTTTCTCAAACTTTTTAGTCATTGGCCCCCTTTTGCACTTACATATTTCAAAGGACACCCATTTTTTGCGTTTAGAATGAACCAAATTATTTAAAAAATAGATAAAATTATAACTAATAGTAAAACTACTGGAACTATTGCATGTATCTAAATAACTGTTTTGAAAGTTACGATAGTTGTCATCTCACAGTGCGATATCATGAGGTGAAATTTCATTTTAGCGCACACTGTGCCATATTCCACTGATTCGCATAGTGGAAGTCGCGTAAAATATTTGGGGTGTCGCAGAAAAAAAAATTACACATCATTCGGGATGTTTTTCTACACATACCCATTCTTCAGGGGATCCTTTGAAATTTTTAACTGCCAAATGGGGTCGCGCACCAAAAAGTAAGATAAATACTGCTATGTATGATACGTACAATTGTTTGCTTACAATTTAAAAATATATTATTATTTTTCCACGAATTCGTACATATTTATACTTTGTCCATTTTTAGGCGAAAAAAAATGGACATGGTATAAAAATATGTACGAATTAGTAGAAAATTATTTAAAATAATATATTTTTAAATTGAAAGCAAAAATTTGTACGTATCATATATAGCAGTTTTATCTTACTTTTTTGTGCGACCCCCTTTAGAAATTAAAAATTTCAAAACACAAATTTTAAATATACATACCGTAATGCCGGCTTATTATGAACTAAAAAGGACCTAGGATTAATAAAGCATGCTTAAAGGGCATGATATGCTAATCCTTGATGAATTATAAGAATTAATTTTACTATGCAAATTTTAGTCGTCCTTAAAAATTTAAAACTATAATAAGTTTACAATTATAATTTATAAAATTATACATACCGTAATGTAACGAACCTAAAGAGACTTAATGTAGGTTTATACTGACACAATATAATAAATAAAATAATAAATAAAGAGTCATTTTCATAGGATTATTTCCTATAATATTGTTTATTGTCACAAAATAAGTACTAAGAACTAGTACAATATATTCATATTTTGTGAGCATCGTAAATAGTCCTTATTTTCACTGATTTGTCCCATCTGATTTATTGTTTTATTTATTAGTTTATGATAGTATAAACCCACCTTTACACTTAGTATATGCGATGTTCGTTATAAGTAAAAGGTTTAAATATAACCTTACAAGTTTAGAAACAGCTCTTTTTCCAACCTTTATATTACAGAGTCGGTTTTTTTAGTTCCAATATAAAATATTGCCATATTCAACTATGGCACAATAAATATAATATTCGACTTGTAGTTGATTCTAGAATCGTAAACACATAATAAACCCCTCGTAAAATCTAAGAACCCTGAGAAATTCATCTTGACCACCCAACGACCCGTTCTTTAGGGGCTCGCATTGCATCCCTGTAGCTTGATGGATTACCTGCCCGCCTCCCGGTGCCTCCCCAAGTACAGTCGTAATAAAATTTCATCGCACCATAATATTTTCTGGTGTGTTTCGGTTTTTTCTTGCTCAACTCCGGCTTCCGGTACATAGTGCAAAAATAATGTGCACGCTGTGAACGTATGTGTGCGCGCAACTGGCGGATGTTGGCATAATTGCTGCATGTCTGTTTGAAAAAGACTGGTACGATCTAGTGTTAATTGTATTTGTCATTTCTATGAAGACCGCTCAATTATGTTTAGGATGAATAATTGTGAACAATTTTAATGAATTTAGTGAGATCACCCGCGGGGAAATTAATAATTAAGTTAATAAATTAGTCATGTATCTTATATTAGACGCGTACTGTTTATAGTTATATAAGAATCTATTGTAATAATAGATTTATCAAAAAATATTTTTTAAATTTCTGAAAGAATTTATTAAATTTACTTTTTTATCGTTGATTGAGAAGTCAAGTCTAGTATAGTAAGTACAATAATTTTTACAAAATAAACAATTTTCGATTCGCCGTAATCGCGAAAAATTAATAGCAAAATTGAGCAATCTTGCTATGCATTTTTCGTGATTACGGCTAATCAAAACTGTGATTTTACTTTATTATAAATTGATTATTTTGTAAAAAATATTGTACTTTATTTATTAATTACCGATATGATGTTTAGATTATTCATATCTTCTTCTATCTGTTTTTCATAGTATTTTCATTTTGTAGACAGAGAAATATTTATTACGACTATCGACCAAATGCCTTTCTGCCACTCCTTTATTTTGCATTATGTAAAATAATTTTATATCTGTCATTCATATGAATAATGGAATTGTAAATGACGTTGCTTCGAATTCAATATCGTCACTGCAAGCGATATTGAATTCGAATCAACGTCATTTGTAAATACATCATTATGTTATACAATCTTATTGACGCCAGAAACAGAGACAGTATACCCTTGTCATTTTTGTTTCAGTTGAGGTAGGTTTATAATGACGAAACAAACAATTAAATAAGATGTAGGGAACTAATTTCATAGGGATATTATTCATTATATAGTCAATTGTAACATAATATTTTATAATAACTAAAAGGTAATAGGTGCAAATTTTTATTTTGTATAAGTATAAATGATGCAAAAATAAGAAGTAAGGAATCAAGTTCATTGCGATATTTTTCAATATATTACCAATTGTGACATAATAAGTAATAAGAACTACAATACAGTGCATATATTTATTTTGTGAGTGTAAATGATTCAAGAAATAAAATACCCTTTCTATCTTATTTCCTTTTTTATTTCTTTGTCAGTATAAACCCACTTCTACAGAATCAGTCCTCTATAAAATATATCGGCGGTTTATTGTACTATAGAACAAATGTTTATTGAAATTTCATTTTTATATCAACGATACACACCATTGTCCTCAAAATACGAACACAATGCATTTTGCAGGCAAAGTGCTTGGGAAAGCAATCACATGCGCGGCACGTGAACGCAGAATACGGGCCGGGCGTAATTCCACGGAACGGCAACGTGGGCACCGTTAATTAAGCAATTGCTGGTCGGCCTTAATTTCTTCAGGTTTTTCGGTCGACGCTGAGGTGTTCATGGAATTCGTATCGTTTGGTAATACCGGATAAGAACGAAGAGGTTACCACGCGCGTTCCGTGAGGGGTTTATTACAGGAATTAATCAGATATTCTTAAATTTTAATTGTGTGCTTGACCTTTTTGCATAATCCAACAATGCTAAATACATTCTATGTATACGAATTTAGTTACTAATAGAAAACACTATACATTAAACACATTCCACTTTAAGTATTTTCAACGCTTCTTCAATTCTATGCATTCCGAAAATCAACTGTCATCAAATTTCTCATGAGCTCTGTGTCTTCAATGAAGTCCAGAAGTCTCGTGAACGGGCGAGCTTGGATCTCTTTTTGGCTCATTCGCGTTGAACCAAAGAGCTTTTTACTGCCTGAGTTGAATGCCTCGCAGCTAGTTATTACATGTAGTGGGGTTTCTTCTTCTTCCCCACAGCCTCTGCACGTTGGTGATTTGTCTATCCCCATTCTGTGCAGGTGTTTATTCAATGTGCAGTGTCCCGTTAGGAGTCCCACGACATTTCTTAATTGGTTCCTATTTAGTTTTAGGATTTCTTCCGTCGCTTCCGTACTGGGAGCCTTAATAAACCTCTTCGAGTGTTTCATTCCAGTTTGGGCTTCCCAGTATCGGCTGTGGCGGTTTCTTTGATGCTTTCTCAAGCTATTCCTTGCGGTTCCCTTACTAAACAGCGCACACGCGGTGTACCCCAGATCCATCCACACTTTTCTCCCTTTCTCGTCTGACCCACATATAAATAACTATATTTAGTTAGGAGGAACTGCTGGGAATGCGGCGTAAGGGTTCTTTAATATCGATATTTCGCTTTTGGATTCAAAGCTTAGGATGTATATATTATATAATATTATTTATATAAATACATATATAGTCCGAAAGGCACACACTTTTTGAGTTTTAAATTTTTGGAAAACGTATTTCAGAATATATTTTTTATCCTTTTAACAATCACATTACCATGGAGAAAAATCGACATTTGGTTTACAAGATGCATAGAATTGAAGAAACTTTTAAAATAGTTAAGTGGAAAGTTCATTTAATATTAACTTGAGACAACAAGTTTTTTGTAATCAAAAAATAAAGTTTAAAATGTGCGCAACATATTACCCATTCTATTTCTATTTCCATTATTTGGACAGTATTCTTGTTTACCTTCCATCACCATCTCCATCATAATACTATTCAACTTGCTTTGAATTTTGTTGTCCCCTCTCGGAAAACTCTTGTGGTATCGTCCACCTAGCCTTTAGGTTGTTTTGGCCGGGTCGAGATATTTTGATCTTGTTATATTAAACCTAGTCCTTGTTATATTAAACCTAGTCCTGGTTTCCTAGGAGAGCACGTCACAAAAGTCGTTTTAAGTATATGTAATTGAAGAATTCACAATTTCTCATCGAAATTCATCGCGTTTTTGCAGTACGTTGAGGTATTACTCTTTATGGAAAACCATATTGACTGTGTAGCGCAAGAAGGGCCCATCTGCTTTTTAACAAACGGACTAGACTGATTTAAAGGACTTAATACTAATAGTTAATTTTTCTGCATAGAAGAATTGAAAGGGAATCGCAAATTGACCCTTGAAAATTGGCCCTTTTAGTTTTGTGCTGATATCTCAAGCAATCTGTTGGAATATTATTCCCCAGACGGCACTACCCGGTGATCCTGATGGCATGAGCATGTTCACGGTTATTACCATATGCCGCCAGATGGCGTTTAAACTTCGTCTTAGAGGGTTACTTGTAACTTTTTTGTATATAACCACTCGAGATATTGTGTGAATTCATCCTGACTAGCTGTGCTACACTGACGAGATCTAATAAGATCAAAATCTAGATATCTAGATTGCTAAGAGGTGGATTCACACTTATATACCTTTTAGTTTGGTTTATTGATTCCTTTAAATCAGTTTGAAGCATTTGTTAAAAAAGTAGATTGGCCCTTCTTGAGCTACACTATCTATATATGTTTAGATACATGTAGAAATATTTTTGTGACGTCAAAAGCGGCTGGGTTTTAAGAGACCGCTCTCCTAGAAAACCAGTCCAAAGTAACTTTTTTTGACTTGAGGTGGGGAATCTTCACCTCAAGGCATAACGTTGTGTTGGCCTGTTTGGCCCTCTCCTCTGTTGCGGTCCTTTCTAGGCTGTTCTGCACTCACCATTGCGGGGGTGCAGTTAACTGACTGCCATCGACCAGGCTGTTGCAGTGTTTATACTCAACACCCGCTCGGCAAAGCATGCCACTGTGTTCCACTTCTTCTCTGACTCTAGCATTTACGGCACTAACAGCTCCACTGTTGGCGGTCTCCCCATCGCTGCACTGAGGACTTCCCCCTCCTGGCTCCAGTGCTGACAATGCACAGCATGTGCGCTGCGTCGTCGGCTTCAGATCTGCAGTAGAGGCAGAACCCGTCGGTGGTCTTTATGATCACCACCAGGTTCACCTGGACGCACAAGTGCACCCGTGTCCCTTCTGCACTGCGTACTTTCCTCCACTCGGCGTAGTATGCCACCGCGTTCCACTTCTCCTTTTACTGTAGCTTCGCTGTTTGTCGTCTGTCCAGCTCTGCCCTGAGGACTTCCCTCTCCCGGCGGAGAGGTGTCGCGGTGTTTATACTCATCACCCGCTCGGCGGAGTGTGCCATCGCGATCCACTTCTCCTCTGACTCTAGCATTTAGAGCAGCTCCACTGTTGGGGGTCTGCCGAACGCTGCACTGACGACTTCCTTCTCCTGGCTCCAGTATTGGCAATGTACAGCATGCGCCCTGCGCTGTCGGCTTCGGATCTGCAGTAGAGGCAGGATCCGTCGACGGTCTTCTTAATCTTCACCAGGTACGCTTGGAAGCACCCGTGTACCGTTAGCAGCTGGGTTAACCAGTAATGCGTTCGCTGGATCAAGGGACCCTGCTCGGGCATTAGCGACCGCGTCCATGCTCCCTTGATGCGACTGTTCCACCTTCTCTGCCAGGCCTCCATGGTGAATTCCATAGCTTCCTGCGCAGTCCTCTCCGTGACGAGTAAATCCTCCGGTACTGTAGACGCCAACACTTCCACGGTAGGCCCTGATGACTCTCAGGTTGCCCGTTGTGAGCAAGCTACGCATCCGCCCCTGATTTCTTGCCGTATTTGTTGCCTCAGACCGTGCTGGCGCCGCGTATAGCAGCTTCAATCTCGCGACGCTTGAGAGCAGTCAGCGTCTGCCCTCTCGCCTGGCCCTCATATGTTAGGCATGACCATGGCCACGGCCGACTCAACTTGGGCGGCCCTCTTGGCTACCTCGAGTACGTGGATGCTGCGATCCTTGTTGCCCATAACTCCTAGCCGTGACTCTTCAGGCTCTTTAGAGATTGTGGTGGAATGCTCCAGCGCGGAAACCCTGTTATCTCTTGCCGGATCTTCTCGTTGACACCTCGGACTTCTCCTCTGCTGGTTCAAGGCCTGCCTCCCGCATCGAGCTGGCCACCGTGTCGACCGCTTCTTCGGCTGCGCGTTTAAGGACCTTAACGCACCAGGCCCTCACGACTATCGCCAGGTCGTCTACACACGCGATTGCCCGCGACTCCGGTGGCAGCTGCAGCCTCAACACGCCGTCGTAGGCCAGGTTCTAGACCAGCGGCCCCAGCAGTGACTCCTCCTCCTCCTGGTTGTCGTTGATATCCGCACGTTTTCGTAGGTCATCTCTTATAGGGGCATCCTTTGCAATTGCGGTCGAATCTGGATCCTGAACAACGCCTCCATTATCTTGGTGGCCCATGGCAGGGAGTTAATGGCATTCCGGATGTCTAAGGCTATCAGTAAGCAGCGCTGGCGCTCTCTCGATTGGTTGCTGTTTGCTTCTTCTGCCGATGTCATTATGGTGCGTATTGTATCCCTTGTTGATCTCCATTTGCGGAAACCAAATTACATCGCTCGCTGCTGCTGCCTCCTCTAGGCGGTCTGCCAGCAACCTCTCGAGAAGCTTTGCTAGCTGCGCTATCGAGCGGGCATATGGGCCTGTGGCTCGTCAATCTTCTCTTTTTCGGCAGCACACCCAGCCGGACCCGAGGCCCTGGTTGAATACTCTGGTCACTGACTCCTCTACGACGAACATCTTATTTTTTAATCTTTTTATAAAAGTCCCAGCAATTTTCATCAAAATAATTTTCGTGTTTAACAACCCTTCAAAGTGTATTATCACTAGTCCAAAAACTGTTCATACAGCTAAATAATCGCTAAGTTGCAGCATTAGTGCCAGTAAGATACAACATAAACTCTACACTACTTAAATAAATATATACATTTAAACTCTTACGTTCAAACACTACTGTTTTTCGAGACAATTGCTATAAATTCAGGACCAACAAGCGAGTTGTGAAAAATCGGGACAGGTACTGAAAATGAGTGCCCTGGGAAATTCGGGTCACTTTAACAATATAAATTTATTTTAATACTAAATGTATAAATTGGACAATACGGAAATATCGGTAATTTGAAAATACCGGTATTTATATATCGGCAAAATTGGAATCCCGATTTTCAATGTTTTTTTTTCGGGATACCAGATTAGCAACTCATGCATAGAGTGAGAACACTAAGAAATCGAAACCTGCTCCTACAAACGGCACTGATTAGATATCGATATTTCTTGAAATTTTAAAAAACTTCTATATTTATCTAGGACATAGAATTATTTTCCGAAAATACCGGTATTTATATATCTCGTAAAATCGGAATCCCGATTTTTAATATTCCGGGATACCAGATTAGCAATGTCTAAAGTATAGGGGAGTAAACTGAGATATCGAATCCGGCTCTTAGAAATGGTACTGATTAGCTCTCGATATTTCTTGAAATTTTTAAAAACTTCCATATTAATCTAGGTCATATAGGAGAAACTAACGAATAATCTATACAGCCATATTGAATAACCTTCAACCTTCTTCGTATAAGCATCACTTTCGTTTTGTCTTCATTTTACATATGTTTGTATATAACAATTGCTGCATTTAACCACAGCTCCGAGTACATACCTACAAACACGTCCCTACTGCAACCACAATCATATTTCATTCCATTTTTACGAGTCGAGCCGCAAAAGTAACAAACTCTCAAATGATAAATCATTACTATAAAATAGTCTTGGCTCTACATATAAGGACGATCCCAGAGCCCCACAAGTATAAATAAACGCAGGCAGACAATAAAATCCAAACAAACTCTCACCATAGCGTTTGTAAATCATCTCGAATTACGCCCGCGTGTATTTATAGAACACCACTTTTTCTCTCATACTTTCTGTCATACCACTCTCGTTGTTATTATTATTATTGTTGGGTGATATAACTGTAGTACGCTAGCGTTTGCATTAGGCGTATGTTATATAAAAGCTTTTATCTAATCTAAAACAAACTTATTAGCCAGCCCAAAAACAAACTGTGGGTAATATCAAGAGGGGATCAACGTTTGAATAAATTGATATCAGGTGGAATATTAACAAACATGATATTTTTCGTTATTGATATTATATTTGTTTATTATCGAATTTTTTATATTTAAAGTACTAGACCAGACTTTATGATAAATAAATGAAGCAACCAAAAATATGCTGCAAATATTAACATAAATGTTTCTATTAGAATCGTTTGTTGTGGTCCAATGTCGATGTCAAACTTTTCTTTTGTTAATTTTCATGACAAAGCTTTCCAGCATTTGTTATAAATATGGGAACCAAAAATATGCTATAAAAATAGGTAATATGCTTAGGCTCGTTTTTATAAAGCCGAGGCAACTATAACCTATGAATATATTGTTAGATGTTGCATAAATTATTCGTTTAATAGCATCACGTATCTCTATTTATATATAGCAAAATCGCATTAGGTGTCAAAGTTGTCAAAAGTGACGGATTGGAAATTAACTCGAGAGTTATCTACTTTATACAACCGAGTCTTAATGCATTTTCATGATGCTTTGTTGCTATCAAGTACGCTTTAAGAAAATACATTATAAAAACTTCTGTGCTTTCTTGTTTTTATTGCGCTCGCACGTCAAAGCTATCATACATTATTGGTAATAGTAGAAACACCCATTAATGTTCGTGATATTTAATAGTTTTATAGACAAGAAATTACGCTTTCGGATAATTGTGGCCTTTCTATTTTTTTCGCAAGATGCGGTATAAAAACAATCAGCCAATAGTGACAAACAAAATGATATATCATACAGTATAGTTTGGGTAAAGTCCTGGTTCCTAGCAAGCGGTGTCGATAAATACGGCCGTTTTTGACGTCATTTACACATTATAAGATACGTTTTAAGTACATGTAATTGAATAACTCACCAGATTCCAGTGTAATGCATGACATTTCTCAATACTTTGAAGTATACCGCCCTCTGGATTACCAGATTTATTTAAATATACATAAAAGAAATGTGTGACGTCAAAATGACGTGAAATGCGGCCGCTTTTGTCGATACCGCTTCTTAGGAAACCAAAACTTAATGGACGGAGACGATAGGGTGTGTATTTTTTTTATAGTAATTCGATATTGACCAAGATTAGATAAACTCTGTTACTCCGCCATTAAGGTTCGGTCGTGTAAAGCAGATCACTCTCGAGTAAATTTCAAATACGTCAACTTTGAGACATAATGCATCGTTGCCATATATAAATAGAAGTACAAGATGGTATGGAATTGAATGTTAACTATAATTTATGCAACATCTAATAATATAATCACGGGTTATAGTTACCTCGTCTTTATAGAACCGAGGCTGCATCTACAATATAATAGACTTTATCATAAAAAACGTCAACTATAGCTTAAATATAAGAAAGTCTGTTATTTGCACAAACTTTAATCTAAAAACTTTAACATCCGCATATTTTATTGCCGCAAATGAATTACCCTAGCTACTTTTGTGGATCGATGGCAGCCAACACACCACCAACCGAATTCACTGCAGAAGGGTGCGTGCCACGTTGCCGGCGCATGGCAGGGTGGTTGACCCTCAAGTTCGGTGCACGCCGGGCGAATTTCGTAGTTGGCAAAATCCGACGTGAATAAATTGCAAATTTACGCGATAAGCGTTTTATACGCAAGCGGTTTACATTAAACAAAACCAACCTTCATTATTGTAATCATTGTAAGAAATTGCAAAAATGTTATTGCTTAGAAAACACAATGGAGCCAGCTGTTTTGTATTGTGATTATTAATACATTTTTTTAATGTACTGTGGCTAATGTTATTGTTATATATTAAATATTCGTATTCAGCCAACAACGTCTGTATGTTACCTTAATATTTATAAGGTTTTGAAGGTTTCAAAAAATGGAGACCATTTTATAATATTTTCATATTTTCAAATGTATAAAATCATTCTTCATTATTTTGTAAGTGTATATATATATATATATATATATATATATATATATATATATATATATATATATAATATATATATACACTTACAAACTAATGAAGAATGATTTTATACATTTGAAAAGATATCCAACATATTGTAATGGCGTAGATATCTACATAATTTTTGAAAGATTGTTAATAGATCAAGTTAAAAAATCTTGTGTGGACACCAATTCATTTATATTTTAATGTATTACTACTACTAAATTTTTGGAGAATAAATTGAATTTTTATTATTATTTTTATATATTAATATATCAATATTGATCATTTTTGACCTATTTGACAACCCTGAATCTTATTTGTTGTAGTTAATCCGTGTTTGGAAATCACTTACTTCATCACTAAATTTGACAAAATAATATATGACACACCGGTTTCTCTTATAATACTGTGCTTATATAATTTAATTTCCATAACAAATGCATTGTCAGCCATTTCAAATTTACACATAAATTGCACAGGTTTTTTTTATATATAAATAGCCAGCATCCGTCACTACAGCAAAAAATCTATTAGTTGTAGGAGAATTCTGAGTAATACATAAACGCATTACACGACAGCATATAATTAGGGCAATCAGAAATACAAACGTTTATTTATTTCAAGTATCCCGCATGATGTATCATTATGATAATTTTGATTGGGTATATTAATTATGTATGATATGAGTAATATATTCAATTTTTCATGTATTATATTAAAAATACAGTAATTTATTAGATGATAGTAGACCACGTTATGCAAGTACCGTTTTATATGAGGGTTATCTATATGCATACTTTGTGATGTAAACAAATCCTAAATATTACAAATTAAATTTACAATTAAATGGTGTTTCAAAATGAATGCAAGATTTAAAAAAAAGTATCTTTATTGTTATCAGCGTGAGGTATTATCCGCTGGTAAAGGGAAAGCTCAGAGAAGTGTAATCACCTATTACTTTTCACAGAAAACCTCTGAAAAACTGTGAAAGGTTATTCGCAAAATTTTCGCCTACATCGCTCCCCAATGCACACAGTACGACAACCACTAGTTGGGTAGAAAATTAAATTTAAAAAAAAACTTCTCTTCTCTTTATAGGGCTATCAGCCGTGAGACTTTTCAGCCGGCCAAGGGAGAAGCTCAGAAGAATTTAATCACCCGGTATTTACCTTAACTTCACAGAAAACCTCTGAAACTGTGAAAGGTGATTCGCGAAAATTTGCTCCCCGCTGGGGATCGAATTGAAGCTCCCCAATGGTCAGTACGAGACGAACGACGCCTCTAACCACTCGGCCACTGAGCTGAGTGACAATTAAATATTATTTCGCGTTTCATGTTTTTCACTCTGACTTTTAATATGATTTTTCTCGGAAATTTCCTTATGCCACCTATGTCATATCGATGAAAAATAATTCCTTTCTGAATCCCCAATAAAAAATTGGGTTGTCATTTGAAAAAATTGTCATTGCTCATTCAAAAATGGTCGAAATAAATTGACAATTTTATTAAAAGTTGTCAGTTTAAAATAAAAAATCGACGTGTCCGAGCCTTTTTGCAAAATAACTAAATAAAGGTTTTATCGAATTTATTCCATAATTTAGGGACACTATGTATAGTTAAATTCATTTCAAACTCAAAATAAAAATCTACTCATAAACAACAACTTAAAATAAAATAGAAAACAGGAAACAAACCACAACACCCCTCGATAACGTTAGCCCGAGATGGGAAATCACCCATAAATCCCGCGGCGAGGGATAAAAACATCATTCATCATATTTACACAACTTCACATATTTTGTATTTTTGTATTTATATGGAATATGTAACTTTGTTGTTTGAATAAATGCAAATTTATATTTAAAAAAATGAATATATCAGGAATAAACGATTTAAACTTTATTTAGTAATGATAAGGACAATACATCTATATTAATAATTATAGAATTCTACATTTAAAAATTTACAATAATTGTACCACACACTTAAACATAACTCATTAACATACATTTGACATTCTAGTAGCTAACTGAAATGGTTTCTAGTATTGTATATGTGCGCATCGTAAACAAATGAACATATTTGGTTAAGGTAAGATACCCTTACACATTGTTTGGTGATCAATTAAGTAGTTTCTAAATACGGATGAATTCATGACAAATAAATGTCTTGAATAGATTTTAGGATGAGAAGTAAGTCAATTTTGAACAGACGTAAATAATGTTCTTGTTGTTATACATTATGACCTATGAATGAATGTCTCAATATTTGGGACACATCCTAAAGTAAACTTAATTAAAATGTTCCTATGTGGCTGCCTAGTACTGAAACTTTAAAAATTAACTTAAACTTGACCTTAATAAGAATTAATGCATTCGGTGTTGCAATAACGCGGAATCTACTATATTTATATATAGTAAATATATTGGAGACTCCGAACATTATCCTTATGTTTATTTTCGTTTTCAAATGTACCCTTATGACCCCAACTCAATATGTTCATATGGGGATCAGAAGGCATTTAATTTTCATGACAAATTTCGATTGTTGTACCAGCTGGTCCAAAGTAAACTACATTTGTGTCCTTTGTGAATGGGGGAAGTACCCCATACTGTATACCAGAGGTTCCCAAACGATCTACCGCCCTTTTTACTAATAAACAATTTCACAAATCCCCTCAAAAATCTACCTGCATTAAGAAAAAATATGATTATAATAGCGTTATTTTATGTATCTTTATTTGAATCTAGTTTCTACAACATTGTAAGAAAATATATTGTTGTGGTTCATTGATAGCCCGTTTAACCCTTTCAAGCCCAAAACAAATATTATCGAATATAATAATAATATTCAAATTCCCGAATATTATCATGAACATCTTTCTTACCGACAAAGATTAACAACATTAACACCACATTTACAATTTGGGTTATTTGGTTTTTAAAAGCTACCACTGGATCTCTAGAAATAATTTACCAACAAGGTGATTTCTTTGTGAAACCACTAGGAACAAAAGGGTTAAAGTTATTTTCTCTAAATAAAGATGTTTAATTAATAATATTATTGTAAAAAAACACTGCAGCTTAATAATATAGAATTATAGAATTATTTATTGGAATTGTCGATAGTAATATCGTATTATATACATACAATTGATACGAGGCTAATTTAAAATAAATTGATAACAATGGGCGAGATGAGTTTCTTAATTTTCTTAACTTCTATTTCTTTATTTTTTAAATATTTTTACTATAAACTTTCTCTGTCTACCTAGAGAGATTCTCGTGAATTTAGTGTATATGATACACATCCTCCAAAGACCAGAAGGACGAAATTGATGGTTTATTATTGCAACTTGCATGGTCATGTTTCCTGTAAAATTCTACTATAAACGAGTACGGGTGTGTAAAACATATTTATATTAGTACAATTATTTACCATAGTCATTCACTGTAATTAGAGTGATATTGGTATATCTCATTATTAACTTTAGACTGAATTAACCCGAATTTGTAAGACGTAGTAGAACAATATAAATCATATATGTATTAGATCTTAGACATATTTGGCCCTAATGGCAACCGTACTTACTTTCCATTTCATATTAGTATTTAAAGAAAAAGTTAAATAATAATGAAATTAATTTATTTCATTAACAAACAAAAAACAGAAAATTTTACATGAACAAATATATTAACGCCCGGTTTCTCCAACGAATCTTAACTAGTTTAAGATCGTCTTAATAATAAGACGGTCTTAAAGCGTTGCACCAAACAAAAATCGCATCTTAAAACGATAAACGTGCAGCAGAATAAAAATTTAAGACTATATAACTACGTCTTAAATTTTTATTCTGCTGCACCAAACATATGTAGATCGTACTAGTCTTACAAGAGTTTATATAAGACGAGCTTTAAGATTCGTTGGAGAAACCGGGCGTATGTCGTCTTCCAAGCTATTTGGTTCTAAATTGAAACATTAAAATCAAAAATCAAATAATTTCGTTTTCATAGTTCAAATGTTTGTGAGATGAAAAAGGATCAACCCCATAACTGTTTTCTATCATTTCTTTATATACAGCCAACTTGTGATTTTTGAGTTAGCCGCATTGTTG
The DNA here is from genome assembly GCA_963942505.1 of Lordithon lunulatus. Taxonomy (NCBI): domain Eukaryota; kingdom Metazoa; phylum Arthropoda; class Insecta; order Coleoptera; family Staphylinidae; genus Lordithon; species Lordithon lunulatus. Next base: position 16,467,803 of record OZ012672.1, on the reverse strand, counting down.
TAGGATTTATTATATCCATCTAATAACTGGGATTTCATGCGTAGGAGCATTATTATTATTATTCACTTTAAAGAAAAGGGAACTTGGAAGCTATTCTACTAATGTTCCTAATATTAGCTATGAACCCTTCTATACTCCACGATTACAGACTTGGGCCTAGCAATAACAATGTAAGCGACTTCTAACTACCATGAATCCTTTTTAATTTATATACCGACATTTGTACGCATAAGTTGGCTTGTCACATTAAGTAGAAATCCACGAAACGAACGAGGTAACTTTAGTACCTGCAACTTTTCTACTTCTGACTGCATGGCAGTGTAGTCCCTCATCGTTTGCTGGCCGACCTGCCTTACTGAATTTCATCCATATGGAGTCCTAAGACTCATTAGCAGTCAATTTATGAAGTAAAGACAACTCTTTCAACTTAGGAAACTACATTACTAAAAATATTAAGACATCGGCGTACGCAAGACACTATTTACTTTTCCTACCGACATACATACAACAGTTCAATCTAAATTTAAAAAAAAACGTCTATCTTTATAGGGCTGTGAGAAGTTTCCGTTGGCAAAGTGACAAGCTCGGAGGAGTTTAATCGCCCTGTATTTCCTTTTACTTCACAGAAAACCTCTGAAAAAGTGATTCACCAAATTTCACTCACAACGACGTTTGAAATCTCTCTCCCTCTATTGCTCAGAACGAAACGGACGGCGCCTCTAAGCACTAGTTCCCTGAGCTGGTTTATTCAAACTATAATCGAGAATAATCGTAAAATATGTTCTTCTTCATCTATCGACCTTGAATGCAGTTTCAACATTTGAAACTTCAGTTAAAAAATGATGATATGGATATCACATAACTATTAATTTCTATGGAAGGAGAGAGCTGGTTCGGCTGTATCATCGTTGGAAATAGCTATATAAATGTAAACAATGACAGAAATTGCAACTGAGTAAATTATATTTTGGCACACTACAAATGTTACTACTCTAGAATACACCTGAACACACCTCTATACAATATCCTGAGGACAGTCTCTGGATTTCAATATTTTAATACTTTAATCTTTTATTGTCCTACTTTTAATATTTTATTAACGTGTTTTAAGTTAGTTTATATATGTGAATTAATGTTTCTTTTAAATTTCAGGTAGATTTTTAATATGTCGGTGTATGTCTTATTTTTTAGTTTTAAGTTTTAAAAAAATACCTTTTATTATATGTGAGATGTAACAAAAAATCTATCAGAAATATTAGCTTCAGAAATAGATGTATATATATATATATATATATATATATATATATATATATATATATATATATATATTCTATTTATCTGTAATACCTCCCACTACAGAAATAATTAGCCTCGCACAATATTCAAACCGTAACCGTTGCAAGCACGTTATCTGAAGTAATTTAAATGTTTAAATTAATTTGGTCGCTCTTGCATTAAGCTTTCACGTGGTGCCCGCATGTTTAGTTATATTAATATAGTACACTGCCAGTGAGTCACCGTGTGTGATGTGTCCCCAAGTATGGCGCATGTGATCACTCGAGGTGGCACTGGAAAAAATATGGTACAATTATAATTTGTAATAATTGCCGCCCCGTATCACGAGTGTTGTTGAGCAATTCGCCAGGAACGATTCATCATGTGATAGTGATTAGAATGTTTGAATAATTTCAAGGAATGGATAACCGAGTGATGCACGCATCATGCCAAGAATGCGCAATAAAAATTAGATTAAGGACGTTTGCGAGATTTGTGAATACTCATTTGAAAAGAATTTAATTTTATTAGATAAAAGATGTAACTAACATCTAACAGAACAATTTTAACTTATCAAATTTTACTTAAAAATACTTTAATGTGTAATAATATTAATTTAATCTAAGAAGCAGAACATTTTCCAATTAATCTTTTATTAGTTATTTGCCAAGTAATATTTACCAATTAATTAAGAATTTTAGTGGAGCTCATAGAAGAGTGGCAAAACGTCGGACTTGTAACACAACAGACCCAAGTTCAAATCTCGGTGTCGAGCTGTATGAATTCTAAGCCGCTATCGTTCAGGAGCTGTTCTAGGCTGGTATTAGCTGACTTAGAACAACCCGGCACAGCTCCCGAAAGATAAACGATAACGGCTATTGTAGAAAATTAAAGCATTCACACACAGTCTCATATAATTTCGTATATCGTGTATCGCTATTGATGTGTAGAACACCGGGGTTTCGCTGCGCTGCCATCACCTCAGGATTGAGAAAAACTTAAGTTTGAAAATGTTTATTATATAATGTTTAGCAACTATTTGAGAGCTAACTTCTATAGAACGGCGATGTTGGCTGATTTTGTTGTCTTCGGAGAGTTCGTGTGGATGAACTAATAATGAATGAATCTCAGAGCTACGAGTATGGTGTCCCATTTTATTATATCGGTCCTATTAATTGAAAGGCGATAATGGGTCGGGGTTAAAGAGTTGAGGTTGTTAATGTAAAATCCGGTGCGCTCGCTAATGGGGTTGTAAATGCGCAGGCTCCTTCAAGGGTGCATCATTAGCTTAAGTCGGCTTGCTGTTACTTAACGACGTCAACCGATTGTCCACAGGGATAATCTGACACCAATTTAGTATGTATACAATTCTATGCTGGATTAGCTATATCACATACTAGCGTGTTTGTGTGAAAGTAGTCTAACTGAGAAATACACTAAGTTTTTTGCGTTACAGCAAATTCTGTCGATAATATCGAACAATCAATAGTTTTTATTCTTCATAAATGATACTTTATAGTCAACAGTTATCCGTCTATCGGTAGTTTTAAGCCGATAATCATGGATAGTTTGACAACACAATCACTAGTCAATATCATAACATACCAGTGATTCTAATAACCCCAACATTACCAATTTATTTTTGAAGGATAAATAAGACGATTTTTTACTTTGTTTTTTATCATACTTCAGTTACACTTGCAACTAGTTTCCGCTATGCTCTAGCCATTTTCTAGTTGCAAAGTGTAACTGAAGTGTGATAAAAAAAAATAAAAAATCGTTTTATTTATCTTTTAAAATGAATTATCGCAAAGTAGACGCCTTAACAATCCAAAATTAATTTTTGATTTAATCTACCGTAAGGGGTACGCTTCATTTGGACTTTCCGTGTGTTTCCCTACTATTCAATCAGTCAGTTGCTATTACTTCACTATTTTCTACTTAGTTTTTCTCTATATTTTTTGTGTTTCACTTTAATCGCAACATCAACAGTAATAAAAGCTAATTATATTTATAAAAACGTTAAATTTATCGTAATAAGTTTTTCGATAAGCCAGCATTCAGCTACATAAACGTATTTTCCAATAAAAAAAGGAACGACCAGAACGTGGGCAAAGACTAAAACAATATTTTTTCCAACAATCCATGTTATGATTCAAAGTTTGCTGTGTTATAACCGAGATAAAAAAACATTTCGCTTTATGTGCGTTTTAATTCTATCAACCATTATCACACGAAAATGTTTTCACAGGCATGCACTGAACTAGTTGTTTATGTCTGCGTCCCAATCAAACAAAAAAAATAAACAGTCCCAATTAATTTCGGCCGTCCACAAGCCGTTGGGCTGCAATTAATTTCGGTTTGTTACGGTGTTTTTTGTTTGGTAGTAAAGTGGTTTGAAAATAAGCACGCGCCGCCTGGCGGCGGTTCAATTCTGCACCCACACCCAAACAAAGTGACATTGCGGCCGTTTTTTCGCGCACATTTATAGCCCGCAGCTACCCGTTATGTAACCGCTGTACTATACAGTACGAACGCTAAAGACTCCCGTGCTAAATCGGCGGCGGCGGCGGCGCGCCGTGCCAAATGCCGCGAATAATGCAGGCTAGACTTTACACTGTGTGCACGCACCCGCCGGCCAAAAGCAATGCGAATTCGTTTGGAAACTATTGCGTGTGTAAATTTAGACGGAATTGTAGCTATTTGCGAAGTGAGAGGTTTATTTGTGGAGACACATTAAGTAACTTTTTCTGTCAATAGACACATAAAGGGAGCAAGCGATAGCAGAATAGTATTATCGCTTGCTTCTTAGAATAATATGACCTAAAGTAAAAACAAAACGTAGAATGGACGGTTGTATCAAAAGAAGTGAAACAGAAATTAAAGGTGGCTGGGTTTATGATGAATATCTGTCATTATTGATCTGAGATGGCTTTTAATTATCTTCAGCGTTTAGTAACTTCACAAGGCTATGCACATTTTGGAAAGAATATTTCTTGGATAGGTTTTTGAAGGTCCAGTTCATTCATTTCTTGAAAACTATCTGTTGAATTCTGTAACTGGCCACGAAGAACTAGAATTTCAGTAGGGAACTCATGTTCACTTATATCTTCAAGATATTTACCAGCTAATTTTGCAGCACTAGTTTTCAGCTCCTTGTCTTTAAACCTTTTCAAATCTTTACAATTTAGAAAAGAAAAAATATTATCTAGTGCACTTATACTCTGCATTCTATTTTTTAATTGAATCAGTATTACATTCTATAAAATACGCTAAAAACGTTTATCTACAGATAATCTTCTTCCTTTATCCTACGCCATCTTTCCAGGCATTATTTTCCTTTTTGGGATTCTGCTATTTTCTATAGTTGGCTCCACTTAATGTTTTGCGTTATTTCTTTAGCTGTCTTTACCTATTCAGTTTTTACTTTCTCAGCCTTTAATTGGTTTTGTTGAGACCTTCTAGCAGTCAATATAGTTATATCTCATATATATATATATATATATATATATATATATATATATATACATATATATATATATATATATATATATACATATATATATATATATATATATATATATATATATACATATATATATATATATATATATATATATATATATATATATATATATATATATATATATATATATATATATATATATGAGACGACATTTTCCACTGCTTCAATTCCGACTGTTAGTGTGTTCTGCCGGTTTTTCGGTTTTCTTTATGTTCAGCTTCAGGTCTCCGATGTAGCTTTCGTGCACGATGGAAACAAATAAGTTTGAAGATCTTCTAAACTGGATAACAGTATAACGGCTCCATTAACTATGATACCTAGGAATATGCAACTCCTCACCCGCCAGAGTGCAGCTCGCATGCAGAATTGACTGGTGGGCCCATTTTGTGGCCTAAGCGTCTGTAGCTATGCTACCCTCCAACTAACTATCCATAACTATGATACCTAGGTGTTTTTTAGTTCTTTTGTACCTAGGCTTTTCTTCTAGTGCTTTTGCGAATATCCTCGATCTGTATTCCGATTGAATATCAAGGGAGATAAAACAGGTGCCTAGCGCACCACCGTCAGTAAGTTCATCTTCTGCGATAGTTTGCCACTTAGGGCTGTGCATTATGTAACAGAAATACTCCCCAGTTATGGGTTAATAAAAATTTATTCAATTAAGTTATTGACATTTAAAATATAAGATACTATTCGAACGATTATATGTTATTAATTTGAGAATAAAATACCAACTTGAAAAAATAGCATGGTGAAATGTATGATACAATAATTAATTTTTGAAAATTATTGTTATATAAGAATGGTAATGTAAGTTTAATTACCAATGATATTCACTAAATATACGTAAATTTATTAAAAAAAAAAATGGAACTTTTAAGTATTTAATTATATATGTATATAAATAAATCTACTTTATATCAAACGTTAATATCCCATCAACACAACAATACGCAGAAATTCACCCAACAAACAACGTCATGAATAAAAAAACTGATATACATAACATAACAAATTGCGTTTCTGGAATTCTCAAAATACTACATAGAGTAGAAAAAAAAAACGATAGACAAACAAATACGTATTTTATTAATACTGTTTATCAACCCGGATAGCCTTATTTATTTTCGCCGCCATTCGTGCGCCGTTGGATTTTCAAGAGGGCCACCGCTGTTATTGTTATTATCGGACGCAATTGTTTGTTATTATTATTGTAGTGTGGCCTTCCGTAAGTACGTACGTTGTGCAACTAATCGCGCGTGAATAATCCGAAAATAATTGTTACGAACAAAAATGACGAATGGTTGTATCCGTGCGTACTATCGAGGCGGAAAGTGGCTCGATTGCGTTGACGCGCGAGCGTACGTTTGTATGTTGGAAACATCTTGTTTAGCAAGTGTGGCTAGTTTGCATAATTGCAGTGGATCGTATGATTTATTTGATTTCATAATTTGAATCGTTGATGTCAATATTATAGTCTATTTATGAGGGGTTTTTGTTGTGGTATTATTCTTTTATACGAATTAGCATTGACGCCACAAGTAGCTATTTTCTATCCAATACAAAACAATTATAATAATATAATAATATTACACTATTTATTGGTATATGGCTATCTACATGAAAAACGTACAATTCTTACAATAAATTTGAGAAAAAAATAGAACGTATAGAAACATTCAAGTAAATATTTATTCTTCTCTCCCCACCGTTCATAACTCACTATAGGTACCCTAAAAGCCATTCACAATAAGCGCGGTAGGGGTGGTAGGGGTAGCGTAACAGAAAGCGAAATTGCACACACGTATAAAAACGCGGGCATTTACAGCAGCGCAGTAAAACTATGACAGAACTATGGGTAAATATCTCTACCATAATTATCCCATAGCATTACTGGCCAATTCTAACCGTCTGAAGGTGTATAGCCATGCAAAATATTGCTCACCACTACCTTACCACTACCGCGCTTATTGTGAATGGCCAATAAACATAGTAGTGGTAACGTAGCGGTAAGCAAAATTGTACATTCGTATAAAAATGCATGTGTTTACAGCAACACGGCAAAACTGTGACAAAACACACCATTATTGTCCAATTCTGAACGTCTGGATTTGTACAGTTATCACCGCGCTTATTGTGAATGGCCCTTACGGGTCTCCGTTATTGCCCATTCTATAGAATCTATTATGCTGCGATGGTTACTACTGTGAGCCTCCAACCAACAAAATGTGGACAGACCTTCAATGCGCTGACGTTGCAGCATTTTTTTCTTTTTCGCATGACTACTAAAACAATTCAAAACTTACAAAATTATACAAATGAAATTAACGAATAGATTAAACAAACCGAATTCTTCCCTTTGCTGCCAAATCCCATTGAAGAAAAGATCCTGGAAAATAAGAAAATATATATGGACAACGGCCAAAACTATACGGAAGGCCATGGGAGGATAGAATAACAGTAGATGCGGAAACAAATAACATAAAATAGGAAGAGATAAAATTACGAAAACGGGACAGGAAACGACGAAGAGAAATAGACACACGAACCAAATAGATAAATATACACCCTTACACCTAACGGTAAAAAGCGTTTAAATAAATAAATAAAATGTCCTATTTTTGTCCTATAAAACAACAATTCAATGAAACCCATACCATTTTTTTTAATAGTTATAACGCCCCTACAGTTTATACAAAAAAAAACATTTGTAGGGCCCAGAATTTCAGAGGGCTAACATATAAAAATCTCACTTGGCTAGTGCACATTACTTATCATAATAAGTAAAATCGATTTTTCAAAGAAATATATTTATAATACGTAAAATTTTGAATACAATACAACAAATCAAACACAAATAACAATATTAGATTAAGATTATATTAAGATTCCAATTATATACAAATTTTACGCGGACAGAAAGACTCCGGTCGTTAGCTCATTGTGGTATGTAATGTAAATGTTATGTATCACAATAAATATTATTATTATTATTATTATTATTATTATTATTATTATTATTATTATTATTTTGTTGAATATAAATATTTCCAATTTGTATTATTGAACAAACAGGGGAAATAACATTCATTCAGTTATTTCCGCGATTTCAATAAAACAGGAATTTCTGTTTACAATAAATTGCTTTGCAATACAGCTGGAGACTGGGAATTCGCATTAGATAACGTTCGCCAAACCAGAATCGCGTTGAAAATTCCCCCGAATTGCGAGAGTACGCCACACACGGCGAGCTCCGTTTTGCATACGGCGACCTTCTCGATTTGAATGTGCATGTAAATCAGGCAGATAAAACCAATACATACCGGTTACGTTTTGTATAGGCGATAGTTTTTGACGAATACAAACAATATTGTTAATTCGCATAAAATAGGTAACTGTGCTAAATTAGATTAGTCATTAAAAGATCTTACTTGATAGTTGCGGTGGATGCATTTAGAAATATCAGGCGTAGGTGTAGTTTTACATACATCGATTCTGATAATTTTATATTGTTAATTTTTATTTTCAATTTTCGGATATTACTAATGTTATTTTATATGAAATATATGTATGTATTAAAAATTAGTAAATAAAAAAAAATTATCAATAAAAAAAATTTGATATTTATGTGTGACTTGAATAATTCATTAAAGCAAAAGGAGATATTGAAGAGCAGTTTTTTTGTGAGGAAAATGCCAATAAAGGTCTTTTTTTACACAAATGGCAGAATGTAACATTTTAGTAAACCCCTAAAATCTTGTATCCAAAATTCTTTCACTTTTCGCCAGGATCTAATTACGATAGTCTATTTTTGATATTTTAGTCACATCAACTTATTCAATTTGTATAACATATTAATTTTAGTCCCAATAAACTTATGTAACTCTTATAATATATTTTGAATTTTATGAACGCTAAAAACATGATGTATTGTGTTTAGCATTGTTAATATAGTTAATACAGGACAATAACCAGCTTTCTTGCGGCCCTAGGCAAGACCTCATGATTGGGACCCCTACAGTAAATTTTATTAATTAAATAAAGCTACTTATTTCTCCAAAATAATAGTTTTAACCTGTAGTACAACCGGAAAAAAACAATTTTTGAGGGAGTTAAAAACAATAGTAACACAATACTTATATCGTACAATACTTATTTTAAAAGGTTTTAAAGATTTTAATTTTTATGACTGATAGTTAGCTACTGTGTTGTTAGGGCCGTTGAATGGAGGAGGGAGTGGGGTTACTATTTTCAGACATATTTGCAAAAAGTGATTGAAAGGCGTACAGTTTTAATATAATGTAATTTTGTTCGATCTTTCTATGGACTTTCTCACACTAAAAAATCAATAAAGTTCATCACTTCATTTAAATTAAAAGTTCTTATCATAAATAATGTTATTGCAACAAAACGTTTGAGTTTTCATACAATATATGTTTTAAACTCTTTCAAATTATCCATTTAATGTTGCGCTAAATTGAATGCACAACTGATGTTCAAACAACCATTAGGATATCCCAGCCTGAACAAATCACAATGCCTAATCCGAAATCATACGGCACTCTAAAGGGCCAACTAACTAGAAAACTTCTTATTCTGTCCGAATTTGCCAGTTCAATACAGAGCAATAGTAGATCCAAATGCCAGATTTTACACTACATTTTAAAAGCTAACTATATTGATGTCTTCACAATTCATGAAACCCATTCCGAAAATGAAGAAAAACGAGATTCGAGGGGAAAAGTCCCTGGTTTTGATCTAATTGGAGCAACATTCCACATATCTTATCTCAGCAACATATATCAGAACAGAAATAGAAGACGCCGTTTTTAACTTAAGGTGAGAGAGGCTGTGTTAGCTTTCTTCCGGGGTAGTGCTGGATTCAGACCCTCTTGGGCCGACCTACTAGGTAAACCTCCACTTCCACTTACACCCGCTCTCACACCCAGGGCCGCTCTCACATTACTTCAGATCTGGGTGGTTCTTCTTCTGGCTTTTCATTGCCCTGATGAATTCTACCATGGCCTCTCATGTGGCCTCATCGTCGAGCATGAGAGTCACCATCGTTTCAGTTGTTATCTGGGATTCTATTTTCTGGTTTAGGGTTATGCGTTGGCTCTCACATCGTTTGCAGGCAAACCCGGTGTAGCAACAGAATTTCTCGGCTCCTTGCAGTAACCGAATCTATCCGTCATCGCCCGACTCATGCGGATCAGGTATGCGCACTGAAGCCCCGTGAGGACCTGGGTCGTATAATAGTTGTTGATTTCTCCGTGGTCCAGCCCTCGACATCTCGAATCAACCTCCGGGTTCAAATTGCTTTCTCTGTCATCCCGCTCCGCCGCTCCTGCCAGAGCCTTCGAGTTGTAGCTTTCTCTTCTTTCCTGTTTCTGGTTGTAGGTTCTGATCTTCCTCTATATAGTCTTTCCATCTCCATTGTCTGGAGTTCGATGGGGACAACACTGGCAACTACCAGCACTACCTCCCTTGACGCGGTTCTATACGCACTCGATAGCCTTAGGGCTGCTAGTCGTTGGACCGCCCCTTCATTTCCTTTCTATTTTCATGTTGTGCGCCTATATTGGGGCTTCATACGTCATTACGCTATCTGACACTCGCTCCAGCATCATCTGCTTTCTCTCACGCGGCCCTGTCAGGTTCGGCATCAAGCGTCCTGACGCCGTCATCTCCAAGATAGCCCTTCTAAATACATTGGCCACGTGTGCGGCTAAGGTCATCCCTTGGTCGATTGTAATCCGGGATCCTTGACGCATTTTCTTAGGTGTAACTGTTTCCCCCTGGACCATGGAGCAGACTTTCCATATCCGTTGCCTACCAGCTTGACCACCTACGTCTTCTCTGACCGCTCTCCGTTAGTCGTCCACTAAGCCTTGCCACTTCCTGGATTTCTGTCGTGCCGTGATCACCAAAGCCAGATCATCGGTGCTGGTCCACTTCGGCAGACTGAGACTCTGTACATCATTGTACATGTACATGTTCCTCAAGATCCACACTTCCGTTCCTCCTGTGGTAAGTTTCACCGACGTCTCCTCTAAGTAGAAGTTAATCATTCGGTTTGCCCCTTACACCTATTTTCCCACGTCCTAGGATAATTAGCCCTGGTTTTCCGTGAAGAGAGCGTTCCTGATATTATTGGTTACCAGTGCTGTCATTTCTCTGGTTCGACACGTTTCTTCTCAAGCCTTCTTGGCTAACTGTAGTACTCTCTTCACTGCTGCCACCGTGGACTTTCCCAGTTAGAAACCCAGTTGGTTTTACGACAATTCTCCCGGCCGCTCTGTCACGCTGGTTATCCCCTCCAAGATCAAATACTCGAGGAGTTTCCCCAGCATGTCCACCATGCACAGCAGCCGGTGCGCGAAGGAGGACCAGCCGTGCGCCCTTCAAGTTTCTGGATAAGTGCCCCTCTCTGGGGCCCCGTTCATTATCTCCGCTACTTAGGTGGTAACGTTGCCGCGATTATCATAACCGCCTCGGGGGGAGGCCATTCTTATTCCTGCTCTCGCGACCCTTCGTCGAGAAAGGTTCTGTTGCGTCTTTCTCGTCTGCAGCTCCTGTACGCACCACGAGGTCCCGGCCTCGGGAATAGGGCTAGCCGAACAGACAGGGCAACAGGAGCTGCAACGATCAAGCCTTCTCTCTGACTTCCCATATTGAAGGAGGGTTTAAGAAATGGCACTGGCCTAATATTCTAACTCCTACGTATAATCCCATGTGCAAAAATATCAAACGTAATAAACTATATGCTTTCAAACAGATCCTTCGAAATCATCTTGGGCAATACAAAGAGTAGACAAATGAAAATAAACAACGGACACCCACAGGGCGCTGTCATGGCTCCTTTCCTGCTTAGTTTATACTTTGCACACATGCTTCCGACTAAATCTAGAAAATTTGGCTACGCGGATGACTGAACCTTGACGACCTAACACAAAAGCATGGAAACGATAGCGGAAATTCCGTCTAGAGAGCTGAACATCCTCGAAAGATATATCAGAGAATAGCGACAGCAACCAAATTCATCTAAGACAGAGGTTGCTTGTTTCCACAATGTTCTGTTAAACCACAACAGATCCCCAAAATACCCAGGCATAACATTGGACAGAACGTTATAAACAACACCTAACGAAGACTGCTGCAAAACTAAGAGCCAGAAATAACTTAATACCAAGTGGGGATCTAATACCTCAATACTGGGTACCTCGGCACTTGGACTAGTATTCTCCACCACAAAATATTGCGCCCTGTCTTGAATCAATAGCTCTCACACCAAAAAGATGTGAAGCTCAACCACACAATTATAATAATAGGGACGATGCTACTTCTACGCTTTCGCTCCCCATTTTAAGTTTTAATATTACAAAAACCCATAAATCTCTAATAAGCAAATTATTAATTCTACCAAATCTTCTATATGTGGGAGTTAATGGATTAAACAGCAATGATAGTATAGGGTTTACTAGCACGATACCGTTTCAACCGCGTTATAGTATGCTACGGTTCATATCGAGCCCTCTACTATTACAAATATGTGATTTTTATTTTATTTAATACTATTCTATTTTCTTAATTTAGTACTATGCTATTAAAAATCTAAAATATATACTTCAACCCCATGAACTTGTTAATACGTAGTAGTACTAGCATACCCCCATTTTAGCCACATGATCTATCATTGTGCAACAGCTGTAGACTAGTAAAGTTTTCACCGTACAAAAATGTTTAATTAGACTTATACATTCCATTCCAAAAGCAGACGTGCAAAAAACTATTTGTTAAGCAAAATATGGTAACATTTCCATGTATCTACTTATACCCCCTGTATAATATACATTAGAAATAACCTATCAAATTATAATAAGAATCATCATATTCACAATCACAATCAATACATCACATTTATATTACGAACCTACACTTAACATCAAGTAGGAGGCCAACCCATTGTAATGATTGTACAATATACAATAAGTTACCGGAATCTATCAAAGAGAATATTTTTTTTTTAAGAAATGCTTAAAGGAAAATTTAATACAGCAAATATTTTATAATATCAATGAGTTTCTTAATATTAATTTAATTAAGTAATTTTAAAATTATTAATATTTTTTAATAGTTTATATTATATTTATTATATATTTATTATGTTTTATTTTTTACTGTTACCCTTTACCACTTTCTACCTATGTATATAGCTGTGGAACTAAAGCATTATTATTATACTTTTCTAATGGTACAAATTGTGAAATTGTATTAGGCTTGCATACAAATATGCGGTATGATAGAAATTTTTCTACTTGATTAAAACACGTTTTTGTAAGCGATGAAACTTATTTTGTAGAACTTGAGTATAAGTTATAAAACGTAGAAGATTATGAATCTTACAAAATATGTTTCAGAACCAAGAATATAGTGTTTTAATCAACTGGAAAAAAATGTATGACATTCCATTGCATAGTTTTTGCTAAAACATTAATACAATTTCATAATTTGTGGCATGAAAGTGCCTATACTTTGCGTAAGCAGCCTTAAATTATGCATTCGTACTAGTAGTAGGGCTCTATATGGACCAATAGCCTAAAATTATAAACTATCTAACTTTTTAACTTCTTAATTCAATCAAATGTTAATGTCAATAGGTAAAATTAATTAAATTGACTAATAATGTAAACTCACTACTTATCGCTTTCAAGTTTTAATTTACATATCGTGAGACGCGTGGCGACATAAATATAAAAACATTAGATAGGTCAATAAATTACTACGTACGCACGGCAACTTGTAGCACACATTTTTTTTTTATCGGAACCAATAAATCGGTACGAATGTGCGCCACGAATTGTGGAATTTTATTTCCCCGGCGCAAATCAAGTTCTCATAACAACCATAACAAACAGAATAATAGATTATTTAGTAATAGCCGCCGCTTGCATCATTAAGAGTACATTAAAAACATTTAATAGTACGTGGAAATAATATTTTGAAGCCAGCATAAAAATAAGATAAACTTTAACAACGCTTACGTCAATCCGCGTTTCAATTAATTCGTTTAAAATAATACACCGCGATGTGTAATTACGATTGGAATGGTTGAGGCGAATTCATTGCATTGTAACGCGTTTTTTTTACATTGAATACTTAATTTCATTCAGATTATTTACTATGATTATACAAGCGCTTTCATGCGATTCTATATAGCTTTGCAGTGGAATAGAGGCAGAGCAACGATATTTTTAACTGTCTAGAAAACTAGACTATGGTACAAAAAATGAAAGTTACAAAATATAAGTTTTTACATACATAGCAGCCTTTTGTTAGAGGGATTAGGGCCGTCGTCCGTCTCGTACATTGAATTCGAACCCCATCGGGGCGAATTTTCACAAATCACATTTCAAAGTTTTTTAGAGGTTTACTGTGAAGTTAAGGTAAATAAATTAAGATTATTAATTTGAAGAAACCGCGAAATATATGGAAGGATAACAAAATTCGATTTACATAGTTTGAATTTAGATAATATAAATTATGTATTGCAGTACAGTGAAATAGAACTGTCCATTAAGTAGCAATATTTTTAACTGTATCATACCGTTGAGTGAAGTAATATATATATATATATATATATATATATATATATATATATATATATATATATATATATATTTATATATATATATATATATATATATATATATATATATATATATATATAAATATATATACATATATTAATACAAGTTTTTACATACATAGTAGCCTTTTGTTAGAGGCATTAGGGCGGTCATCCGTCCCGTACATTGAATTCGAACCCCATTGGGGCGAATTTTCACGAATCACATTTCAAGGTTTTTCAGAGGTTTACTGTGAAGTTAAGGTAAATACCGGGTGATTAAACTCCTCTGAGATTTTCTCTTGACCGGCGGAAAAAATTCACTGTTTATAGCCCTATAGAGTTAGAAGTCAATACATACATGTTATAATATTGATGGATCTATTTAACACGATTTTCACTTTATAATATACTAGTGTATAGTTTCATTTAGTTTTTGCGTAACTGTCTCATTATAAATCATATAATACATAGAATAAAATGAGAATCTTATTGAGAATTGAAAGCTGCACAAACAACTAGATATTTTCCAGCCCAAATCCCGCAGATTGTGTACATTTAGAAAGAATACATTTCTAAACGCTATTTTCTAATATAAAGGAATATTCAATTCAATCATTAATATCCCAGACATTCGTGAAGTAAAATTTTAGGAATGCACATTCAAAAATGTACAGATTACCAAAACATAGAATTATTCCAATCAATTCGTTTATAAAAATTGCATTTAATTCTAGATGCCAAAATGTATACTCTGCATAATATAATTAACTTAAGGTAGAGTATTTTACGCTGCATTTGTACTATATTTAACTATTGTCGAAAATTTCGAGATTTTCCAGTCATTTTCTAAAATTGTAAAATTATACTTGTACATTTTTATATGTAATTCTGTGACTAAATTATCTAGGATTTCTAATTAATTTTAATTTGATATAATATTGTATTCTGAAAAATTTGCATTGGAAATTTTGTATAATTTCGGCTTTCCCTCCTTATAATTTGGGTGTTCCCACGGGAAAGTACGCCAGTCGTGCAAAGCATTGAAAATGTCAGCTGTTCGCGCGGCTAGCGAGTGGTGACGCTCCTCTAGACGTGGCGTTAAAGCCCCCCTCTAGCCCGCCTTTCCATGTGCCGTTGAAACTGCGCCAGGCGGCGGTGGCTACGTCACGGCCCCTATAAAACGCTCACAGTCCACAGGAAACACTTTAGACTCCAACCGAGTAGTGAGCAGCGAGGTTGTTTAGCTCTGTAAAGAGAAGCTAGGCCCTCGTCCTACAAACAAAAGTTCTAGTCAGACGCGTTTACGCGTAGTGCAATATTCAAAAAGAACTGTTTTTTGAAATTGAATAAAAAAAAAACAAAAAAGTGCTTTCCTGTGACTGTGATCGCGTCCTCGCTTACATTTGGATTATAAAATAACTAAGTGAAGTTTTTGTAAACTATAAATCGCTCCTTCTAAACTCTTAACGAGTTTAGGAGCAACCACCGGCCGCAAAATAGCTATCTTCAGTTTCTCGTCGCGTAGCCCCAGCAAAATGGTGGGCAGCAACGGTACAATGATTGCCATTCGGCTTGTCCGCAGCAAATTGCGAAAACGGGAGGAGCACAGCAACAGCGTCCATCCGACAGACGTCGTTCTGCAGACTTCCGCCCCCGTCGCGACCCAAACGACGCCGGCCGCCACTCAAACCTCCAACGAACCTCTGGGCTACAGAGGCCAGATCCTCTGGCAGTACCCTCCGCCACCTCCACAACCGTGCCTGTACAACAACAACCAGGTAAGGATCGTTTACCACACAACTCGCGGTGAAAGCTACGTAATTAACGCTAAAAAAGAACGTCATGCTCATTACCGCTTGGCTTGCCCAAGTTTGAACAAAAAGCGACGATTTTAGATTTCATCGGCCTCCAGTAGCGCGGCCGTTGAACGGGCACACGCTACCTCTCTTTCTACCGCTGGAAGGCCAAGCCGGTTTTTTTTTCTCTTTTCAATATTATAGATTCCGTTTAGAATGCATATATCATTTCTAATCGCGCCCGCGATAACGGATAACGCGGTTTACACGTTTTTATCGACCGATTTTTCACTTATGGCCCGACTGTACCGGTGCACCCGATTTCTCTTTGTTACCTGAAGGCTAGCGTGTTTCTAAATACGATTTTTATTTAATTTTACAGGACACGCTTGTACAAACCATCCCCACGGAACGGCCGGGCTTCGTCCGCGGTTTCAGGAAGAACCTAGGCGGGCGCTGGAGGCGATTGGTGAAGAGGAAACCGGAAGCGGAAGCCTACACGATACCAGCCGAGCTCAAACCGCAACTGAAACAGATCTACGTTTATTGATGAGCCCAACACGCCAACTATCCGCGGAATAGGAAAAATATTTTTCTGAAAAACGGATAATCCTCGGCCACAAGGGATTACACACCAATAAACCGACGCTGTACATACAGAAAAAAACCTTCCTTAATGAGACTGATTATTATTCACACAAGTTTCAATTACTAGGGTTACTGCTCTTCGGCGCGACAGGCATTGAAGACTGTAGTATTAGTAGTTGTAAATATTTGTAATAGTTTTAGCCGTAATTTGTATCATTATTATTACGAGTTAAGTTAAAACAAGAAATATGTGATTTTTTATAAAATGGAACTGCGCGACGCTGGTGCGCTCTCGTACACCAACGCCGCGCTGATATTTTATTATAACTAGTTAATTACAATTCAAGCGCTTTTCTAGATAATTTAGATTAGTGGTTGAAGTCATACAATTTGTAAGTTTATTATAATTTAGTAAAGAATCGATGGCTCATATTGAGTCCGTACAAAAAATTAAAATTCGTGAATGTTTGTGATCCTCAAAATAACACACACACACACTCTCAAAGCAGCCGCATTCTGAATCTCCACCCATCATCGACGGACGAGAGAAAACACACCGACAACAAATAAACCACTTTTGTTTTAATTAGCGCATATGAGAGTTAATTACTCTCATCAACTTACTAGTCAGATCTGCTAAAACAAACAAGTTGTAAACTGCAATTTATATTTGATGATAATGTAAATGTTTTGAATTCTTACGAGAAAATAATAATAATATGTTGCTTTTTTCAGTATTATGTTAATCTTATATAATTTAATTTATTGTTCGTATTTATGACATTTTTTGTGGAAGTCTGTGAGGATGATATAGGAAATAAACTGAAAGATAGCAAATGTCACATTAGTTACCTATTTGATTAAAAACAAATGAGTCCCAGCATCAATATTATAGATTTATAGAGGAGAGTGAGAGGTAGACAGAGCAATAATTATGTATATACAGGGGCGACACGCGTTAAACTAATTAATTATTGATTCAAGCCATACGTTTGTATATAACTATATATTTTATATAAGTACGACCCTTTCACTTGTACATATCTGTATTATATAATATTATATTTTATAATGTGAATTGATGAATAAAAAAGCAACATATCCGTGTAATGTTTGAATGCTTAATTATATGTATATGCGAGACTGGGCAGATGGGCACATTTCCGCCCCTATGCGAGGGCAATATCCTTTTAATGATGCACTAGAGACGTTGTGGGGAAGTAGTGGAATTCTTATTTAATTATAACCACTATTACTGCCATCTATGAAACAATATTCAATTCAATTATACTAATTACGACAGTATGTTCATAGATAAGTACTATAGATGGGCGACTCTAATAGCGCAAGACATCAGGTCGTTTTAGTTTATCTCCATACCGCATACGCGCTGATCGATGGCGGCGGGAAATATAAATTCTTCTGAATAGAAAGTAGGGAAATATAAATTACTATTATTACAAAAAATTGGTATAAATAATCAAAACAAGAATAAAGTATATATATATATATATATATATATATATATATATATATATATATATATATATCAAATACTTTATTCCTATTTTACGTATTTATTCCAACTTTTTATTATAAGAGTAATCTATTAATAACAATACACAAATTAGTTACATTTAACATTCATTTATTAAACAATAAATTATAAATATTACATATAACAACAGTTTCCATTATAATGAAGAGTAATTGACATCACAATTATAAGATATAATACAGTCTACGGTCAGAATATAATCATTAAATAAAAATGACAATGCATTGATATATCCTTCTGGAGGGATTTACACGACTTCACATAACACTGGCGAACCATATTAAAAACAAGCACTGTTACACAAACTGACTTGTATACTGAACGGCACCAGCAACAAAAATGGCGCATGAATGGCGAAACCACCAGACGGCGAACCCATACACAACCCAAACGAAACACAACAATCCAACTAGTCTCCCTTCTCACCCCGCTAGCCTCTCTCCTAGGCTTACGACGACAGCGCTCAGGTGGTCTGGAGGAAAATTACTGATCTCCATGAAAATTATGGTGGAGTCGCCGCTGCATGAGTATGTTGTACTACTATTGCCATCTACAGTTTAATAGAACACCCAGCACTGAAGACAATTTCCCACGATACAGTGACTTTTGTAGCTTAACTGAGCTGAATACAGTTTTCTACGATTGGCTAGACTCTCTAGTATATGCTATTTTAATCAATCAATTCAATTATCATTAGATTATAATGTTAATAATTTTGTTATACAAGTAAATTGCTATAGCCATCTATTCATAAATAGACGAATGCCTATTGTTATATACAATTTGTTTTAACAGATTACTTTTGATTGTTACATTATGTCTTCTCTAATTTGATTTAAGTTTATACCATAAAATGTAATTTAATTCAATTTGCAACACTAATCGTTATATATCAAATGATATTGGAAGCTAAAATAAGAATTATATTTTTAGGTTTTCTTCTACTCTATAGATGGAGCACTATGAATTATTTTATACATTCGTAACTTCAGTGTTCTTAATTGCAGGATTTATCAAGTAAGTGCCACTATGCGAGCCCTAAAAACATAATGTGTGGATAATAGCATCTCTATTGATATTTACTTATTGTTCTTCATATTGTTAAGGGTGCGATCCAGGGTCATGTAACTCTTACGAGCGCGCTGTGATTGGCTGGAAGAAATGTTTCAGGTACAAGGGTTAGATGGCGTCAGGTCGCTAGTAAATATTTTGAATATAGGCAGCTTCTTCCACATGCTCGCATTCGTATTCAACTTCATACAACTTTATGTTGTTATTGAAAGCGCTTTTTCCTTTTTCTTGTCTTGCGTGCTTTGAAGTTATCCATAGTTTTAAGGCAATATTAAAAGCAAAACGCATTGTTGTCTATGGTGCGAGCAAGTTTATACGCCGATTGCGACCGATGTACAGATTTCTTGAAATTTTGAATGCCACCATCTGGAGTGCGATTCTTCAAACCACTCGTTTCGAAGGTACTAGACTTTCAAAGTCGCTAGGAAAAATACAGAGAATTCACGATGGGAGTTTGTAAACTTGTAGAATTTTGGTTTCCTTGCCTTAAAAAAAGATCTCTCATCATTGAACGAACACAAATCGTGAATTGTCCCTATTTTTCGAGGCGATTAAACGAATACGTTCGATACATATGGTTAGATACAAGTGGTTTCAAGAATCGCTCGCCCGTCTGTTTACTAGCTAGTTAGCCATATTGTAAACGTTGAATTATAGAGGTCATAATCTATTTACTACTTATTCCCAAATATCTATTGACAAGACTGGGCTTCACCAATCTTTACCAAATCGTGCAAAAAAATTGTAAACCACCCACAGCAGCTAAGAGAATAAAAGACAAGCAACTTCACGTTTGTGTATATACTTTCGATGATCCACCTCTAATGATATTGCTGGTTCCTAAATATAATTTAACCACCTTTTTCAATTTTTTGGGCGCTTCAAACTTCCTGCTTCCTGCTGCACTACTCTTCAGACTGATTTCTACTCATCATTGCTGCATGCCTGTCTCTACTCTCATCTGTCTACTTTTTTAGTGGATACATTCCCTGTATTCCCATCGTTTCCCATTTAACTGTAGTAATGCTCTTTAATGTTTGTATCATTTCTTCAAAAGAAATCATCAAGTCAGAATCCATTAGGTCCATATTTTGCTTATAAGAGATTTTTGAATTTTCTAACCAATTTCACCTCGTAACTGCCTCAACATTTTCTTCAGCTGCAGCTTGTCAACGATGCGCCAAATCTAAATTGAAAAAAAAAGTTGGACATTATGTTAATTGTCAGTTTCTATGTTCATTAACTCTGCTTAATTATCCTGATGATGCTCGAAATTAAACGAGCGAAATTTATTGATATATTATAATATTATAAAAGGAGTTTTACTGCCCTCGCTGTTTCATATATATATATATATATATATATATATATATATATATATATATATATATGTATTAGTTATTATTGGGAAGCCTCAATCTCGAGATAAGTCACATGACGATTTTGCAGTATTAGTTCACGCACATCAATGTGTTCCGATGTTGGACGACCTTCACAAAAATCGTCAAAAAATTGCAGTTACAGACACAATGCTCTGCGTGCTGACAAACACGCAGAGCATTGTGTCTGTAACTGCAACCATTGTGTCTTTATCTGTTTTATGCCGTAGTTTGTTTTGTCTTATCATTTTACAATGGATTTACTCTGTTTTCATTAGTATTCCACCTGTATATTTAATTCTCTATATTTATTTTAAGGTCCCACTTTCACCCTTTTCCGTTTTTTCTGTCCTATTTTTGCAATGTTTAACCCTTTGAATTTTTCGTTTGCACATTTTGATGCTATAATAATCTCTTGCTGCACCCATTTGTTGCTTCTGCTATTATGATTTCATTTACTTTTCTCTCGTTCCTTGTTACTACTACTTTCTTTGTGAGAACTGTTACAAGCAACACAGGGAAATAATAAGCAAAAACACTATGCAAAGTACTAAAAATCTAAAGTTCTCACAAAGAAAGTAGTAGTAACAAGGAACTTCTTATTTCCATGTTATATATTTCTTCGCAGTCCCTCATCCTTCGGCGTTTTTAAATTTTTCTATTAACTGTTGTCTATTAATACCTTTCTATCTTTCACGAATAGGGTTCTTTTCTTTCAATTTCGATTTATATTTCTCTTATATTCGGTCTTAGTTCTTTAATATTCTCTTCTGCTTTACTCATCATTTACTTCATTATTTTCATTCTCGTTTAATGTATTACTATCAGATCCGCTACCATCTAGTTTATCCTCCTCTATTCCCTTCTGGTCTAGCCACCGCATTACCATTTTGCCCTGCACGCCAATATTTAAAGAATCTAAAACCTAACGAAATAATTGGATTTATAGGCTTATTTTAATTTTATTTCCTCTTGTCCTTCAGGCCAATATTTTGAGAATTTAAAAACTTTTTCTTTTCTTATTTCTTTTAGCTATATTTCAAATTCAAACATTTTACGATGAATAATAAGAATATAGTGTCTAAAATAAAACACCCATTTTATCGATCATTTACGAGTAAATCCCTTTTTCAAACAACAGAACTCCACCTTAAGGATAAACTTGTATTGAGCTTTTAGTAAAAACTAAAGAGTAATTGGCGCTGAGACTGAGATAAGAATTAATGACTATATTTAGTATTGATATACCCTAGAAGACTATACAATTGTATAGTAGTATCGTAACGTGCTATACCTAAATGTTGTGATCATCAATTCTTTAAAATATAAGTTTCAGAGCCGCCAATATTTAATTTTTATTAACTTGTATCAATTTTATGCCTTAAATTGTCTAGTTCTTTACTGTGATATTCACCACGGGGGTAAGAAAAGAACATCAGCATCCTAGTGAAGAGGAAATTAGCCCGAAGCTGCTAGAGTAGCTATTAAGGAATTTTCACAGTGTATAATAATAAAGGGCGAGCTGTGGAATTAATAGAGCATCAGTAAGAGAACAGGCTAGTTGTATTAATACTGTCGCCTACTACTTGGAGGGGACTGGAATATGAGGTCAGGAGAAACAGATGGTGGGAGGTTAAATGAAAAAATGAGTGCGTGAATCGCAGATCGAAGGATAAAGTAGTGAACGCTGAAGGACAATGGTTGGAATGGATAAAGCAAGACAATTTTGCAATCTTAAATTGTATGATAGAGGGCGATTTAGGAAGCCTAATAGACTAGCTCTAGGATTTGGACAAAACTATATCGATTAAACTGTTATGTAAAAATTAATTGGGCGGCCAATTATATATACCGAATAAGGTATATATAATTGGCCACCCAATTATTTTTTACATAATAGTTTAATCGATATAGTTTTGTCCAAATCCTAGAGCGTCCAGGAACTCATAGACTCATAGGCACGTCTCCTATGAACCCTCTCTAATAAATCGTTCCATCATGTGAATCAATGAATAACCTTCAGTCTAGGGGATTATGCTAATGTTCCGATGCAACGTATAGAGCGTCAACATTATTACAATAAAGTAGGTAGTCTTCCTTCGAAAAATCAAAAGGTCAAATTCTTGTCGCTGTAGGAACAGATTCTAGTTTTCTCTCCTAGCTAGTTGCAGCCCTTAAGCCTTGATGCTAAAAGCTATTATTGGGATTTTAATATAATTTCATGTGACGAACTAAATCATTAAGGTCAACCTGGCTGAATATGTGTGGTTCTGAAGAACTTTCTGTATGGACCATTCTCATCCTCCGTCTCATATGGTCCTTACCTCCATGTTACCGGGCGCACTGGAATAGGAGGCTCTCTTTGATGTGAGGGACCGGCCTAATGGCTGAGGTTATATTGTGAGTATACATTTTTAGGTAACGAAAAGCTTCGTACAGATGGTGTTTTTTGGCGTAAACCTGTCTTAGTTCTTGGTAATGTAATGTGTCTGTTGCCTTTTTTCTCCTATCCGCTATAATATGTTTGGTTGTATTTTGCGATCTTTCTTGCACATGATTTTTCCTAATAATATATCAGATGATTTTCCCATTTATATAATCGGACTTGCCGATATCCACTTGAGTTGCTTAGACCTTTTAAAGAAGGTCAAGGAAGACAATACAATTTTTCTTTATTTAGATAGTTTAAGTCTTTAAGTTTACCCATAGTAGGTATCCGATATTCTCAGTATCTGTTTTGCATCTCAAGCCAATCTTAGCATTTATGTTTCTGCCAAAGATTGTATGTAATGATGTATTGTGGTAGGTAAGCTGATAAGTCCACGCCTCCATGTGCTGTTTTATTGTCGGTATTGTTTCCATGTGTGGCCTGATTTCAATGCAGTATGACTACCAGGAGAAAATACTGCATTGAAATCAGGCCAATTCATACAGTCCCAAGATATCTCATTTAGTTCTTTTTGTAGTTTGTTGAGGTTCTCTGATGTTGTAGTTTGCTAGTTGGATTATGGTAGACTTTCACACTGCCATTGGACAGAAAGGCATTCATGTTGATGTAAACTATGTAATATATCTACGGTTGGCCGACGATATAGTCATAATAAGCATCAATATCCAAGAACTATCGGAGATGCTAATACAACTAACTACAGCATTTAAAAAAGAAGAAGATATATTTATTGTAACATACATACATACAAGATTTACATACATATACAAGAGGCCATCGATCGTGGTCTTTCAGCCCTTATTTAAAAAAATTAGGCCAAGAGTGAATCCTAGTATCAGTAGTATAAGGGAATATCTAAACATAGGCAATGAAATCGTGGAAGATTTCATCTACCTAGGACGTGATAAAGAGATAAACAATAAAATTAACATAGGCAGTCTTTGGTAAATTAAAGCATATACTCAGTAATCAAAATATACTAATATATCTCAAACTAATATTCTATGTATTCTATGACTCATGCCTACAACATCCTGTAAATCATGCCAATGACAAAAGGGAGCATACACCGTCTAAGAGTGATGTAGCGAGCACAGTGTTCGGTTTTATTTTATAAGATAAAGCCAGAAGTGAAGAGACCCGACGAAGAAGCAAGATCGTTCATATAATAACACGTGTCGCAGACAAATGGCTAAGGGTGGGCCATGTAGCCAGACAAAACAAAGATATATGGTCATCGAAAATAACTGGCAATCAAGTCAAACGTAAGCTGGAAATATGATTCAGATCCAAGACGTCACTTTATAGTCTTTATATTAATTAATAAATGTTTCCGAAAATGAACAAAGTAAGATGTCACAAAATATAATATATCCCGGCGCCTTCACCATTTTTCAAATAATTTTATAGACTCCCAATTGGACTGTTTAAAAATAACGATATTAGTTCCATATATATATATATAAATAAATATATATATATATATATATATATATATAATTCTATTCTAGGACATCGGGCACAGGCCGTTTCCGAGAATGCTACTGGGATTCTTTGGCCTGATTTTTGCGTCGTTTTTTGTCTAACAGGGCAAGTGCTATATTACGACGGGACCAATGGCTTGAAGTGCCTTTCGAAGCACCGTGGAGAGCAGGATATTCCAATTAGGATGCATACAAATGCGACACCGATAATTTGAACTCGGACAAGGCCGGCGTTTTACCGCTCGGCTATGCCTTCTACACTTATATAATGTAATATTATAAATAAATACAAATAGCTATTAACATTCATGCCAGATTACAAATAATAATAACCATTATTATTATTAATCATCATCATGTTATATTAGCTTACGCCGAAAGGTAAAAGGCAAATAGATAATATATATATATATATATATATATATATATATATATATATATATATATATATATTATTTATATCAGCTTTCATGAAAAAAAAAATCTCTAATGCTCGATATTATTATGATCATTGTATAGGATTTCTATTATTGTATAGTTTACACTATAGTCAAAAACATGTAAAGAATTTATTATTTTATAAATCAGCTTCGTTATTATGCGACGAATTAATTATTATATTTTAAACCTATTAATTTAATTATCCGTCGGTTTGTTACTCATTAGTCGTTTAGCATCAAATCGCATGCACTGAGATTGCGTAAAACGCCTGTGTATTTTTTCCATTTTGATACTCTATGCCAGGGGTGGTCAACTTTTGTGTACATAAGATCGACTTTTTATCTAAAAAATGTGTCGCGATTGAGCATCATTCGTGCTCTATTTATCAAGTTGTTTAATCTGGTATCTAAGTTAAACATTACGAGCGATCGACCAAAATTAGCTTCGCGATCGACTTGTTGGCCAACCCTGCTCTATGCAGTGTACTGACATAGACTCTAATACATGCGTTAACCAATTGATTTCTTCTTCCTGTGATAGAGACCAATAGACTCTAATACACGAATTAACCAATTGAGTTCTTCATTCTGTGATAGAGACCAATGGACTCTAATACACGTGAATTAACCTATTGAGTTCTTCTTTCTGTGATAGAGACCAATGGACTCTAATACACGCGAATTAACCAATTGAGTTCTTCTTTCTGTGATAGAGACCAATAGACTCTAATACACGCAAATTAACCAATTGAGATCTTCCTTTTGTAGAGACCAATAGACTCTAATACACACATTAACCAATTGAGTTCTTCTTCCTGTGATAGAGACCGAGTAGTTTTACTTGTTGATTAATGCATACACTTGTGTCTGATTGATATATATATATATATATATATATATATATATATATATATATATATATATATAGTTATTCTGGATAGGTTTGAATATAATTACATAAGTTCTTTAAAGAAATAAGGTATTTTTTGTATAAATACATTCCATTTGATATATCTTAAAATAATTAAAGTTAAGTTTCTTGACCTTTCCAGAGGTTACTATATTATTTTTTAGAATATCAGAATTATGTATTATATATAATAACAATACCATAACTAATGTCTGGCTCATTTGGATACGCCGCAAATTAATTATGCAAATAAAAGTAATGCTCCCTCACATTAAAGCACTCGATCATTATACAAATTTCACTAATTGAAATTTACTGCACTTTAATAACTACATGCTTACTTTTATGTGCATTTTAACTGTATTTAATGTAATTTTATGAAACGTATATGGGCGCTTTTACAGTATTTTATTTAATGATCCCGGTGTGGTTATTCGTTCCATTAACAAAAAGTGTAAATGTGGGCTCATTAAATGTATCTAATTATTCGCGCAATCATATGGACTCACTTTACGATCGATCGTTTTATGCACTAATTTAATTCGCACATGAAAATCATGAGTTTAATGCAAATTACGAGGATGGTTTAATAAACTCTTGTTCTATAGGCCATTAATAACTACAGTTGGATAGTTATGGGAACGTAGGAGATCTAGCACTAATTGCACATTTATATAGCTAACTATTATCTAAATTCGTCACTGTTTGTATGTATTCTCATGCAGCGCTGGATAAAAAGGTGTTTCAAAATGCATTTAAAATGTAAATGTCAAATGATTTTTAAAATGCATTTTAAAGGTAAAATGCAAAGTGGTTTCAATACACATATGAAATACAAAATGCTTTTATAAAAGTCAATCTGATTTTCTTTATCACTGTCACTGTGAATGCGTATTTTATTCACCTAAATATATTATAGTTATAAGTTTCACTATACAGATACACATTCACTCTCACGTAAAAAAGTTTACTTGCATGTGCTGTCGATTTTTTTACGGATTTCATTCATAAAGAAATTTTAATATTAATGAACTAATATTAAAAAAAATAATGTGATGAAATTTTATCATACTTATTGTATAATATAAATATTGTTTTATTAAATAAAATATTATAAATTAAATATTTGATAATTTTTCCCCATTATTTTTATATTTGTCTGCGATTGTTGTGAAAAAATATGAAAAAATATGTTAAAATTATGGGAAAAAATTATCAAATAATTTAGTTATTATATTTTATTTAATAAAACAATATTTATATCATTACAATAAGTATGATCAAATAATGTGCAGGCCACATTAATTTTTTTAATATTCATTCATTAATATTAAAATTATTTGTGAATGAAATCCGTGAGAAATCGACAGAACATGCAAGTAAATTTTGTTACGTCAGAGTGCATGTAAATCTGTATGCATTAATAATTTTTGATTCTAAATCTTTTATTGCCACTACTATTCTAGATATTTTCAACCAAGAAGAAGAAGAAGATAAATTTATTGTAACATACATACATACAAGATATACATACATGTACAAGAGGCCATCGACCGTGGTCTATTTTCCAAAACCAAAAAACACACTTTCCTGGAATCGAATGTATATTTTTGAAAAATTGGCACAGACAGTGTCATATCTATTAGAGTTTTTTTTTTCGAGTTTTTGATATATTTTCTATAATCGATTAATCGCCGTCGATTTCTACAAAAAAACTATTTAAGGAGGACTTACCACATACCAACTTTGGTTTGTAAATATCCCGTATTGGAAAAAATTATCACATACAGGCGGGGACAGACAGGCGACGTACAGGCAGACGACATACATGATACGGATGGACGACGGACTAATAGACGAACCCAGTTTTTCCAGTGATGGCAATAAAATTATCAAGGGTGCGATTAAGAGTATTGAAAGAGTATTTGCGCAAAAAATAGATTTTTTTAAATATACTTTGTATGATAAGATATCGAATCTCATCGGAGTGTGAAATTTTGTGATTAGTTAGTTAGTTAGTTATGTCCGAGAAACTTTGAAACGGCCCAAAAATCATATTTTTCTCACATTTTTTGCATTTTTCAGGGAAACGGTAAGAGATAGCCGTATTTCTGACCTTAATTCTCTATTACTTTGCAATTTATATCTACCTTCTATCTTTAATAAGAAAAAAGTTATGAAACGATTTATTGAGACAACAAATAAACGTCCATCCTACCCGACTTGCTTGTAGAGAATTAAGCAAGCCAATCAATTAAAAAACAAACAATTTTACATCTCATAAAATTACGTTTCACGAATCACTGATTTGTAAAATCAATTAAAATATTTCAATAACAATTATTCTCGCGAGTTTCTCGCTGAACTCTTTGCAAAAGAAGAGAAAATAACAGTACAGTTAATTGATAGAGCAACAAGACCATTACTTTTCTCGTAATTACCCCACAATTCTTGTAATTACACAGCCAGTATTTATTGTAAGCCGAACGTTAATTGTAATTACGGCCGGGGTACAAGAATAACGCCTCGTTTCCAAGTAGATCCTCAGCTATTATGAACATATTTATGCACGAACGCACATATGCGGTAAGTATCCGCATAAATCTCTCGATTAAAAACCGATATTTTTTTTCTATAATGCCCCCTCGTTAGCCGCCGTAATAACACCATAACGCTTCCGTGCCGACTGGCCTAGCTAATATATTAATCCTCAAGAGAATGAGAAGGATAGAGTGCTATATGGGGTCTATGTGGAAAAACTGCCCTCCTGTGTTTTCATTCACGGCGTGTACGTGTTTTCTAATGGGACACGCGAACTAATTGTGTGTGTGTGTGTGGAAATTCACATGCGATGGGATTTTAATAAATAGAGTCCACTCAGGAAATTGATATTAGCTTACAATGGACTTTTTAAAAACGTTTTTTTATATAATAGGTAATTTGTAAACTGTAATGACAAAATATATACTTATAGTATTTTTGGCAATTATTTTGGCTAAATCTGGTTCCAGCAAGTAAGGATTCTATTAGTCTTTACTTTCTGGAAATATATTTAACCATATAAATTACTAAGAAATACTTTAAGTATACGAGTTATGTGGGTTTTGTTAATGTTGGGGTTGTACATTAAAAATGTAAAGTGCGCTAGAATATACTATAATAGTTATATAATATAAGGTTTCATAACATGTCTGAATTTAATAACATGCCAAACGGTTAATATACTGTGATATTCATGATTCGTATTTTTAGTGATATATAAGCTAGTGCCACGCGCATAACGATATATTTTGTTAATTTCCAGGTTTCTTTATAAATTAAGTATACAAAACTCTATTAAAAGTAAGTTATAATTTTTATTTTTGATTAAAAAAAAATTAACACCATCTGTTCGAGGCTCGTTAAAAATCAATAATATCTCTACCAACTGTGGGCCAGGATACATATTTTCCGCATGTTTAAATGATCCTGGAGATATTCGCTCACTCACTGAAGTCAAAGTGATGTTATTTCGTCAAATTATGAGTCAAAAATATAGACAACCAAACCATGTTTTATAAAGCTTAAAAAAATAACAGACAATGCCAACAAATTAAAATAATATAAATAAAGGCACAAGTAGTCGGTACCATTTGTCGAAAACAAGATTCGAGAACTAATTTCTGAGGTAGCAAAACATAATAAGCCGCTTTCGTTTATCGTTGAGTGACTGTTCGTCTCGTGCTCGATTATCCGTGCGAGCCGCTCCTGGACTGCACGATTTCACTTCGTTCAAAATCAGATGTAGTTTGGATGACTTAATTTTAACTTGCATTGCATGTATTTTAGAAATCCGGTCTCGAAACATCATTGGATATAATAATAGGTATGTAATAATCCTCTCTAATTTATGAAGAAAATCATTAATAGGGCTATGAGAACAAAGGCGAATAGAAACAAGAATCTATTAAACTCCAATCAGGATACTGCAAGGGCCAGGAAGACTCTAGGCTAGGAGGCGTAGGCATACTGATACATAGAAGTCTAACGAACAACATAAGACAAACTAATCCTACCTTTATATGAATAGAATATTTTTGTTGGGCAAAATAAATGACTCCACTCATGCATACTAATTAATGCATATATATAGTAGCGAGACATTATTTATTTTTATTTCCATACGGCTTCCCTCTATTATAATTAGAAATTTGGAAACGCTCGTTTCTAAATTGGGTACGTTCCATTAGTAAAATACGCGCCAGGATTAATTAAATGAATCTTATAATTGTGTTCCACGTTGAAATATCGGCCGTTGGCGCCCCAAGACACCGATGTCGCTGTTAATTCAAAAATAAATCAAAGTCTTCTTTCCGTGCTGGATTAATTTTACAAATCGACTTGCGAA
Source organism: Lordithon lunulatus (assembly GCA_963942505.1). Classification (NCBI taxonomy): domain Eukaryota; kingdom Metazoa; phylum Arthropoda; class Insecta; order Coleoptera; family Staphylinidae; genus Lordithon; species Lordithon lunulatus. Next base: position 16,437,309 of record OZ012672.1, on the reverse strand, counting down.
GTTAATTAATTCCGGGGGTCGTGGGCGCGTAAAAATAAGGCGTCGCGAGACTGGAAAACAACAACAGCCCAGACTGATATTAATAGATTGTTGTTTCGCACTCGCTTTTTTTACAAAACAACTTTACGTAGAATTAAAATTACTTGTGAGAAATATTAATACAGCTAAAACGTTTGTCCTTATGGGGTAAATTTAAAAGAATGTGTAATTAAGTTTTCAAATTTATAATATTATCGATAAGCCTGAACATATTACTACAATGGCCATGGTGGAAACGAATTGAAAATGAACGAACTAATTATCAAGGCAAGAGAATTGCGAAATGTTTAAATGACACAATAAAGCGAAAAGTATTCCAAAATATAGAAATATCATTAAACTATGATATAATATTATCAGGAATATATTACTATTATTATTGCACCACCTGAATCTCACCCAAAGATCTCTGTTCTTTTTTTTAATAATTATTTTTTTGATCGTATCTATGGTTTCAGCAACGTCTGTGATAACTTCGCGTTCTGAATAGGGTTTTCTAGTGGTACGCCCTCGTTTGTCAGCTTTTTTGTTATTTCATATAACGTTTAGTCATTTCTGTTCGCAGCCATTTCTGTTGCGCGTGTATTAGCATGTCTTTGGCCCCCCATTTATTCTTCTGAAGTATTGTCTAGAAGTATGCTTTGGGCTTCTGTTTTATTTTTATTTTTTTGCTGTGTATATTTTAAATTGCATTAGGAAAGATATAAAGTATCTATTATTATTGTACCGCGACAACGCGACCCACAGAAACAATCGTAATTCAATGTTGCGTTAAAACTTAAAAACTATAGAAAGAAGGAAATCAATATTGTGACAGATAGTCAAACAAGCACTAGACTACAGCGTGAAAAATTCTAGACTTATAATGCAGGCACCTTACACGATCAATATTTTAGAATAATGACCTTATTACTGTACGATAATATGTTTAAAATGTTCATTATTCTTAAATATTGACAGTATTACTTATCGTGTAAGGTACAGTAACGGTGGAATGAAGATAATAATGATGTTTATCCGGATAATTGATTACTTGATAAATATAAAATGAGGATTGAAGCAAATACTGACAGTACTAGGATTGACAGTATTATTGACCGTATAAGGTGCCTTATAGAATGCATTAACGTGATATTTATACATAGTGATACTAGGAGCCTAAAAGAAAATAACACTTCTATGGACACCAGGGCATCAGGACATCAAAAGCGACGTAAAGAGAGATACATTGGCAAAAGAGGCACGTGAAATAAAACTCATTGGTCCCGAACCAACCTGTAGGATACGATATAACACCACAAGGAATAGCTTGAGAAAGCACCAAAGAAACTGCCACCACTGATACTAGGAAGCGGTAAAACAGGAATGAAATACTAGAAGATGTTCATTAAGGATCAAAGTAAAGAGGCGACGGAAGAAATCCTATAACTAAATAGAAACCAATTAAGGAATGTTATAGGACTTCCAACAGGACAATGCGCATTAAATAAACACCTGTACACTAAAGGTATATATCGATAGACAAATCATTAACATTTATAGGTTGTATGTAATCACTAACTACGAAGCTATCAACGGATGCAGGAAAAAACTCGTAGGTTCAACGCTATTATCTCTAAATCCGCCCATTCATGAGACTTCTCGACTTAATTGAAGAAACAGAGCTCATGTATGAATCATCAACATACATAGGTTGTATGTAATCAATAGCTGCGAAGCAATCAACGCATGCACGAAAAAACTCGTAGGTTCAATACTATTATCTCTAAATCCGCCCATTCATGAGATTTCTCGACTTCATACAGAGCTCGTGTATGAGTGATAAAAAATAGGGGCACATTTGCCAGTCCAAAGACCGGATAAAATAGGATGGCTTGGCGAGGGGTTAACTACCCCTTCCTGTAAAAAGGCAAAGGTTGTAAAGACGGAACACAAGTCTCGGACGGATCACTTAATACAAAAACAGCAACAACAACGGACAATGAATATTGGAACATGGAATGTACTGAGTTGGAACAGAATCTTTTCAAGCGATAAAACAGATGGAGAAAGTGGGTATGGACATTACAGCAGTCAAAGAAATAAGATGGAATAATTCGGGTAGCGTCAAGATTATTAAGTCGATGGTGTTCTATAGTGGTAATCAAGAACGAAGCCATGCATTTGGCATAGGTTTTGTTGTAAATGAGAATCTCACCCACAAGGTAATAAGTTTCACGCCGGTAAGTGATCGCCTATGCTGCATAAGACTTAAAGGAAATGGTATTCTATTCCATCATAACATCGCTTGCACCCACTGAAGATAAGGAGGAGAAAATCAAGGATATATTTTATGATCTGCTGGAGATCCTATCGGAAATAGCAAGCAAGATATGATCCCGATCTGTGGTGTTTTTAATGCACAATTTGTAAAGAACAAGCCCTCGGGCCAAATATAGGCAGGCTCATGCCGTTATCTCATCTCATCATCATCATCATCATCATCATCATCATCATCATCATCATCATCATCTCATCTCATGCCGTTATCATTTGAGAGAGTGTTAGCATGCACACTCTCTCAAATGATAACGGCATGAGACTCGTGGAATTGGCTACTGCCAATAACATGTTGGTCAAGTCAACGATGTTTGAACATAAAAAAATACACAAATAAACATGGATTTCAAACGACGGCAGAACGCGAAAACAAATAGATCATATAATAGCAGATGCTAGACTTGCAAGTAACGTAATAGACGTGCGAAGCTTAGGTGGCGCGGATGCTGACACAGATCACATTTTGGTTAAAGCTAAAGTGAGATTCAGAATATCTAGCCATAAGAACAAAAACGCAGATCTAATAATTACATGGAAACCAAAGGAAAATGAAGCATTCTTTTCAGACAGAAGTCACACACCAGCTGCAGGGTATAGATCGAGATAAAAATATAGAGGGCGTGTGGGTTACACTGAAGGAGAAATGAAATGCGTCTACGGATGTCCTATGAAACCGAAAGAAACAGAACCGAAACAGCTGAGTTGACGATGAATGTCAGGTTTTCTTAGACGAAAGACAAACAGGAAGAACAAACGCTATACAGGAACCAAGCCAAGTAAATCGGAAAAAATATTGTGATATTAGAGCCGCTACTAGAAGAATATTCAAGGCGAAAAGGCAGCAATAACAAAGACTATTTGAAGACATAGAAACAGACCGAGGTAATAACCAATCAGGAGATTTCTACAGAGAAGTCACACGATTAAAAACAGGTTTCAAACTGGAAACATATTTAAGAAAGAGGACAATACCTTGATTACTGAACCCACAGAAATAGTTAAAACTTGAAAGCAATATTTTAATAACATCCTGAATGTTCATGTGGAAGAAAATCACTGCCAACAAGTTTTCCAGACAGCACACCTAAATGTCAAGGATCCAACTTCCGACAAGGTTCTAAAAGCTAGTCACACAATTAAAAACAGGTTTGAAACCAAGAACTGGATAAATACTTAAGAAAGATTGTTTAATACCTTGATTACTGAACCCACAGAAATAGTTAAAACTTGGAAGCAATATTTTAATAACATCCTGAATTTCCATGTAGAAGAAAACTACTGCGAACAAGTTTTCCAGAAAGCAGACCTAAATGTCAAGGACCCAACTTCGGACGTGGTTGTAAAAGCTATTAAAAAGCTGAAAAATTGAAAAAATCCTGGGGAGGACAATATATCATAGGAATGTTTAAAATATGGAGGAAAGACACTGCACAAATATATTCACCATCTAATATCTATATGTTTGACATGGGCCGCGAAAACAATACCGGAAGACTGGATATAATAATTCCATTACATAAAAAAGGCTACAAAATTAAATATACAAATTACAGAGGATAATAGATATTCCTTGACACATCTTACAAAGTCTTAGGAAATATCCTGCTTAACCGCCTAAGGCCACTCGCAGAAGAAAGTGTTAGAGATTACCAATGTGGGTTTAGGAAAAACAGGTCAACAACCGACCAAATTTTTACTCAGGCAAGTGCTGGAGAAATGCTGGAAATTTGACCAAGATCTACATAACCTATTCATAGATTTCAGACAGGCCTATGACATGACATGCCTGAGGATAGAGCTGTGGGATGCGATGACTGAGCTTTCCATTCCCGAAAAGCTCATCAATCTGACCGCTATGTGTATTAACGGCTTCAAAAGTAGGGTGCGCATAGGGAATACATTGACAAATGCTTTTGAGATTAACAACAGTTTCAAGCAGGGAGATGCACTTTTAACCCCTTTCATGCAACGTGGCTTTAGAAAAAGCAATGAGATCGACGCAAACTGAAATGCATATGTTGACGTTAAATGGTCCTAGGCTTACTACTTGCATACGTAGATGACATCGATATTATCGGTAAAGTGTACTGAAGGCCAAAGAATCTTTCGGGAAGGGGGAAGATGAAACAAAGAAAATAGGGCTTAGGATCAACGAAGACAAAACAAAATACATGCATGTAACCAAGCAAGTGCAAAGAGACATAATAGGTCAAAACGTAACAATGGAAGACTATAGCTTGAAACATGTAAATAGTTTTAAGTATCTAGGCGTCACCATTACAGCAGAAAACAACTTCTCTGAGGAAATTAAAGCCAGAATCCAGAGCACCAACCGATACATGTATACTCTGAGTTGGGCACTTGATTCAAAGAAACTGTCTGAAGCCTCTAAAGTAAAGATCTATAAGAGCGTTATGAGACCTATTACTATGTATGGATGCGAAACCTGGACTATAACTAAGGCCAACGAGCGTAAACTGAAAATGTTTTGAAAGAAAGATTTGACGCAAAATCTTTGGCCGCAAAAAAGACCAATTGTCACCAATCAGTGCAGACCTAGAATTAACATAAAACTAGGCGAACTCTACAGCACATTATCCAAAAAATAAAGTCGCAATGACTACGATAGGCAGGACATGTGCAGAGACAGCCAGACAACTGTTTCCTCAGACTCGTCTGGGATGAAAATCCACGTGGCAGAAGACCGTTGGGAAGACCAAGAATGAGGTGGCGTAATAACTTGAGGGCGGATCTGCATGTTCTGGGAAGAAAGTATGACCCTGAGACCATGTTGGATCGGGTGGAATGGAGGAAGATTGTTGTGTCAGCCAAGACCCACTCAGGGTTGTAGAGCTACGAAATGATGATGATGATGACGTCTGGTTTAGAGGCTTTCTCTATCCGTCCATCGATGTGTGGGTCAGAAGAGAGAGGAGGGAAAGTGTGGATGGTTCTGGGGTACCCCGCGCGTGAGCTGTGTAGTAAAGGAAGTGTCACGTGGTGGCACCTTATCATATAATGTGAGGGTGTGAAAGCAGAGTTGGTTGGAGACTGCAGAAAGCTGAATTAATGGTTAGGAAACGATGGGAAAGGCGTGAAAATCTGCAGGACACTGATGTGGGAGAGGAAAGTGGCGGGGGCATCGATGTGGGGTGATTATGTATTTTCTGTTAATTTGTATTTTTGCTGGTTGTTGCTTTTTATTTTTATTTTTATGTATTTATTTTTTGTTCTTGCTGTTATGAACATTGTTTGTTGGGGGATTTTTCTATTTTTTGAGAGGTTATGCCAAATAAAGCTCTTTTTTTTTACTTTTTTTTAAACTTTGCATCTATTTTGTCGCTTAAATTTTATGTTAGGAATACTATGTCGTCTGACAAGTCAAGGTCTAGTTTATTGATTGACAATGCTATGCATGTCGATATGTCAGTGATTTCTTTAGTACGGTGTCAAGCGTCATGATGAAGAGCGGGAAGAACAGACTGCATCCAGTAATCCCGCGCTCACATTGATCTCCCTAGGCAGCTTGTTTTTGTGTTTCACTTTGCAGTTGAAGGATTCACGCTGTCGAACGCTTCTTGGAAGACAATGAAAGGAAAACGAGAGTTCTATTAACTTGATTGTTCAATTGTTATTCTCAGTGAGTTGATTTGTTCTACACATGATCTGAATCCTGTTTATATGATCTTAATAGCTTTTTCCCTTGTTTTATTATTGGTAGGAGCATTATACCTCGCCTAGTTTTATTATTACGCCCGTTTTCGAATTTGCTGGCATCATTTTGATCCCATATTTGATTGACGATGTGGACTAGCGTAAAATCATTAGAAGACCAAACATGGAGGCACTCAAAGATCCAAACCTGCAAGAGAAATTAACGACGAAGCTCAACACTGAACTAAAAAAGACCCGTTCGTCAGAAGAGCAAACGGTTGAGGCAGTATGGGATCAACTTACGGAAATATTTAAAAATATTCAAGAAACATTGAAAGCACCAAAGGCTAATAAACGAAAGCAGTGGATGCCAGAAGAAATCATGAATTTAATGGATGAACGAAGAAAATACAAAAATGTGGATCAGCAGACCTAAAATGAACTGAACTCAAACATAAGAAGAAACATTAGAAAAGCTAAAAAAAATGGATGGAAGAAAGATGCCAAGAACTTGAAGAGCTACAAGACAAACACGATCTGTTCAACCTCCACAAAAAGGTGAAAGAAATGGCTGGGAATACCAGAAGCCATCTACCATCCAGAATAGTAAATGAGGACAATCAACTTTTGACAAATAAAGAAGAACTGAAACAAGGGTGGACAAAGTATATCAAAAATTTGTTCGATGGCGAAACTAATTTACCATATCCAAATCAAGGTGGAGACACTGGCCCGAACATCATGAAATCAGAAGTTATTAAAGCTATAAAATCCACCAAATCAGGTAAAGCTGCAGGACCGGACGACATGTACATAGAAATCCTAAAGCTTATACAAGAGGAAAATACCGAAATTCTTGTAAACTTCTTCAACAAAGTATATGAATCCACAAACATACCGTAAGACTGGCTAAAATCAGTATTTATTACCCTACCAAAGAAATCAAATGCAAATAAGTGCGATCAATTTCGGCTGATAAGCTTGATGAGCCAAGTATTAAAAGTATTCCTAAAAATCCTACATAATAGAATATGTAAGAAATGCGAAGAAGACCTAAGCAAGGAAGAGTTCGGTTTTAGAGATGGACTGGGAACAAGAGAAGCGTTGTTTGGGCTGTCAGTTCTCATGCAAAAATGTAGAGACCAAAGGAAGGAGGTGTATATCTGTTTTATTGATTATGTAAATGGTGAATTATTGAACAACATCAGGAACGCGGACGATACGGCTATAATTACGCAGCTGCCTACAACGTTTGATGAACCTAATAATAGCAGAAGTTGATGCGCTTGGGTTAAAATTAAATACGGCCAAAACCAAAACCATGGTTATCAGTAGAACATCAGATATCCAAGCCAATTTGCAGGTATACAATAAGCAAATAGAGTAGTTCGCTAAATTTAAATACTTGGGCAGCTGGATCACCGAAGACCTGGATCCAGATCTGGAAGTAACACGCATCGAAATAGCCAGAACAACGTTCCTTAAGATGAGAAAGTATTTTGCGAGAGAAGTCTAAACCTGAAACTTGGATGTTGAAGATCAATAGTATGAACAGAATAGAAGCGTTTGAGATGTGGATCTTTCGAAGAATGCAGAGAATATCTTGGGTAGAGCATATCACAAATAATAAGGTTCTTAGACGCATGGAAAGAGACAGAACTATTGGCTACTGTGAAGAACCGTAAGACAGCGTACCTAGGACATATCTTCAGAAGTACAAAATATAGCCTTCTAAAATCAATAATAGAGGGCAAGATAGAGGTTCGCCGTGGTCCAGGACGAAGAAAATGCTCCTAATTAAAGAACTTAAGGGACTGGACTGGTCTGGACTCCCACTCATTGTTCAGAGCATCACAAGACCGTGCGGAATTTGTCATGATTGTTGCCAACCTTTAGTAATGGAAAAGGCAGCTAAAGAAGAAGAAGAGGACTAGCATTTGCGTGGTTAAATTAGGGTCCGCATTCATTAACTAAGCGTATAAATTGTCAGCTCCAGCTGCTTTGTGAATTTTAAGTTCTTTGTCGCTATCGTTTTATTTCCTCGAAGCTTGGTTTATTGGTGTTTATTAGAGATTGGAAATCTGACTCATTTCTGAGATTCGAATCATCGACTCTCTTTGCCGAGAGTCGCTCACTGATTCGACTCAGTGACTCAATTTACATATTCTAATTTATGAGACTGGAGAAACATTTTAAGTCATATTAAGCAGGAAAGCTATTTATCCTCAACTATTAAAATTGCTATAAGCAACAGCAACATCAGTCCATTGTGAAAGAATTTTCTTAAAAACTGTTTATTCGGAGGATATAAATATTATTTCATTTTATTTTTTGTATCTTATCATTTACAGGGACGGCGAAGATTCATTAATCTCTAACGGGGTCATTAGACGCGCGTTGCGATTCAAGCGTTCATATTACTCCTGGAATATATGCTCGGAGCCAAGAGTCATGTCAATTTGGAGCCGTTCATTTCAATCTCGGCTCTCGGATGAGTTGTTGGATCAGTACTCCGCGCAAATGAATCAAATCAGTAGAGTCGGTCTTCGATATTCGTACATTCCCAAATGAGTGAACGATGCGTTCACAGTGTTCACTCATTTGGGAGCCATTCAATGAATTTCATTCGGAACGAGAGCCGCAAGAGTTGTAGGCGCGCGCAAGTGTATGGCTCGCTCATCGAAATACATACGGACCGATGAGTTGGAATTCGAATCCAGCAATTTTACTGATTCGAATCACTCACTCACTCCTAAGATTCAACTCACTGAATAGGCGGCTCAGTCATGAGTTATCCATCTCTAGTGTTTATGGTCAGCCACGAAGTTTTCTGGTCGTTGCTTTGAGGTTAGTAGCTGATTTATGAGCTAATTGTTCCTTCCATCTTATCCATGGTTCCGGCAACATCTGTGATAACTTCGCCTTCTTTCGTTTTGACAGAGTTTTCCGGTGGTAGGGCTTTGTTTGTCACCTTTTTTGTTATTTCATATAACATTTAGTGTCATATCTGTTCTTTGCCTCTCTGTTTATTCTTCTAAAGTAGTCTCTACTATGCTTTTGGCTTCTGTTTTGCTATTGTTTATGTTTTGTTTGTTATCTTTCCTTTGCCGGATTAATTACCATCCTTCTTTCGTTATCCATTCCTGCTGTTTTTGGTGCACGATCAATCTTTGCATCCGGTGCTTCTATGATGATTCCCTTCACGATTATCCTATAGCACTCCATATCATTACTAGATTCGTATTCGCCTTTGTGTTTCTCGCTCTTCATTTTGACATATTCTTAGAACGTTTTAACGTATGTAGGTCTTTTAGAGCTTCAATGTTGTATATTTTCTATGCCGGCCGTATCTTCTACCTTTGTTCTGCCTACTTGTAAGCATATAGTTGTATCAGCTCCTTGTCTGTCTGCTGCACCCCGGTTTCGGACATCTAAAAGGGACTTTCTCCTATTCCTTGTTAAGATACATAACTTACATTGTGGCACTCTCTGTGTGGGAAGGAGGTACCCCCCACAATAAGATAATTTTCTCTAAGAAGAGTCCATCAGTCTTTCCTCGTTGTTTAATGAGTTGCTCCCTATATATATATATATATATATATATATATATATATATATATATATATTACTAGTTCATCTTAGGACATAATCCTGTGTTAGAGTTTAGAAGTGTATATATTTACTCTAATTGTTTAAAAAAATAAGGTTTTGCTTTGCAATTACGATCTATATCATATTAAAAAAAATGTTCACATTATGAAGTCGTTCAAATAATACTTACTGTGATTAATGATATACATCTTAAACTCGACTGATTAGATCATAATTAAAAAAATATATAGCTTTCCAAGAGGCTCGTAAAACCTATTCATACAAAAAGATTGCTCATATATTCATTATTACTGACTGCACTACACGTAGAAGCACTAGAAGGTACTTATTTATCGCATTGCACGCGGCGATATAAGTAATTAAAATAATTTATAGCATCGTTGGTGTTATTTTTCATTCCCCCAGCCTTTTTTTTCTGTATTGTTGCTACGTAACGAAATTGCCTGCATAATCGCGTTCGCAGCACAACTCAATTAGCGCACGCTGCGGAAACACGTAATTTGCATTCGATAAAAAATGTTAATGCGCCATTTAAGGAATTATCTAAGGACATGATTACGCCAGAAAAGAATTTATGATTAGCAACTGCTTATGCAAATGGCATTGTTTGATCGATGCGCAAACAGGTGTACACAGTATCACCCGTTCGCGTGATAAGTACGAGTAAATAGTGGGCTCGAGGATATAAGCCGGCCATAAATCCCCTCCCCGGGATCATTTAATTACTTCTTTTTCGGGCCGAATGTTTGAATTTCGCATTCTCCCGAGATGCGGCTTCAAAGTCTCTCCGCGCTCGGCAGGATATTGCCAGGACTATTCCCATATTCCCCAGCTAAAATTCTGTTTAAGCACTTCGCAAAAGTTTCCTCGCGCTCCCTTGTCATATTTTATTTTTCACCTGCCTTTACTATCGGTACGTGAGCAGAAACGCAACGCGCCTGCCTGCCGAGGACGACGCCGCGGTATTATGAACTTTGCCCCGGGCAGGTCTTATTTTCGTTTCGAATTAAGTCAGAGGGACTTTGATTTCTCACTGGGACGTGAACCGACTATCCTGATGGATATATCCGACAATTTTAACCATCAAAACCACAATCACATATACTAGTGACATACAATTTTAATTAACACGCTATTATTATTATTATTTTACTTAATAAATACTTAGTTACTTAAATACTTAATTGTTTTATATTCTATTATATTTTTTTAAAGATATATTCAAATACATTGTGTAGAATTAAAATATTGTGTGTCACAAATAATCTAATAATAAGCCATAAATCCATAAATATATCTTGAACCACCCAGGTGAGTGGTGCGCCTCGTACTAAGAATTTGGGAGCGAGTTCAAACCGCGTTTTGGGTGAAATTTCGTAAAAGTAAATATCGGGTGTTTCTCTCATTACCAGCGGAATAGCTCTCGGGATGGTAGATATAAAGATAGAGGTTTTTATTTTTTTTATCTTGAACCTATATGTATTAGTAGTTCTATAAGGCACCTTACACGGTCTATAATACTGTCATTCCTAGTACTGTACGTATTTACTTGAATCTTCCTTCAATATAAGTATCAAGTAATCAATTACCCGGATAAACATCAGTATTCTCTTCATTCCATCATTACTCTACCTTTAAGGAACAGTAATACTGTCAATATTTTAAAGTAATGAAGATTTTAAATATGTTATCGAATAGTAATACTGTCATTATTCTAAAATATTGACAGTATTATTGACCGTGTAAGGTGTCTTTATCAACAATAAATACATTTTCTATTGAAAGTAGTATTTCTCTTTTTTTGGGAAGACTGGCTGATTATTTTGTTACTTTAAACATTCAATAGCTTAGAGTTTATGGGACAGGGTTAAATTTCGTCATTCCGCTGGCAATTATTGATATATTGATGCGTTAGGCAATTGTATATGTACAGTTAAGGAACAGAAAATTGCTTTATTATTGTTATTTGGCCTCAAAAATAAACGTTCGCCAAAACGGATGTAGTGTGGACAGGGCTTTACCAGTATACAGTTTAGACATCGCTGTATAATTACATATTAAACGAAAACCAGGGGTGTATGCCGACGTAAATTCATACCGAAGACATTACATCACATTACAATAATTATTACAATCTTTATAGCCCCATTTAACATTTTTTAACGATGCACAATTACGTCCGAAAGATATAATCCGCCTCCCCAAAAAAACACAATGCATAATTTCAGCACCGCCCTGCAAGAACTCATCCTGCGTTTGCAAGCAAGCATATAATTTAAATATACTGCGTGCACATTCTTATCTGCACACAATAGCACATTTCAATGCAGCTGCTGATATCTGTAATTTAATTTAAATAAACCGTCATCGTCGCGATCAATTAACATTAAGACTGTCGTCGGTGACGAGTGGGCGCGCGATCGCGAGCGTTAACAAACGTTCCCATTAAGCTGAAATGTTAGGTGTGTGTTTCAGGACCCCGCGTGATTTATCGCGTTTTAAAAAGGCTGCTTTGTGTATGAGGGAACGTTAAAAGTGATGGCCTCGTTATGGGAGAGTAGGGTTTTATGCCACACAGTTCGCTGCCCTGATGAAAATTTATCGAGTTATAGGATTTTTATTGTGTGTATGCCCACATGATTGTTTATTACAACGATTTTTACTGTTACTGCGCGTTTAAATAACAACAGATATCGAGACAAAACAAATTATTGATGCGTTTACTGGGGTTATATAAAATTTAAAACTGTAAAGTAATTTAGAGTTATAGTTTGAATTCACTAGAATATTCATTTCTGAACATTAACGCGTATTATTTATTCTATTGTTCGTTGTAATGGGCAAGTTTAATGGATAAATAAAGTTGTTTATTAGATATAGGGTTTTATAATTTACTAGATCAATCAAATTGACGGTTCCATTACAGAACATTATTAATGAGTATACTATTGTAAACACTAATTTATTTAATGAAAAGTATGACAATAATGTTTAATATACTTATCTATCTCAACCAGGAATCAATTATCTATAAGCTTATAAAACAAACAAATAAAAAAATGTTAAATTACCTCATCATGCCACAAACTATAAATAGATACGTGAGGGACGGCATGTAGGGCCGCGTGTGAACTAATATATTATACATTATGCTTTGTTCATGTTTATATTCAATTCTTAGGAGTAATATCGTTTTTTATGAGTATTTTGAACATGAAGTCAATGATCTTTAATTAGCTTTATTCGCTATTTGTTTACATTTTGTAATAGTTTGGTAGTTCGCAGACCACTTTCAACCTATTATTTATGTATTTATTTATTTATTTAATAATATGTCTTCTACCGTGAGGTGTAGGTACTTTCAACCTTTACTTATGAATAATATTATCCCCATTGTTACCACTAAAGCAAAAAAGCATACATTTTTATGCAAATTTTAAAGATTTTTTATCAGTGTATAATCCGCAATTTTTTTTATTTAAATATGTTGTATGTATGTAAAAAAATACATAAATTGTTTATTTTAAAATTATATAATTTTATAATACATTTAACCTAGCTCAATGGTCTAGTAGTTAGAGGCACCGGAAGTCTAAACCTACTGCACATCTGGAGAGCTAGAGTTCAGCCCCTATTGTGGGCTAAATTTCACCTTCCACAGTTTTCAGAGGTTTTGCCGGTGAAAACAATTGGCTCTGTTTTCTCAGGAACCAGGGATAAATTATTCTGGATCCAGTTCGTCTAAGCCAGGGATGGCGTACATTTTTAGGCCTGCGTGCCAACATCTCAAAAAATATATAATTCTGAAGCATTTAACGTGCCAAGTATTATTTTAGTTAAATAAACAACATTCTATTGGATAGATGTTAAAAATAACAAAAAGAACTTTGTTGTTGCATTTTTGACGCTAATAGTTCTTGATCTTGTCTTAAGTCGACAAACGTTTCTTTCCAAACATTACTATATTTGAAATCGACGAATTGCATTTAAAGATCTTCGAAGTCTAGTCACGCAAAAATCTACAAATGTACCTCATCTGCAGTGATGGAGTCGGAATAGAAAATACATTTTTACATTTGTTTCGGATTTCCAAAATCTTAAAAGCATCTGGACATTCTTCATCTAGCAACACAATAACAAACTTTATAAAAACATTCAAATGTGACCACAAATCTGTGAAAACCATCAATTTGGAGAGTCATTACATCATTTTCTTCAAATGGTAGAACTCCATCGAACATTGCTATACATGTGTGTTCTTCTTCTTCTTCTTCTACTAGACGAGGTCGCCTGTTCTGTCTGGGAGCGTGACCCTGCCTGTTGTTCTTGGGATGTTGACTGCCAGCTGTCGCACTATATTTTTGGTGGTCGTCCTGGGAGCCTCCTTTCGGCGGATTCACGTCTACGATGTCTCGCCCATCGTACTACGTCTTCTATCTTGCATTTGTCTCTTATCTGGGTGTTTCATTATCTGTCCCACATCGTGTATCCGGCAATAGTTCTCAGAGCTCTCATTTCCGTTGTTCTTAATTGCCGTTTGGTTGACGCTGTATCTGCTCTGATTTCCGCTCCGTACGTCAGGATAGGTCGAATGCATGTTTTGTAGAATCTGGATTTGCATTCAGTAGTTAGGTGTTTGCTCCCCCACATGTATTGTTTCAGATGACCTGAGGTGGTGGCGGCTTTGTTTACCTGATGTTTGACATCGTCCGTCCGGTTTCCATTGCTGGATATTTTGCAACCCATTTATTGTGCGATCGGTAAGTTTCTCATTGCTAACTTACATCGCACGGACTCTCTTGGGATGGTCATTGAGTTCGTTTTTGCTGTTGCAATTGTCATGCCGTGGTTTTGAGTGTAGTATTCTCTGCAGGTCGTCTTCTGTTTCAGCTATTAGGGCTGCGTCGTCAGCATAGCACAGGATGTTTACTTTGTTGTTGCGTTGTTGTATCCGCGGTCGTTTGTCTTTTCGGTGTCGATGATGAGGTTGAACAGCCAGGTTGAGGGCTGAGACTATCTCCTTGACGAATTCCCGAGTTAGTGTTTATCTCTTTAGTTAATGTTTTGGCAACTCTTATCTTTGTAATGTTTTTGGTGTTTAGTTCCCTGATTATACGGATGTATTCTTTGGGTACTTCTCTTTCTTCAAGTATCGTCAGAATGTCCTGTATGTTGTCGAGGTTCACAAAGCAGATGAAAGCGGGTTTATTAAACTCGAGTGCCATTTCTGCAATTTGTCGTATGATAAATATGACGTTTAGTGTGGATTGATTTTTCCTAAAGCCCTGTTTTTCTTCGTTTATTGGGGCGATGTTATATAATACATAGTAAATCATAATAAACTGAGTTTACGTTAGCCGCCAATTCTAAAAATGTCTTCTTATTTAAAGTGCGTGCAGATATAAAATTCACCGTTTTGGTCACAACGCTCACAACATTTTGAGCATAAAGTCTGTTTATGTTCGATATGTCTTTTTAAGAAGCTTATGAGTATTTTTCTCTTGAACCATACTGCTAGCTCCATCAGAAGTTACATAAATAATTTTAGGAAAATCCATTTCTATCTCTATAAGGACATTTAAACCCTGTTTGTATATCTACTCCTGGTATAGTTGTTACTAATGTTATTAAACTGATTAATTCTTCTTTAATATTATTCTCAGCACAAAACTAATCTATTTTTCCAAATAGGCTGATCCAGTTATATACTTTCAAGACAGAGAAACTAATTCAGAACGTAAATCAAATTTTTGATGTAGACTTCCAGTATTTCTGGCCTGGGGTACATCTTGTCTGATATCTTGTCTTTTTCTGTTTTCAAAATCTTCAAAGAAAACATATTGCACATTTTAGCCACGCATCTTTCAAAAATTCTCCACCACTAAATGATTTTCCAAAACTAGCAGCGGTGGAATTTGAATCACTTTTTTTATCTGACAGTCCCCCTGCCATATCCACCACTCGTTAGCAATCTTTAACTTCCGGTACCCCACCCTAGCTTCAACCCATTTGACTTTTCCTTCTTTCACGTCTTTCCTAATCAAGCATATTTCTCAAATCAAAATTACATGAATGTTTAAATAAATTAACTTCAGCATAAAAAAATTAATACTTTTGCGTCCTGCAGTCAACCTCGTCTGGTGTACGCTTTTTCTATCACTATGATTGCTAAAATTACTCCAACCACCACTTGGTCTTTGCTTGGTGCTTCTTGTTGACTAACGACCAAACCTCGAAATGATGAGACACGAGCTAGAGCCAAATGAGTTGAGTTATTCGGCGCATGTAAACAAGCAGGTCCCGTCTTTGCTAATCATACCATATTTCTAAAATCAAAGTTACGTGAATGTGTAAATAAATTAACTTCAGCATAAAAAATGAATATTTTGCGTGCTGTAGTCAACGTCGTCTGGTTTTTACTTTTATGAAAGAGAACGTACGCTTTGTCTATCACTAAGACTGCTAAAAATTACGTCTAACTCGAACTACCGCTTGGTCTTTGTTTAGTGCTTCTTGTTGACTAACTACCAAACCTTGAAACGATGAGACACGAGCTAGGGCCAAATGAGTTGAGTTATTCGGCGCGTGTAAGCAAACAGGTCCGTTGGCACGTTTTTATAGCCGTAATCTAAAGGCAAAGTCCGCAATCCCCGTATATGTTTCTCAAAAACTAAGAAATTGACCACGCGCCAACATTTTGATCACGCATAACACTTATGGCAGGCGTGCCATACGTTTGCCATCCCTGGACTATCATCTACCTTCCATATTCTTGCAGCTGCTACTAGTGCCAAGCCATCAACGTATTCCATCAGCTTCATTCCATCTGGAGATGGAAGCCGTCATATAAGACGTTGCATAATGGGAGAACCATGTCAGTGCGATACACCCACTGCTTGTTCCTGCCTCGTACATAAGTTCGTTCCCCTCCAGATAGCTTTGGATGAGCCTCACAAGTTTCCCGTCGATTCCCATCTGGACGCGTCACGATGAACGATCATGATGATGTTTTAAAGTCGTTTCTCATATCGAGTGTAACAAACGCACATATTTGCCTGGTCCTCCATGTGCCCTTGCAAGCTTTCTGTGCAGTAGCGGTTGTGTTGGCAATAGCCTCAATGATGGATCTGTTTCACCTAAATCATGCAGTTATTCTCGGTAGCATCAGATACTCTAGAACCATGCGGACACTGGGAAACAAGATTCTGAGTATGATGTTGGCTTGATGGGCTTCCATTTTCGGCAGGGCAATCGTGTCTTCAGATATCCTCATTCATGGCAGCAACCACTTTCTCTCGTTTATGCCTTCTAGAGGCCCCGATCTCAGTCGTACTGCATGTTTGGCCTGTCTTTAGGATGAAATGAAATGGTTTGTTCCTCACCGAATTTCGCCACTTGGAGTCATTACCATTCTCGTGTGCAGACATCTTTTCCGGAGATGAGCTATAATCTCGGCCCACCAGTAAACCCCAGGCTTTTACCACTTTCTTCCTTCTTAATTGTCCTGTGAACGTCTTTCTCTCTACCTTTTTCGTTCCTCCTTCCTACTCCCACAGTCTCACATTCCAGTACTCTTTCAGCTATTTTTTTCTCAGTCCAGTTATGTTACTAAATCCTACCCTGATTTCGTCGTTCTCCTCGTCCTCTCTTCTGTACACTCCTGCCTCGCTGTCCTTGACGACTGCACTCCTTTTTATCAGGTAGTCCTTCTGCCATATCCTCAAATCATCTGCAACCTTCTGAATTTCCTTAGTTCCACTCTCTCAATATATATGTTATTGCCCGCCATGGTTATGGCTGCTTGCATCAAACTTATCTTCTCTTCTCAGCTTGTCAATACAGCAGGACTCTATCGTTCCGCATCGCCAGTTCAACTGTCCTTCTCTTTTATCTTTAGATTCAGCCTCCGCATGATCGGTATCACGTGTTCTCCTCTAGACCCAGGACCCAGCCACCATCACATTGTTCTGTCTTTCTCTCCTCTTATTTTTAACCTCCTCTTCTAGTTCCTCTACCACGTCCCATATTCATTTTAGGTCCTCTATGCTCCTCTCCTGCTCTGGCGTCAGCTCATTTCCTTTGTTTAAATCTGGCATCCGTCCGCACTTTACCACCCGTGATTTGAACGGATAGCGCTCTTCATGTTCGTTGCCGAGATCCACGTTGATACGGATCCATTTTAATGACCCCTTGCGTGGTCAACTGCGGCCGAAAAACACACTCGTTTTGCTGCAGTGTTTGTGCAGTCAAAGGTTTATTTATTTTCTCAATTGTCTTTATTTTTCAATTCGTGAGCCTGGTATACGTAGAATATTAAGAATTACTGGTCACTTTATTAGGCTTTGTATTCGATTAATTAATAAATGTTGTCTTAACTTGACAACTCACCTAAATGTGCTAAAGTATATAGTACTATATTACGTAGAACTATATTTTGATTCACTCCTATTACACATAACATGGCGGGATAACTCTACATTCACGTAAGTACACGCACTTCTCTCCACATTGGCGAAAGAAATGACCGCAGAACATCGTAGAGTCAAGCTAACTTTTGCTCGAGAACATGTAAACTGGTTGGAGGCTGATTGGGATAACGTAATGTTTATTGAAGAATCTAGATTTGCTCTTCATGGCAGTGATGGACGAATGCGAGTGTAAAAACGCCCAGGAGAACGTTATGCACAATGTAACATTGCTCCGACGGTTTTGCTTGGTTGGGGACCTGCCATGGTGTGGGGAATTATCATTTTACAGGCTCGCACGGAGTTGGTGGTGATACCACGGCAGTTTCTTATATCGAATTTATTGGAAACCCACGTGTCTTTTGCACCTTTTGTGGGGAATTATTTCATTTGTATGGATGATAATGCTAGATCGCATACTGCCCGAATTACACAACAGATCTTACGGAAATACATATCAGCACTATGCGATGACTAGTTGTCCCGAACTTAATCCGATTGAACATCTCTGGGACATTATGGGCAGACGGCTTAGAGCACTTCCTCATCGTCCAACCAACAAGAGTTTGGACAAAGATTAAAAGAAATTTGGGAAAATATCGGCCAAGGTGAAATTATTATTATTATTATACTTTAATTATCAGTATGCGTCATCGTTGCGAGATAGTTATTCAAGCAAGAAAAAAAGTTTTGTTATAAAACATATTTAAGTGTGAATCCACCCCTTAGCAATTTACATATCTAGATTTCGATCTTATTAGATCTCATCAGTGTAGCTCAGCTAGTGAGGGTGAATTCACACAATATCTCGAGTGGTTATATAAACAAAATGATACAACTAACCCCCTAGGAGGAAAGTTAAACGCCATCTGGTGGCACCACATCAATTAGCAATGCACACCCATATGGTAATAACCGTCAACAGCTCAGCTACACTAATGCTATCTAATAAGATCGAAATATAGATATGTAGATAACTAAGGGGTGAATTCACACTTATATATGTTTTATAAGATTGGCCTTGTGCTGATATCTCAAGCACTCTGTTGGAATATTATTCCATAGAGGCACTACCCGATGATCCTGATGGCATGAGCATGTTGACGGTTATTACCATATGGGTGTGCATTGCTAATTGATATGGTGCCGCCAGATGGCGTTTAACTTTCCTCCTCGGGGGTTAGTTGTATCAGTTTTGTTATATATTGTTGAACATTTGTCTCCTTATTTCTGTCTTATTATTATTACTTTTTTAATTTTTTTGTCTTAATTCATTAACACTAACTGAAATATTCAAAATGTGTGGTACAAAACAAATATTTAGTATTTAAATTTAAACATGTTTTAATAAGTAATGCATTAATTTCTATCGCCTATTTGTTCATCAAGTCGAAATCATGCTATCCGAAACAAATATTTTTTTCCTTTACAGAAACTAATTTTCAGCTTACTAACGACTTCTAGTCATTTCAGGCTATTATTTTCTTAGTTATGACTGAAAAGCATCTGAAGGTCTTAGTTTTCAGTCATTATTTAAAAAAATATAATTTACATGGACAAACATAAACTTTAATAAGTCGCTTTTCGCTATTCACAAAACCATAAATATTAAAATTCGTAGTTCATTTATTTATAAACTTTTTAATGTTTATGTTAAACTCAACAATTGCCAATTCAGCATACGTAGAGTAACATGAGCTACAATAGGTCGCTCTAAAACGGACTAACTTTTATAAGATATCTTTGATTATGTTCACAATTATCGTATATATTAACTTCCTAGCTCATTTGTTTTTAAACTTTTTGATATGTTAATTTTAACAATTCAAAATACAGCGAGCGTGGATTAACATAAGCCACTCTAGTGATTTCAAGTGGTTGTACCTATTAACTACATGAAATTCGTAACTCATTTATTTTTGTACTCATATATATGTTAAACTCAACATTTGCAAATCCAACATACGCGGACTATCATAAACTATCAATCGGTCACTATAAAATGTTCCAAATTTTATTAAATATCCTTTTTTTTCTATTTATAAATTATTGGTATAGTTTACTAAAAAAAATGTGAATATTTATTTTCAGACGAATTCATTTTATTATCTGCATTATCTATAACAATTTTACTATGTTTTTCTATATAACAACACCATTTATTTACATTAAATTGTTTCATTCAATTATGAAATGTCATAAATGTAAGTAAAACCGGAAAGGTGTTTACGAGTATTTTTAAAATTTATTTCACATTTTGTAATATTATTCATTCGACTCAAAATGTACTAACTAATAAGTTGAACTGAGCCAAGCAGAAAATTATAATTTCCGCCTTAGCATTAATTTAAACTATTCGGGCCATGCAAGTCCACCCTCCCCCAAACAACTGCGTTTATAATTCATTACTATTTAGTGGGTTTCTGGTATCCTCTTGCCAGTGTATGTGTGTTACAGTTATATTTTATATATGGTGGCCCATGTGCTCCCACACAAATAGAGAGGACGACGCCAAGCCTCGTTTCAGTTAGAGGAACGGAAGGGTTCTGTCAGGCCGGACGTAAATTTAGTGGCCATTCGTCTTAGTGATATACGGAGGGAGCCGCGGGGCCATCTGGGGGAGGTGGAATCGCCATTATCTAATTCATGTTTTACACCTTCGTTCAAAAACCTACCGGGCCATTGTTATACTGCGGCGGCGTAAATCAACACTAGAAGAGTAATATTTTGTGACGGTTATGTTTGTACGGCGAGAGTAAAAAGGAACGGCGTACTTAAAT
Source organism: Lordithon lunulatus (assembly GCA_963942505.1). Lineage (NCBI taxonomy): Eukaryota > Metazoa > Arthropoda > Insecta > Coleoptera > Staphylinidae > Lordithon > Lordithon lunulatus. Next base: position 16,416,440 of record OZ012672.1, on the reverse strand, counting down.
ATGTCACATTGTCACCCACGAAACTGTGCGCGCTGCGTGAGAGGAGAAAAAACAAAACGAAGAATTACACGTGGAGAAAATGATACTAAGAAACAATCGGACAGTTTGTTTGTATTTTATCTAACAAAAAGACTACTGGTTCATAAAATACAATGAGTATAATAAACGTTAGTTAAATGGTTACAAAGAGAATAAAAATCAAATAATACAATTTATTTGATTTTTATATAATAGAAAGAAACACTATTATAAAGAAATATAAAAATTCCTACGCTGCAGATAGCTTCCCACAAGATATTCTGATGGGATAAATATTGAAACGAAAATAATAATAATAATAAGTTTATTTAGCATAATTATGTTTGTATAAATAAATTAAATAGATTTAAAGGACTACTTCTAGCTCCCCCGTGGTGAAATGATCTATGGCCACTTCCTCGTTTTCGGCATAATGGGTGGTGGAGTCGTCTTTGGTTGCCCCTGGGAAGAACTCCCGGACAATGTACTAGTTACTTATTGTTCTACTTTGGGATGGGCCGTCTGGCCTTTAGGAGGCGCAGGGCGATAATATAGTCCAGTCCTATACGTCCTCCTTCATAGAGTTATAGGCATAACTCTTCCACGCCGCCTCTATGTAAACATAAGGTGCAATGTCCACCCCTTCACTGCATATGAACATCACAATCGCCTGTGCGACGTAGCGCCTGCGCCACGCCTACGTTTATGTGTGAATTGGGCCTTAATTATTACCAAATGCGTCTCGCCGGGGCTTCAGGCCTGCGTACGTCGCCTGCGTGGTGCTGACAATAATTATCTCCCTCCTATCTGACCTAGGAGTCTCCTTTCCACCACTTTCGTGTTCTATCGTTTCGGAGGCACTACCACCGCCCCCGATGTGGTTTGTTTTGATTAGCACCAGCAACTATCTTCAGATGTGGACGAACACAAGTTCGACTAGTTTTGGGCCCATTGCATTCGATGCAGGCCGTCCTCCAGTATTCCTTAGGTGCCGCATTACCTCGTAGAAACTCCTAATTCTTCCTTGTTAGAGGTTCGGCACAGCACGTATCTGAGTCTTCGCCCGTTTATTCTACAAGGTTCGTAGTGGTAAGGTACTTTTATGAACGGCAACATGTACCTGCGGCGATTGATCCTCTCGTCGATGAGTTTGTCCATGACTCGACCCCTGTTTCCTCTGTCACCCTTAAAACGCTGGTGCATCGATATGTGCTTTCAGGCCATTCCTCTTCCGCCAAGAGCATCGCTTCCGCGAAACGAGTGTAGCTTTCCAACAAGCCCTTGATTGCCTGTCCTGGTTAGGTGGGCTGCTCTGCCAAGTGCGATCTCCGCTAGCCTCACCTCCAGCTTCTTGGTTGTTCTTAAAACTCGTCCTGGTCTCTCTTCAGAGTCCTATTTTCAGCTAGCTGCTCGTGAATTCTTCGCTCCACCCCGAGCATCTTGGCCCTCGCCTTTTTTTTGCTTTTTTTGCCCGAGCGAGCTTGTCTCAGCTTGTCTTCCTGCCACTCCTTCCTCACGTCCACATGCAGGTTTTTATGTTTCCCTACAGTGGTAACCAACTTAGAAAGGCTCTTCTGAGCACGAGATGACCTCAGCTCCTGCCGTCTAGGGTGAGTCCTTTTCCGGAAGCTCCCGATGCTTATAGGGGGTGACCTGTGGACGATGTTTCTTCTTCGGACGGGCTCTGGTATGATCTCTGGCGCCGACAGGTAGATATCCTCCTCTGCCCTTGCCAATCCTGGAGGTCCGCTGAAGATTCTTCCACTGCCGGTATGATTTTGGTGATCCTCGGCCCGGTTTTGCCGCCGGCGAGCCAAGGTAGTCGTGAGTTAAGGACCTCTATGTCCCTGCCTCAAACACGCCGGGTGCAGCTATTCGTAGTTCGGACCCCTGCACCGTAAATGTTAAATGTTTCGTCGATGTCATCATGGAAAATCTGCCAGACTATGACTTCCCTATCCCCACCAGGTATGTTTGGAATGTTCCATGCCCGTTGAGGATTTGGGTCGCCCAGTGGTCCGGGTATCACGCTTCCTCTCGGTCTATGGCCTAACGTATGGGATTATCTGTCTGGCCCAAGCGCCCTTCGTGCTGCTGGACCAACGCTCTTTTTATCTGCCCATTGATACATGTCTCGTTTGCACTTGCACCCTGCTTGCTGACCGGGAATGCTGCGGCCCTTTCTGCGAGCAGCAGGGTCGCCGGCACCGTCTCTGCTAGCAGCTACGCCGAGTCAGTAGGTACCGTGCGGTAGCTTGTGGTGGTCCTGCATCCAACTCACGTCCATTCTTCGCACCGCTTCCTCTGCTCATTTTTTCATCTCTGCCATATCCGTACCCATCCCTACGACATCTCTATATCTTTGGCAAAGGCTATTGTTGTGGCCTCAGCTCTGACGGCTCCGTCGTAAGCTAGGATCTACAACAGGGGCCCTAAGACTCATCCCTGTTGTTACACACCCAGTTATTGCGAATTCTTGTCCTCCCCTGGTTCCCTCGTAGATTATTTGTCGGTCACTTAGGTATTCCCCTACAAGTTTGGTTATTTGGTGCGGGATGTCTAATTCCGTCAGTGCCGTCATAACTCAGCTCTAGGGGATGCAGTAGAATGCATTGCTGACGCCAAGAGTGACCATCAAGCAATGCCTTATCTCCCTCCGGAGCCGCTATGATATTTCTTACATCCAGTATCGCGTCAGTTGTGGATCGCCCCTTTCTGAATCCGTATTGGGACAGCGATAGTCCTCCCAACTCCTCCACCATCTCGTTCTGCTTATTGGCGATGAGCCTCTCCAGTGATTTGGCAAGGCCATCAAGAGTCCATCTAAAATAATCAATATATATTATTTTGTTTACTTTTAGATGACCCCTAGATCTAAGAAAAACACAATAATAAATCTTATCTATCCATGAATATATTCAATATTAATATTTACTTATTTGTACTTTTATTATAATATATAGTACGAACCAGAAAACCTCAATGTAATTTTAAAACTCCTAAAAATACCATTTATACTGAGAAATTAACAGTTGGAACTTGTAGTTGTTAGTATTGAATAAGAAACCAATAATTTAATATAGAAAGTACTACGTTCGACGATACGCAAATTAGGCAATAAACTCAAACCCCCAAACAGCTCTCACAACAAGACGGAAGTCCGCCGTTCCACGTATCGACGACGGAATTCATTTTACGAGTCTGAAAACACCTGCGCCCCTTTCGATTGAGCCACGCGAAATATATAACATACCCTCAACAAAAAAGGCGCTCACGTAAAGTGGGCGATTTCGCGAAACGAGCTCCCGCTTTTCATCAGAACCTATTAATGCCATGTATTTTTGTATGTGTGTGCGCAATTTTCGGCAGTGGAAAACTTACGCGCCTAGCCACCGTGCCTGAATTATGCGACCCCGAGTCTAGGACTCAATTAATTTGCATAACAAAATACGCCGGGCCGGAGGAAACTCTTTTCTCGCAGAACAGCGCGCGAAATGCGGCGACCGTTTTTTTCTGCACTTACACAAACGGAAGTAAAAAATATGTTAAATTATAATTCCTTTTTAATAACCCCGGGTTCGTTTAGAATTTCTGCTAACAGGAAAACACGCTTTTGGAAAAAATGTTGTTCCCAATTAAATATTCATCTCGCAAAGATCATACGAAATGTATAGGGATTTTTAATTAATATGAGTTATAATAATCGCTCGTATACTACAACAACATTTATAGATATATAAATATTTAAATCCTGCCAACATTACAAAAAGAAAACTGATATAGCTAGAAACCTTACTTTATCATACGTATTATAGTAAATAACAATTATTTTAGAAATAATATGTTATTGTTTCAATTTTCGATTATTAAAAAAATATATTGTTATGAACATCAATCTGTTTAATTCATTTTTAATTCTGATTTATTTATTCTCGATATTTTTAACAGAAAATATACTTTTCCTGAATTCAATGTATATTTTTTATAAATTGCCAAAGTTAAGGAGTCATTTCTGTCAGTGATATAATTTGTTTTATTTTTAGCAAAATACTCGTAATTATGAATAACATTTCGTAAACGTCGTTATATTTTCTTTTCTTCAAAGAAAGACTTCGCACAGCACATTTCGAACGCTTCAAGTCTATTCATATTAAAATAATACAACTTTCTCTTTAGGAAGAAAGTATAACACCACATCAATTAACAATTGATGTGATGCGCCAGATGGCGTTATACTTATCGCTTAGGGAGAAAGTTCTATCATTTTTGTATATAACTACTCGTAATAAAGTGTGAATTCATCCTCACTAGCTCATCAGATCTAAAAAGATCGAAATCTAGATATGTAGATTGCTAGGAGGTTGATTCACACTTATATATTCTACTCATATTGATATCTTAAGTATCCAGCGTTTCATGCCGTTTATTATTATCGTATTAAACTGTAGATCTGTATTGCTTAATAATATTTGCATTTTCAAAAAACATTTTCTTGCTATATCTATTCTGATTTTCCTTTTTTATCAGGATCTATATCTTCGTTCAGCCAACAGCCTAGATATTTGAATGTTGCGGGTTGTTGAATACTGTTACCATCAAGTCGTATCGTAGTTGGTGGAAGTATATAATATTATATTGAATGTAATATCCATCGATACAATCTTTTGTTACTTTATATAGAAGATTTTGTTGATCCTTTTCGTTCCTCGCTCGTAACATTGTGTTAAAGGCAAGACGCATGTTGTTTTAATGAACAACATTCGTTTTTCCGATGACACAGTGTTACTAGTCAGCAATGAAAAGTATCTACAAAATCTCGTAAATAAAATAAATAAATTGCCCCCTAGACTTTTATTCCTTATGTTGGTTTGTGTAGCGCTCTCCGAAAGATAGGCTCTGAATATACATTGAATAATACAGGAGCCCGTACGCATCCAACCGCATTAGCTGCTTTCGTTTATCGCCCAACTGTTAGATGTTATACTTCGTGGTAGAGCAGCCCGGAACAGCCCTCGAATGATAAACGAAAACAAGGTTTATATATAAATATATTATTTTAATTTATATCTAAAATATAATATCATAAAATGTCTAGGGATTTTTAATTATTATGAATAAAATGTCTACCTGGGATCTCAAAAGGAATATTAATAAAAAAACTGCTAAAAATTAAACATAATACCACTTAAATGGATGCTGAAATTAATAGTAAAGTTAAATCTCGCAATTTCTATCCAAATTTAGGAGAGACGGAGGACGGAGGACATTTTATTGTTGCAATTACTTCATTTTATGTCGGTCGTTTAACCAAATCGGACGATTACTCATTTCGCTCGCGTGCACACCGAAAAAATATTAAAACAATGTGGAAGGAAAACGACAAACTCGCGCGCGGATGGACGAGCCATAATATTCTCTTAATTGCAACCGTTCGTTTCCCGAAAACCCGAGCAAGGAAATGCAGGGCTCATAGTTTGTCCTTCTTTATCACGCACATTAAGTTCATCATATTTCATAAGGATTTTAGTACGAAATTTCAAGTTTATTGTATGAAATATTTCGTAATAGATACGATCGCGAGGAAAGTTAAGTAAATGATGATGATAGCTTTGTTATATTGAAATTTCTCCGCTATATTTTATGGAATTATTACACTCAGGCGAAAAATACACAGTTTTAATAAGTGCAAACATATGTAAATAATATGCATTTCATATTTTTGGATGTTGGAGCATATTGTCATAATAATTAAAAATAAATAAATGCATTTTTGTATGAAATATTCTCAACATTTTCATTGTCATTGTCATATCATGTTTAGATGTTGGAGCATATTGATACATGTCAATATAATAAATAAATAAATAAATATATAAGTTCCCAATACAGTAATAAGGAAGGTATTATTTTAGTCAAAACATCTTCACGTTGTCTAACTAAGATGGTTGAAATATGCGAGAGTCAACTACATTATAACCAAAATATATGTCAAAATGTGTCAAAATGTGAACAATTGAAAAAATGTCAATGTACTTCGGAAAGTCGTATGGTGCCCATGCATTAGGTAATATTCTTAACATATGGGTGTGCGTTGCTAATTGATGTGGTGCCGCCAGAGGGCGTTTAACTTTCCTCTTCGGGGGTTAGTTGTACTAAAATCATCTCGTTTAATTAAAGATTGTTGTTCATTTCCTTCTTTATAAAGCAAATAATTTACTATTACTACTTTCGCACAAAGCCACTAGTATGCGTCTCCAGTGTGCTGGATACAACTTTTACATTGTAGCTATAATTGGATCATGCACTCTTATTTCAGTTGATACTTTGAATTTTGAGCGATTCACGTTGAGTAGACCTATAAAACGAACAATATAGAGGTGTAAATAGATATCATTTATTCATAGTCTCATTCTCATAAACATGCTGACATCAACATGTTTTCAATTTTTACTTTGCATTTTAAGAAATTGTTTGCCATAAACACGGACATGAGAAGATATATATGTGTTTATATGTATATATATATATATATATATATATATATATATATATATATAAAGAATACATGCTTAAATAATCAGTGATAAATTCACACAAAATATGACAATGAAGGAATACTCAGAGTTGTCCTAGGTATTGACAAGGACAAAATATATCTTATCAGCGTCTACGCCCTCAGCGATAACAAAAGCAAAGTAAAAATTGACGACACCTGCACGCCGAAATCGACAAAATGTTCGATAGGTCATGGGTTCTTCCCACAGATATTGTCCCCTCATGATGTGTTGTATATAATGGAGCTTCCGTTCTTTGGTGGTGGTCAGCAGTTCTTTCTTTCTCTTTATTCCTAAGTCCTTAGTAGGTTTTTTGCCCATCCAGTATATATGCAGAATCTTTCGATATCGATACATCTCAAATGCGCCTATCCGTTTATCAAGTGACGCGCTGAGTGATCAGCTTTCGAAACCATAGAGAAGCACTGGGAAGATGTAGCATCTATCCATGCGGATGCATCCTCATCATTAGAAGGTATCAAAATGTTAGAATTGGTATCACAATCATAGATGGAATAAAGCACACATCAACAACAGCAAAGAAACTCTCACTCGCACTACATTTTGTGCACAAAACAAGCAGAGAATAAAGAATACATACTTCAATCCCAATCTACAATCCGCGATAAACAGGTAAACTAATCCAAAAGCACACATCCATGATCGAGCAGTACACTCGACTCAGATAATCGTCATACGCTCCCTAACATCATTGAACATGGGACAATTATAACAAAACTATAGTTTAAAACTCAATTAAAATAGAAAATGCCTATTTATGTAAAAACATGGAACATTTCCATATCCATAAATGACCTTAACCTGAAATACGAAAAATAATTGGCCAAAAATATCAGAGAAGAGAAAAGTTTGGATAAGAAAAACGGGTTGAAAAAAGTAAACCTGTACATCGGGATACCTGCCAATGAAGCACTCTGCAAAAGGAGAATGAAAAAAACTCGAACGATTATAAAACACCATGGTTTACGCCTAAAGTAACACTAATAGCAAGTAATAGACGGGAAACCAATATGAGGTACCTAAATAATCCCGAATTCCGAACGAGTCGCGCAGGGAATCAAGGAACAGCGCGTAATAACGGTCGATTACTGGGATACCTTAACAGCCGACATAGGCAATAACCTCAACAGCATCGAAAAAGGATATAAGTCATAATACGATGAACAAATCTCGAATATGTAACAACAAAAACTATCCCGGAAGTTGTATGCTTAAACTAATTTAAACAAATGTTCAAAGATGAGACTCAACCTTGTTGAGGTTGCCGCCTATGCTAATAATAACCACTCCCAACAAACCTGAACTGGTAATTGTAAATATACCAAGGAACTATAAAAAGAGAAAGCTCCAGTGATCGACGAACTAAACAAGGAACTGATAGAGGTAAACCATTCAGACTAACTAGCCAGCGACTAACTAGCCAGCCTTTACCAGAAGATCTTAAATGAAACGACATTACCAACCAACTGGAAAAAGTGCCTGTCTTCAAAAAAACAACCAGGAAACTACACAACTATCGCTATTCTCATATCATATGCTGTATCATCTCAGAATGCATATCTATACTGGAACAACAACAGGGGTTCAGGAAAGATCTGTCTAGCACAGACAACTTATTAATCATATGAGAAATAGTCGAGAAATCAATCAAATACCAAAACCGGCGTATATGTGCTTCATAAATGTAACCCAAGCATTGACAGGGTAATACACCAGTAGAAATTGTTATCAAGGCTCAGCGTCGCCGGGGTTTGTGGCTGTCTGACGCCGGGATCAACACAGGCGCAAGGAGAATTATAAACCGACAGGCCGCCTTACGAGGAAGGTACGATGTACTCGAAAGAGTCGTGGTGAGGGAGAACCGTCACAAGGGGAATAAGAACATAATTATCAGTGTGAGCATATATCTTGGAAATGGAAATAAATCGATACATTGAGTTTTGATGAGGAAGAATCGATTTACCAAAGGCTTAAAAGCGAAAGTATCGGTTTAAAGCGATTGTCAGGTAGTGAATCGGAGCTACAGACACTTAGTCTTGGTGGGGAGAACCGAATACCGTTTAGGAATGCGTTCACGTTTTTTTTATAGGGGCGAACAGCATTCACGGATCATGAGAACTAATAACACACCAATACAACAGCCAGTATGCTTGTCTAACAGTTTCACCAAGGAAGTGCTCATCTCAACAGGAACAAGACAGAAACACTCACTAAGCCCGATACTCTTCACCCTAATTATGGACAATATAATACTTAAAAACGCGGGGCATGGATTCATATTTAATAAAGGAGAAATAACAATATAGTGCTACGCAGAGGATACAGTAATTCTGTCGGAGAATCCAAGAATGAAGATAAACTAAAAAGGCTAATACATCAAATGAACATAACATCAAAACGCCAAAACATGCTGTTTGTGGTCATCATCATCATTACCCTGTAGACGTGCTCTTCTGATTAAAAGCCTCTGCATCTATCTCCACAAATATCTGTTTTGGGCTCTTTGTATCCAGTTATTTCCAGCATAACATTGGATATCATCTCTCCATCTTGGGGTTTTGGTCAATACACACGCCATTTTTAATATGACTTCTTTCGTCCATTTTTTGTTATCCTTAGCGAGATGACCCATTGCCATTGCCATTTACGCAATATATTGCATTACGCCCGTTATCCCTATTTTCCTTCTGATCTTCTCGTTTTTGATCGTGTCTCTAATGCTAACCCCCACTATCCTACTCTTTATTGCTCTCTGACATACGAGGCGGAGGTGGTTTTCATAAGTTGTTGTACCGGTTACTAGCAAGATGCAGACGTTGTAAGCTATGCCCTTCAAGTTTATAGGGATTTTGGGTTCCTTAAGGATCTGTACCAGGTTGCCAAATGAGGCCTAGGTTAGTGCTATTCTTCATTTCAGTTTGATTCTGTGTCTTAGATATTCAAATCGATGATTCGATTTTCGCCGTATATGGTTGTGGAATATATTTTTTGACTTACCCAGGTTCAACTCGTCCACGTAACTAAGCCTTCTTGCGGGGGATGGGGGTAAACATATTTGATGAGGATTGAGTATCTGGATTAAATTTTCGTCTCGTTCATAGCCTGTAGTCATCATCATCATCATCATAATCAGTTGACTCCACAACCCCGGGGGGCTTCGGCCGTTCGTTTCCCGAACTCCCTTGATCCGTGTTCTAAGGGGATCAGCTTCTATTTTCCTTCGTTCTTTCTTTCATACAATACATCTACCATAGCCTGTAGTACTGCTCAAATTTCTACAGTATCAAACGCTTTACGATAATCAACAAACGTGTGGTGGATCGGAATGTCATATATTTTTTGATGATTCTGTGGATCGTTTGGATATGGTCAATAGCACTGAATCCTTTTCTGAAGCCTGTCTATTCAACAGGTTGATTAATGCATAGCTTATTCTGGATAATTCTGAATAGTAGGCTTGAGGGTAGCATACCTACTGACACGTACGCCTCAAAATGGACCCATTATGAAACCTCCCTTTAAGGCTACTCACTCGTCTCACTAGCCAATTCTGCGTGCGAGCTGCAAAACTCGGGTGAGGAGTTGCCAATGCTAGCCATTCTATCCCAGCACTCCCCTAGTATTAGATGCCTAGTGTTTACTAAAGCTGGGCAGAGGCATATTACATGCTCTGCTATTTCTAGTTCTTCATTGCACTCTCTACATAACGGGCTGTCCACCAGACCCATCGTGTGTATGTGTTTGTTTAGCCGGCAGTGGCCAGTTAGGATGTTGGTCAATAATATCAAATTAGTTCTAGATAAGTTAAGGCGGGCCCTGGCTGCATTTTTACAAGGTTGCCTAATTGCTACCTTTGATTGCTTGCAGCCTCGCCATCTTAACTTGTGAAGAGCATTTGTCTGCGGAATGTATTTCATCCTATTGGGTTCTTAGAGGATGTAAGGATTCCTTCCTGGCAAGCTCATATGCTATTTCGTTCCCCTTGATGCCACAGTGTCCTTTGATCGAGCAGAGTTCTAGTTTGTTATGTTTAGCTAGCTCCTCCAGGCTGTGTAGACATGAATATAGCTCTTTCCACACAAATGTACTGGCATTTAGTGCATTTAGACATGGGGGTGTATTTTTGAGCAATCGCTATGAATATAGCGATCGAGATACATACGCTATATTGCAAATGGTACCGATTTGAGACCTTACGCTTCGCGAAAGGTTCTGCCAATCTATGGTAGAACTGAAAGCTCGACAGTAGTTATGTTTTAACAATAAATTTTGTGTTCATTCTATTAGTTTCGGTGAGTATTTGGACATGTTTATCCTTAATGTTCCGTTTAGCTAAAATTTGAACACACTTTAGTATTCCTGTTAATTCAGCTTGGAAGACTGACGTGAGTCTTCCAATTGGTGCACTTATCTTGAGATTGTGGTAATTACTTAGGCGTTTAGTAATCATCTTCACAAGAAGTTTGTAGAATGGACAGCAGACTTATAAGCCTATAGTTGTTAGTGGCTGTGCAATGGTCTCTTTGTAGAATAGAATTACTTCAGCGTTTTTCCAACTATTAGGTATTTTCCATCTATAAGATATTTGTTTAGTAGGACCAGTGTTGCTTTTCAATCGCTGTACTAACCGTCTTGAGCATCTCAAATATTATTCTGTCCTCTCACGGGCTTTACAGTTCTTAATTTGGTTTAAAGCCGATCAGGTTCGTTACAACTCCTGATCGTACGATGTTCCATGTATCGTCTTTGGGTTCTCCTGGTTTATTTTTCAGCTTGTTTATTGCTTCTTGAATCAATCAGGTGTTTAAACTTCTCCAGTCTTTTCTTCTTGCTACATCCACTTTTTTCGTGAGCTTTTCATATGTAGATTGCTGTACTGAAGACAAAAGCACGCCTTAGCTAAAGAAACCATAAGATGGAAATTAGCTACTAACGATGAAAGTGTAGAACAGATGATGATCTTAAGGTACGCAGGAGTATAAATAACCGTCCATCCAGACAAGAAGTATAAGGTAATAAACTAAACCAATAAAGCATCTAGAGTAGCCAAATGAATGTAAAGTCATTATATGGAAGAATCAAAGACATGAATATACAAATCAGGCCAATACTCAAATATGTCGCAGAAACCAGAGTAGACACCAGCAGAACCGAGAACATAGCAGAATACGCAACCAAGAGATAAGGCAAATTTTCGAGACTCTGGACATAAGAGGGGCACGACAGAGACTGCGAGAATGCAACCAACAGTCAACAGAATGCAACGACAATGGTATTGCAAAAATGGCCAGACTGATAACCACAATCTAACAGGCCACCAATCGTAAAGAGCACCTTAAGACTGAGAAACAGGCTGTATGTAGGCATATTTCAAGAAGAAGAATTGTTTTATGATTATTATTAATTGAATCACCTAAAATTATTGTTTATTTTTCTCTCCATCTTCATCATTTAACAATATTACTCTTAAAACATATTTTGTTATTTAGCAAGCGATATGGAAATTATTCATTTGTTTCTAGCTTATAGCAGAAGAACGTATTTCAATGCAATTGTTAAAACTTAATTATATGTCTACTAGATGTGATCATGCATGTATGGTAAAATAACCGTGGCGCCGGCTGGATGTTAATTCCCTCATATGTCAGGCAGTCAAATTGTGGAATAATCCCACAGTTACCATTTTTACTGACGGGCTGCCCAATTTAGCTACATTTAAATGTACTCGCGATATTTACAAAACAATTGTGTTTATTCTATGTGTGATATGTTAACTGTACCTACTTTTGTATTATTTTGATATGCGTACGTCTAGTTTTTAATCTTTAATTTAAGTTTCATATGAACTGCCACAAATCCCTTTAGGGCAACTGTCTTAAATAATAAATGCACGATTTTGCCTAGCGTAGTCGTTTGAATTTAACGTGTTATTATTATAGTAATTTCGATTCCACCCAGCACACAACCGACAGACTCAGCCATAGGAATATGCAGGTATTTTTTGTGATTCAATTACTATCTGAATGTTGTTTAGTAATGATTTTTTCGGATTAACATGATTGAGGCGTATTTTTAATAATTAATAGTCTGCACGATAGCAGATTCTTGAAATATAAAATTATTATCGATATATGAAATAAAACTGCTCGTGCTCTGGATGTATTTATCTTAGTAGATTGGCAACAGACATATTAAATGTGTATTTATGCTCAAATGAAAAAAATAAATAAGAATACCGTTTTTAATATTAACCCCTATGGCAGAATAAGTGACCCTAAAGTATTAAAGTAACTTTCTTAATTAACATTGGTTAATGCCTACACGAATAATATGGTAGATAGGCATTCGATCAAATAAATAAAAATAATGCCACATAAAGGCATTAACATTAGATTTTCTTAATCTTAGCCATACTATAGGGCATAGGTTATTTATTGTATTCCTTGTGTCTAGTGTGTGGTATCGCTTTAAGCGATATAATATTTCTGTTGACCAGTAGCTCAATGGCTAGTATGTTGAGATGCACTTCAACTCTCTTTAGGTATCTAGCATTCGCGCACTCCTGTAACATAGTGATTATTTGGAGGAATCGATGTATTAGGTTATCAGTCACATATCAAGGAGCATTAGCAATAGTTCGTAGAGTTTTTTGTTGGAATCTTGAAGGTATATCTAGACTTTAGAAACTTGCATTGCCCTATAACTGTGCTCTATAGGTCGATATGGGTTTCAGATAACTTTGTAGACTACTAGCTTATTTTCGAGTAATGGATCGGTGCTGCAACAGCCAGTAGAGCTTAGAGAATTTTATTACCAACTGCCTACACTTTTTGCAAATATATTTTTATCATGTGAGCCTCCTGTCGAGGCGTATACCCAGGTATTTGGTGCCTTCCACGTGTGGTACCTGCTATTAATTCAGGTAATCTGGAGGACAGTTACTCAAGCTGTAAGTTAAATGCACCGAATTGGCTCATTTTCTTTGATCCTGCATTTTTTTACTCATAATTCTAATTTGTCTAGCGACTCTTGCAAAAATCTTCTTGCGATGCCTTTTCAGGGTACTTACTTAAGGCCTGGTCACCTGGTATCCCTTTAAATCGTCACTTTTGACGTTATTTTTACATTACAAAAATAATATTACGTGTATATATACATTGTTTCCCATAAAGACGTACTACAAAAATGCAATGAATTACGATGAAAAATTGTGAGTTATTCAATTACATATACTTAAAATGATTTTTGTGATGTGTACATGAAGTCAAAAGCAGCCGCCCAGGAAACTAGGGCTTTACTGCCAATATTGCCAATCATCAGTTAATATGGCGGTAATTGTATTTAATGTTGTTGGTACGTCAGTTCAGTATATTTTTATAAGTTTTAGGACCAATCCTATTTATATAGGATAACACTCCCGTGGGGTACCCTAGATTTTATACAATATAACTTTGATGCCTCTCCTTTACATTTTACCATGAAATGACTATCACTCAAATACGATTTTAGTAGTTAATACAATACATAAAATAGTCTATGGTAAGGGTACCATTAAGTTTAAGATTGAAACTCCAAGATGTCACAAAAAATCTGGCCGAGAAGGCGAAAATATATTTTCTTATTTCCTATTATTATTTTTCACGATTATTTTTAATATTTAAACGATGCTAACTGTAAGCGTTAATGTCCATATAATAATCATTACCGACCATACCTGATCTTATTTACAGCTATAATATTAGTTTAAGCAAAATGATAATTACATAGAGCACCATCAAATATTTGCGAGTTATTAGAAACATCTCCGTCCAAACGCAATTACGTCGACTCAATCTATTAATACATCAATATTCACGTAATACAACGGATTCCCTTTAATGCACGACGAATCAATTATTGCGACATACACACTGTTGCACCGAACACATCACCGTAATTAATTCAACAACAATTAATCTCCATTAGGTCACACCGTGGGTGGAGGCGGCGCGATAACTTTTAATTGGAATCTTTTTCGTTCGCGTCAACTTGTGATTTAATCGGGACTTTCTTGTTCAATTTATTCAATAACATTTAAAGCGCGCGCGTCTGCCAAGTAAATTACAGAGGGCCTAATAAATTATTTTCGTCCGGCGGAACGTAATAAACAGGAGCGCACCGGCGAAGATTAATGCCGCCTCAACTATTCGCGCGCGCCGTATGAATCAAAGGGCTCGTAAAATTACATTGTCTCCCGCCGCATATTTTTATGGACTTGGGCTCTCATCCAATCACCCCCGCGCCTGCCTGATATGCATAACGCTGTCGGAATGGGATTTTAATGATTAACATTGTCTCCGGTTGTGATATATTGTTTCAATAGTTCAAATTGTAGTTAATATGTTATGGTTTTATAAAAATTACCATAATTCAACATATGTATGATTTGAAAATTAACATATTGTGAATATACATTAATGTAATTAGTTCTAACCGGAGATGATTATTAATTCCATATACCTATACACATATATACGATCTCAAATATGTTCCAAATTTATAAAGGTTGTTGTTCAATTAAACACATTTCTAACTAATATTTTTATAACAATAAACAGTATTAGCTAATATGAAAATATTGTCAAATTTGTGAATATGTGCAGAAACATATTTATTGGCAAAAGCAACTATTACAAAATTCAGTTTTTGATTACATGATGAATAATGTATTGCTTTATCATACGAAGTAAGGATTTGTATCCTTACTTCGTAAGCAAGCAACAATCTTGTGATTGTCATCATCATCAATTAACCTATCCTAGTCCACTACTGGACGTATGCCTCTCGTAATTGCTTCCAACGTTCTGTCTTGGGTTGCTCGCTTCCAATTTGTATTAATCCATCTAATGTCGTCGGATCTTCTTGTAGGAAGACGTCGTCTGATTCTGAAGCCATAGTGCCTAGGTCTCCACTCCGGCATTCCTGAAATCTATCTACTGTCCCGCATTCTGGAAAAGTGTCCTGCCTAGTTCCACTTCAGGACTATTATTCGTTCTATTGCGTCTGTTAGTCCATTTCTTCTCCGAATTACTAGGTTAGGAATATGGTCTCTCAAGGCTATTTCTAACATAGATCTCTCGATTGCATATTGTATCACCTTAGTAGTAGTTCTAGACTGGTTGTCTAGAACTACTACTAAGGATCATTTTTTGTACTCGGACTTTCGTCCAAAATTAGGATTGAAGAGTGAGTTTTTCGCAGGTTGTAAGTCCGTCTGTCTGTCGTATGTCAATTCGTAGTATGTCCGACGTCTATCGCCTATGACAAATTTTCTACGTTTTCAGAAAAGCTACTGCTTATTTCTCAACCAAAGTTTTTTTACATAGATTTACAGAATCTTTTCGACATAAATGTTTCAAAAAGTTTGGACCTCGGAATTTAGAAGTCAAGTTGCGATAGCTAAGTGTAGAAAGGGAAGTACATTAAAGTATGTGTTACCGCTTCGCCGAACGTGCACTCACCCCTAAACAACATTCGGTTCTCCCTCACCAAGACTCAGAGGACCGTTTCACCTTACCTGCCTATCGCTTTAAAATCGATACTTGAGTTTCACTTTTTACTCTTGGTAAATCGATTCTCCCTCGCCAAGACTCAAAATATTCATTTATTTCCTTGCAGCTATCAGCTTACACTGATAATTGTGCCCTTATTCCTCTTGCGGCGGTTCTCCCTCGCCACGACTCAGAAAACCGTTTCAAGCACATCGTGTCTTACCCGTAAAGTGGCATGACGGTTTATAACCTACTCGACAGACAGTCTTACGAAGAGCTGAGCTTCCTTCACCAACCCCTTCGACGCCGAGCTTCGATAACATATGGATCGGACCACAATACACAGTGAGCCACTCTATTAAAGTATACTTAATATATTTTTGTGTGAATATAATTGTTATGATGTATTTACGTAATAGCAAATATACTTGAACATAATTACGTAAATACATCATAACAATTACATTCACTAAAAAATAAAGTATACTTTTATAAAGTTGTACACTATATATTGTGTACATTCACAAAAAAAATAAAGTATACTTTTATAGAGTTGCACACTATATATTGTGTATATTCACAGAAAAAATAAAGTATACTTTTATACAATTGTACACTATATATTGTGCCCCGATCCATACATTTTAATGCTCCCAATACTTTGGAATCGCAACTTGACTATCAATTAATGACTTAATACGCTCTTTGAGATTATTATTTTGATTGGAATATTTAAACATTATTTAATTAATATTAATTTGTTACTGTTAAGTTCAACCTCACTTTAAACTCTTTGAGGTAACATAATTATTATTATTTTGATTAGGATGTTAAACTTGATTTAATTAATATTAAAATCTGTAGACTTTATATAGGTAACAGTTTATATAACGATTACAATTTCGATTTTCTCTCTTTTGGTTTGTCGCGGAATGAAATACGAGTTCGGCGCGACGATTTTTCATATTCGCCTAATTGCCGGCTGCTCGGCGATTTTTATATTAGCTGGAATTATTGCCGGGGATTGAAACGAGCCCCCGAAAGTCGTTATGAATAATTTAGTTTATTGGACGCGCTTCGGCTCGGGGGCAGCAGACTGCCGCTTAATTCCGGCCCCCGGTGGAAATAAAAATCGGTCGATGCGCCGGGTAAACGGGCGGAGTGGGAAGGCAGGATGAGGACGGTGGCGGTGGAGTTATTTTGCGCGCGCGGTTCATGCGGGGTGATATTAAATTTTATAGTCTTCTTCCTCGATTAGGGAAAAATATAGGTGTATGTGGTAAACTCGATAAGACGTTGGGGATGGGCTTTACATTTTCTATTTCATGAGATACAATATGTCAGCTTTAATTAAATCAACGGCTTTTTATATTTTCCGATAGCTAATTTTTATATAAATATAACCATATTTATAAGTAATAATATTTTATAATATAATACAGAACATGTATTATACCATATTAATATAAATTATAAACAGGGTAAATTGTATTTACGAGGTTCGTACTCCCCCTCCTCCTTTCTCAACCGGACTTTGAACCGGTACTGGCGGAGTTTCCTGATGAATTATAAACCTTTTTTTTGGCTTGAGTTGGTAAATCTTCAAAAGACACCCGTAAGGCCGTGCTGGCATTCTCCACCGGGTGATACTGGATTCCGACCGTCTTCGGCCGCCCTACCAGCTAAATCCCTCCTCCATCCGCAATCCAGAATGGATTAATAGAAATTTAAAAATACGCCCAAGACGATTTTACAGTCATCGCCTCGAAAATTAACCCATATTATATAATTAAGATTATTTTAAGACTGAGTTGTATAAAGCAGATAATTCTCGAGTTCATTTTCAATTCGCCACATTTGACAACGTTCACACATAATGAGACGTTGCCATATGTAAACAGAGGTATATGAGGCTATGAAATGGAAGTTAACAACAATTTATGCAACATTTAATAATATAATCACGGGTTGTAGTTACATCCCTTTACCCTCTTGGGTTGACCTACCAGCTAAACCCCACCTCCACCCGCAACCCAGAATGAATTATAAGCCTAGACATTTCAAAATATGCCCAAGACAATTGTACAGTCATCGCCTCTAACATTAACCCATATTATATAATTACGATTATTTTAAGACTGGGTTGTATAAAGCAGATAACTCTTGAGGCAATTTTCAATTCGTCACTTTTGACAACTTTCACACACAATACGACATTGCCATATGTAAACAGATATATATGAGACTATGAAATGGAATGTTAACAACAATTTATACAACATCTAATAATATAATCACGGGCAGTAGTTACATCGCTTTTTTACAGCGAACCTTAATAAATATGTAAAAGCTATTACTCTCTGCACGAGTTCTTAGACGATAAAAAGCCGCAGAATTTTAATTAGTGTATAACGTTGTTTAAAAATTGCAAGAGTTGTTAATATAAGAATTTTATTATTTATACTTGTAAGTTTTTTTTAAGGTTTTTATCTTTGTCGTCTTAGTTATTTTTTATCTATGTCGTCTGAATTTATATACGTTGTGTATTTTCCTGTATATAATAAATACTTTACGTTACATTATAAATAAGTCTAAGAATTTTATAATATTAATAAAAACTTTATAACGAATATTACATTTTTAAGAGGCTAGTGTGATATTAGAATGAAGAAAGAATGTTTAATTTTGTATTATGCAGAACATAACAAAATAAAGGGATGGAAAAATAAAGCGCAGTTTCTCCCTCTATGTTGGAGCCAATGTGTTTGAAAATCTAAACAGTGAGCATTTTTGAGATTATATGAGACAGTCATTTATTATTAAATACTAAACATATAAACTAACAATATATTGTGATGGAAGAATGAAGAGCAACGTTGTTCCTACATTCCCAACATGAAGGAAGAACACTGTCCTTCATACAAACATACATACATAATAACAACATAATCACATTATGTTGTTATTATGTATGTATTTAGTCTTTAATAATAAAAAGTGAAAAAAGAGTAGTTAAGGAGTTTAAAAAAATCTAAACAGTGAGGATTTTTGAAGTTAAATAAAGTTTTATTTATTTGAATATAATTTAAATAATAACAGTAGGTAATTAAACACAATCGAGCTTCTCCGTTTATTGGCGGACAAACCCTTGGGTTTTCATGAAGAATTCACATAGTTCCGCATTAGATCATAACCATCTCCCGTAAAAAATACAAAATACATTAATATAGCCGATATGGTTTCTATAATGCAGATATAATTCTAGAATAAACTAATCACGTTATTTCATATTTGTTAGGTTTTTTAAACACATAACACATTCAAGTTCAACTGTCAATATTGTTATCTAAAATATTATTCATAAATTAGCGCGTAATAAATCGTTAGGTTTCTGTAAAAAAATACCAATGAATAAGCACACAATGTTTATTTTGTAAATGTGCGATAATTGTGCATTGCTCATGGAACATGTGTTCGTGGAAAGATATCTAATCTATATAGATACAGTGCATATTGGTGATTATTTATTATTGCGATATATTGTAGCGGTTGATATATAATGAATGGGAAATAATAGATAGGAAAATATTTCTGTAATGACTGCAGCTGTTTTGTGATTAAAAAAATGCAAAATGTAATACATAATTGTTGGTCACGTATACAATACACCATTGTATGTATTCAGTTATTTAAGTTTCTTTTAGTTATATATTATTTTTCATGTGTTTTAATTGTGTGTCCCTTTCAAATAGATACATATCTATTTGAAAGGGACACACAATTAATGAATGCATATTCACTTTAGTTTCTTAGGTTAAGGAGATTTTATGTAAATGTATTGTATTCTTTTAACTTTATTGACTGTGTAAACTATTAGTGATATTATACCATAGAGGAGTGAGTGATTATGATACAGATTCTAGAATTGCCCACATTTAAAATACTGTGGAGAGACAGATAGAATATTGTCTGGGGATGCACAAATTTTCCATATGAGATAAAGTAGTGCATACCCTACGATAGGCTTTAGCAACTAATAAAAACAATACCATAGTGTCATTTTAAAGAGTGCACTTCACATTCAACTTTTACAAATTATGATTTTTATAATTTGTAATTACAAAATACAGCAGAGTAGAGAGAAGCTCTGTTATCTAACATAACCAATAACATAATGTTGGGGCCATATAAGTTTTTATAATTATTTACCGAATGCATTCAAAAAAACTTTATTTGGAATAACCCTTACATAAAAATCAAATTATAACTAGCTCCCTCCTGCTTTCACATTATTTGCTTACATGCCACCATATTACTACACAGTACACGTGTGGTATATTCTTGACCCATCCACACTTCTGAGGCGCACATTTTGTTCTCCCTGATTTGCCCTTCCTTGGTTATGTAGTTCGGGGATACGGGGATACGAAGATACCACTCCACGTAACCAGGGTTATACGAGCTCTCAGTCATGCTCACCTGTATTTCTTGTCATTCAACATCCTTCATTCTCTTCCTGACGTCAATTCCTAGACTTCTCATTCCTCTCAGCTGTTTCTTCACTCACCCCTCTGACATACCTACTCGTTCATACATCTTTGCTCTATATTTTATCCATCTGCTCTCTGCCCTACTATTACATCTTATACACACATCCCGCACCAGCCTGTCTCCCCCCAATTCCAACAATTTTGCCTCGAACTACCCTCCCACACGACTCTGATCCCACGCGCATTCGATTCTTTTCCTGCAGGAAAAGAATCGAATGCGCGTGGGATCAGAGTCAACAAAAGTCAAATTCGTGCCCATTAATTAAAAAAAAATCTGTGGTTTATTTATTTTCAAAGTTCTATGCCTCGAAATGAAACACCCTATGTTTTCCAAATGTATTCTGAATGTTATTAGATGTTTTTATTTACGGTATCGTATTGATACATTACTTAGGATCACATGCACCTAAATGAATATGTTTTTTTTTCATTTTTGACATTTTTAGATAGGTAACATGACAATCTAACAAGTCATGATGGTAACTTTTTGTTCGGACGACGTATGTTGATATAACTTTTTAAGATCGATTAATAAAATAATAGAGGTACATTTATCTATTGCTATAAGTTTTGATTTTTTTAATTGGTCAATTACTGTTTGCAAATATCGAGGTATGCGCTGGATAGTTCCGGATAGTTGGCTGGAGGGTAGCATAGCTACAGACACTTAAAGCTCAAAATGGGCCCATTGTGAAACATCCCTTTAAGGCTGCTCACTCGCCTCACCAGTCAATTCTGCGAGCAAGCTGCATAACCCTGGCCGGTTAGGAGTTGCCGATGTTGGCCATACTAGGCCAGCACTGCCCTAGTACTGGCTGCTTAGTGTTTACTAGAACTGGGCAGAGGCATTACATGCTCTGCTGTTTCTAGTTCTTCATTGCACCGTCTACATAACGGGCTGTCTACCAGACCCATCGTGTGTAGGTGTCTGTTTAGCCGACAGTGGCCAGTTACGATGTTGATCAATAATTTCAGATTAGTTATAGATAAATTAAGTCGGGCCTTGGCTGTAATTTTTCACGGATGCCTAATGGCTTCCTTTGTTTCTCGCGATCTTACTTAATGAAGAGCATACTCTATTATTTTATTCAGAGTACCTGCAGAAAGTATTTTATCCTCTTGGGTTGTTAGAGGATGCGAGGATCCCTTCCTGCCAAGCTCATCTGCTATTTCGTTCCCCTTGCTGCCACTATGTCCTTTGATCCAACAGAGTTCTAGTTTGTTATATTTAGCTATCTCCGCTAAGCTGCGTAGACAGTAGTATATATCTCTTTCGATACAAATGTGTTGGCATTTAGCAAGTTTGGAGGTACTTTGCTGTCGGTGAGTATTTGGATATGTTTTTCCCTAATATTCCGTTTAACTAAAATTTGAACACACTGTAGTATTGTTGTTAATTCAGCTTGGAAGTCTGACGTGAATCTTCCAAGTGGTGCACTTATCTTGAAATCTAGTTCTGGTAAGAATATTCCATAGCCAGCTCTCGTCTTAGTTTTGGTTCCATCAGTATCCATTGATATGTTGGCGTCTTGTAGGTGTCCAACCAGTGTGATGATGGTCTGAAAATATTTGACAAAACTGTATTTGGGTAGAATTCTGTCGCACTTACCTTCTAGTTTGATAGTTTCACTTAGTATGCTCCTGTTTTCAATGATTCTACCTTTGTCGTGCCACAGATTGAGTAAAGATAGCCTTAATGATGTTTTTACTGCAGTCTCCCTTAAGGTGGTCGAGTTATTGTAGGCATAACAGTGCTTCAAGAGCTGCTGTGGGTGTTGTTCTCATAGTCCCGGTAATGGCAAGACATGCCATCCGCAGGATGTGTGGTAGCTTTGAGATTGTTGTGACTTGTTTGGTTTTCGACCACTAGACCATTGCGCCATATGCGAAAGTTAGTCTTATAATCGCTGTGCAACGGTATAGTAACCTGAGTTCTTTAATTCCAGGATGAGGCTATCAACTACAAGGTCCCACAAAAGGGGTGAGAGGACTCCACCTTGAGTACAGCCTCTTCCTGCAACTTTTTTTGATGTTACAACATCTAGTGTTATCTGGATTATTCTTAGACCAAGCATATTTTTATCCATCCTCTCATAGTATAGACCATTATCAATACTCTTAAATGTTGTTTTGTCGAAAGCACATTTAATGCCAATGAAGGTGGCAAGCAAGGAACTTTTATGCTTCAGTGTTTCCTCTATCCTAGAAGTCACTAGATGTAAGGATGATTCGGTTGAGCGACCTGGTTGGTAGGAATGCTGTTTCGGATGTATAGGGTACGTTCTCAGCGGCCTGTCCCTGATTTCACGCTCACAAAGTCTTTCCCACGTCTTTAACAGAAATGAGGTTAGGCTGATAGGCCTTAATGACTTGGCAAGTGTGTAGTTTACTTTGCCTGGTTTGGTTATAAAGGTCACTTTATCCTCTCTCCATGTATTTGGTGTGTACCTAAAAGCAATGCATCCTTTAAATATATAAACCAATGTGTTTACAATATAGGTTAATCTCCATTGTAGTAGTACTAAGAATATTTCATCTAGTCCTGGGGACTTACAACATGAGAAGCTAGATATTGTCCATGCTATTTCAGTCATACTTATCATCAGGTTGATGGGGATCGGTTGCTACATTGGGACCTCCAGGTTTATTGCTAGGAAAGTGGATGTCTAGGAGTACCTCGATAGTTTGGAAAGGTGTTACCGTGAAAGTGCCATCACCCCGTTTTAGCGAGTCGAGTTGTTGTTCAGGGTCTTTAGAGATTACTCTCTTCAGACGAGCAGCTGCTGCTGTGGATTCTATGCCATTGCAGTAGGCTTTCCATGTATTTGTTTGTCGCTTTCTGACTTCACTTTTGAATTGTCTACGGGCTTCCCTAAAAAATTCCTATAGAATATAGCTCTATAGGATTTTTTTAGGGCTATATAATTACTGTTTTTGGCCTTGTTGAAAATTTTCCCGGCCTTGAATCGAAGGCAGTTGATCTCTGCACTCCACCAAGGGGGCGTAGAGGCTCTCATGCCCGTCTTTCTCATGGGACAGGAGTTCTCATATGATGAAATCCGTGACTTTTGGAGTTGTTTCACACAAACCAAGTAAGTCGTCCACTGATTTTGGAATTTTGTTTGCTGCTTGATACTCCATCCTGTCCGATAGGTATCTGCAAAAGAGTTGTTTATTAGTTTTTTTTTGTGGATTTATTTAAGACGGTAGTTCTCGTAGTACAAAATCTAGGTCGTAGCGTATCAGTCGGTGATCAGACTGACTTGATACGTGCCAGTTTCTTATTTTGCTTGAGATATTGCCCAGTGTTCACCTCCGCTCGTTTTTGTGTAACGAACGTTAGTTCATACCCTCTGTTTAGTATCTCTATTTTTGCACTGGTTATGTACTTAATTAAAGCCTTTCCTTTGCTGTTAATGTTGCTGCTGCCCCACACCACATGTTGACCATTAGCATTACATCCGATGATGAGGTCAATCTTTAGTTTTTCGCAGTATTCTACCAACTTTACCAGTTCTGGGCTGGGAGGAGGTTGGGCCAATTACCCGATCTGAGATCCTAATTATGATTTTCACAGATATTGCTACTCCTGGATGCATTTTTCATGTGTATGAAATATGCATCCAGGAGTAGCCATATCTGTGAAAAACATTATTAGGTTCATGCATC
The DNA here is from genome assembly GCA_963942505.1 of Lordithon lunulatus. Lineage (NCBI taxonomy): Eukaryota > Metazoa > Arthropoda > Insecta > Coleoptera > Staphylinidae > Lordithon > Lordithon lunulatus. Next base: position 16,392,098 of record OZ012672.1, on the reverse strand, counting down.
CTCCCAGTAACAACCTACGGCTTAGAAACCTGGCACTCACTGAAAAAAGTGCAAACCGATGGAACGTGCCATTTTAGGCGTAAGCTTGAGAGATAGAATTCGGAACGAAGAGATTCGCAGAAGATCCGGCGTGGCAGATATCATAGAGCGAATTGCAGAACTCAAGTGGAGCTGGACAGGGCACATTGCCAGACAAAGTCGATGGACACATCGTATAACGTCATGGCGACCAAGGGAAACAAAACGAGGAATCGGAAGACCTCAAAGGAGATGGTTGGACGACGTTAAAGAGGTAGCAGGACGTGCCTGGTACCATCTAGCCGAAGACAAAATATCGTGGAAAAATCTAAAGGAGGCCTACGTTCAGAAGTGGACAACAAGGGGCCGAAATAAGAAGAAGAAGAAGAAGAAGGCTACTCCTTTGTTAATATTATCGTGACTCCATTTCTATGTTTCGGTCCTTCTTCTTCGGCGTGGCCATCTCTTCTCACTGCCGTCTATCTGTTACTGAGAATTTGGGAGCGAGAGCTCAAACCCCGCTGAGGGCAACATTTCTCGAATCACCTTTCAGTTTTCAGAGGTTTTCTGTGAAGTTAAGGTAAATGCCGGTAGATTACACTCGTCTGAACTTCTCCTTTTACCAGGGGATAAGCCCTCGGTCTGATACTATACAGATAAACGTTTATTGCATTTAGTTTCTTAACGGGTTAGTTAGTCGTTAATTATTATTAAGTAGTATGGTGTGTAATAGCGACCGATATGAATGATGATATTGAAAAGATGGCATAATATTGTTGGGAACATATTAATAAACGATTGTAGAAATGTTTGCAATTGAATGCCATTACTTTCAGTAGTTGGGCAGTCGGCAAGAATTTGTGCGAATTCGCAATTCTCTTGTTGGAAAGTTTATTGATAAGTTTACACCGGTCCTTAAAACAGCAACTAATATAATCTAGTTATTCTAATACAGATATATCTAATTAGAAAATCCTAGTTACGTAGTTATGATATAGTTATTATAACGTAACAATTAAGAAACGTATTCAGACATACATAAGGCATATTATGTAGCACACACTATAGACAAGTTTCGTTAACAACAGCTCTAATAAAATTATCCCGCAGAATCAGCCTACTCTATTCATTTCATTTACGGTATTGTGTACCTTGGCACACTAATTACAAAATTATTCCAATTGGAATCTCAATATCTCTTATATACTATGTAGCATTGGCAATTTTGTTAGTACTTTGAAATCCTTGAATCCGTAGTTTTTTGGTTAGTATGGCGCAGCATCATATCACAATCTCAATCTCAACTCAATGCGGGTTCAAGGATTTTTATATAAATGAATACTTCATTCTTAAATAATGCTATTGTAACTATTGTAACTTGATAATTGTAAGATAAAACATATATTTAGACAACACTCACCATAAGTATAAGGTATATAACGTGTTCTGCAGTAGTTAGTACTTTAATTATGCACGACAATTAATATTATAGTATATTATAGTAGTATAAAAACTCTATGATATTTTACGTGAACAAAGTAAAATAATATAACCAATTCCACAAGAAAATATTCGTGGAAGCAATAGTTAGTACTTTTGCTTCCACGAATATTTTCTTGTGGAATTGGTTATATTATTTTACTTTGTTCACGTAAAATATCATAGAGTTTTTATACTACTATAATATACTATATTATTAATTGTGGTGCATAATTAAAGTACTAACTATTGCAGGAAACGACCATCACAAAACATACTGTGTGCGATAGATATATTTAAGTGTTTACACCGGCGAGACGCAAGCAAAAACTCATCTGTGAGTCACGATGTGAGCGGCAATGTCAATCGGTCGCGAGATGAATTGCGTTGTGCGCGTACCGTTCATAATTGAGTGAAATGTTATTTAATAAACTATTTGGTTTTAATTGTGCGTGTGTTCACCACTAGTGATGTATCCTATGAGGAGTTGGACAGCCACACATTGTGTCAATATGATGACGATCGGAGCGTTTTCGTGGGAAGTACAGGTTAGTTTTTACGCGCAAGATTTATATTTCATGTGATTCATCTCAATTGTGTAGTTCAACTTCTATAAAAAATGCCTTACATATTTGTACCAAACTAATAACTTATGATAGTATATAATGCTTCACGTAAACGTTTATTATTATAGAAAAACAGAATTTAACCTATAAATTAATTCAATAGCGTTTGCATTCGGGATTGTCGCTGACAAAAAATAAATAAAAACACGAAAGCATATTTTATAGTCCATATGAAGGTTTTTATATTTTAATCATTCTCACTCCTATGAAATATGAATACTATTGGAAAATGTGTCTATAATACCTAAATACTGGTACATTATCAATACAGGTACTTCAATATGAAAGAAACATTGGTCGGGATATAGTATATACTTATATAACAAATACACATACGATTAAGAGTATTTTTCAAAGGAATGAACTTTTATAACAACGATACACTTGTTGGTTTTCTCTTTGTTGCTTAAAATATTGTAATCGAATTTGCTCTTTGTTAACCATTGTCAATATCAACATGCAACTGCAATTAAACTGCTGTCCACAGTTTATTTATATAGGGAAACATTTGTTCAGTAGCCGCATTTATATTTTGTCAAAAACCAAGTGAGAATTATACAACTTTTGTGAGATTAGCACAAGGAATACGATTATCGATAAAATGATGATTAAATTCGTACCCAAGGCTTAATGATTGATGATTCTTCACTGTTCCATTGTTGAAGTTTTTCAACGTTTACGTTATATGCCTCGTATCCAAGCCGCCAAAAATACGATGCATACGAGTAAACTCTATTGAAACTAAATTTATTTTGATAATAAATGATTGTTAATTCCGTAACATTTTTCGGTATGTGTATCAATACGGGACGCAAGGCTATCGTTCGGAGCTGTCCCAGTAGAAAACCAAACAAGAATTATACAACTTGTGTGAGATTAGCACAAGAAATATGATTTTCGATAAAATGATTGCAAATTCGAACCCAACGCTTAATGGTTGGTGATTTTTTACTGTTCCATTGTTGAACATTTTCAACGTTTGCGTTATATGCCTCCAATCCAAACCTCTGAAAATAATACGATCCGTACGAGTAAATTGTATTGAAACTAAATTTATTTTGATAATAAATGAGTTCTGAATTCCGGAACAATTTCCGGTATGCGTATCAATACGGGATGCAAGGCTATCGTTCGGAGCTATCCCAGAAAATCGAGTATTGTTGAGACGGTACAGTTTGGAAAATGTATCATATCATGCTATACAAGCTCGGGTAACGAGTTAAGTAAAACAATTCGTAATTGGGTCGGTTAGGTTATCAAAATCGTTTAATCAGATTCTCACTTAGTATGTTCTTCTTGGTGCGCCCTCTTAATTATTGAAGGTTGACAACAATTCTAGAATAATTTTCTTGTGTTTTGCTTTTGTAATGAGCGTGTGAGTATCCGGTCCAGTCCAGTTTCGGATATGTTTCAACTACTAGTATCTTCTTCATCCTGGCGTGTAGTCTTTTTTCTATGTTGGCTTTTAGCGTCCATGTTTCGATATCCATTATTACTCTTTCGCTGCTCGGAATTTCCTTTGCATTATTCCTTGTACTCGTTGGTATTGGTGCATTTAATGTTTGTATAGGTTATACTTTCTTTCATGACCTTACAAGACACCAACAAGCAATCTTGAATTACTGTACAGCAGAATAAACAAAGGCTTGGATGTCGACAGAGATTTTGCATGGCACATCCAAGGCTTTGTTTTCTTCTGCTGTACCGTAATTCAACGTTGCGTGTTGGAGACTTTAAATGGTAGTCTTCGTTTTATTCGAAAGCATATTTTCATATATTTTGCGAAGGTGTCACGTTAGGAGTTTCAGCTTTTCGTTTAATATGTTTACGGAGAAACTGCCAGCGAAGCCGGCACCAGAAACTGGCATCTCACTGTATATATGGAAGAAGGCCAAGCTCGTGCTATTTCCCAAGCCAGGAAAGCCACTGGACAGCCCGTCGGCATAGAGGCAGTTCTGTATTCTAGGCGCAACGCACATGCTGGGATCAACTCTGTCTGTTTCTTCGGGATCTTTTAGTTTTCTCATGTTTGGCTTCCTGTGTATAGTGTGTTGAAGCTTTTTTAATATAAGCCTTCTCAATAACAATAATTTAGTATATGTAGTATACTAAGTGATTGAAACTATTGTTGTTGGTTCTTAACATAACACCATATGGATTAGCATTATCCCCAGCAATACCGATGACGTTATAACATCTCTAGAAAGCGTTCAGTATAAAGTTTCTTACTAGAGCCAGGATTATGTACAAGTTGCTATAAGAATAAGTGGCAATAGAAAAGTCTATGATTTCCGTCTGATAACTGTAATACTTTTTGGAAATGGTAAGGGGGAGAACATTGGTGAATCACAATTTGGACACATGAATGGATTCGTCAAATAGGAGGCATTATTTAGCATCCAGGTACTAGTTCGGATGTGGAGATGTATATCTGTTTGCCATCGAAGTACTCTCCAAACAGTATATTTAGAAACATTTATATTTGTATTTGTTATTTATGGATGAAATAATAAAGAAATGAAAAATAACATGCAGGAAGTACACTGAGCCATACACACAAATGGAAAGAGTGGAAATAGCAGAGGGAGCATATGCGGATAATGTAGTTCTATTTGCAAATAGCGAAAAGGCACTACAGGAGAACATATAAGTATCGAATACCACTTTAAAAGAGTACGGAATGAGCACGAATAAAGACAAGACTAAGGTCATGGCAATAGGAAAAACCCAAGAGAAAACAAGTATAGAAATTGAGGGGAAAATTATAGAACAAGTGGAGGTATTTAAGTACCTGGGAATACCGATAGAGACGACGGGGAAACAAGACATCAAACATCAGAGATCAACAATAGGGTAGAAAAAACAATGAAGGTATCATGCTGTAAACAAAAAATTCATAAGCAAAAATGAAATAACAAGAGAAACGAAGATAAAAATATATAAAGCTATAAGAAGACCTATAATAACATACGGATTCGAGACATAGACATTAAATAAAGCACAAAAGAGTAAAATACAAGCAGTTGAAATTAAGTATATGAGGAGAGTTAGAGGTGACAAAAAAGGACAAAATGAGGAATGAGGATATAAGAAGAGAACTAAATGTAACACCGACAATAATGTACATAGAGGAAAGACAATTAGGATGGTGGGGACACATAATTAGGATGGCAGAGACAGCACCATCCAAAAGAATATGGAGAACAGAACACAAATCAAAAACAAGAAAAAAGGAAGACAAAGAAAAAAATGGGATGAAGCTATATCGGAACTATTAGAAAGGAAAGGAAAAAACTAGAAGGAAGCAAAAGGACGTTAACATCTTTGTTGGTCACAGGAAGGCTGAACTTGGGTCCACAAGACAGAAGCTTGTTCACTTCCTCGGGAATTGTGAGGGTGGTGGTGTTCACCACCCATTTGGCATTCTTGAGTGCAGGGATAGAAGGTAAACAAAGATCATGTAGTTTACGAATATGTGTAGTTTTCATTTTGTTGAACAGGAACCTGAAATATATATATATATATATATATATATATATATATATATATATATATATATATATTTGTGGACACTAGACCACTAGTTTCGTGATTATCGGAAATATTGTTTAAATTCCTACTTCGACGTTTTGGTTGCGACGTATTTATTGAGTTTGTAATACCACGAATAGCTGAATGAGGACAGCTATTCGTGGTGTGAGTGAGTTTTTCTCGGTGAGATAAAATGCTGCAGATCTATCTCTTTAAGATACAGTTGTGAATCTATTCACATAACTAAAGCCAGTATTACGTCTCAACCTATTTCAACGTATATACCGATGGCCCGAAAGCTTGTAAAGGTTCTAGATACAGAGTACACTCTAACCAGCTAGATTTTTTTTGTTTTGTTTTGAGGTTGGCAATTTTTGTAAGACACCCGGGAGGGCCGTACTCGCATTCTGCCCGGGTAGTGCTGGATTTCGGCTATCTAGGGCCGACCTACCAGCTAAACATCACCTCTATCCACACCCCAGGCTCAGGATCGCCCGCACATTGCTTTAAGTCTGGGGGAAATCCCGGCACCGCCATGGTGCTAATACCCTAGTCGTTACCTCTTTTACCTAATTCCCTCGTACATTATTAGCGTGTTGTGTTTCTCGATGTTTGGGCAAGAACCTGAGCTTTCGAGTACTAGGCCTACCATACTGTCCGGAGTTATCCTGGCCCCTAGTCCTTAATCGCGTCTCTATGATCGCCCCCGATATCGTCCACATTGTGCACGAATACATGGCGTGCTCCGTGGTGTGCCCCGGAGCCTAGGACAAGGGACAGTTATCCGACCGCTTCAAGGACATACCTTTGAGGTTTTCCCTGCAGCAGCCGACAAAACTTGTATGAGGGTATGCTCCACTTCAGCGTGGGCTCGATTTACCACGGTTCAATCTCTGGGATTAGCCGCCTATTCCACCCGGCCTTGCCTTCAGTTTCTGACTATACCAGCTGTCACCGTGCCATGGTCCTTGTTCCGGCCTCAAGGGCACTCATCGCCGTGGTATCACTGCGATCTTTCTTGGGCCAGAAAATCAGTGGGGGACATACCGTCGATGAACAGAGCTGCTTCTCTAAACACCGTCCGGTACCCCCTTGCCACCCTCAGCGCGCACCTCCGCGGTACTCCCGCTAGAATCTTCGGATTTGCCGACCGCCATCGCCCGTGCCCATGTCGGTGCTTCGTAAAGCATGATGCGTTGGGCCAGTCTAGCCAGCATTATGTGTTTTCTTTGCCCTGCCCGCCTGGTGTTTGGCATTGGCATTTTTTATCCGGCCCGTCACACACCAGGTCGCTCTCCCTGCGACCTCTTGTATGCGTCGGTTGTGGGTGAGGCACCCCAGGTCTGGATAGTTGGCTGGAGGGTAGCATATCAAAATGGGGCCATAGTGATACCTCCCTTAAAGGCTACTCACTCGTCCCACCAGTCAATTTTGCGTGCGAGCTGCAAAACTCTGGCGGGTGAGGAGATGCCAACGCTGGCCATTCTAGGCCAGCACTCCCCTAGTATTAGATACCTAGTGTTTACTAGAGCTGGACAGAGGCATAATACATGCTCTGCTGTGTCTAGTTCTTCATTGCACCCTCTACATAACGGGCTGTCCACCAGACCCATCCTGTGTAAGTGTTTGTTTAGCCGACAGTGGCCAGTTAGGATGTTGGTCAATAATTTCAAATTAGTTCTAGATAAATTAAGGCGGCCGTGGCTGCAATTTTACAAGGTTGCCTAATTGCTATCTTTGATTGCTTGCAACTCGGCGTTTCTCGACTTCTTACCTTGTGAAGAGCATGTGTCCTATGCTCTATTATGCTCTATTATGCTCTATTATTTTTAATATTATTTAAAGTATTTTATCTTCTTTGGTTGTTAGAGGGTAAGGATCCCTTCCTGGCAAGCTCATCTGCTATTTCGTTCCCCTTGATACCACTATGTCCTTTGATCCAGTAGAGTTCTAGTTTATTATGTTTAGCTAGCTCCTTCAGGCTGTGTAGACATGAATATAGCTCTTCAAAACACAAATGTGTTGCCATTTAGTGCATTTGCTGTCGGTGAGTATTTGGATATATTTATCCTTAATATTCCGTTCAGCTAAAATTTGAACACACTTATTCCTATTAATTCAGCTTGGAAGACTGACGTGAGTGTTCCAAGTACTTTAGGCTCTCTTTCGGCGTCACATCCGTCTCGCCGATCTCAAAAGATATCGTGGGTGGCCTTCTTCTACCAATACGGAACACCGCCTCCGTGCATAGCGTGACCCTTCCCAGCATCAAATAATCGAGTACTTTGACCATAGTGTCTAGAATATAGAACTGCCTCTATGCCAACGGCCTGTCCAATGGCTTTGAAACGAGCACGAGCCTGGCCTTCTTCCATATCTACGGGGAGATGCCCGTCTCTGAGGCCAGCTTCGCTGCCAGTTTCTCCGCAAACACTAGAATAAGAGTAAATCTGTCAACTGGGCTGACATACGAATGCTATAAACGCATTAGAGAAAGTTTCTACCAGCGTATCTCTAATGGTACTATGTCCCCGAAAAGTGAACGTGAGGGAAATGCTATTGCCGATGAACTCGCACGTACAGCTTCTGCTCCTACCTTTATTCTGAACCAGAAATATAATTCCCGGTCAAACAATGCTCACACATAAACGAATATGTTTTCACCAAAGCAGATGGCGAAGCCTTACGACGAGCCAACATGCTAACAAATTCATACCAGGCCCGAATACGTTTTTTTGCACACGAGAGACGACCAAAGAAAGCTTACATCAATTATAACGGGTCATTGTATGCTACAAAAAGTATATCACCAGAATCGGATACGCTATCGATTCACTACGTAGAGGATACATCCTACAGATGGAAACCTCTACCTTAATTATCTGAAGCAATTACTGCCCAATTCCAAATGTCTGGATTTTTATAGACATACCAATCATTGCTTACCGCTACGTTACCACCACCCCGCTTATTGTGAATGACCTTGTGTTTGTTTGTTGCCGTAGGCGTTCTATTTATATTTCTACGTTTTATTGCAATTTTGTTACATAGTAATAATCTTTATCGGTTTGATTTCATCATTTGTGTAATTAACGTGTGTGATAAATAATGAATACCGGCTTTACATCACATCATTCTTTCCATTAATAATTAGATCATAATTGCATATGTTGATGCAGAGGGCGGTTAATCAGATCGGAATGATCCGCTGATTAAAGTTCGATAAATCCGCGCGGCGGCGGGGATTGGGATGAAAAGTTAAATTGCAATTTGCGCATAAACGCGCGGGGTGGTGGAGGCGGCGGGCTCGGCGACGGACTCGTCGTCCGGTTAATTAATTTATATATGAGACAAATTGAAAATTCAGATTGAATCGCGAAGGTGAGTTAAACGTCGGATTACCGTTTCGTGCCGCCTCGGCGTGGACCGCGCGCGCGCCTCGGCGGCGCTCCGCGTCTTCATGCCGAGCGTCGGTTCGGCGCGCGCGGCGGCGGCTCTTCAGACCGCGTCCAACTCGCGTACGGTTAGCGCGCGCGTGAGTGAGAGTGTGCGTTCCGATCGTCATGTCCGGGAACATCGTCGCGGAATGGCTTCGCTCGCTGCACCTCGGCCAATACGCGGAAAGTTTCATCGACAACGGCTACGACGACCTGGAGATATGCAAACAGGTCGGCGACCCCGACTTGGATGCCATCGGCGTCTTCAACCCTGTCCACCGGAGCCGGCTGCTGCAGTCGGTGCGGACTCTACGCGAAGAGGGGGCCGCGTCCGTGTACTTCTCCCTGGAGGAAAGTGTTGCCGTGCACGAGGAGTGTTTGTGTGACAATGTGAGTGCCCGCTCGTCGCGCACCACCTCTTCGGGGCGCTGCTCTGACAAGGAGGCGGCCTCGAGCCGCGTCACCGCTGTCTCACCGGCGGCCTCCTCTTCGGCAGAGAGCAGCCAAGAGGTGGCCAAGTACTTGGATGAGTACGAGGAGGGCAAGGCGGAACTGGTTAAAATACCTAGGATGCAGCTGAAGATGTTGTTGCGGGAAAAGCTCGGCCAGGACGGCATCAGGCTCACGCATCAACCCTACAGCACACCGGTGAGTAGCCACGTGCAATCACCTACAACCCCTCAATGAGCTAAATATAATGCACCATTTGCATACGAGGGAAACGTGCAATTTCCACGCACTTGAAATGTAAACAGTAGAACAATACGAACTCTACAGCTAATTTCATCACGCCGCGCAACAACAATTTATAGTCATTTTGCTGGAGAAACTATAAAAACAACTAACTATTAGGTTCTATAGAAACAATGCTTTTGTTTTCTATATACAGGTATGAATGAAACACATTCAGTGCCATTATACAAGGCGATGATTTGATGATGATGTTTAGTTAAATGGTAGTAAAATGATTAAACTACAGAGTGTTGTTTTTTGGGACCCTGGCAGTGCCTGATCAACAAATTTTGGGGCACTAGAATTTTTCTCCTAGCCTACAAAAAATAGAGCGCTATAAGTAGATAGTAATCAGGATTTTCGGCTGGTAAAGGGAGAAGCTCGGAGGAGTGTAATCACTCAGTATTTAACTAAACCTCACAGAAACATACTTTACCAAATATAGTGAGAAATTGTGTACATATTGTGAAATGTGTAACATATGACATTGCCGGGATCCTAAAAAAACCGGTCCCTAGACATTTGTTTATTCTACGACCAGTCCCTGGAACCTGGACACTAATAAGTTTGGGTTGCCAACAATTTAATAGTTATACGAAATTTGATTATTGTTCAATATTCACCAACTACGACTCTAGATCAAAATAAATATATGTAAAAGTGTAAAGGTAAAGGTGAAAATGCATTTAAAATACTGCAAATGCATAGGTTTTATTTCAATTTCTTTTATAGTAAATGCAAATATAAAAGTTCCTTAAGAACTAAAACCAAATCACATGCTTTGTATATGTAATATTTTTAAAGTTTTGATAAAGACTTATTCAGACGAAATTATATATACAAAACTATTACTAAAACAGCACAGTTGCCAGTTGGTAGAGGCGTCATCAGTCTCGGACTGAGCATAACACGGTCAATAATACTGTCAATCCTAGTACTCTCAATATTTTCTTCAATCCTCCTTTTATATTTATCAAGTAATCTATTATCCGGATATACATTAGTATTCTCTTGATTCCATCATTAGTATACCTTACACGATAAGTAATACTGGCAATATTTTAGAATAATGAACATTTTAAACTAGTTATCGTACAGTAATACTGTCATTATTCTAAAATATTGACAGTAATACCAGTAATACTGACCGTGTAAAGTGCCTTATAGACGAGCGAGATTTAAAATCCCATTGCGAGCGAAATTTCACGGATCACTTTTCACAGTTTCTCAGAGGATTTCTAATAAAGTTAAGATAAATAATACCAGGCGGTTAAACTTCTCTGAGTTTCTCCCTTTACCGGTGAAAATTCCATTGGGCTGATAGCTATATAAACATACGAGTCAATTTTTTCTTTAAATAAAGATATAGATTATATTTTTTTTCATTCTTGTTCTCTCTCTCTCTCTCTCTCATAAAACAAGAATACGTGGTCTTCTCCCCAATTTCATTTAAAAACAAATATTATAATTATATTAGTTTATTTTCCTACTTTCGTTTATGACATTCTTTAAATTCTACACATGCATGGTGTAGAATTTAAAGAATGTCTAACTCTAAATAAATATGTTTATATAAGTTTAGGTAGCCGCCCTAAACTACTTGAATTTTCATAGAAACAGATTTATTTCAAAAAGTGCAGAAATTGGAAAGAACAAGGACAATTTAACGTTTTGTACCTTCCTATTATTAGCCGCTTTCGTTTATCGTTATGGAGCTGTTCCGGGTTGTTCTAAGCCTACTAAGACCAGCCTAGGACAGCTCCCGAGTGTGTTTCCCCAGGTATTACCAGCACTAATATAATAATAATGACTTTCTTTTCTTCTAATTTGTGTAAAATATAAATCCTATTATAATATACTCCGTACATTAGTGTACATAAACAAAAAATGAAGTAATGAAATCAATTAGAAAAGAATGACTAAGATGATTCAATGTCAGAAAATCCAATGAAATTACCCAGCTCAGTGGCCGAGTGGTTAGAGGCGTCATCCGTCTCGTATTGAGCATTGGAGAGCTTGAGTTCGAACGCCATCAGACAGTTTTCGGAGGTTTTCTGTGAATTAAGGTAAATGTCGGGTGATTAAACTCCTCTCACTTGAGCGGCAGAAAAGCCTCACCCCTGATAGCCCTATAAAAAGTTTTTTTCCAATGAAATTTATTTATTCATATACATGTAGATAGTGCGATGGTTAGCACCCTCGTTTAACTAACGGGTGGCCCGGATTCGAATCCCGGTCCGAGTAGTCGGTAGCATTTGTCGTTGGGATACAATTAACGGCACATTTTTTTTGTAGCAATACTGACATACACCTACACTAACATGGGAAGAATTTCCCGTACTTCGATAGAATTGTAAGTAATACAGTAACTACCACTATCATCTATCACTACAAAATTACATAGAACATATGAAAGTCGCATTCTATAATCAATGTACAACATTAATTTTGTGACCAGGGCTATCTATCACGAGTTTTTCTTATCATATCATCAATTATGCGTATATTAGAATTTATACTTGCTTTGTAGACAAGTAGATTCAATAGTGAAGAGTTAAATCTGTATTTACGCATCCATATAAAATTGAAACAGAATCTGCTTTAGATGTACAACCGGTAGATTATACTTTCTCCACATTATTTTTTGAAATACTGGGATATAGGGCCATAACTAGATTTTTGGGGCTCTAGGCAAGACCTCGTCACTGACCCCCCGCTTTTTTAATATAATGAATTAATAATGAATTTGTTCGATCTTTCTGTGTTCTTTCTGGGGCAACCTTCCCGTGTGGGCCCTGGGCACGTGCAACAGGGGCCCCAGCCTAGTTACGGCGCTACTGGGATATATTTGATATGATTTTTGAATGGGTATCTATTGCTTTGGTGGATATCTTTAAATTAGCGGCTCAAAATGATAGCAGTACGCTGTTAATCCGGAGTTTCTCATACTTTTTGGTCCGCGGCCCCTTTTGGCACTTAAAAATTTCAAAAGAGCCCCTGAAGAATAGGTATGTGTAGAAAATCCGAATTATCTGTAATAAATTTTATCTGCGACCTATATGCTTATTTTCGCGCCCCCCCACTTTGAGAATCACAGCGTTAATCCTCAAAACACCCTAGAACCGTTGATTGTCTTATTAAGTAAAATCCGGTCAACGCTAGTAGTATAATAAAACACACCTTATTTGTTTAAACGATTTACCAATGTCTGTTATGTATGCAACGGACAGCACCTCCATTGTTGTAAGAGCAAATTAAGATTTGTGAGAAGACTGTAATCTTTGTTCGTAATGCTGCTATTCTCCATATGAATATACCGCTCACTACAATACAATTAGTACAAAAAATGCTTTTGTGTCATCGAAATGACATCATAAATGACCTTATTGTGGCGTCGGTTTACTAGGAAACTAGTGTCTACTCAATAATATTTGATAAAACAAAGCTCATATCGCTACATCATTGTTGTAATTCTCAATAAAATCGTTGTAAGTTTATTCTCACCATGAAACCCAATATTTGTTTGCTGTAGTCTTGCAAGTAACTCGTAACATTGTTCAGCATCTTGCAAATTCCGCTAGCGCATGGGAACCTGCACTTAACTCGCGAATACTTGCCTAATTCGCTTTGACTGGCGAGATCATGTTTAGTAATTGTTCAGGCCCGAATTATCCGCACCGATGGTTTTATTGCCCACCTCCGCCCTCGCCCCCATATCTTGTTGCATGCATCCGGACGTGTCCAAACTGGAGCGATAAAGTTTCGCCCGGTTTCTTTCGGCGACGGCTCATATTAATCTCGTGTTGTCGATTAGGGTTAACGACACAAAAATAACAAGACCGGCGAGACGGTGCAGCGGAAAAACGCCGACGTTCCCTCTTTCTGTGTCTATGTGTGTGTGTGTGTTTTCCTATTTCGTTTCCTATTGACGACGGATGAAATTGACAGTTCATTAAGAGCCATGAAATTTGTTCCGTTCATTTAACTTGTTTTTAACGGATATTTGATACGAGTTTCCTACTGGAGCTGACTAGACAAATGTGCAAGTATTGTTTTTTTTAAATGCACTATTTAACACCATTTATATTGTACCAACCTCGATGCAGGCGGGCTATTTGTAAATGTAGGGTGTGTGGTCATCATTCCAACTATGAATTAAATCAATACATTTCTGTACTATCAAACCTATCCTGTTAAAACAAATCTAAATAGATTAATTTGTTAATCTAACATGTTAAAATTAAAATTAGTTAAAATTAGTAATAAATATGCAAACAAATAAAATTAAAATTAAAATGATAACAAAAGCTGTAATGCATAAAATATGACAATATGTAAAACACGACGATGTATAGAAAATCATTCCAATATTTAAATTAATTTCATAAAGTGAGATCGTATACCGATAGTATATTAGTATTAATTTCACAGTTTGAGTTTTATCTATAAATATTTATAACATTCCAAATACAGCCGTGATAAAATCAGTCAGAACATTTGTCTTTGGATTGAATCCACTCGTTGACGTTTTAAGAGATTTGCATACATACGAGTGATCGTAATGAATGGTTTGTGATTCGTGTAACGAAGTGTGCGCGACGGTGAAGAAGAGCAGAGTAAGAGCACACATACACACACGCACACACAAAGAGGAGCAGTTGTTGTTACAGAAGTGGATTCCGGCCCGGGGGCATTCCAGTACCGTTGGAAGAACTAATGCCGGTGCGCGCTGCTCCTTGCGCGCCGCCGCCACAACGCCAGCGTTTATAAGTTATTTTATAAATAAGTACCTGCGAACGCTCGCCTAATATTTTATGCATGCACCCCGAGCTTTCCTCTCTTAGCCGCGTTTTACCTATGAATAAATCAATAATCACGCGATTGTAAGCTGAGAATCGCGAGGCAGTATACAAGTATGGGAATTTATAAATCTTCTACAACACAAATATTATTGACTGCAACTGCAAACGTATCATCTCATCATTTGAGATTCTTTACACAGTACAATAACAATTTTAGAATATGACGAATTTGATTTGAAGTATATATATATTATCTAAAGCAGTGGTGACCAAAACGTAACAATTTCTATTCGATCCTGCCCGCTCATTAATAATAATAAAATAAAAAACATATTGTTTTATTTATAAAGAACGGAAACTAATAACTAAGAAATAATTATTTTCTATTATTAAAATAACTTGATATTGAATATGTATTAATATTATCTATGTTTATTTTAAATTTAAACTTATTTTTGGCTTTGAATTACTACTTTTCTTAATACATACGATGTTAGTAGACCGCCGCCTACAACTTAAAAAAACAGGTCGCCCAAAGTTATAAAAAATTTGGCCACCCCTGATCTAAAGCAACGGTATGCTAAATTTTATACGGTCCATTCTTACGAAAATCGTAACTACACGCGTATGTTTCTCTACGTAGGTGAACTATATAGAATTTTATGTTTAATTAGAAAATATTATTATTAATGATATTTTTTTATTATTATTAATAATAATATTATTAATTTCCATTTGCAGAGAGTTTCCTTATTTACTGAAAGACAGTATAGTTTAATTATAGGCAATTAAAATTAATTATATATTGACGTTCTAATATCCTTTTACAAAATGTAATTAAATAAAAAATCATTCAAGTATATAACTCAACAAAAATATTTACAAATTAACTTAAATTTTCTTATTATTGCCCTACAAATCACCAGGTAACAATCTTATCTAAACTTGTGAAGTTCCACTGGCTGTAATCCCAATCCTACATATTATTTATCCACCTCATTGCTTCCACGCTACTTTCATCTGGGTCCATCCGTCTCCTTACATTCTTTCCCGCCATCATTGCCTCCTCAATAACATTCATACTCCCACACTTCCCAAACCAATGCTCCTACATATTCGTATACATAACACTAAATTTCTTATATTCCTCATCCATCCAGTATTTACTTCCTCTTTCCACGCACCCACACCTGCATATAATATTTGGTTCTCACTCACCAAACAATTGCTCCCACGTATTCGTATCTTCTTCACACAATGCTACATTTCCTATAGTCCTCATCCATCCAGTATTTACTTCCTCTTTCCACGCACCCATATTTGCATTTAATATTTGGTCCTCTATCGCATCAATACTATTCAGACTCCCACACTCACCAAACAATAGCTCCCACGTATTCGTATCTTCATCACACAATCCTACATTTCCTATAGTCCTTATCCATCCAGTATTTACTTCCTCTTTCCATGCATCCACATCTGCAAATAACATTGGGTCCTCTATCGCATGAATACAATTCATACGCCCACACTCACCAAACCAATGCTCCCACGTATCCGTATCTTCTTAACACAACCCTACATTTCCTATAGTCCTCATCCATTCAGTATTTACTTCCTCTTTCCATGCAACCGCACCTACAATTAACATTTGATCCTCTATCGCATCAATACCATTCATACTCCCACACTCACCAAACCAATGGTCTGACGTATCCGTATCTTCTTCACACAATCCTACATTTCTTATAGTCCTTATCCATCCAGTATTTACTTCCTCTTTCCACGCATCCACATCTGCAAATAACATTGGGTCGTCTATCGCATCAATACCATTCATGCGCCCACACTCACCAAATGAATGCTCCCACGTATCCGTATCTTCTTCACACAACCCTAAATTGCCTATAGTCCACATCCATCCAGCATTTACTTCCCCTTTCCACGCACCCACACCTTTCTTTTTTTAGAGGGTGTGTGTATGAACTTTCATAGGCGCTCGGCTTTCTGTTGGTGAGTGTCAGATTCCTTCCCGATTCAGCGTGAAGACTTACTGTCCAAACACCCACCTCTGCCCTCGTTGTAACCCGGTTACACGCCCGTATTTCTTGAAGTTGAAGGGTTCTTATTCTATTAGCACTTCAAGATCTCAGTTGCTGGGTGGTGCATTTCTCTGCCCGTCCAGTTCCTCTTGCTCTTTCACTCTCATAATGTTGATATAGGTGTCCACCATTTCCCCTCAGCCTGTAGCATTTTCTGTTTTACAGTACCTAGTTCCACCCTAACTTGCTAGTCACCTTCTATCCGAGTACCACCGGCACTCGAAGAGCGTGTGGTCTGGGTCGCCGTTTTCGTGGCCGCATTGGAAACAGGCCAGGTCATTGGACTTTCCAATCCGGCAGAGGTAGCATGCATGGCCCGTGAACGCCTGCGTCAGATGAAAGTCCACCTCTTCATGCTTCCTGCCTATCCAGCTTCTTATATCTGGGATGACCTCTTTTGTCCACTCGGCTTTTATCTCGGTGTCATTCCAGGCTTCCTGCCACATAGTTATGGTATAAACCCTTGCAGCCTTTCTGCACCCCATACTACCCTCCTATCCTGTTCGGAATATACCCTACCGTTCGCAGGCGAGTAGCTTAGTTGGTGACATACCAGCTGCTGCACGCACTGCCTCCCTGGTTACGGTGCAGTACGCGCTGGCCACCCTCAACACGATCTTGCGATGGGTTTTTGCCATATGTGCCTTTGTCCCTTGTGTTTGCATCATCCCGGCCTACATCATGGCACTACATAGCATGATGCTCTCTACTGTTGAGGCAAGTATCCTTCTTTTGCTTGCTTTTGGCTAACGGAGGTTTGGCATGATCCTGCCCAGGGCCTGTTCGGGGTCATACCAAGGTATTTGAGGTTAGCTCCGTTGGTAATCCGTTGTCCTAGCATAGAGAATACTATCAGGGCGACACATCTTCAGTCGGTGAACATACTGGCTTCTGTTTTCTCCGGGCCAGGGAGAGTCCTGGATATATATATATATATATATATATATATATATCCAAGACTACTGATTTTCAGAGCAGTTGTTCCTCTGTTCTAGCAGCTGCCAGTAGTGTTAAATGCGTATCCCACCAGTGCCACTCCATCTGGAAAAGGGAGCTGCAGTACCCCATCATACAACGGGTTCTATAGCCGAAGACAGACCTCTGCGGAACATCGGATGTTAGTGCGATGCACCCACTGCTTGTTCCTGCCTCATACATAAGTTCTCGCCTCTTCAGATAGCTTTGGATGAGCCTAACAAGATTTCCGCCGATTCCCATTTTCGGTTCACTTTGTTACGATGAGCGGCCATGCAGCTGTGTTAAAAGTGTTTCTGATATCGAGTGTGAGAAGCGAACATATTTGCCAGGTACTTCTTGTGCCTTCGCGAACGAGCGTGATATTGGCAATACCCTCTGTTCCGCCGAAATCCATTCTGGATGGTCCTGACCTTCCGCGTAGGCAATCATCCTCCAGCAGCTTTCCCATGCTGTCGAGCATGCAGAGCGGCCTGAAGAACGGCGGATTGTCCATAGGCTTGCCAGATGTGGTGATGAGGATTAGTTTATCCTTTTTCCACCTAACGGGGAAAACCCCTCTGTTTCAGTGCCTCATTCATGGCCTGGGGCAGATACTTTAATAATTTCAGAGGGCAGTCCATCGGGTCCGGGAGCTCTGTTGGCTGGCGAATATGAACTCTTCCTCAGAGAACAGCCTTGGGCAAGCTTGAGCTTCCGGTGCACCATGCAGACACTGGGAAACAAAGTTCTGCCATGAGGTTGGCTTCCTGGGCTCCATTTTCGACAGGGCGGGTGTTTTGAGAACATTATTTTAGCCTTGTCCACAAATATTCTCATTAATGGCAGTAACTACTTCCTCTCATTTCTGTCTTTTAGATGCCCTGATTCCATCCCTTAGAGTTTTTATGGCCTGCCTGTAGGATAAAATGGCCTGTTCTTCCCCGGATTTGCCCCTTTTTCATTACCCTTGTTTGTAATGCGCAGACATCTTTTCCGAAGGTCCGCTATGGCTTCGATTCACCAGTAACCCCCTGGCTCTTTACCCTGGGGGGCCATGCTCGGCTCGCATGCCGTTGTAACTAACGCAGCTAGGGTGTCTAGGTTCTGTACAGCACTCACACCTAAATATTCCTGTGAACCTTCGGTCCTCTATCACCCTATATGGGGAGCTATAGTAGTTGAGGAAAAAACTTACAAGACTTTGCATGATTGAAGAAAAATGACGTTCACCATGCCCTGACCCTAATATTCTGTGCGTATCTCGATAAATTGTTCTCTACTTCTAGTTTGCATCTTGATAACTAAACGTTCTCTATCGTCCTAAAGTCAGGTATAACGAAAAACGGCGGTGTGCCTGTACATTCTGTAACCTGCCGTTATGCCGACATTTCTCTATCTTCCTCTGTCGTCCTTGCCATTCGCTGTTCTGCATGGTCTGCTTTGCAGTAATATCTGAGCTAACCCCTTCCCATTTCTGCACTTCAGCCAATGACAAATCAGCTCTTTTATAGAAACATTAATTTCAGACATCAATTTCCCACTTTTGCATCAATGTTTAGCCTTTTATCACTCATTCCCGCGTGACCCGTCAAAAGAGCACGCTACAAAATTGCCCCGCGACAACATAGCCCCGGGCGATTTTGTCCCGCTATGTGTGTGTATATGTTGTTTTCTCCTGTACTAATTTCCATACCGTATGCATGTTCTCAAGAAGCTTTCTTCTATCAGATTCTGTTTATCCACTCCTGGATGTAGGCCTCTTCCTTATTTCTGCACGTCTCCTTACTTTAGATATTTCGGCTTTCGGTTTTTCCGGTGGTTTCCTGAATCTCGTCACCTTTCTTGGCATGTCACTAGCTCCTTTTTGTGCTTCATAGTCTGTGACTATACAGATTATGAGACTAAAGGGCTTGCCCACCTCAGAGGCACTCCGCGCCCCTTGCACTGTCTGGCGTCGGTCAGTTAGTCGGATCTGTTTGTCTTGCTGGGTGGTCGTGCCTTCTCAGTTCTGGTGGCTGTCATTAAACTTGTACCTCGTGACGGCATTTGCAAATTTCCTGACCGCTTCCCAGTTCTTAGTCAGCGTCGCTCATTAATTTCCCAAGTCATCGTGGCGTCAGTCCTTCTTTCCCCAGGTCGAGCCACATTTCGGTCCTTTTTTCGTGCTATGTGGCATCTGTACAGAGCATGGATCTAGTCATCTGGATTGTCGCAGTAACAGCATTTGGTTGGCGTTTCGTATCCGGTGTAAATAAGGTTGGAACACACTGGTTCCCGTCAGTAGCTGCACCAACCAGTGGTCGACTTGTCCGTGTTTTGTGCCTACCAGCGGAACTATCTGGATGGACTAGAACTATCTAGTCCATCTCGCGTTTGTCGTAGTCTCCCACATGGTCTGCCATTTATTTAAAGTGTAGTTTCTGGCCTTGTATTTTGGCCTCTGCGTCCTGCCTGTTCTTGGTAGAAGATTGTTGTCCTTTTTTCCGCGAGGAGGTATGCTAACGCCTCCGTCGCGTTAGTAGAGGTCAGTAGCTGCGCCAACCAGTGGTCGACTTGTCCGTGTTTGGTGCCTACCAGTGGAACTATCTGGAGGAAGATATTTCTAATCAATTTCGCGTTTATCGTAGTCTCCCACATGGTCTGCCATTTAATTAAAGTGTAGGTACTGGCCTTGTATTTTGGCCTCTGTACCCTGCCTGTTCTTGGTGGAAGATTGTTGTCCTTTCTTCCGCCAGGAGGTCTGCCAACGCCTCCGTCGCGTTAGTAGAGGTCATCTTGTACGTTCCTCTGATCCTGTCAGCGTTTTTTCTCGTCTTAACTGCATCTATCCCTACAGGTGAGGCATTTCTTTCCACCTACTAGTACTATAATGTCCATTATCCTTGATCTTAGTGGTTACTTTGGCATGTTTTGTACGTATATCACGTTTTTATTCTATTTGGTAGATGTTGACTCGCTTCTTCTCAGTGCTGTCACTATCTACTGACCTAGGCAACTTGGTGTGAAGGAGTTGTTTCTGCTGTTGTTGTTAAATTTAATTATTCTTGATTTAATTCATATAGTTTTACTGACTTCTATTTCCTAGACTTTTCTCTGTTTGTTTTTGCGGTTACCTCATTTTTTCACGTGATTGGCTAGGAGAATGAGAAAGGTAATGTTTGTTAATACCATTAGACACATATCCTTATTGGACTACAAGATTCTGTCGATTCCTGTTTGGTTCTTTCGTTCTCTTGACCATTCAGACCTAGGATCTTCTTCTGCTCTTGAGACCTTGACGATTTTCACCTGCACCTAAGCATGGGGCCCTATAGGGCTAAGTCGACTCTGGTTGCTAGTACCAGAGTCCCTTGAACCCTGTTTTTTTAACGAGGTTGATACTCTTATTTACTGACAATTAATTATAAACAACGTATATATATATATATATATATATATATATATATATATATATATATATATATATATTCACTCAAATTAGTATTTATTTTTGTTTATATCTTTCTAAAATGATTGAATCATAAATAAATTTTAACAATAATCAAGTGATTGTGTAGGAAAAATGAAACAACTAAGTTAAACGCTATCTGTTGCCGCCAGAGTCCTAGGGGGTTAGTTGTATCATTTTTGTATATAACTATCCGAGATATTGTGTGAATTCATCCTCATTAGCTGAGCCCTGGCTGAGCTATACTGATGACATCTAATAAGATCGACAACTAATAAGATCGAAATCTAGATATGTAGATTGTTAAGAGGTGGATTCAAACTTATATATGATTCTGTAAGGTTTATTTGCACGGTAATAGATATATTTCATTATCGGGAAAATTAACCCTACATATTTAGTTCATTATTGTTAAATTAATAAAGATCGTTTTCTAAATATATTTATGCTTCTTTAGTTTCTTAAAGGACAACATCCGGACACATGAAGCGCATTGAAGACGGTTCATTGCATTTAACAAACAACTGTACATTCTTCCTCGACATTAAAATTATGACCATTTCGAATGTGATGATCATGTCCGCCAGTTTCCTGGTTTAAAAGACAGATTGCGTGAATGTATAGCTAATATATACAAAGTTGCATCTAATTGAACTACATTGTCTGTCTGTCAGTAAATAGGAAACCCTCTGTTTAATTGAAATTTGACCGGTCGCGCACATTGACCGCAACGGATCACCAAACGGGTTGCTGGCTATCCCGACAATAAAACAATGTTGCTTTTACCTGCATAAAATCCCATAATACGTCCGGCTGCGGTTATCATTTTTATGGGAACCCTGCCGTGCGTGGGACCACGCACCAACACACAAATAGACGATAATCGGATTACCGAAATGAATTCTAAATAGGGGCACTAGAGCTCACTATTGTTCACACCCCGAAAATGTATCATGACACTTATTGTTCATTTTAATATACAATAGAACGATAGATCAATGTTTATAATTTTAAACAATCCTTATTTTATTACGATCTATAGATAAATATTTGACTTAGGGCCGGTTCTACAATTGATGTTTAACTGGAGAATAAGGCTATTCGTGAAATGTTTGACATATTGACGTTAATATAAAAAAGTTAATCCACGAATAGACTTAAATGTGAATTGTAGAACCGGCCATTAGTGAATAATTGTGACAATTTACTATTTACTAAAGTTTGGGTGTGAATAAATAGGGATTGCAATACATGAACAAATGCCAATACCGGTATTATATAAACATTTGATTCAAACATTTTGATTATTTCAGTTTCTATTACCCAGATTTAATTTACAGCATATACATGTATTTTGAATTAAAATTGAAAAATAGGGACAATCTGAAATAATCGTAATTTTCGACGAATATACGAGGTTTGTAAATTGTTTTTAAGTTTGTAAGGGTCCATAATAGACATGAGGATTCTCGTATAAACCAAAAATGATCTACATGATGACGTTAACGCATATGTGCTAAAGAGTTCCCAAGTCGATTTCATATTTTTCAAGCCATGTTTGGCACTATAATATCCCCATACATATTTATACAAAATTAATTACAATCCCCTCTGGCTGTGTTTGAATTTGTAAATGCAAATGCGATGCGCGCATGTAGCCGGTGTAACTCACGTCTCGTCCCCAATGTCTCTCACGTTTTGACGGAAAGGGTATTAGAATGTAATACTTCTATTAAGATCGCATGAATCACGCGCATTATCGGCGTGGTGCGGTGCGCGGAGCCCCCGGAGAACCGGATAGTCGAGAAATGCTAATGCGATATATCTACCCGACCTGATTGATACGCTGCCTTGGAATGCGACTCTCCTCTGCGTTGCAG
The DNA here is from genome assembly GCA_963942505.1 of Lordithon lunulatus. Taxonomy (NCBI): domain Eukaryota; kingdom Metazoa; phylum Arthropoda; class Insecta; order Coleoptera; family Staphylinidae; genus Lordithon; species Lordithon lunulatus. The sequence goes on along the minus strand of OZ012672.1, from coordinate 16,369,086 downwards.
TCCGTGCACAATGCACTGACCGTAATTGCGCCCGGATGACGGCGACGAAAGCGAACTCGTTCCCCATCTTCTTCACCTTCATTAACCGCCGCAACCGCTAATTGTCCGCCATCTTTTCGCGAGCGAGATGATATTATTTCCACACGCTGAAATTCCCGCGGCGATTAAATTCTCGTTCACGTGTTGCGTTGCGTTGCGGGGAAATGTATAATGCATAGCTCGCAGGTGCCGGGGAATTAATCTCCTCTTTCTTTACATGTGGAAAATAATTACGGGTTATTTATTTTTGTCCCTGTTACGCGATGCGAATTATAAGTTGTTATAAGATGTTAAATTTCTATACTACTATATTTTAGTTAACCTGAAGTTTATCTATCCTATCTGTGTTGAAACTGCGTATGAAAAAATGCCGGAAGGTGTGTCCAAACGTTTTAACGTGCAGCTAGCCTTTTAAACCCTTTTGCATGGACTGTAATCAGACAGATTAAATCGCTTGTTAAGTTATGCGTAACTTTCATTTTTCTAAAGCCAAATAAACATCAAGCACGATGTGTATTAAAGCTGTGATTATTATAGATACATATAGTTCCAATACAAATATCTGATCTACGCCTACACCACATTCCGGATAAATGTATCTTAAAACAAAATATTTAAATAAACGTTATAATGAATATTAATTAATTATAATAGTAATTAAATATAATTAAAAACAATACTTAGTTTGTAACGGTTCATTTCTTTTATTTTTTATTGATACACATTAAGCCCGTATGACATTATCTAGTTTCTTATATTGTTTTCGATGCAGGCACAAACTACATAGTGTCACACACACACATGTAGAAAATGATGTAGCGGCGGAATAATAATAAATTCACTTAACAATAACAACACCGTAATACACAATGTTAATTTTCCATTTAGAAATAGTTATACAGTTTAATATATCAATTCTTATATATAAAACGATATAGGAAACTAGATAATGTCATACGGGCTTTATAGATATGAATAATTTTGTTTAAATTTTAAAATCTATCTTATTTGGTGTAAGGCTCTCATGGTATACATTATATATGTTGTATGGTTTTATTTTATAAATCAGTTTCCAGTCTTCCTACCAGGTCTGGTCCTAGGTAGTCGGCCGCCCGCGTACAAACGTAATTTGTACTCTCACGTGCTGTACTGTAAATTTATAATTAGCATTATATGGAATATTAGGGTAGGGACATATGCGAAGAAACTAATAAATCATTTCAAAATGCGAATCAGTGAAAATTTTGAAAAGGATCTTTTATAATCGAGGCTAGTTAAGATTTTATGCTTAGAATTATTGTGGTAGCTCATGTCCCGAGCTGAATTTCACCTAAGCGCGCGGCGCACACCTTGCATGCCCGCTAGGACCGGCACTGCCTCCTATCATGTGTCATCTGTTTTAGTACTGCCTATGTTATTTCTTCCCATTTTGCCCCTTCTCTAATAGTGTCGCTCCATTCTTTCTCCGCCCTTTGCTTGTTACATTTTCTTATTGGACTCGTCTCGTATATCCTTCATATTTAGTTAGATGACTTTGTTATCTAGTGATTTGAAGGGTAATTATAGATAAATTTTATTTTGTTTTTAATTTTTAGTTATGGAATAGAACCAGTTACCCAAAAAAATCGGAGGGATACATGAGATGGTTTGGACAAGTATCCTACACACTTGTCTAAACCATCTCATGTATCCCACCGATTTTTTTTTGGGTAACTAAAAATTAAAAAACAAAAGAAAATTTCCCTATAATTACCTTTCAAATCACTAGATAACAAAGTCATCTAAACTTCCAAAGTCTGTAACCCCATCCGAGAGGCGGTCCGTGGCGCAGTAGCCTAAGGCGATAGACTGAAGCCATTGCGTACGGAACGTTGGTAGTTCGAATCCACCGCTAGCCGGGAATTTTTCCACAGAATTAACCCGGCTAGCATATCATGGATGTTGTATGAGGCACAATAGGTCCGTGAAGGGCCGCAGTGTTCACAGCCCAGGGCCGGGGGCTGTACTCACCGTAAAAAAAAACCCATCCGAGATATAATTTAGCTACCTCATTGGTTCCAGACCAATTCCATCCTCGTCCGTGTATGCCCTTACATTATTTCCCGCCACCTCCACCCCCTCACTAACATGCATGCTCAAATACTCACCAAACGAATGATCCCACTTACCTTCTCCACACAACCTACATTTCTCTAGTTCTCATCCACCCAGCATTTATTGCTCCTTTCCATATACCCACACATAAACCTTGCAACTAACATTCGGTCCTCTATTGCCCTAATATTACATTGTAAGGCCCAATTCACACATAAGCGGCGTCAGGTGGAGGCGCGGTTAGGCGAGGTGCAGGCGCGAAGTCGCACAGGAGATTCTGATGTCTATATGCAGTGACGGGGTGGACATTGCATCATATGTTTATATAGAGGCGGCGTGGAAGAGTTGTGCCTCTCGCCTCGCAGCCACCGTGTCTCAGGCGAATAGGCAAAGACGCGGTGCCGGAACGGCGAGAGGCACTAGGCAAATTCCCGCGCCTCGTCACCTAAGTGGGCATTGCACCATATGTTTATATAGAGGGGGCGTGAGAGCGTCGTGCCTCTCGCCGAGCCGGCACCGTGCCTTCGCCTCTTCGTCTCCTATGTGTGAATTGGCCCTAAAGTACAACGGCAAACGGCGGTGTACTTGTACGTTCTTATACCTGCCGTTATACCTACTTTTTTCTATTTGCCCTGCCTTGGTTGTCATTCGCTGTTCTACAGGGCCTGCTTTGCAAGACTTTCTTATCTAACCCCCTCCTTGCACCATTTCTGCACTTCAGCCAATGTCTTTCATACAAACATCTAATTCCAGACATCCATTCACTTCGTTTACATAAATTTCTAACTATTTGCCTTCTATAATTCATTCCCGCTACCACTCTACCATATCTCCCCCTGCAGCATTTATCCATACCATGGCCATACAACCTACATTTCCTATAGTCCTCATCCAGCCAGTATTTATTTGCGCTTTCCACGCACTCACACCTAAACCTTGCCATTAACCGTCAGTCCTATATCGCCCTAAGCTGTGCCAGGCACAACGGCAAGCGATGGTGTACCTGTACATCCTTATATAGTCGTTCCACTTCGGCAAGGACTAGTCATATTTCGGGCGCCGCGGGGGTCCCATGCAATAAACACTGAGCTCAATACAGGTATAATACCAGACCGATCTGAACAGGGTTGTATTCCGGCATAACTGCACTTCATTGCAGCTTCAATACACATATAATTATACCTAAAGAAAGTCCGTTTTATTAGCCCTCCATAACATTCTCCTACAGATTTGCTCCCTCTCCGCTGGTGGTCATTGTGTTTCAGGTATTTGACAATAGGGCTAGCTGATTTTTAACTGCAGTAATATTGCGGTTAAAAATCAGCTAGACCTTCCCGAAATGGAACGATATACCTGTCGCTATACGTATTTTGTTTTCATCTCTCCCTGCTGTAGTTGCCATTATTGCAATAATTTCTAACGCAACCCTCTCCTAATGTCATATTTGGAGTTCAGCCAATGACCAACCAGCTCTTTCATACAAACATTTGGACGGCCTCGGTGCAAAAGATAACAAGTCAAAAATCCAACTTTTGAGGAAACTAAGAATAAAACGGCTCCTGAGTTTCCCATGCATAAATTATTGCAAATATTCTTATAGCCTTCCGTTATCTATGGACGTGTTTCTTTTTGCATAGAGGTAGACTTTGGTAAAATAGTTAATACCAGCTGAAAAAAAAAATCGAAAAATGACTTGTTAGCTTCTGCACCGGGGCCGTCCATTTAATTCCAGACTACCATTCACCACTTTTGCATACATGCTTAACCGTTTTGATTAGCCTTTCATCACTCATTCCCGCTACCGGTTTTTCATACCTCATCACTCCTTCAGCCATCCATCCTACACTCATGCTATTTGTTTCCTGCAGTATTCTATATTTCGGGGTTGATGTTTCCAGGCCTGGCAATCTCTTCAGGTACTGCAGTTTCACCATTTCAGCCTCTAGCACTTCCGTGACACCCCATACATTGACTCCGTGCAGCAATATGGACGCGCACGCATCAAATAAAACCTATTGACTGCTAATACAATTATTCAAGTATAAAAATAATATAACTTATCCCCTAGGAGGAAAGTTAAACACCATCTGGTGGCACCACATCAATTAGCAATGTACACCTATATGGTAATAACCGTCAACATGCTCATGCCATCAGGATCACCGGTAGTGCCCTCTAGGGAATAATATTCCAACAGAGTGCTTGAGATATCAGCAAGGCCAATCGTATAAAACATATATATATATATATATATATATATATATAAAGTATTCCTAAAATTTTTCCATACTCACTCGGGTTCTTTTTTACTCTTCCGCATACTTTAGAGTAGGTTCTCATTTTTAATGTTTAAATTGTTGTAATTTTTGCTCTCAAATCTTTCTTGCTGCTGCAGCACTCTGCAAACAGTTTTCCACTTCTCTCAATATCACTCCTGCATGCTACCCCGGGTCTCTATTCCCAGACTTTCTGCCTCCACAGCTTCTTATAATTCATACATTCCTGGTTCATCCATTCCATTGTTCTGTTATGCATCATTTCCGACCATCGTCTTCTCTCGGCGTACACCACTTCATCATTGGATCTGCGATTCAATCTATGCACTTTTATTTAACCTCTCACCATCTGATTCTCCTACAGTCACATTCCAGCCCCCTCCAGCTAGTAGGCAATAGGATTGATTCAACTCGCCCTTTCTCCTACCGATCTATTAATTTCGCGGAACGTTCTTTATTATTATACTCTGTGAAAATTCTCCAATTGTTCTCTTGTTCCTCCTATTTCTCACCTGCTCTAGCAACCCGTCCCTCGTTGCCCCCTTTTACTAGGATCCTGATTTCTTTCATATTCCCCTGATAAACTGGACCCCAAGACCCCTGGCACTAACATATGAAGGTAGCCGGATAGCTTCCCATTCTCCACCACCCACCTATGTTTTAGTGAAACACACGAAGATCATTTTCTATCTTCCTTTTTAGTCCCGCCCTTTTTGAAAATTCTATTCTTTTACTGCCAACTGTACTTATTACTCTGTCGTTTTGTCTTTCCATCTGTGATGTGCCCATTTCTTTACTCGTGTCCGTATTTATATGCTTTCGACTTATCCAAATGTTTTCCTGGTCTTGTCCTACTAGGTTTCTGCTTTCAATGTTTGCAGTGCTATCACCCCATCCGTTCAGGTCTAATGTAAATTCTTGATCATTTATAGTTTCTGAAAGCCCGATCTCACACTATTGCCCTTGTTTGTTTCTTCCTTTGCTATTTTTTGGAGTTCTTTCTGTATTTCTCGTTCGTTCTTTGTTAAATCCTTATCTATGAATATTTACCTCCCTTTATGTATATTTTTGTTTTTCATGATATTATGTTTTTTGTTCCTTGATTCGGTTTCTCGCTTTAATCATTTCTCTTTTTTAAATATATATATATATATATATATATATATATATATATATATATATATATATATATATTACCTTTCGGTGTAGGCTAGCTTTTTTAAATATAAATTTTCCATTTACTCATAAACAACAAAGTTACATAAATACAAAAATACAAAATACGTGAAGTTGCTTAAATATGATGAATGATGTTTTTCTTGCCTCTGTCCTCGCCGTGGGATTTATGGGTGGTGTCCCATCTCGGACTAACGGTATGGAGGGTTGCTGTGTTTTGTTGTTTCCTGTCTTCTATTTTATTTTAAGTTGTTCTTTATGAGTAGATTTTTGTGTGCCCTTTTTTTATTTTGAAAGTGCCAATTCTAAAGCACTAAAACTAACGTTTTGTACTTGTTCCTATATTTGTCTTTTTTATATTACCATCTTCTTTATATTTATACTCATGTTTATTTTCTTCTTCATTTAGGATTTGCAATATAATATGAAACTATATTATATTGCAAGTCATTCAGCTGTAAATATGAGTTCCACTAGTTGTATTTTGTCTAGTTTCCAGTATAGTTTGGCATATTCAACTCAGCATAAACACAGCAAACAGTTCCAACAACTCAAACAATCCAAAAC